>LR989961.1:14800000-16000000 GCA_905147015.1 Laspeyria flexula
TAGGGTAGAGATTACACACATCTTATTCCCGGAGGGGTAAGCAGAGGTGTGTTGTACCCACATCTCGTAATAGCTAGCCCTCCAGCTTATTGTGTAGATACTAGAATTTTGCCAGTTATTATTATTGTTATTAACGTATGCAAACCCTGGTGTTTGAATTTATCAGGTCACCCATAAGGCTTCCAACTTGGTTTAACGACTACCACATTAATAAATAAATAAATATTCTACCAAATTCACACAGCGCCATCTAGTCCCAAATTAAGCAATTATATTTGCTTGTGTTATGGGTACTAAACAGCTGATATACTACTAAAATATATTTTTTTGTAAATACATACATATTATAAATAAATTACACCCAGACACAGAACAAACCTTCATGCTCATCACACAAAGATTCGTCCTGGGTGGGGGGTCGACCTCCGGCTCAGCAGTCAGGATCGCTAACCACTATACCAACAGGCCAGTCAGTATTATGTGATAATAGGAACCAACGGTTTAAAGGTTGACCGAAGCACGCAATACTGAAACTTAAAAATATTATTTGTACAAGTAATTGATTGATGCGGTATTGAGTCCCGCCAGCATCTACGTCAGAGAGGCCACGTAGTGCGACGAAAAAAACGCAGATCTCGTGAAATTCGGCACATGAATCATTATGAATGGAGGATCATTGCTTTATGTTATATATTTAGCTCGTGTAAGCAACACTGCGAACTGTGAGGTCGCCTACCTTGCGTGGAGAGATATTTCTGGATACTATCTTAATTGTTTTTGTAATTTACTTGCATATCAAAAAGGCACTGTTACACTATTAACCAAACATAGAACACTTGTCCGCATTGGTGGACATTAGACTAGCCTTGTTTTTAATGATCTATGCTAATATTATGATGAAAAGTTCGTTTGTTAAGTATAATTTTATAAGTCACGTACGTAATTTATTTAACAAGATTTCAGGTTACTAAAGATCAGAGTAGCCTCTATTCGAGTCTAGCAATAACTCTAGATGCATTTACTATTTAGCGTAAAACCAAACGAGCGTAATTTTGACTCGTGAGTCGCAGAATTTCGGCAGCAGAAATTCTGCTGCATTCGGTTTCATACAAAAAGGCAGTAGGTGCCACACGACGACTCAAAATGAATTGTCTAATTCAGTTGAACGTAGAATGAGTGACCGAAATTCTGCGACTCACGACTCACAAAATTACGCTCGTTTGGTTTTACCCTTACACATTCATTTCGTATAAGTTGTAAAAATTATAACGCCTGGTGAATGCTAAACCGTTTTTACAGTTGAACACATGTTAACCGTGGCTTGTATCATATATGGGAACTTAAACACAGCTCATGTTCTTAACATGTGTACGTGTAGAATTGTGGTTATTATACAATGTAACTATATAACCATTGTGGATGGATATTCGTAAAATGGCAAATGATGAATACAAACATAGCCCATAAAGTGAGTTGAACTAGAAACCTCCAGTAGAATTTCATACGTTCTGACAAAAACTTTCTTCTTTTATTATATGACTTTCTCTTTTGGTACCAATTGCAAATAAATCTGTTCACAAATCAAAGAAAAAATTCCATGACTTTAATCGTTATACCGCCGAATTCAACATTGGTCAACATAAATGGAATATGCACCATTAGATTATGTGTAAAGTACGCAAAAGAGGGGTAAGGCATCGTAGTTACTAAACGAATGCCCGATTTTGATGCGTTTTTTTACATTTAAACATGATTTATCAAATTTGGTGCAGCCGTATCAATATTTTTATAGTATTTAGTAGTTGGCGCTCTAAACGTAAACACAGCCACAACTAAGAATTAATTTTGATTTTATATTGAAATCAAGTGCACCGAACGCTCCTTTACCTATGTTAAATGGTAGATCAGATAAATAAATATGTGTGTCTTACCAGTGGAGGGTGGGCGGTATGGTCTGACATTGGGTACGGTGGTAGGGGAGGCAGGTGCTCTCGTTGCGTACTCCTCCTCATCCAAGAATACTTGCTCGCTCAGCTCCAAGGCGAGTTCCGTGTCGCTGCACACAGAGAGACAATAATTAATATTATCAGAACTGGCAAGGTTGTGTGTTTATTACGTTGTTTGGTGAAATGACATTATGACACTATTATCATCAAATTATACCAGTCCACTGCTGGACATAGCTTTGTACAAAAAACGCCTTGGTATCCTCTCCTCCAAATATTTTATTGGAGACTAATCAGAAAGTCAAAAGAAAAATCGTAGTTTTTTTTACTAGGTGTTTATTTGTATTTACTAAATTTTCATTTTAACATGAAAGAGCTTGAATTGTTTGTAATCGGTCGGCAACGCATGTATGTGATATTCATAGCGTTGCAAGAGTCCAGAGGTTCCGGTAACCTGTATAATAAATATTGTGAGGGGAATATCATCATAGTCCACTATGCCATTTATGGGCAATGAACTTGCGTAATAGAAGAAGGACTAAAGAATTTTATTGACTTTATGTATACATTTCTAAGGAAGGTATACATTCGCGGTTTAAATTGTTTGTTTACACATAGCGGGAAATCAATGGTATTTGGCTTGGCTGGAATACTTACCAGGTATTCTGAAATGATTATAAGACAATAAACAACAGTAAAGAAGCTAGTTCTACGAACAAATTCTACCAAGCAGTAAAAGAAAAAGGCATTCGGCGGTGCTTGAGGACAAAAATCACGTAGTGGCTCGCCACGGCTATGATTATTGTATGAGCTTGGAAGTTTATTTGTTACGGAGTGGTCACATCGCATTTTTGCTACAATTTAGGAAATTGTATGAAAATGCTACACTTCTTCTACTAACTTTAAAAAACTCTTATCTCCTCGTGAAATAGTAGATTCGTAACGTTTCTGGTATCGTCTCCATCGACTTAAATTTTTATACTTAAAGTTTGGTGGTACATTATTAAATAAAAAATGTAAATCTGCATCTGTAATCGTGCCATATTGTGCTCTTATTTTTTAACTATTAAATAAATATTTAATATTCAGGACGTGTATGTACTAAATTAGTTGATGCATGACTTGAAAGGTCAATCACTTCGCACTTCGTGTAAGATATCACTCGCAATGTTTATGAATAAATTTCCATTATATATTTATAAGGAAAAAAGCTCGTCTGTTATTATGACCAAAAGGGCAAAATCTACACCTTAGGAAAAAAGTGGAACTCAATACAATGTATTTATTTATACTTATCCTGTATCCAATATAACATAGGAATTTAAATGTTCTAACTAACCGCTTTTAACAAAGCGTCATACAACCTTATCGAACGTAAATCTTATATTTCATATCTTTGTTTTGTATTAAACTCTACTTACACTGAAATGCGATAGTCGTGTTTTTGCGCACATTTTCGCCACGTGGCGCCGCACGTGGTGCCTTCATTATTTACTGCACTACCAAACACGTGATCAACTTTGTGTATTGTGTATACCTATAGCAGCGCTATTTGGAAACTACATACGTGGTAAGATGTAAACGAAATGTAACGTGATGCCGCTGTGTAAATTAATGTTTTATTGTTGGAATTTAATTCGCAATTCAATTGTTTATTGTATCAAACGAAAATGCGACTTATAATAAAAAGAATAGATCAAATTTTCAATATGAAAGCTTCGAGTTTTTTAAACTGCCTAGGTGGCGCTGCAGTACGCAAATTGATTGCATTTTTCTGTCCTGTAATAATTCTCAGGCTAAAAGTTGGCTCACCCTCTCCTATAGGACCAAACATAGCTGGCGAAATGTGGGTGTGATGGATCTCTGCCTACCTCTTTGGGGCAAAGCCGTGATGCTGCTATGATTTTAGTGTTATCCTTAATTTAGTTATCAGTATTAATTACGCTCACGTCAGTCTAACAAATGTCTACGAGTGTTTAATTTCCACTAAAAAACACACAATGACATGTCTAATTACAAGTGTAGAAAAAAAAAAATATTATTTTGCAAACCATTGATTAATTTTGATATGTACAAGTGATTCATAATATAATTTATGTTTGACAATTTGCCAACAGCAACAGCTGATGTCTGCGGCATCAGAGTTTAATGACACCAAACACTTGTCATCTGTGATTTCCTGAATTAATAATGTCGACAATTTGTTGCTATAATAATGAACGAAAGCACATAAATGTATGAACGTTCAAATTTAGATATAAAAAAATAAAAAAAATAAGACCTGAGCCCAGCAGTGGGACATTAATGGGTTGCTGATGATGATGATGATGTAAAAAATTTGAAAGAAGTTTTAAAAACACTTTTTAAACTTCTTTGAAAAGTGTTAAAGAGAGCAATGTACCCACGCTAATTGAAAATTTTACACGTTTTAAGAATATTGGTAGGATCTATAAAAAGCATTTTCTAACAGGGATTACTTACTTGTTATGGCCTCAGTTTACTGTGTTACGACTTACGGCCAATAACAAAGAGTGAACAGTATCTAACCTATACAAAATTTAACGTATACAAAAAATAAATGTTAGTGGTTGCAAGCCTAGTCAGATGCTATCAGTTTATCAGTGATGTTAGAACATATTGTTATCTTAGTAGAATTACCTACGTGTGATAATGTTAACAGATAATGAGAGGTGTGTCTGATATGTACGGGTAATGTGCAGAAAATCGATGACTAACGGAAGAGAGCGTCAAGAGAAATTGTTGAACTAAAACAAAGACTAAAAATTTAATTATGATTGTAGTAAGTCGTGCGGACTTCACTCCCGTCGTTCTTCGTTTGGTCACTGCTTAGCTACTATTGGCCGTAGCGTGATGTTATATAGGTTTTAGCAGCCTCAACAAATGTGCTATCCAAAACTAAAATATTTTTTCAAATCAGTCCAGTAGTTCCTGAGATTAGCGCGTTCAAACAAACAAACTTTTAAGCTTTATAATATTAGTATCGATTTTGAAATCTGATCTGATGTGACTTGTCTCTGATATTTTACTCATTAATAAAACAGAAACAAGGATTACCTATCGCTCTCTGGATAGAGAGGTCACTCGTGCCAAACATGCGACAATAGTAGATAAACGAAACATCCACAATTTAATAAAGTTTGTTTTGAAAATATTGCGAGAGGTTTACGTTTTAAAATAATTTAAGTACGGAAAATATGTTACATTACACAGGATGTTTGACACTGAATGAATTATTTTTAAACATGGCCTTGTAGGTACGTCAGACGTTGCTTTATTTAAGACTTCCTTTCTAATTATGCTAATTGTTTGAGCTAGGACTTTACTATGCTATGAATATGTATATTCATGCGGCATATACGAGTAGGAAGAACAAACGCTAACTAATTCAAAAACAAAAAATTTCAGTGAATATCGACAGCTGTCACTCTATTCTTGAGTGACAGCTGTCGATATTCACTCTATATACCTACTCAATATCACTCAAGAATAAAGTGACTCAGTGAGGTCTTATAATACTACTTTCATTCCATGACTAGCCTGTTGGTCTAGTGGTTAGTGACCCTGACTGCTAAGCCGGAGGTCGTGGGTTCGATCCCCACCCAGGACAAATCTTTGTGTGATGAGCATGACCGTTTGTTCTGTAGTATATCAGTTGTTTAGTATCCATAACATAAGCAAATATAATTGCTTAATTTGGGACTAGATGGCGCTGTGTAAATGTGGTAGAATATTATTATTATTATTCCTCCCGAAACAAATAAGTACGCACATTCATTGGTACGTCGATATTGATTAATCAATTTTGCTCCAACAACAATTTATCAATATCCCATCTCTTTGCAATAAGTACCTCTGGATTTAAATCTATACTAATATTATAAACTAAACTAATTTTATTAAGCTGAAGAGTTTGTTTCTCTGGTTGAACGTGCTAATCTCGCAAACTACTGATCCGAATTAAAAATTCTTTTAGTGTTAGAAAGCCCATTTTTCGAGAAAGGCTACAAGCTATATATAACACGCGCTACGACCAAAAGGTGCTGAGCAGTGGCCAAACAAAGAACGATCGGGAGTGAAGCCCTGGGTAGCTAGTTTGTTAATAGATATAGCTGATGTGGCAATGCAAAGATTATTTTGACTAACGTGTTAGATGGAATTACAATTTAAAATGATGTTTTTTCGATACTGTCTAATGCGAGAAACGATGTTATAAAAACGAGACACATTAATTAGGCAGTCAATTCAGTTAATTTACGACATAATAATATAGTTATTGGTTGTTTAAATATAGAGCGAGGGACATCTTGAGTCGACATGTTCAATGATTATTGTGTAGATTTTAACTTTTACGTTTGGATATAAACGAAACCGTTTTGAACGAAGACGTTTTGAATTTAAGATGAATGATTTTACTATCTAAAGTATCTAAATTACATAAAAAAAGCACCATGAAACTGTTATTCTTTATAATATTGTGACAAAAACTACAACTGATATATTCTATTATTTTTGTGTGGGTTCACAAAAAAATATAATATTAAATATGTAATATCCATGTACTTACTAAAGTATCCAGACAACATAAAACTTATATTACTAAACTGTATGACTCATACAAGTTTCATGTTACATATAGGTATATAAACACCTGATTTTGCAATCTTGAGCCACATGAAGTGCTATTGTGTAAAATGTATATAAATTTCACCTTAAATTTGTAACTATGTAACCCACACTACTTAGGTATTACACTCAGCATGCAAACTAATCAGTGTGACAATAGAATTAAAAATGTGAAAGAAATAGAATAAGGTCATCAATCATCATGCAGTTTGGAATAAAATATAAATATACTAACAGTTTGGTGTATGAGTAGAGTAGTAAATACTCACTACACAAAAAGTAAATAAAAATATTAATATAATACAGAATAATGGTCCATTAAAAATATATTTTTGTTAATTTTTAAAATTGTTTCAACCTCAGCTTTCTTAGGCCAGTTGTTTATCTAATTAACTACACATTTAATAATAATTTAATGGTATCATTAACTATGATAACTAAAGGATAAATATTAATATTCAATATAATAATATTCTACCACATTTACACAGCGCCATCTAGTCCCAAAGTAAGCAATTATATTTGCTTGTGTTATTACTAAACAACTGATATACTACTTAAATATATTTTTTTTTGTAAATACATACATATTATAGATAAATTACACCCAGACACAGAACAAACAATTATGCTCATCACACAAAGATTTGTCCTGGGTGGGGATCGAACCCACGACCTCCGATTTAGCAGTCAGGGTCACTAATCACTAGACCAACAGGCCAGTCAAAGCTTATTAAATTATAAAGCTTGATTTTTTTAAATTAGTTTCTAAAAGGTTTGTTAAAATTTTTCTCTATCTTTTCTTCCATTATTGTTTTTAAAAATTGTTTTAAACCAGTCACATTGTATAGCTAACTGGCACCTCTCTAATATCAGTGCAATATCTAATGTTGGACAAGATCTCACCATTTAATATTATTATGACTAAGTAGATTATTATATTCAATTGTTTTATGTAATTAATAATTATTCATGATTAAATAATAAGAATATATAATGATAATAAAATGCATGCCACTATTAATAAAATATTTACCTACAATTGCATGTCTGGTAATGTACAGAACATGTTGAGACTACTATATTTTGTAACACCGCATTGTAGGTTGTGTGCATGCAACACATGTTAAGACAAATAAATAATCTTTATCTTTATCCTAATTTCTGTCACAACCTTTTGTTTGCTTGACATAAATACTTCATACTTGTATTAAATTCTACGCAGTTCTGTTCATAACTATGGACAGTGCAAGGCCAATTAACATTGTCACAATACAGTTCCCTATCATTAAGGTGCATACAATTGCTTTTATCTTGAACAATGTCTGTTATTTAATATTTATTGCTCTTTGTTATATATTTTATATGACACAGTATGACACTGTGAACTGTTTGCAATGTTATTGAAATATTATTATTATAAAATACTGTAAGATTTTGTAATTGAAATGATAAATTTATTTAATCAACAGTTTCTGGGGTTCACAGGTGAGCAACTGTAAATTTCCTACTGTCTGAAAGCTTGGCAATTCAAAGTGTTAAACTGCACTTTGGCTATAGGGATGAATAAAATGATTACTAAAATTTAGTCCACTGAATTATGAAACAGAAGTATCAACTTACATCATGTACTTACTGAATAATAAAGAATACCTAATATTCTGGATGATATAATATAGTAAAATAGTTAAAATAAACTATCATTAAAGCACAGACTGTTTGTGTGCATCTGTGATCCATTACCTACTATGAACGTAATTATCAGTGCACTTGACATGTCATTAACTGTGTTATTTGAGTTATTAATACACCACAATGTCTACCTATTATTTTCCTTATTACATTTCATAACAATCGTTTTAATGTTATTGTTTTATTTAATCTCTGTGTTACAATTAGGAATTTTTTTATTTGGTATTTGCAATAAACACTTAATTTGAGTAGGTAATAACATGTTTTATATTCATACCATACCAAACCATACCATACAAACATGTTTTATAGTTTTACTATTATTTACAAAAAATATTCATATTTTATTTCAAGAGCATTGTAACTAAGTTGATTAAACTCTTAATATATTTTATCTCTTACTCTGAATAGAATTGAACCAGAAATCTACGACATAAAAAGATAAAAGTTATAAATAAATATGTAAAGGCCATTCCTGATAATAAAATTAGGTCCAAGGTATCTTGGGAAAATGACAAAAGATGACATAAAATGTTTGCAAAACTTATAAAAACAAAGTGCAGTCCTTTTACATGATTTTGTACTTATCATGTCAGAATTTTGATAAAATAGTATGTAAATTTTTGTCTGTTTGTGTAAGAGGTAGAATTATCATACCAAGGTCATGTACCCTGTGTTTACATGTTTTGTTTAGTCAACAATAACCTTCTAATGGAGTTTGTAGGAAACAGAAGCCGTAGGAGAAAGAAATAGTAATCTAGTCACCCTATATGTGCACATGCATTAAGTTTAACACAAGAATATGCAAAATAACAACATCGAATGCGTGCTCGCTCTGTACACAAGCGACATTGAAGCCGACTGCTAGACACACAAACCTATAACGATATGAATGAGAATCTTACGGGTTAGCGAAGATCAAGGAACCAGACTCCATATCTTCGATATATCCAATTGTCACGCACGAATCACCGTGTTTGGGAACACGTTCGGACACGACCACGTGCTCTCACACCGCGATCATTCAGCAAGAAGCGAGCTGCCAATTAACTAAATGATTTTCTAAAAATATCACAATGCGTGCAGAGGTTATAATGCAACGCTGTTTCCACGAATTTATGATCTTTAATGTTTAGCACAAAAACACGACACGCGAAAACACCTCGCAGACTACACGATGACTAAGCCAAGACTGAAAACGATTCTTCAATATCGCATTTTTTATTACGCGACTCAGCTGTTTAAAATAAACAAAAAGGTTAACACACTCGCTTTACCTATCAGAGCTAGCAGAACTGGGCGTTTCGAATTTGTTCAGCTTCCCAGCCATTACTTGAGTTCACACGGTCTGATACTTTTAATTTGAAAAACTGTGCTAATTTTGTAAAATTCACGACATGTATGCACACGCAAGTAGTTCTGTTGAGTTGACATTAATACGTTCTGAAACTACATTCGCAATTGACATGCGTCGAACTCGAAGGTGACATTCTGTCATAATGGAATCGATAAAAATGAAAGTTTGTATTTGTAATGTGTATTAAATAAATTTATTTATATAAATAGCTATGTTTATATTAATTTAAAAGCCTACATTGTTTATTAGTTTATGAAATCATTACTATAAAAATATAAGGATGAGACTATTCTTTGTTATTTCCGAACGACGACTATTAAACGTTCCATTACACGGAGAAGTATTTTAGTAGGTTTTAATCAATATTATAAAATTTCGTGATAATAATATTTAGTTTTTAGTGTTTACATATTCCTAGGTTTCTGAAGTCGTTCTAATTTTCTTTAGAGAAAAGTAAAGAGTAATTATAAAGAGAATACATAGATCTTTTTAGACTTTTTTAGAAAAAAAAATAACATGCCGCCTTGTTCACACACTTCCCGTTGCGTCAGTCAGTGTTTATAGCATTATAAACCGTGTGTATAGCAACATTAACTGCTGCGTAAGACATTGTGGGTTCGATTTCTGGATACGGCAAAAGCCTTATTTGGGTTTCTCTGTCATGAAAATTATCATTACCAGCTTGGAGTATGGAAATGTGATGTGCTCAGTAAACGGCAATAGACTCAAACTCTTTATAGCACCCAACAAAGCTTGAAATATGTAGGCGTGATGTCATTGTTTATTTACCTATCCTCCTTTGAGTATGAAAGGCGAGTTAAAACAGTTAGAGAAAAATAATTAAAAAGTGCAATTAAAAATTATGAGCGCCTGATAAAAACGTTTGTGCTAAGGATCTAGATATTATTATGGTGTTTCATCTTTAACTTTTTTGTAGGCACTCAGTTTCTACTTTTTGCAGCAGCTTTGTTAGGTTCCATGTAAAGCCTTCTCTGCACGTCAGCAAATGCGTCCGCGGACGTCGACAAATACATCAGCACACCAACCACTATCTGTAGACCGTTTAGTCTGAGTTGAAACGTATCTGTAGTCGTTGATGCTGGAGCTGGAGAGAAGCAATTCGCACGCACGCTATATTCTAATTCTAATCTTGAATGACGAAGTCCGCGGGTACATCTGCCGAGGAATAGGTTTAACACGAGGCGATTGGGCGAGCCTATTCCCATTTAGTAGCCACATTTCCAGACACAAGGTAGATACAGAGAATTTCGAGACAGAATTACTCAATAATAGTGTTGTTCCAACTGGGACTTCTTGCACAGCAGTGTACAAACCCGTTGAGTCCCGTTGCATCATCCATCGAGATGTAAAAAGTAAAGTAAAAGTAAAAAAATATTTATTTCTGCAAAACGTTACAAAGCAAGGTTAGCAAACAATAACTATTGTGTTATACATTTCACAGGCAGCGCTTATTAATGAGAACTAGGTTTTCTGTTGGTTTTCTCACTAGGCAAAGCCTGTATCGAGAAAACCTGGTTTCTTAAAATATATTTGCTCACGCCTTAATCATCATCATCGTCATCATATCAGCCATAGGACGTCCACTGTTGTGTGTCTTAAACGACAGGTTTTCGTCAATGTGTACGCCGAGGTACTTACCTAATTACATTTATACATGTGAGCGCTTCACAAGAGTAGGAAGATTCCCTACAAGACTCATTGTGGGTTTTTATATTAGTTTCAGTCCTTGGGGCTGAGCCCGCTTTTATGTGTAAACATAGGTACATCGTCTTCTTGGTATTTAGAGTTAGTAGGTTTTGTTGCATCCAGTGTGAAATTTGCGTCATCCCCTTTTCCACTAAAGAGCACACCGCAGGCCACGAGGGTCCGTGGAAGATTATGGTAGTGTCATCTGCGTAACACAGCATGTCAGCGTTTTTTATTGAAACATCGTAGATATCGTTAATGTATAAAATGAAAAATGTGGGGCCGAGTATACTTCCTTGTGGCACACCGTAATTTAAGAAATGTGGGCCACTTATGGTGCGGCCAATCCTCACACACTGTCAAAAATAAAATAAAAATAAAACACTGCTTTCCGTCTAGATGTGATGATACCAACGACGTCAATAGCTTGACAGCATCTTCAGTGCTCCTGTTCCTGCGAAAGCCAAATTGTTTGGAGGATATCAAATTGCGATCTTCAAGAAAGCTTGTGAGGCGCCTATTTAAAAATCAGTCTCGTCTAGTCTAGTATTTTAGAAAATGCTCCCAAAAGGGAGATAGATCTGTAGTTATTAAGGTTTTCTTTGGTCCACTTTTGTGTATTGGACAAACAAGAGCTGTTTTCCACTTCTGTGGGAAAATTCCTTGTGAAAGACTAAGGTTACAAGGAGTTTTGGTAGATGGGCTTTGGGGAGATGGGCTCGAAGCAGTAGATTTACTATCTATTATTTCGTGTACCTACCTATATACAGTAAATCTTCTTACAATCTAAACTTTAAATTTAATCTAAAATCTATCTATAGAATGACAAATAAATGTATTGTATCGTATATTCAGCTATCGAGGAGACGTTTGGAAAAATTGGAAAATAAAAATAGGTATTTTAACGATATTATTCGAGAATACTCACATACGTAGTTATACCCAACAATAGTATTTTTCCCCAATGCTCGGGAAATCTTCAATTTGGTTGGGATTTGGGGTAATCCATCGAGATGGCGTAGGTAATGGCAACTATTCTTTGAAGCTCGGTAGAATAATGCACGTCAATATAATGGTTTTATTATCGTACCTATGATGCGAACGCAACTGTCGCCCCGTGAATTGGAGTATAAAATTTGAAGATTAGGTATCCAGGGAGATTTCGGAAAGTTATTTACCTGCCTATATTTTTATGGTCATATAGCTGTGAAAAGGTTATTGACGTGGTGTGGCAGAGCAGTTACAGACTACCCTAATCGGTAAGTAAGTAAATGGTTACAGTTGCTTCGATGACGGCAATTCCAGAAATGCTCTTAGGATTAGGACATATGGATTTCCACACGATGATTCCCTTCACCGTTACATGTTGGATCGTATGACTAGTACATACAAAGTCTATAAAGTGAAATTCACATGGTTACTGCCGGTTGGAATCAAACTCGGACCTCCTCTTTTAGGCTGTTTTGCTTCAATGACTTTTCCATGCGGCCACCAGTACACGACCTTTATTAAAACATAATTATATGATCTGTTCGAGGGCGAAAAATTCAAGTATTCCCCGGGGTGCTCAAGACGGTAATTACGTCGCTCCATATTGTTGCAACAAAACCTCCCGTTATAGGGTCCCCTTCACTAAATCACCGACCAGACAGTCCTATTTTACATAAATGTATTTATTTTACTAAAAAAGACATAAAACAATATAAATCCCTTCTTGTTTCCCCTAAGTCGCAAAAAGTCCTAATTGAAGAGTAATTGCCGAAAAAATGTCGTTTAAACTACATTTGCCTTCGGAGCCGTGGCTAAACGGGGCTAAGCGATCAGAGGGAGAGTTTTTAATAAGCTTGTCTATGGCCCGTGCTGTAATATCGATTTTCCGAACGTAATAGCAGGAATACACAAAGTTTTATATGTCCCTTTTGTGGTGCGGTGTCTGTTTATAGTGTTTATAGATAGGTAGGTATAGTCTGACACTAATCTAATAGCTATACAAAACGTAGTAGTTAAATTCTCTTGGAGCTGTACAGTGGAATTGAGTGGATCTAAATGCTGTCTTTTTGTTATAATGTCATTTGTTATCATTTCAAGTACAGTTGCGTCCTCATTTGACGTCATAGAAAGCTGCGGCAGACTTTATACGCATAAATTGATTTGACTGAAGGACCTTCTAAATTTGTATCCTCGCAGCAGTTAAAGGTACACAAAAACCTCTCCGCCACTAAGTCTTATAATTAGAAGCGACCTTTTTCTAAAGAGTTAGGTATTCTTACCTAACTCTTTTTATGGTGGATCCACGATGGATTTAATAGGTACATATTTGCCGTAAAGCGTATTATAACGGGTATATTTACTCGTTAACATTTACCGTCTACCTTACAGCAGTCTATAATGTATAACAGTCAATATCATACAACAGGTAATTAATACAAAATTTATGGCAATCTGAAACAAAGATTGTGCGTTTAATTAACTGAGTCGATGCGGGAGTCTGGCGACAGTCTTGCAAGCAATTAGCCAAACTTTCCCCATTTGCATGTTATGGGTAAAGTTGGTCGAGAGGTGGCAACCCCTGCCGTCATAAGAATTTGAAATTTGAATTGAATTCTTTTTTAATTTTGAACAGTCTGCGTGGCTTGGGACGCCGGCACGTTGGAGTTCATAAAAAGAAGTAACGTAGATAGTTTTTGTAAGTATAAAATGGAGCTCTACGAATAAAAAACTTATTTTTTTTAATAAATGGTGTGCGATTCTATCGCATGTATTTCTTCTTTTTTCCCTTACATACTATCATCGGACACAAAGCACACCTACACTCGAAACTAAAATATAATATGATTTACACAAATATTATAATGTGTCTCGTGTGGGAATCGAACCCACGCCACTCGGTAGGGCACCGTTAGTGGCAAATTAACGAAAGAACATTTTACTTAATAAAAATACCACCCACCAATGCTTATATTACCTCCAACTAAAATTTTCTTTTACCTACGCTAAACTATCTAGAACTTCGAAAGCAGCTAGACCCATTCTTTAAATGTCATGAACTTTTAGATAGATTGTAGGTTCGAATCCAGGCTAAGCTATAAACATGTCTAGCTTCACTCCCGGTCATTGTTAAGTTAGCGCAAGTTGAGACGTTCGAAGTCTAGCGCGTACCATATGTGGAACTTTGGAAGTACCTGATTCATTAAAATTGGGGTTGTAAGTACCTACTTACTGCTATAATAAGCCACAGAATAAGAAGTAATAGTAGGTAGGTTGTATTAAACGTAAAATTTTATAAGTAATCCAGTGCCCCCATCTCAGTACAACACTGTTATCATGTAAACCAGTCACTGGATATAAAACTTATTGTGCATGGACAATTCTCTAGATTTTATAGTTAAATAAATAAGTTTATTTAAACAGTAATTAGACATTCTATGATAATTATTTCTTTGTTTTACTACAGGACTTTTTAAAGCGAAGTCAACAACATAATATGGCGACCTTAGTTTCACCGGCAAGAGAAGCCCTGTAACTCCTGTAAGACTGTATTTACTTACAAAAGTTATCAAGTACCTACTCTATCAATTTCAAAAGACTATCTTCTCTTGACATAAAAAAACTCTGTAATCCCTTGTCTGTCTTCCTACCTATAGGCACTTCGAGTGTTCCGGAGGTTTTCAATTTTATACTTTTTACAACTGTGATTGGGCGCGTAGCGAATGTTAAATAAATGCTATTTGGCTGAAAGTTTTGCGTGGAGACTTTATAGGATATTGGACGAGAGTTTTATTGGTTTCCAATCTACGTTTAGTGTGATTGTACGTGAAGTTTCTAAGCTAAACTGTACATGAGACGAGCCGCGGGAGGTGTAACTTTGGACTTACGACTGTTCAGATGTCTTTGTGATTTTATATACCGTAAGGTAGCGAATGAAAAGAAAAGTAGGTCTAGAAAACGCTGGGGTCAGTCAGTGTTGCAAGAGGTCTTGTTTTGATTTCAGTGCAGGCAGAAACTGTATTAGGGTTTCATGTAATTAAATTTTCATTAATAGCTCGAAGTTCGAAAATATCAAATTATAATGACATTACTCCTTATATATATGCCATATGCCATACCTCCCCCCTTCTACATGAGCCCTAACAAAGCTGCTGAAATGTGCTTGTTCTCCTACTTCTGCCTACCCCTTCGGGGAAGAAGGCGTGATGTCTTGTTATGTTATTCATTAATAAATTAATTACTTTGTACACACAGATAAAGTAAAAGATTTGTACCTACTACGTGCCGAAAAGTTGGTTCGAAACAGTTTGTTTAATGGAATCACAATTAAGTGAGAAAATAAACAGTCTGGGAGTTACGAATTGTTGTAAATGCTAATTTCATTAGAGCGAGTGAATTCGGCAATTAGTTAAAAGCGACCTGTAGGGTTACTACTAAGTGTTAATGTTGCCAGATAGTTTAATCAGTGATAAAGCTGTATTTTGTAATTTGGTAGAAAATGGTAGATGTTGTTGTTGATTGTGCTGTAGTTCTTTTTATTTATTATATTTCTTCGATTGTTGTCTTTTTGTTATTTAGTAGAAGGTAGGTAATTGTAATTTATAAACCACTCTGAATTTATCTCTAAATTTCAGTAAAATATAATTTATTCTTGGTATTAAATGCCTTTCACCTAATCTAAAGATTGCCAAATTTCTTCTTAGTTACTCAGTCAGACGTAAACTAGGTATTGAAATTATACTTAATGAACCCGGATGAATGTATAGCCAATAACTTGGACTATAACTATATTAATTTATTAACAAAACAGTACGGCTATAGCAATCAGGTTTATTAAATTAAATGTACCTAATGTTTTGATAGTAAACTCCAAACGAGAAGAAACACCATTAAAACTAGGTACTGTTAAGAATGATAATTATAATTCCAAAAAGGGCGATTCTGCTGCGGGTGGTTTCTTTTACGTAAATGTAGTTAAGTAGTCGTGTCGAGGGGACCGATCTTACTGCTGAATCATCCTGGTGTGCAGCTGATTTTATCTATAATTTGCTCATTTCGATACTTACACAATTTATATTTATTTTGGCGAAGCTAGATTTTAGCTCAAATTAAGCAGCTTTACTGCAAGCGATACCATTTTATGACAAACGGTGCCGAGACGTGGACACTCACTTTAGGACTAGCCCACAAATTAAAAGTCGCGCAGCGAGCTATGGCATGAGCTATGCACGGCGTCTTTTGAAGGAAAATATTCGCAACGAAGTAGGTAATCCCACAAAGAACCAAAGTTACCGACATAGCTCGTTGCTTGCCGGCTTGGCCGTACGCCTCTTTGTCACCTTCGAAGTAGAAAAAAGCATATTTTGTAGAGAAGTGTCGTTTTAGTTTGTTCGTTCACTGTATGTTTTGAAACTTTTGATCTAGGAGAGAAAAATTTGTAGACTTGAAGCGAAGAAAATGTGTTCATGTTGTATATTGTTATATATTTATAGAATAGATAACCGATAGCTATTTTAGAATTCCGCCCACTTCTCCAATAAGAGGGTCTATTTTTAACCGCCAATATCTAATTCGACCCTCGTCTTTTCCTTTATCAATAGAATGTTGATCGAACTCGTAATCACGTGAGCATTACCATTCGGCATGTAAATAAGGTAAAGACCCTCGTCCCAACTCGCCCCGTCTAGTCCCATCTCGTCCCGCCAACGTGACGCGAAAACGTGAGCGTTTGTTTCATGTTACTATATTTTGGTATCTTTATAATTATGGATTTTTTTTCTGTCATTGTCATTCCTAGTAATTTTGCTGGCTGAACCAAATTTCTATCGAGGTTGCTAGTGTTTCTGAAATATTATTATTTTATTTAGGTTAGGATGCAGACTGTAGATCTACAGAGCTAATTGGGTCTTAATTAAAATAACCATTCTAATAGATTGGGAAACCTTTGCCTTTTAGAATGTTTGTTAGTTAAGAAAAGGTGTGTGAAGCATCTTTCAGCGTTTTTGAACGTGCGATGTGTGATTGTGATTTAGGTTTTTTTTATGAACTTTTATAAACTGAATTTAATAATGTATGTCTAGGTACACCTTTACCATTTTAAAATAACGATATTTACAGTGACAAGGTGACAGCTTACCTTACCGTCTAGAAACCTGCGAAGTAATACCTCCCAGACTTTTCCAAACAGGCTGTATATCACTGCGCGGGTTTCTGAACGAAATTTATTTGTTTTGCTGCACGTTTGTCTTTATGTTGTATTTAATTCTAGTTTATTGTCTTCTTACCAGCGTACGCCATTTTATTTTACAACTTAAATAGAATTGGATACCATTTTGTTAAATCAGTTGTATGAAGTTAAAAAAAATCTTATCTATATTAATTGTGTATAGGTTGCTAGTTGTATTTACTGGAAAATTATATCGCTAATGTGAAAGATCCTCCGCGGCTAATTCGACAATTATTATACTAGCCGTTGAACTACATAGGTGTTCTACTATTGCCTTACTCAAACTCAAACTTATTTATACGTGTATATTATTAGGTACTATAAAGAACTTACCGCTTCCAAGCTACGTAACGCGTCTGTCTGAGCTCCCATAGTCCCATCACATAAGTTGAATACACGACACACGGTTAGATAACTGACGATCTATAAAAGTAAATAATCATAAAAAATAATACCTATATAAATAAATAAAATGTTAATTTATTGCAAATATTCTAGGTAGGCAGATAATTATTTACCTATATTAAAACTAAGATTGGAACGATAGACGGTGTTGTTTGGTAGTGGTTTAGTTTCGAGACAGGATTGCAGACAGACGAATATCCGATCTGAGACGTGAGAAGCGGATACAATGCGGTTCTGGCCACAAAATACGTGGTGCATTAGAAACAAGCTGTTTATTATAGCACGAGTCACGACGCGGACAGTGGCAACCGGCCGCGGCGGTGCGGCGGACGACCCGTTGATGGCAAGTGGTTACCCTAGCATACGGACACCAACGACTGTGTCTACGACATAACCCTGGCCTTGGTTTCAAACATTTTTGGTATTCTGCAACTAATTTAAGACTTTATAATGAAAAAACTGGTTGGTACTTTTGCATGCAAGTGGAAACGGAATCAAAACGAGATTTAAAAAAACAATAATGAGGTAGGTACATAAGCTATGAAATGCCACCACTTTTTTATAATAGCTCTGTCTTGTTCCGTGTTTATATCTAATAAAAATACCTATATTTTCTCAAATAAAACATTACTTGAACAACATTCAACGACAGCACGATCGTCTCAGAACAATCTATTGTCGTTTCAAAGTCATTGCTTACACGGAGGGCCTTTGATCCCTCTGAATAAAAACTTCTTATGGAACAGACTTATGTGGTGTTTTGGCGCGTAAAGCTGTCACGCTGTAGCAATGGCCGCACGTTGCGCGGGAAATTCATTGCGATCGAAAAAGATGAATCCTTTAGATTCGTCTACGTTTTCAAACCATTTTCACCGTGCGGAAATAAAGAGCTTGAAACTCAACAAAGTTTATTTCACTTTTAAAAAACTAATTTTGATCGAAACTTTTCAGTTTTCGATCTGTTTAAAGATATATAACAAATATTAACTATTACGTTCGTTTAGTTTAGTGTGGGATAACAGATGAAAAGGAAATTATAATGTGATTCGAAGAAATTTTTCCCTCAATTATGCAACCCTATAAATCAGAAGTTTCTAAATAAAATGTAAATATTGTAAAAAATGATGATCTCATCTCAGGATTTATACGTATGTGTCCCATCGATTAAAGCAAAAATCATTTTTCCTACGAGGGGAGGGACACAGGAAAGGCACGAGAGCAAGTTCACTCAAGCCAAGCTTGCGTAAAATGTCAAACATCCTCCATGTACCTACTACTCTTTGATAAATCACATTTACATTCCACCGTTATAAGCCTCCAATAAACCTATTTTCCGGTCGTTACCTATATTTAAAGTTGTAAGGGCAATGATACCCACTATATACGAAAGTGATCCTACGAAATTCACTCCGGCATTCACTATTATCCGAGTCAGTGGATCGTGAATTCACATTCTTATGTTAAAACGGTTTCTGAACGTTGCATAGAACCTGCGTATTCCGAGCACGCGTTCCAATCTCGCGGGTGTTGATTTGGTACCGTTTCTGAACGTAATGATTGATCAAAATGGCGGATTTTGGCGGGAAATGGCATTACAACGACGCATTTTCTCCGACCTAATGGTATTCAGTTCAGTGTATTTGTATAAATTAAAGTACCTATCTACTTCAACATTGATCACGACGATTTTTTACATGATTGCGTTTCTTATTTTAGTCAATTTCCTTCCCGATTGAACCCCTCTTATAAAACGGAAATCATTTCTGATGGAAAGAGGTAGGTATCGCAAAATTAAGATATGAATTTTCTAAGAAAAACCCTTTTATAGAATTCTCCATTTTATGTAGGTAGATAACCTTTAGGTCGCATAACAATGAAATCCCTTGATTTCATGACTTGAAATACATATATATTACATCATATAAATAGTTTATGTCATAATTATGTTTAAAAAAACTTGCTGATAATAATGTTTAGGTAAGTAAGTAGGTAAGTACATTGTTATCTAGCATTTAAAACATTCCACCATATTACTTATAAAAATGCATAGGTACCTACATAATACTTTTTAACAAATTTATATGAAAATGGAAAGCAGAAACTAATTTCACCGATTCCTCACGGGAATACCTACAGCAGGTGAAATTTTTTCTCTCCCATATAACGAAATATTGTTCATACATATTACATTTCCCTCGTTATATTTTAAAACTGGGTTGCGAGGAATTCGTAATACTAAACAAAATATTTTCCAACGAGTTTACTTACCAGGTTTTCTACCCTAGAATATGGATAAAAATATTGTTTTACTTTGCGAGAGATTTCTCAGAAATGTTCAATACTACCTATGTAAAATATTCATTGTAAATTTATTTTACTTAGGTACGAGTATGTTCATAATTTCTGTACAACTTATTAACAATATATTTAACTAAGATGCATTAATTAAATTCATCTCAATTATAGAATAAAAGTTGGTAATTTGATCGTAGGTAAGTGGTAAGTGTCGTCCATGCACATTAGCCATATAAGAATCATCCTCGTCTCTCCTTATCACGAAATAACATCACTAAGTATTATATAAGTCTCTCCTAAGCAGCCAGCCAGCACCTTCCCTCCAAAAATCTTTATTCTTTTGTTTTTACTTGACTGACTGCCTTTACAAACATACAACTTACTCAGACTTGAAACAAATATCTATCTATGAGTTATACAAATATTTGCCTCGTGTGTGAATTGAATTCGCTACACTCGACACACGATGTTAGTGGCGAGTCGAGCAACTTACCTGTTACGCCACAAGGACAGTCTTTGAGTCTGACATCAAATTTTAAAGCAAAATTAATAATGTAAAACAAACAAAACGTCAGTTTCCACAAAAAGCCATGAGTTTCATAAGTAACATAGAGCGATTAATTCCTCCTCAATTAATTATGAGGCTATTAATTATTCTTAGTACATACAAAATCACGCTGCTCTGCTGGTATATGGCGATGGCGATTTGATCCAGTAATTTGGCTCACGTATCGCTGGCGTGGTACTACGTGCTACGGAACCATGCGGACCCCTACCATGTAAAAACTGTCTGTTTATTTTTCACAGTGACCTTGCTTCTGTTTAGATTTAATATTGCAATGATTACATATTCTTTAATGTGGAAGCACCTTACCAGTAAGGCTGGTCTCTTTGAAATACAAATCAAAAGTATTTTTTACTCACTAAACGGTTAAACACAAATATACCAATTCTCCCGTTTATATTGCACATATAATATAAAATAGCATGATTAACAATACCTACCTCTAGACAAATTTGAAGCTTGTAATGTACGAAGAGGAGAGAGGAGATCCGCAGGAGAACTTAAGTCGCCGACATAGCTCACCGAATCGCATCGCTGAAGTGGCAGTGGGCAGGCCAAATAGCTCACAGAGCTGATGGCCGATGGGGTAAAAAAGTTCTGGAGTGGCGGCCACGTATTGGAAAGTGCAGTGTAGGGCGGCCCCCCACCAGATGGAGCGAGGACCTGGTAAGGGTTGCGGGTGGTCGTTGGATGCGGGCGGCACAAAATCGCTCGTTGTGGCGGAAATTAGGTGAGGCCTATGTTCAGCAGTGGTCGTCATTGGGCTGATATGATAATGATGATGATGAATGTACGAAGATACAAACTATTGCCTAGTGGACAGCTCCCAACAGACTTTATACAAGTATATATATATATCGGTTTTTTATAATGCGACATAAAACAATCCAAATGTCAGTAAATATTGTAAAAAAAACCCTTCTTGATAGAATGACCTTGTGGTCATTTAGACGTTAAAGTGCATTTATATCTACTTCCAGTAAATAGATTTGTGTTACGTACTTTTATTAATATCCCCATAGCCTCATCTCACAACACGGTGGATCGCACTTATTGTGAGAAGTTTTCCAAGAGTAGGGGTCGATGATTAATTCCCCTATAGAGCTGAGTTCGCACCCCCCGCCGGGTGTATTTGTCTAGTTAAAATAATTACATTTTCTTATTAACGCATACTCAAGTTGGTTCGGCAACTTTTATACAACGAGGAATTTTTAATGCATAAGAAATGCATTTTCGGAAATAAGGATTTGATTTCCTGTCGTGCAAAACATCTTTTAGGTACCTATGTAAATTTTTTGAAATAGTTCTTTAAGTCTGTCAGAACTGCCTCGGAGGCGCAGCGGGTAGTGTATACGACAGCTGTGCAAGAGGTCCCGGGTAGTTCTGGGTTCGATTTCCAGGACGGGTGAAAATGGACCTAGCATTTTCACCCGTCATTTTTATGAAATTAAAGTAAGTATTGAGTTGTTCCCGTAGTATGGAAAACAAACTTTTCCCGGTTGATGATAACAAGCTCGCCCCCTATTTCATGGGACTAAACATATAGCTGGCGAAAAATGGGTGTAACCTACACCTCTGCCGACACCTTCGGGGAAAAAGGCGTGACGTTATTTTTTATGTTTGAAAATACAATCAAAATCCAATACATCCAAACTGATTAAACAAGTATAGATCACACAATTTATTTTCCCGTGGTTACCAAACCGTACACTCCTCACTAACCCATTTTTGTTTTGATTTGAACCTACAACATTCCGTAGTAGGTAACTACGCAGTCCCAACTCCCAAGACTCCCAACTCCCCACACGAGTGGTCATTAAAATATCTCACCTACGCGTACGTGTGCCTAATGAAGATAATATAGAAACAAAACAGGCTTCGCACAAAGAGGCGCGTTCCACACCAGATATTATCTGAACAATAGCCAAGATAAGCAGTTTGCAAGTTTTCATACCTATGCTTAAGGTAAGTGTACACTAGAGCGATATTAGACGCGCGGTTTTGCGACAACTTTACCGCGCAACGGTTTTACCATCGAATTGGCATGTTTAAGGCTGCCTGTCCATTAACCCGGAGCGAGGCTGCCGAGCGAAAAAACGGACAAATATGTATTAACCAATAGATTTGCATTTAAATAGTATAGTAGTATAGGATCAATTGTTGTGTTTTGTGACCTCAAATCACTATCGCAAAGTCAAAAGTAGATATACCGACGAGTCTGCATTGGGCTCACATTTCAGTGCATTTTGGAGCGATGATCATGGGGTAAAATATGATATCCACGCATTTTTTTTATTACATTGGGTTTACACTGCTTCTTATTTAGATATAGATACCTACTTTATTTACAGAAAATTATAATATTAAACTAAATTTCAAAATAATATTTACAAAAAAACTAACTAAATGTATCATTAAAATAAAAAATAAAAAAATAAATACCTACCTACTTATATTAAAACGCTCAATATTCTTAAAAATGATCCGACGTTTTGTTTTCTCGTAGTATCATCAAAATGATAGTGGAACAGTTTACACCCACCTTTATTCCTCCAACCAATATTAACACCCATGTGTAGAGATGGGTAATCACCCGGGTTTAAACCCACGCCTGGGTTAAAACCCAGTTATTACCCATTTCATTCCACCCAGTGGGTGTTTTGGCTGGGTTAAAACTAAAGAGTTCTTGAAATGGTAAAATAGTTTGGTTTAGTACGTTTATTTTGATTTGACATAAGCTCTTTTGATATTTATGCAACTGGTTTATGAGAGTTCAAGTATTGGCTTAGATTTCATGCTAAATTTGGCATCTTAAAGGGCCCGAGGAGATTTTTGAAGTCAACGATTTTTATGGTCCAATATTACCGATGCAAAGGCGTAACGATAACGTGATGGAAAGGATTATGTGGGTCTACGGCACTGAGCAAAGTTGCTGTCCGAATTCTTACAGCGCCTTGCACTTCTGGTGCTGTATAGCATTCCTTTACTTCCTTTAGTGCTTATAGCAAAGTACACACTATAAACCGGCCAAGAATGAGTCAGACTTGCGAACCGAGGGTTGTGTACGATTATGCAATATCTTTATACCTATATTTATTTCTTTTGAGATTGAAATGTATGTAATGTATATTAGTAAATATTAGTAGGTGACGGGATATCTATAAGTTTGTGTATGTGTGCGCACCATCTTTTACTATCACTCAATTTTAAACTTTGACTAAGAGTGTGAGTTTATTCCGGACTAGAGATGTAGGGCCGGTATTATACCATTTTTGCTGTTTGGTTTAATACGAAAAATACCGTATTAAACGGTCTTATACCATAATCTTCGGTATTTTTCGTTTTACATGTATTATTTACATATCATGTAGCTGTAACTTATTTTATTCAGAGAAAAACATTATTAATTATAATATTTAGGAGAAAAAAATAATAACTTGCGTACAAAATAATAAAAATAAAACATTAATTTCAAAAGAATTGGTACCTACTTAACTGCTTCTGTAGTATTTTTAATAATATGAAAATAATTACGTACCTACAATATGAATGTACTTAGAGAATCTAAATGTTTTTTTTTTATTGGTACGTCTATTTTGGCATCCCAAATGCCGTCTAATTTTTTTTTCAGTAATGTCTATATGGATATCGTTTTCATGGTTTTCGGGGATGGTTATTGCGAAAATTATGTCAATTTTGGGATCCAAGATGGCGTCCGCGAATTTTTCAATAATTTCAATATGGGCATCGTTTTCGTGGTTTTCGGGGATGGTAATTGCGAAAAACACTTCAATTTTGGGATCCAAGACGGCGTCCGCGAATTTTTCAATAATATCAATATGGGTATCGTTTTCATGGTTTTCAGGGATGGTAATTGCGAAAATTATGTCAATTTTGGGATCCAAGATGGCGTCCGCGAATTTTTCAATAATTTCAATATGGATATCGTTTTCGTGGTTTTCGGGGGTGGTAATTGCGAAAAACACGTCAATTTTTGGATCTGAGATGGCGTCCGCGAATTTTTCAATAATATCAATACGGGTATCGATTTTATGGTTTTCGGGGATGGTAATTGCGAAAATTATGTCAATTTTGGGATCCAAGATAGCGCCCGCGAATTTTTCAATAATATCAATATGAGTATCGTTTTCGTGGATTTCGGGGATGGTAATTTCGAAAATTATGCATCCATTTTTATCCATATCATATCCATTTTTCGCAATTACCACGGCCACGAATTTTTCAGTAATGCCAATATCTCAAAAACTCAAAAACAGTAAAGTTGAATATGGCGGGCATCTTTGCAATTTTGAGATCAGAACTATGCTATGTAGGCGACGAGATCGTCAAATATCGATTTTAGAGGCAATCATGCCAAAAACAGCATATTTCAAGATGGTGGGCATCTTTGCAATTTTGAGATCAGAACTATGCTAAGTGGTCAACGAGATCGTCAAATATCGATTTTGGAGGCAATCGGCCCCAAAAACAGCAAGTTTTAAGCTGGCGGGCATCTTTGCAATTTTGACATCAGAACTATGCTAAGTGGTCAACGAGATCGTCAAATATCGATTTTGGAGGCAATCGGCCCAAAAACAGCAAATTTCAAGATGGCGGGCATCTTTGCAATTTTGACATCAGAACTATGCTAAGTGGTCAACGAGATCGTCAAATATCGATTTTGGAGGCAATCGGCACAAAACAGCAAATTTCAAGATGGGCATCTTTGCAAAAAATGGCGGGAACCTAGTTAGAACTATTTTTCTATATTGTTCATCTACTTTCCTTGCCATAATTGAAAGAAAAGCATATTATGTAGCTTGCATTTAATGATTCATTTTGTCCTCGTGCTTTTTAGAGTCCTCGCTGATGCTCAGCCTCCAAATAAATGCTCAGTGAGGTAATGGATTACTTTTTGCTCGATACAATAATCTACTAATATATTATTAAGCAAATTAAATGAAATTTTCATTTCCACCCACTGAAATGGGTGCTTATGGGTTAAAACCGGGTTAAAACCTAATCACCCGGGTTTTAACCCAGGTGGGTGGATTGGGTTTTAACCCTCTACCCATCTCTACCCATGTGTGAGGGTCTCTCGAACTGTCGCAATAAAAACACAGATGGCGCTAATTGCCTACGTTACAAATTGTACTGCTGACCCGTTTCCTTTCGAACAAAGGATGCCACCTCGTTGTTTCCCCGATGCCAGTTTAATCAAACTAATATGAAACAAAAAGGTTTTTCATTTCGTGTCTTTAGTAGTTAGAACTAAAGCTTGCTGTTGTACACGGGTAGAGTATACGGTAAAGTAGCATCTACTGTGCGATTTAAATAAGTATGGGATCGCACTTGACAGTATTTGCCGCAAACTTCAGTCGAATATGCACATTTTTGTACAGCTAGCAGAAATAAAATAGGCATAAAAATTATCTCGTTTCGTTATGTTATATTATTATAAGTGTTAATTTAATTGTTATTGATTTTTTTTGCTGCCTCGGTGGCGCAGCGGGACGTGTATACGACTGCTGTCCAAGAGGTCCCGGGTTCGATGCCCGGGTCGGGTGAAAATGGTATCGCGTTTTTCTATCATGAAATTCCATTATTAAGATTTTCCCGGAGTTTGGTAAACAAATGTTCCCGGTTGATGACAATAGGCTCGCCCCTTATTTCATGGGACCAAACATAGCTAGCGAAATGTGGGTGTGCAACACCTCTGCCTACCCCTTCGGGGAAAAAGGCGTGATGCTATGTATGTATGTATATTGATTTTTTTGTTATTGTTCTTTTTGTTAACACAACGAAGCCAGAAAGGTATAATGTATGACATATAATTATCTTTATAATGTCGAAAACTTCGTTGTTCCAAAGGTAGGTATAGCCAAATAAGAAAATACTTGGAAAATTCTATAACTTTTCGCGCGTTCTTTTTTTTATGATGATAAAGACTGTTTTTTTTATGATCGAGGAATATGGTTATATAACATTATTTTTATTACAGACATAGTCGTAACATGAGACAGTGCCTGGGCATTATGTAACATAATATTATTTTATATTTACAATATTATTCATACTTAAAACTTAACGACAAAATTCCTTGAATACCAACTGATAGTCAGTAGAATATTCGCTAAATATTGGACATTCAAACTATGTTATCGTTAATAAAAATATAGGAAGAGTAGGAATTTATTGGAAATATCTTAAGGCAGCGTATAGCTTTAACAAACGCGCTCTTATAGCCACTTGACGGTAGAGGGCGCGCAAGTGCTCGTGAACAACCAGGGTAACTTGAACCTCCGTGTTTTACATCTAACGTGATTTAAAAAGTAATAATCTTGAGATTGTTGATTCAGATTTGATTTTTAACAAAAGCTGACTATTGCCGTAGCGTTCTATATACTGGTTTGAATGGGTTTAATGTAGTGAAAATTAAAAATTTTGTGAGACAATGACTCAATAAAGATATTTGAATTTGAAAGAAACATAAATTTGCGATAAATCTCGTTTATATTATGACCTTAACCAAAACTTGTTTTTTGCCGAATCTGTTACGGTCGAACACTAGATAATTTTAAACAGTTATTTAACCCTTAAATTAAATTAATAATATTAGTATGAGAACGTTATTGGCTTATTTTTAAGCCAATAACTTTCACATCGAATAAGTAGGTAATAAAAAAATTATCCGAAAACTAAAGCCTAAAGGGTTTAATCTAAGCCCGAGGTTCCAAAATGGCTGGTCACGGGTGACGACAAAAGACGCGGGAAAACAATAGCGGCATGCGCCCATACAGAATGCACGCCCACCTCTTTAGGAAAATATTTTTTATCTGTCAGACGTGTTGTTTAAATTCAAAAGTCATTCTAATTCAAACTTTTTGTTTTGATGTAGGTAGATATGAGGTAGGTAGATATGGTCTGGCAAGATTAGCTGAGCAGTGGAATTGAGTGGAAATAAATAGGTATGTACTACTCTTTGTTATAATGTCATATTTTATAGCATTCCAAGTACAGTGGCGGCCTCCTTGTGACATCTTTTCTGCTCAAAAAGCTTTGTTAGACTATAAATTTTCAACTTTTAGTTTGTGTACTTTGATTCAATCATACCTATCTTCCTCTACGGTTTCCTCATCAATAATGAAATCCTACTTACTAGGTCTCCTATTCATTTTAACTATAATTTTAAGCGACAAAGAGATAGGTGTTTATTACGCTTTCTTGCTAGAACTAGTTATTGAATGGAATCGATGAAACATGTCACATAGAGGCTAATGATATCTTCCATTGTTTTCGTGGCATACATTTATTTTATAATTTACAATCACACCTTCAAATTTACTACACTAATCTGCCATACACAGTAACCCATATTAAACAAATTGACAAATCGCCCCACGCACGTAACTTGCCTATAGCAGTTTAAAGCTATAACGTGCTATAGCCGGCTTATAGCAGACATTAGCAGAGATCAATCAAGTCGCACGTGCTGTTGAAGCGATAGCCGTCCCGTAATGAGGGCTTCTTGATAATAACAGCTTTGAAACTTACATTATGTAAGAGAAGAATTACTCTATCAGGTGAACATGTGTGGACAAATTTATAGATATTATTGGAAGGAATTAGAGCTAGGTTTTTAATCGATATTATGATAACACATCTACAAATAGAGTTGTATAAATTCAAACTTGATTCAAGTATACCTAAGTATAATATCAGAAACTTGTATGTCTATAGGTTTGTACCAGTATTTGAAGATTTTGAAGTTAAATGGGCAATCGTTCCTTTCTTTTAGTAATTTTTCTAGCGTGTTGGTTTTCTCTAAAAGTAACTCATTTTTATTTACTGATGGTGGCATATGAGTCAAGAAGCAATGGAATATCGTCCGTTAGACTGTTAGTAATATATTAGTTATAAGTAAATGGTTTTACCATTTATAACTAATATATTACTGGAAACTTACTTTGTCTACCAAATACAGTCAAAAATAAATCTCAAACTCAACGATATTAGATCGTCGAGCGACGAACATCACAATGGCCCCAATAAATATGTTCACGGAGTGACATAATCCTGTATTGTGAATCTGAGGCACCGTTCAAACGTTATTTGATAAAAACGCCAACAGAGCGCGCTGTAAACCGATTATATTTGCTACAGAGAGCTCTGTTGATATCACACACGAAGCTATATATTGGACGTTCACGTCAGAAAAAGTACTGTTTTCTATAACTCCCTCGCGTACCTTGTGTTGGAAAGTTTTTAGAAATAAAACATGTCAATTGAACCCAACGGTCAGATGATTGTGAAAGTAGTTTTTTTAGCAACTGCTATGAAAACTGATTTGATGAAATGAAATTTTATTTGATTTAAGTAGTACCTACTTGAGAAAATGTTTCTAGTATTTTAAAAAGGTTTAGACAGTTTTATTAGGTATCCAAATAGCTCTTTGAGTCCTTAATTAAATCGGCCATCTAATTGGTTCAAAATGTTACATAAATTATGATTTCTATAGTGCAAACTTCGGACTGTTTTAATAAGTTTCTTCCAAAGTAAAAATATTAAACAAAAAACCGCCCCGTATGTTTTCAAAGGGCGTGTAAGCCCCAGAGGTAACGGTGGGGAATTATGAAAAATGTTGCAGCTTGTTATTCCTCCCGTCTGGCCTTCTCATTATGATAATAGTGACCCACCCCTACAAAACGATTCAACCCTTCCACCTTTGGGTTGCGGAATTCTAATTTTTCCCGCGCACAACTGACAATGGAAGAAAATGGCTTAATTCCATGTAGTCTGGGAAATTTTATGGAAATTAAACCATAATGTGGAATGTGATGAGATTTTTTATGATTTCTTTTTGGTGTTTGTTTGGTAAATGAGCGGTTTCGGTTTTTAATTGTTTGTTTTATGTTTTAAGATTATGTTAAGCGTTTGTTGGAATTATTTTATCAAACTGTTTAGGCGCTCGTAGACTTGTGACACTGAGATGTTCGTTATGATCATGGAGGTTAAGCAACGTTCGATGATGACAGTCTTTTTTTTGTTACATAAAAGGTGACATGAGTCTTAGTAGGTACCCGATATACATCAAGACTTGAGTCAGTTTTGGGGACAAAATGATGAAATTTTCAATATTATCTCAGTGTCTGGACAAGATGATAGCAATAGGCTAGCCCTCTAAGTATTACTTGAGATCGAATATAGCTGGGGAAATATGGGCATGACTAGCTGTTGCCCGGGGCTTCGCTCCAGTTTTCTTTGTTTGGCCACTGATCAGCTTCTAGTGGTAGTAGCGTGATATTATTAGTTTCCTCGATAAATAGGCTATCTACCTAACCCTAAAATAAGTTTTTCATTTCGGCTAATGTATAGATTCCGTTGTGATGAATTTAATATAGTAAGTAGTCTCTATATACTTCCCTACATCAAAATAAACACCTACCGACGCTAATACCACACCGATACGACCCTTGTTTATCAAGAGAGGACAAATTGAAACAATCAAACAAACAACAAAGTCGACGTTTCGCAACAAAATCTGCCATCTAATCCTGTCCTATGTTTATTGTGGTCGGGACAGACGGACAAATTGCGCTACCCTTATATTGGGCCCTGGGTACACTGTCAATACTCCTCCAGCAGTGTTTGCTCACCCCCGTGTGCCTTTTATTTGAAAACATATAGGTATATGAAATACTATTGAAATAGAAAATTATAAGTACATTTTTGAACTTTTGAAGTAAAGTGATGGAGTATATGGCGGCATGGTAAAATTACCGGTTAAGTAAAACATAAAGTATTTATGTATTGGTACAAGCTTATATTGGATAGTTTTATTTCATTTCTTATGTAGGTACTAGTCTAACTGATTAACCATCTAAGTACTTACTTACTTATGGTGTAGGAAAATCGTGGTTAATCGAATCTTAACACGAAGTGATTAACCTAAGTAGATACTATTCCACATATAATATAATCCTATCACATAAATGTAATTCAAAATAAAAAAACATACTGTTAAATTAAAGACTGGCGCACCTCAGACTGGTATTTCTTATGAATTTTAGGACCTCCGCCCCGCAAGAAGAAATTACCAGAAAATTGTGTAGGAAATGAATAAACATACCTACTTATTATTTCATAAGTACGTAAGTATTAGATAGTTTCAGAACAAACAACAATTTTATGAAGCAATTCACCAATTGCTTCGTAAAAGCTTGGTTAATATTTATCTTTAAATGATTTAAGAGTAAGTATATTCACGAAGCCTTTAGATGTGCGCCGGCGCAGTAATGGCGGACGTAAATTATAATTATAAACAATAATTACACGTAATAATTCGTAATTACAACATGTCAGGACAAGTTTCTTTGGTACCTCACTTTGTTTGTACCTACCCGTGGTTTCGCGTGAGAATACTGAATGACTTAATTGAATATAAGTGTACCTACTGTAATTATTTAGTAAATTGTGGACACTGAAGACGTTTAAGTACGTGGACAGCACCATAATACAACTTCAAGTTTTTTGATGTTAGAGCCTTCTACTATTTTCAAAGTAGGGTATGAAATAACAGTAGGTACAATGAAACCTTTGTTTGTGGGTAGGCATCCCATCACTTGGATATATTTACTTAATTATCAGTATATAATATGTAGGTACATATTTTAGAAAACCACTTTTATGTACTTAAACTAAGTGAATTATTTCAATCTTCAAATTGTTGTCGCCAGACTTTCTAAAACAATTTACATAAATTAATATTAAAATTGATTTATAATTTAGAATAAATATTCAATCAGAATAGTAATTAATTAATTGACAACACTTTGTACATTGTTTGCTGAGTGAGTCAAATGTAGAATTGTTTAACTGTCAACATTTTGTAATGTCATTCACTGAGTGAGGCTAATTAAAAAAGAGCTCGAAGGCTTTTTCACTTGGTCAGCGACAGTCAACTGAACAACATCTCTTGTATTTAATATTAGTCTTTAGTTTAAATATTGTTAATTGTTATACAGTATTAATAGTAATTATATTTAATAAATTATATTGCTAGTAGTAAGACGTGTTCTTATAAAATGGGTTATATTTATGTCAATATCTTAATATCAAATGCAAAGGCAATGTAAATGTTATCTATTATATTTGCGGTGCACTATATCGGGCAGGTCGGCATGTATAAATGCGCCTTGAATGCACAATCGTGCGCGCGCAGATTTACGATGCGACGCAACCGCGTGCGCAAACTACACCGACTTTACTATAGATTTACTAGAATAGATACGGACAATAAAATCTCTATGACATTTATCTCTCAATGCGATCATTTACGAGATCAATATATTTTTTTTTTAACCCAAGAGGGATGTTTTAGCGGTACAGAGACTCTATTTTAGATATAATTATTTGTATTGTAGTAGTATAGTAGTAGTCACGTATAGTACCTATCTAGTTTGTAAAAAAGCCGGACCAATCAATCGTATCTATTATGAAGGCTCCCTGGAATTGGGCCTTCGGCACTCCACACTCATCAGACGAAACACAAGTCATAACAATATTATTGCTACTCTTCTGTGGGAAGGTAGTACTTCCTCAGACATGGTGGCATGCAAGCATACCATAATAGACACATGTAACAAGAGAACACCCTGATTTGGACTCACTGTTTTGAGTCCACCTAAAAATGTATCATGTAGAATAAATTTTTAGGTGGAAGGTGGATTGGTGGAATGGAAGGTCCTCGAATTCGCAGTATGCAAATATGTAATAACATTCCACGACCAATAGTCCAACAATGCAATGCAGGTAGGTTATATAAGGCTCTTCTATAATCTTTATATCTTGTTGAGTAAGCTTTTGATATTATTTAGAATGTCGCAAGCACAATGCTGGCCGCTAATGCGACAGAATGAACGTGATCACACAATTAAAGCTCTTTGATGAGGCGCGAACTATGCCTTGTGTTAGCTAAATTATACATTAGGTATAATGGTTTATAAGCTGTTTGCAGGCATAAATGACTGAAACACTTTATCTTTAGCCATACCTATAAATTGCATCTGAATTCAAATATGATGATTTTCTTTGTTTTAATATTGATGAAACTTAATAAGGAAGTTACAAGCTACATGGATGAAATAATAATTATAGTTCAAGGTATTCCCCGAATTTTGTGGATCACATAATTATTATATTGATCACATCATGGCAGAGATAACACATCAAGGCACATGAGATTACTTTTAATGTAGAGAATAGAGCTTATATTTGTAATGAGTAATAGCTTCAATACGAGTAGTTATAACGTTCTAAAAGTGAGTAGTAAAAGTGGGTGGGTAACAGGAAATTAGCTCATTTCCTTATAATTAGGTACTTACCTGTAGAAGCGATCGTCACCGCTTACCTTGTGATAACAGTGATTACAGATATACTTGTCGGCATTATTATTATTTATTTATTATTTTATTAGTATATCAACATTGGTTTAGTTAGGTGCCTACATGTACATACAATGCCTCTCATAAGAAAGGGATTGCACCCCTTACGTCATTCCACTACTGTCAACAGCACAGAACAAAGATAATTTTTTTAACCGAGACTTCTGCAAAGAGATTTACGTAGGTACCTACCTAAGTACATAGATTTTGAAAAATGACGTTTGCTTCATTTGTAACCATTGAGAAACTTTATTTTAAAACCTATATAAAAAATAGCAAACATCAAATTAATTGCAAAACAGCAACGTTTGTTGAACAATGACTTAAAACGAGCTACGCCTGAATGGCAATTTATACCTTGTGCCAATAACAGTTAAGTATATATATATACCTATTTGATAATTACAAAACTTTCGTCTATATTCACTAAGACATTTGTTTAACTTTAACCGATGAGGTACATCAACACTTGGACTAGTAGATCAGAGTGCTGTCGTTCACACATCGTAGATCAAGTCACTAGTACTACTGGGCTGGCTGGATGACGTCATTGCAGTTTATCAAGTATTTTGATTTGTTTCGTATTATTCGTAAACTATTTTTAACAAGCCCTTGATTTCATCTATGTGGTATGTCAATAAAATGTAACGATAACGATAAGACCTAAAACAAATGATAAGAATTATGATATTGGATTGGACTGACGAAGGAAGTCCGTTTACCTACCTATGTAAAATGACCCTTTCCGTGGCTTAGTCACAAACAAATTAACTTTTGAATGTATATTATCAAATAAGATTGTTGTTAGAGGGTCTGTAGCACCGTAAAACCCTTATAATTTCGTCATGTCCGTATGCCACAGGCATTTTACTCAAAAATTACTGGACGTATAATGATAAAATTTGTGTGAGCCGTTACTTAGTTTGGTATTTAATTAATAAAAATTAAGGGAGCACTCCATACATCATGTAACAGAAGTAGATTTTTTTCAGCAAAAACTTGCCAATGGCACATTCTTCGACAGATCCTTTAAAGATATTTTAAGATTTCTAAGCAAAATAATCGCTCCGAAAATCAGCATAAATTGTGTCCCCCCTTCTATCTTCTAAACTGTAAAAGCTGAAAATTAAAAAAAAACTTTACTACAGACAAATTTTACTCGACCTGGCTATCGAACCTAGGTCCTTTTTGTAAATACAATACAGTAAACTAGTGAAAGTTTTGCAAACCAACACTAATAATTAAAAAGTTATTTCGTTTCAGAAACTGGTACTAAAGATATATTATGTAGGTATTTATATATTTTTTAAATTAAAATAATACTTTTTTAATAATAACTTTATTATTTTTGTATTTCACGTTTCACGAAGAATAATAATTCCAAATTGTTTACAATGTAAAACAGTACTACACCAAAGTTGTCTTGTCGCTCCCTAGATGGCGTTGCCGCGGTTTTAAACGAGATATGGTTTCGTTCACACCGCGAGTATATATACTGAGACAGCGCCAGGTTACATTACAGACAAACAGGCTAATCAGCATAAAAAAACTAGCTGTGCCCGCGGACTTCTTCCGTGATCATTTTTGCGAGTTGTTCGGTTGAAAAACCTACAACTGAGAACCGGCTAATTTTGACATAAAAATAAATTCTAGTTGTACTAAACACAGTAGCGCCATCTACAATAACCTTTTCAGATTTACTTCTACAATTCGTAGCGTTACGTTTTAATAACATAATCAGGCAATTATTACTAAAAGATTTTTATTTTATTATAAATACACTGTGCCATGGCGTTTATAGTATCTTTAACCATCTTTATTCCCAGTAGTTCCGTGGCGTAAGTAATGGGACTTTGTTTTCGCGGGAAAATCATCAAATAATAGTTTGTGGCTTTTAAAAATATTTGGGACACTCTTTCATTAGTAGATGTTAGTAATCGGTAAATCATATTATCAGCCCAACTACGTCCACTGCTGGCCTCACCTAATTAAAGCTACAGCGACCGATCCAATAATAATAATAGGTAAATACTATTTCATAAATAAGTAAGAACATCTTTCAATAAAGACTTCTAAAGCACCTAAAAAACTAATAAATCTGTACAATTATTTATATTGAAACGCAATATTTACAAATCGAAGTAACTAGAAACAATTGGAGTCCAATCCATTATTTCTTTCCGGGATCGTTGGTTTAAATCTGCCATTATCTAGTCGGGCGTCGAACCTGTAATCCCGGCGAATAATCCGCCGCGCCGCCCCCGCCCTCGCGTGCACATATAAATCACGGATAGAATTAGTGGAGATATCGTCGCACCGGGACTAGCCTAGGGTTGGCACTGACGTAGTTTCTGAGACAGAGAGTCATTATCACTGCATTGTTTTGAGTTCCGGTAGCGGTGTCCAGAGCACATTAGAGGGAAAGGGTTTTAAAAGGTCGGTACGGTAATGTGATGCTACTGGTGTTGCTGGCGTGCATAGGCTACGGTAACCGCTTCCCATCACGCGGGTTGTAAGTTTGTTTGCCAACATCATGGTATAAAAAAGCTAGGAGACAACAAGAATTCTCTATATTTAGCAAGCCAAGAATAATAAAATTATACTTTTGAGATGCCCCGTGGCTACTTTTCTATAATATATAATGTTATATGGCAAATGTAGTTAGTTAATAATTGTTATTGGAGTGCTATGTGTGAATGCGATAAAAAATAAACACATATCAAATGTATCCGTGTAATAAAATGTAGTTTTCAGTATTTCATGGATATTAAATTACATTGTTTCAATTTTGCTCATATTCTATTGGAAATTCCTGTGAATAGAGTAATATTTTATTGAATAAATGTTACTATTGAAATATCAATTTTATAAAAATAACGCGGTAACGATACAGGTCAGACCGCTCTGTCTCAAAACTGTAAAAGATGTGACTAACAGACTAGTAATATTTTGCGTGTTTTCCCAATGAGCTGCACTGTTGAGATTTATATAGCGAAATACTATTGAATAAATGTATTTATAGGATTATAGCAGTATATTAACACAGTATTATAAGTTACCCCATGCCTATACTCAGTTACTTTTCGATTGGTTCGTGATTTATCGTCATGAAAGCAGAAAAGACAGGCAGCTTTCGCTTCAGTAATGTTAATAGTGTTTTAAATAGAAGAACAGCTTCTTTGGTAACTATTTAACAAAACATATACTATTTAGTGACAACCCTAACGGCCTACAAGTAAAAACACAGTAAGTGCCGATCGTTCTCTAATGAGGAATAAAGACCACCCTCGTCACTTGTTTGTTTTTGGTTTTTTGGCACTCCTGCACTCGTTAGCGGTCTGTTAATCCACTCCAAGTAATCCCTGGTTTACGCTCCTGAGTCCCGGGAAATGTGTGACAAATACGATGAGAAAAAGTATTGTGTTTTGAGAAAACGACGTCGCCGGCTCTATCGATAGCGTATTGTGCTGTTTCGGTGTATGTATGTATATTTAGTAAGTGTAAGAAAATATGTTATTTTTCAAATTTATCGAATTATAATGGATAGTTTAGAAGATACGAAAGAACAAATGAACACACATCCAATCTGCAAAATCATAACCCTCTTTTTCTTCTCGCCGTAGGTTACGAATAACAAATTCTTAGAAAATTAGTCCGAGGATGATACATTGCTTTATTAATTTAGTTCGTCACGTCCCACCCTGATTACCCCCATAAACGAGAAGGCATTCCCATCAAAATAATGACAACAATACGCTCCCAACATAGACAAATACCACCTAATCTACTCACCCTCTTTCAACATAAGATCAAGTGATGAATAACTAATTTTATGCTATAGGGAGCGCTAATTAAGTCAATATTCTGTAGAGGTACACGGCACACGTGAGAGAAATATTGATTGCATTAGTCACTGTGTCTGTGTAAATAGATGCACTAACCCCGGCTGGTAGGTATTTATTGCTTTAAAACCCTACGAGTCAATGAACTCTTTGAGGATAATTATGTAAGTGTCATCATCTCAACCCATAAACGGCCTACCGCTGGGCACGGGTCTCCACTAAAGAATGTGGAGGGAATTTAGCCTACTATACAACGCTGCTGGCCAGACGGGTTGGTATAGGGTTTGTTTTAAATTTTCCTTTTCTTGCAGTGCTCTTGTCTCCCTTAAGGCGTAACTAGTCGCCAATGACCTTGAGAGTATGGGTGGAGCTTAGCTTATTTCACTGCATATTCCCGCTCCTTTGCCAACTCGCGCACACTATAATACAATGGTCACAGAATAAGCGTAAACGCAGACATGCGCTTCTAGCTCGGCATTTTTACCTACGATTCCGGAATAACAGTTTTAAAATTGGTATTTTATTTTGTATAGAGAGTTTAAAGGACTCGTGTACACAATTATTTTATTTGTTTGCCAATATTTTTATGTATTGAGATTTTTTTAATTTCAATGTTTTGCTTTCGGTATTTATGTAAGTACTTACATAGTTTTATTGGTACTTATTTATTATTAGTATCGAAGATAATTATTTTATCTTGTAAATTATAATTAAATAAATAACTATTTTAACTTACTTTTGTATTAAAAAAATATTTACCTATTTTCTTTGATGAATTTAATGTTTTGTTTACAACACTTACTTTGTAATTACGTTATAAACTACTATTATAAATTGTAAACCATTTTATTGGATCATTTGAAATATTTTGTTTGAGAATATAGCTCGCAGAACTGATGGCCGATGGGGCAAAAAGATTACTCCTTCTAAACGGTTAGGAGGAATAGTCGTCAGAAAATTAAAAAAAAATTATTAAAGTTCATAAATATTTGCACAAAAGGTTTCGGCACACAGCGAGAAAGACGTGACGGCTCTGCGTGACACCTTAGATTTATTTACTCGTCCCGCCGCGCTCGCTGTTTGTGTGTATATTATACCTGTAAGCACTATATTCAGTCGATAGTAAAAATGGAGCAACGAGCGACACAGCCTTCCCGTCTGAAGGCTAACGCCTGTCTGCCGCCCGCGCCCGCGCAGAGCACCTTTGAATTTCTAACGTACAGAAATCGTATTATGGCCTATTTTCTTAAGAAAATATTGATCGATTTACATATGCTATGTTCAGATTAAAGTAAATTTTACCACCAATTTATCAGTGTAAAAATAATTTCAAACTATAAAGCCGTTTTAAAGTTTTAGGGATTTTAAGATAAAATATATCTCAACTTAAAATATTTTTTGAGGCAAAAGTATTAGTCGTACGAAAATTTCATATGTTGAAAATGTAGTAGATAGATCAATTATCAAAATATATTTTTTTCAAATTTTTCGAACAAGTCGTTTAGGAGGAGTAGGCTTCAGAAAAAAGCCGTTTTTAGTGCAAAACCGAGGGAAGGCCCTTAATCGCCTTTTACGAGACCCACGGGTTCAGATGGGGTAGTGACATTATATATTCTACTACTTAGTAATAATTATGTAAGTATATTTTCATATTTAAACATTATCTTTTATTTTTATATAGATTCTTACTAAAATATTTTTTGTTGCAAAGAAAATTGTTGCTATTCGATTGCTTGATTCTGACATCATTGATTGTCAAATGTTAGAAAACACCTACATAATAGGTATATCGTATAGATTAGATAGTTTGCGAGTACAGCCTCTGTGTACATTTTTAATCTAATCATATATTAGTATCTTGTATATAAATAAGTATACCGAAAAGGAGCTGAGTAAAATAACAAAAAACTCCAAACAAAAATGTACGGGAGCGAAGCCCTGGGTAACAGCCAGTAAGAAGTATATATAGGTCTATCGGTGTGTATAACCCTTTACTCAGAGCTGTACATAAATAAGTAAGTTTATACGTAATGTAAGAAATCCTTTTCCAACAGCCACAGTCCTGTCAAAAACTACAGTATATTTTCATCAAACGTTTTCCTCGAGATTTCATGTCTGACCTATAAACGGTTAGGGAGGATAATATTTTATTTTTTATTCTACAGGAATCTTCGCCCTTGCAAATTGAATCTTTAGGGAGACGGGTTAGTTGCCCTTTTGAGGCTATTTACAGTCGACGGACTTTTTACGATTATATCGGTCATTGCTGATTTATTTTGGACATAAAACGGTTCGCGTAAAAAAGGATTCAATCAGAGGCTTTGATTTAGCAAGTTATCTTTATGAGGATTGAATTTGGTGTTTCTGAACGGTACTTAGACGGGAAATTACGTTCGTTTGCGTTATCAATTCTTACGATAAATATATATTAGCATTATGTGATTATTAATTTAAAATTAAGAGTACCTAATATATAATATGTAACTTTGTTCATGAGATTGTTCCGACTCATTACACTTCATCATTTCAACCCATAAATGTCCTACTGCTGGGCACGGGTCACACACATCACACTCCTCTAAAGAATGCGGAAGAAAATTTAGCCTACTATACCACGCCTGGCCAGACGGGTTGGTACACTTAACTACACTTACTTTGTGTTTAATAAGATTCTTAATAAGATTATTTTAATCTTTATTAATAAGAAAACTAATATTGTAAGTCATCACATAAAACCATAAAATAAAACCACAGATTTTGTCCAAGACTATTCCCAGTTTTAGTACCATCAAATAACTTAGCCTTTCTAAGCTAATCATGTAGAATAACTAAGGGAAATTTGCAGAGGCAAAAACAAAACGGGAAACAGAGAAGTATCCATTACCCCAATAACAAAGCTCTTAAAGTTGATGACAAAGAAATGACACAATAAGACATAAACCGATCGTCTCGTACTCGTGTCGTGCCCTGAAAATGTAATAAAACACCCTTTTTATGTAATGTTTTTGTGAAGACAATCGTAAAACATAATAAGAACGGACAGGTTTAGTTCGTATAGAGGAATCTGATGAATCTCTTTATACAGTACACACCCTTGTTCTTTTAATTTAATAATACTTACTAGAAGCCGTGCGGGGTTCGCTTCCGTCGTTCTTTAGTTGGCAACTGCTCATCTACTATTAGCCGTAGCTTGATGTTATATATCTTCAATCTTCCATGATAAGTAGTAGTTCCTGAGATCCTTCCGATTTCCGTCTGATCCGTTTAACCAAACGAACAAACTCTTCATCTTTATAAATAGGTAGGTATAATTTATATTTTAATAATTTTAAAGACAACGCTCCACTAGGGAACAAGCCCTGTGCCGCGGGGGACTTTACAAACACACTTAACGGACACAAAGTTCACCCAGACTTGAAACAAATATCGCACAAATATCTGTCTCGAGTGGGAATCGATGTAGTAGCATGGCAAATTTTCTCGGAGACTTGTATTGAACTAGGTTCTGCCCTCGGTTTCGTTGGTGCAAGCCGCATCAAAAACTTACCGCTGCGCCACCGATGTAAAATGGGTACAGTCACCCAACTTTCTGCTCAATCAGTTTCCAAACCATTTTCTATGTTTTTTTGTTCCTGATGATGAAAGTTCAAGTCCAGTCATCTACGAGTCGACAGTTTCAATAGGTAGTCCGAATAACATAGCGCAGGTCATACAAGAAGATTCAGCAGTCCAGTAATACACAGAAAATGTTTGTAAACTGGTCGACCAGGCAGTTGGCTGACTGTCACCGTGGCGCAGTGGTTAAAGTGGTCGCCTCGCCACTATATCGCCGTGTTGGGTGACGTGGGTTCGATTCCCACACGAGACAAATATTTGTGTGATTCATAGATATTTGTTTCTAGTCTGGGTGTACTTTGTGTCCGTTAGTTTCATGTTTGTAAAGCTCCCCGCGACACAGGGCTTGTTCCCTAGTTGGGCGTTAGTGGTTAGCGTTGTCTTTTTTAATTGAAAAACAAAAAATATAGACAATTCGCCATAAAAAATCAATTCCCATATAACCACTTCCAACATTTGTATCACATTCATAAATCAGAACCAATTTCTCTCGGAGGTACATTAAAATTAATTCAGTGGTTTCGCAAACGTCCCCGATAAGGATTACTACCTCCATTGTTAATGTGCGCTCCAATCGTTACACAGGACGAACACCTGTACTTGTTTGTTATATTAATTAATAACAATAAGTATTGTAATGTGAGCTGTGGGGTAATCACTTTATTTCTTTCGATAACGGCGCACGCGCCGCGGCGGCGAAAAAAGAAAAATAAGACATTTTGATAATTGGGTTCTGATAAAGTAGGCTTATTAATTTGTAATATTAAACACTGCTTCTATGGTGCAGAACGATTGTGACTGCTGTGCAAGAAGTCCAGAGTTCGATTAAAAAACCGTTTTGGGTTTTTCTGTATTGAAATTTTCAGAATTAACCCGGAGTTTACATGGAACCTAACATAACTAACAAAATGTATTATAGTTGGTACACCTCTGCCTAACCCTTCGAGGACAAAAGGCGTAATGATATATTTTCTTCAGGATAAATTAAATGGGCAGCTTGATATTTACGTGAATCTCAGTTCTCTAGTGAGAGGAGACCCGAGCCCAGCAGTGGGACTTAATGGGTTGCTGATGATGATGAATTAATAAATTGCTAATTACACTAGTTTTTCTTATTAGATATATCTACCTATATATAATTAATAATAAATATCGTTATAATAGCAACTCATTAATATCCCACTCCTCTATTAGAGAGCTGAGTTTTGACTAGTACAATTATTTTGACATTCATTTTTAAGATGTGAATTGGAACTGCCAGTTGTACTCGGACCGTGTGTTTGAACACAGTCCACCAGTCAGTTTCCCATTTGGCCACAATCGCATTAAGGATTTATTAGGTATCTATTTTTTTTTAAATATCTTTGTGAAAAGTACTAGGTACGAACATTTCCTTTCAAAAAAATGCTATCATCATCATCAGCAACCCATTAAGTCCCACTGCTGGGCCTGGGTCTCCTTTCCTCTAACTAGAGAGCTGAGAGGGTTTAGGCCATAATCCACTCACGCTGGCCTAGTGCGGGTTGGTGGATCAGACATATTCATAGAATTTCTTCTAGGGTATGTGGGTTTCCTCACGATGTTTTCCTTCACCGCTAGCAGATGGTAAGTCACTTGACAAGTACTTAAAAATTCCACAAAGTGAAATCCACATTGGTACTGCCGGTCGGGATCGAACTCGGACCGCGTGATTTGCACGCCGGTCCCTTATCCATTCAGCCAACATCGCTTCAAAAAAAAAATGCTATACAAATTGAAAATACTTCAAGCTCCACATAAATTACTCTAACTAAGAGCCACTCGTGCACATTCATCAATAACATCGCTGTCTTCCCACTTAACCTTATTTTTTCCAAAGCATAGATACGCACATTTTAGTACGTGCTCAACATGCTCGTGGACGTCAAAACACCGTGACTTGGCACTCAGAAACGTAGATGTAAAGCTCCGTTCACATTATTCCAGAAACCCATTCCAGTTACACAATCTGCTGTTTGATTTAACTTTTTAGACGGGCTTTGGGCTTGAGAGTAGACACTGCGCCACCGGAGAATTTACAGATATGTACTTAATTAAAACAGTTGCTCATTTATACATACAATGTCCAATGCTGGGAATGAGTCTCTTACTCTCTTCCCACTATCTAGAGAGCTGAGAAGGTATAGGCCATTCTCCACATACTTCTTTCTTAGAATTTCTTCTGAAGATAGATTCTGAAGATGATAAGCGACTAGTACATTATAAATGCCAAAAAGTGAAATTCACATTGTTACTGTCGGTCGCAAAAATATGCGGTCTAAGTTCGATTCCGACGTACGCGGCAGCACCAATGTGAATTTCACTAATATTAATGGTGAAAGAAAACATCGTTATAAAACTCTCATGCTCCAGATCTCTGATCATCTTTGATCTCGTCTTATCCACAAACCCGCGTTAGATCAACATGTGTAAATTATGACCTAAACCCTCTCAGCTCCCTGGTAAGTTCCCCATAACGGTATTCCTCCCTCGGCAGCCGGACTGAGTTGAATAGTGTGACAGATATTGCTAATGTACATTGTACATAGCTGGGTTTTTATGAACTCGCATATTGTAGGGGACAGGAAATCCTTTCCCAGCAGTGGGGCAATAATGGGTTGCCCTTATTTTCAATATAGTCTACGCTACTCTAATAGTGTGAACCGCCCATAACACACCGAGTGCCATAATATTTGCTCAACTAAACACACAGGCCGGTAATCCTTCGGAACGGGTTTACGTTCATGATATGATTGAAGACGAGAAATGTGAATGGCTTGTTTATTTTACTTTACAATTGAATGACAGGAATTTATAAGTGGAGCTTCGTTTTTACGTATTGATCTTATTTATGAGACATAGAACGTTGTGATATTCTTTGCTAATGGGATAGTTTAGCAGAAGGCTGCAGTCACAACAATATTAAAAATGCCCTATCTGAATGGTATAATGCGCTAATCTGTTTGCAATAACCAGCTGCAGTTTTTGTTCACTTACTGTCCTGGGTCCTGATTCTGAACTGGCGGAAAGTTTCCGTGCAGAAACCTCAATTTATTTAAAGGTATATATATTATTTATTGCTTCTATTTTTCTATTATTTTATATTCATCTATTTTTATCCACTCCCCGTAGCACATACCTATCAATCTAACAACAAACATACAAAGAAATTCAATTAAAACTCAACATACAACAATAAGACATATATATATGTTATGCGCAATTTACTTAAATACTTATAAAATCGATTTACGTTTCTTTCCTACAACAAACGAACAATAAACCCGGAAAATTTCGCCCACACGGTGGCGGCCATCTTGTGTATGTTCTTGTGTTCTAGAACAACAATGCGTTATTAAAATGTGTGTACATAGTATATATGTTTCAACACAAAGAAAGTTATTACGGGTTATTGTTGAATAAGAGTTCGTGCTTTTGTTAGGCTGGCTGTATGAGAGCGATTAAACGGAGTCGGAGTTTCTCTATAAGAGTTGTCTTTTGCGTCGAGGAAAATCTTAAGATTAGGTGTGTCATGAAACTTTTTCTAAAGATTTGGCTGAATAATCAGACTTAATAAGATAATACCATCTTGAAGAAACAATCCCAAATATGGCTATCACTGTTAAGTGTTACAAAAATGTGAATATGAGGCATTTGTGATACCTTTCGAGTGAATAAAAAATAAGGCATAGTTAGCGTTTACTATACTAATTGAAGAATAAAATATTTGAGAATATTTTTTAAGATGGTCTCTTTTATCGAGATCGCTACGGCTGTGCTCTTCAACCCAAGGAGTAATCGAGCGGAATGGAAGCAAGAATGCTTCGATTCCGCTCGATTACTAGTCTGTTCTTCCTAAAGTCGCAAGTCTACAGCCAGCCTTATTCAATCGGCGCACAATCGCACAATTGTACATCGTGATCGGGCATAAGCTCAGGGAAACGTTTGCGTTGGTCTGATCTCGATGCTGACGGTACACCGTACTGTAGTTGGTCACTACCAATACTTTGAATGTATTCCACTCGGTGGTAAAGTTTTTAATCATTGATAACTATGTCAAAAAAAAAGGAGATATCATTGGTCATCATTTCGTTAAGATTTGGGGCAAATAGATATTTGGTGGGATTTTTTTTAATTTTTATATTCTTTTTATTATTTATGTTCTCTTTCCACAGAATACAGTTATTAATTAATTATTCAATTATTAATTGATTTCTTTAAATTTTCGTTGTTTATCTTTTTATTATATTCATTTCATTGTCGTTCAAATAATATCTATGTATGACTACCTTAGCATTTTATTCCTAACACATACATCTTTTTAAATTAACTTTACACACAACTCTCAACTCACCATTATAAATCAAGAATAATCCCTTTAAATATAGATATTAATATCGAAAAATTGTATCTTACTACCCATCAAAGTGTAGGGCGTTGAGGGAGCTCCCGGGGGAAATCAGTGGAGTGTACACTCGGCCTTAGCTCCCTCGCCTGACTTGTGTATAGGCTCTATAAGTGATTTATGGGCTACAAGTACGGGAACAAGGTTCTTGTCCCGGTACACGTATGTTGATGATACTGTTGTTATGTGTTAATTTCAGCTTCAAATTTCAATTAAAATAATTCCTGTTTCCCAACAGAGGGGTAGGCAGGCAACATTTCCTTCCACCTGCTACGATTCTGACATACATCTTTCGCTTCTTCAACATTTATCAATTTCTTCATTAATTATCGCCAGTTTAGGGTTCTCTTGAGATATTACAAGTTAAACGTATGAAAAGACTAGGTAATTTCTCATGAAAATTGGTCGCAGAAGACTTAACAAAAAAACAATTCAAATACCAAATACACTCAGATTTATTAGTTTTGTTCTGTGGGCAGTCGAATCCACAACCAAATCGAATCACGTTACCGGTTATGGCAACCAAAAACTTTGGTGTACCTATTTGTTCTGTTCTTAAAAGACCTTAGAATTGATCAGAAATACCTACTTCTGCGATAACGCGTCTACTAATTCAGCGTTCTGTTTGCTGTGGACAGGTGCTTAGCAGCTGACTTAGTTTTGATGCGTTATTTTAACTTGGGATTTTCTTTTTAAACCTTAGATACTAGATACATTTTATTTCTCATGACTTAAAAGTTAATACTAAAGATTATTTTTAATAAAAAATATAAACAGTTAAGGTACTCATGTCATTTAACAGAAACACTTGCTCATAGTCTGCCAGAAAACTTGAAATAATAAACAGAATACATACATACCTAATCGTGAAGCACAGTAACACAGCGTCCAGCTTACATTTCACTCAAGGATTTCCGAAATAAATAAAACAAATTCATCCGTATATTAATGTAGTTTTATTTTTAAATAAATATAACCAATAACATTTATGACATCACAGGAGCAGGGTATCTCGAAAACACAATTCATTTGCGCGCTGAACGCATAGACAAATCTTCAGCCATTTTGTGTCTATAGCTGGCATGGAAGCGTTCGCGCGCTTTCCTTAAATTCAATTGACATCCCTTAAAATATAAATAAGTTTAACTAAATATTATTATTATTCTAGTAAGTAACAGTGTAAGTCGGAAAATGAATTATTAATCCTAATTAATATTCATGACAGGAAGCATAATTATAGGCCTTTATTGTGCGTCATAATAATTCATTTATTATTATTAAAAACTGAACGAATATATTGTAGCTTATAAAGAAACAAAAATAAATCAATTATTTTCAAATTTGAAAAATGATTGTTTTAAAGGAATGATCTAGAATGCCATACTTATTATGGAGGTTTTAACTTTATTGCAATGCATGGTGTAAGGGATTTATTTTAGTATTTATTTCTTACTAATTTGCAACTGATTCTTAAATATCGAATTATTCTTGGACAGATTTTAGTAAGTAGGTATATTTGTATGAATAAATTAATTCGTAAGTAAAACAATATTCACATATATTATTACATTCAGTAAAAATACAAACTGACTATACTATAGGTACAATTAAGTTCTGATATTAATATATTTTTATTTTTTTTCTAAATTATATGTTAGCACACGTTTATTATTAAAGTCAATTAAAAAGGGTAAAGTTACCAAATTGACATTCGTTTTTATTTTATATTGAAAATTAATTGTAATAGGCTATTGCGCGCTAAGATATAATTTAAAAATGTATACAAATTATGAAATCTAGAGATATGCATAACTAGAAACAGGTTAATAGTTCCATCTACAACTAAATACACTTTTTACAATCCGTAGAACGTCAAGCGAAACTTCTAAGTCGTTTTTAAATATTTATTTTATCTATAGATTACGTTTGTTTTTGAAAAAGTACAATTTCTATTAGATCAGAAATATATTGTTTGCTTCATAGCAATAACACACATCACTGACAATGTTCAATTCGATTTATGCAGATAATCTAACAAATGTAATATAACGTTATTTCCAATGTTTTATATTTATAACGTTAACATAAAATAATAAAATATATTTTCAGAAATCCTTTTCTGTTTCTCAATAATTTTTCGATATTATTTTTTGAAACAACTTCGCTATATTTGTGTGAACGGTTCACGGCGCCGGTACGGTCAGCAGCATTGATTATTGTAAGCGTACCGGCTGTCTCATGTTGATTTATGCCATTGTGTACTTAGGGCACGGGCAGATAGCATAAATAAACTGTGACAGCTCAATTGTAAATGATCGCATACTTTTGAGCTTACTCGATTGAGACGTTTAATTTATAGAATTATAAAAGATCGTGCCAAATGTAAAAGTGATATATCATGCACTTCTTTGTAATCATTAGTATTAGTCCGTTTGTGTCAGCAAAATGACGTATGTATGTAGATATGCTTTTGAAGGTTAAATATGTCCCTCATTGTACTTTTCCAAAAACTAAAAGATTCTTATTATTATTTTCTTAGTAAAGCTAGTAATACTGTACATACCTTAGTTAGGCGACGCGTTTGTTCAAAAGTAATGTTCTCTAAAGTGAAAACATTAAACAGAGGAAACTAAGTACTCTATACAAAATTAAAAATGTCACTTTGGCAAGATCTAATATTTAAATGAATTAATTTACAGAAATATAAGGAAAACGAACACATTAGAATGCAGTTGATATTTTAGCTTAAAGTGTATAAAATCTAAGCGCTAACGATATAAATTAAACACTTAACCTTAGTTTAAGTTTAATATTAAATGAGGTACGTTAAACCAGTGTGACTATGTGGTGATTCATCTCCAAATGAGTCCTACATCTAACGTGCGCTTGTGTTGTACAACTCACGACATCTGTCAACACATCCACTAAACATTTCGATTTCTTGACACATATTTACCGAAATCAAGTTTAATTATTTATTTCTATTAATTACGATTAATTTCATGCCCGATCATTTTATGGTTTTGTTTTTATGTAAAAGTAATAATGAATAAGTTTATTAATTTTATTGTGTGTTATTTTTTGTGTTTTATTTTTTATTGTTCTTCATTATTTTAAATCGTGACGACTAATGAAGTATTCTAGTCTAATAGATAATCGACTAATTTCGTTTAGTTACACAACACAGCACATAAAACAATATCAACATTAGCATTTTCAATATAAAGTAACAATTATACAAAAAATGCAAGAAATGGAACGATACATTACGTTGCCTTATAAAATTAAATTATTCAAAATAAATAATATAAATGTACATTTTTAACAAAATCCTAGGATGGGGACATTTTGAAGTTTTTTTTTATAGAACGAGACACATGTGATTAGATATTATTTTATTTTTATGTTTGTAGATTTATTCGTAAGATTGGTCTTCATTCTTTTATTCTTATACGTAGCATAAATTTATTTAACGTTCTGTGAACAAATTGATTCAAGTTTGTAATTTTTAAATTAGTTTATCGTGATTATTTTCCATAATGAATCTTTTTTTTTAATAACATCAAACGCCATGTGTCTCAAACTATTTCTCTTGCATTTTTGGCATAAAACATGTTGTACATATTATAACAGTTGAAAACTACTATTAAGTATAACGTTATTCCTAAAGTGGACTAGGTAAACGTTCGCAAACACGTCAGGAATGAATGTATGATAATAAAAATATGGACAGTTTCATTTATTTTTATTTATTAATTTAAAATGCTAATAAGCTTTATTTCTTTTTATTTGGAAATAAAAACAATAATTATATATTGGAAAATTATTGCAAATTTCTTTGTATTTATGAGAATGGAGAGCTAAGTAAAGAAATATAATAATATTTATATAACATGATTTAAAATGGAGGACATGGCATAGGTTCCTTTAAGTGGAAAAGGAAGTAAAAACAAGACTAATATTATTTATTATTTTACCTATATTATGGCAAAATGGTTACATGTTTATGAAAGTTTATTAGAGCTACTTATAGATAAGAGAATAAAAATATATAAAGTAATTAGAAGATTAATAAAAATGCGTAACAGACTAATCAACAAATTATGGAGGTAGACTCAATACTAACTTGGTAATAATGCAATGGCTACACTAAAATTATGCAACCATTAAATCGTAGTAAAATGTTTAAGAAATCTATAGAATGAACCTAGTTAAACAGTTTTAAAACCGGCATATATGAACACAAAGTTTTAGTGTTGTTATTTTTAAACACCTTATAAGTCAAAATAAACAGTAGATATGTTGTAAAACTGCAAAAAATATTTTAACTATACGTCGCATTTTCATTTGCCAATGTTGGTGATTGGCTATAAAATGTGATACTCTTAAACTGAGGGAATATAATCAGTCTTACAATTTATCAACATTCATTCCTGACGTAAATATTGTTATATGAATTTATATAGACAGCACATATATGGCAGTAACAGTTAAAACAACTACGTTTATCAATTCACGTATGTTTGCAACGACGGATTACGACGAGAACGGAACGCTCTCATTGGTTGCTTTATCCCCACCATTTACAAGATGGCGGTCGGCTAGTGGCAGTTGATAGCGCGCCGTTGCAGCCGGCGGATGCGCCGGTGCCAATCGTCGCGCCATTCCAACAGTAATGTCCTCTCGCCGACTGTCAGTCCTGGCAAACCAGCTGAAACGCCCTCTTTTTCCACTCCTAGGATTAGGTATGACCTGGTAAAGGAGATTAATTATATTATTTTTCTCGCACAGAATAAAAAAGGTTACCTTCACACTATCTAAAGACTCAACAATCAAAATGAAAAATTTTCTACTGGTTTATAGTAAAATATATGTAATTTGAAATGCTTCAGAAAAAATCTGTCTACAATATTATTGTCTCCTCTAAGGTTCTCTATATACAAGTATAGGCTTGAGAACAAAGTTCTTATCACTTCACACCCTATCTTTATTTGTTGGGTGAAAGAGGTTTACCATTAAAGATAATGATCGCATCAAATAAAGTAAGTCCCACCCACGTTCCATTTACTTACGTATTTTACAAGTACCGACTATAATTTAAGATTAATTTAAACAGTAATTTTGTTTCAAATACACTCAGACTAAGTTAGTGACGCCTCGTTGAGTTCTAATGCTTTAAATAATGGTTTTGCATTCTTGGACATAAATAGCAAAGTAATTGTATAGCTGCGGCACTACGGTTATTATTCTTAACTTATTACTATCCATTTTGTCGTAAAACTATAAAAAGATAAGTTTTAAGTTAAATTCTGAAATGTAAATAATGGAAGTAAGAAATCATTAGAGTATTAGAAATCGGTTTTCAAAGAACATAATTCGTTATTAGGTGACTCAATTTTGTCATAAACGAATATATAACTTGAAACTATAAAATAGGCTTAGGTTGAGGTTTTGCAAGAAATTCAGAATCGAAAGAATTACGGACCCTCTTACAGTTGGTTTCTTAAAAGTTGATTGCTTGTTTTCTTACAACCTATTTACAAACTGGCTGCCAATCGCGGTTTCTTACGTCCTTGTCAGGTCTTAGACCAGACTAAATATCTATGTGGAATTTTATGAAGATCGGACAAGTAGTTTTGAAGACGACTTCCTGCAAACCCACAAACACTAGCTTTTTTATTTAAAGTAGGTATTTCTAGCCGGTACCTTTCAGCAATTCAGGCGTAATCCGCATGATTGAGTTACAAGTATTTATAATATTAGTAGTATTATCGATGAATGAAGAAACTTACTTGTTAATCTTGATCTTAGGGCACTTGCAGGCGAGGTCCGCGGCGCGCACGTGCAGGACGGTGGCGCCGCGGCGCAGGCGGCTGCGAGGCGCGCGCTTGTACACCGCCTGCACGCTCAGAGCGAGGCGCACCCATGCCTCGCCCGCCGCGCTCGCCTCGCGACCCACCACCTTGCCCATTATGACTGAACACAACATAAACATTTTACAACCCTTAAGATACCTAAACTTACAAGGTGGACAGATGATCTGATCTGGACTGCTGGATTGCACTGGATGTATTGTTGTTAACTTCTTCAGAAACCACTCTGCTAAGAGTGCCCGACTAGACTTAGAAGTTATACTTCTTATAGTTAATTTGTGGTAGCCAGGATCTAGGCGTAAGCATTTTAGGAGAGGCAGAGCACAGCGGTTTACCCTCTTAAACTGAGACGCTTGCTTGGGCAAGTACCTCCGCTCTACATAAGACCGCAGCCATAATAACATAAATGTTGTATTCCTGCTGGTGATAGATATATATATACCAATACCTATATATAATATAATATTTCATCACATTAGCACAGCGCCATCTAGTCCCAAATTAAGCAATTATATTTGCTTGTGTTATGGGTACTAAACAACTGATATATTACTTAAATACATTTTTTTTTTTAATTAAATACATACATATTATAGATAAATTACACCCAGACACAGAACAAACCTTGATGCTCATCACACAAAGATTTGTCCTGGGTGGGGATCGAACCCACGACCTCAGGCTTAGCAGTCAGGGTCACTAACCACTAGACCAACAGACCCGTCAGGAGATGAGCTGTCCAGCTCATTGAGGAGGGTTTTAAAGCATCGACAACGCGCATGTGACAATACAGGTGTCCATAGGCCACGGTAACCTGACACCTGGTCAGGTGGCCTGATGCTTGTTTGCTACCAACATGATATAAAAAAGAAACAGGATTATAGGAGTTATACTGACCGTAGTCTCGGCTGCAGAACTTGTTGAGGTTTAGCGTGCGAGCGGCGGCGCGACACCTGCCGCACTGCTCCGCTGCTGTTGTTATATATCACACTTGTAAGTCAACAATACACTATACACACAATAAACAATACAATACAAAATAATAATTACATTATTATTTATTTAACATGAAATTATATATATTCATAAAAATTTAACTTGAAAATAATAATAGAATTATTATATTGTGATTCTTTTTATGAACAAAAAGTTTTGTTGCATTAAATATGTAATTAATATTCTTCAAAATTTAATATTTTATCATAAAATATAAAATTTTATCATTCAAAGTTAGAATTATCATTAATTGAAAATAATAATATATTATTATTAATTGAAATAATGTTAATATGTAAAGGTTACCTCTCACTCGGCACTGACAAAATAAAACAAAACAAAGTTATGAGTTTGACAGTGGATGATACGGAATAAGCAAATTAATTAAGATTAAACAATACGACAAGTAACATTCTCACACTACAAGAGAACTGTATTTTATTAAGTTATGAATTTTTACAATGTAACCAGCAAATGTTTCTATGAAAATTAATATTTTCTATAATATCCTCGTGATTATAGTTTCTAAGATACAAATGGAGTTAGTCATGTGTGTGGTGTGAGAATGGGATAATGTAAAGCTACCTTTACATGAATAAGTTTCATAATAGAGTTCGGAAATTAATTGCATTATGTAGTGTGCCTTCAATGAAACACAAAAAAATCTCTTTCATTGTAAAAGGTAGCTTTGGAGAAAAATTAAAAATTAAAGTGCAAATTAATAGTAAGTCGGAGATACTGTACTTTGTTATTAGTTATATTGCTATGTAGTAATTTAATAACATTAATGAGGACATTACTGTTATATGGGTATGTATGTTATTACTATAAGGTCAGGGGTTATATTAAATTCTTTTCATAAAGTACAAGGGTTAATTTTTTTTTTCAAAAGTACAGTATACTCCTTAATATTATACAAACACTCAGTACACATAATTTACTACTACGTGATAATTACGCACTGCAATCACTACTGGGTGTAAATAGATCTCCCTACGTTCTCGAAAACTGACATGATATTTGTTGGCATTATTTTTTTCAAGAGTGCTGACAAACCATGAGAATTATAACATAACATAACATAGCATCACGCCTTTTTTCCCTGAAGGGGTAGGCAGAGATGTTTCACACCCACATTTCGCCAGCTATGTTTGGTCACATGAAATAGGGGGCGAGCCTATTGTCATCAACCGGGAACATTTGTTTACTAAACTCCGGGAAAATATCAATACTGGAATTTCATGATAGAAAAGCCCAATACAATTTTTACCCGACCCGGGAATCGAACCGGGGACCTCTTGCACAGCAGTCGTATACACTTCTCGCTGCGCCACCGAGGCAGTTATTATAAGAATTAAATTAAAACTATTTTAGACATATTCATTCTACTTTACATTAGCAATTAAGTAATCTGAAGATATTATATAAAGATAGGGTACAAGTCCTGTGTCGCGGGGGACTTTACAGACATGTAATTAACTGACACAAAGTACAACAAGACTCGAAACAATGTTTGTAACGTGTGGGAATCGAACCCACATCACTCAGCACGGCAATTTTAGTGGCGAGGCGATCACCTTATCGCTACGCCATGCCACGGTGAAAATCAGCTGGTTTACGTGTTGGAAGGTTATTGACCCGAACTTTCCAGGCTTGTACAACACAGTTCTTTGTTAGTGCAGTGGTGTTAAGAAATTATTAAAACTCCCTCCATTTTTCATGCCGAGAGGAGAGGTCTATTCTGACACTCAGTATTGAAAGCTACGTACTACAAGATGTGTGTGTTGAGTGTCTGTATGTCTGCGGGTGTGGATGAGGCGAGAGTGCATGATGGTACACTTACTACTTACCGCGGCCCGGCTCGCCGTCCACCGCCTCCATAGCCTGCACCGCAGTCACCACGCGCGGTATACCTGCATTTAAACGAGATTTTATATATACGTGTTTAAAACATATTAACAACTAAGACTATTGTTGTACCAACTTTGGTTTGTGGATGCTTATTAAATAGGTCACATCAAGATTCATATCCTCTCATTTTATCTAAGATGAGACTAATGTTATAAAAATAAAGGATTTGTATTTTTGTATGAACCTAACGAATAAACTTAAAATATACTGGAGTGATTTTAAAAATTCTTTTCGGGTTACAAAGCTACATTATCACTGAGTAACATAGGCTATATAACATCACGCTACAGCCAATAGGAGCTGAGCAGTGGCCAAATAAAGAACGACGGGAGCGAAGCGCGACTTCTAGTTTTTTTATAATTAGGCTAGATTCAAGTTTCTTTGCCTTTTGTAAATATTAAAAATTAAAATTAGGAGTAAGTTAGTCTACAATCTGCATACCAACGATTTGTTGAAATTTTGATTATTTAAATTAATTGTATTATGCTAACAGAGACTTAACAATATAACCGCGAAGCCCGGAATCACCATGTGCTTGCGGTCAATACAACTGACGGATTTCATACTCGTATGCATAATATTATACCAAAACTCAAAAGTTTGTCCACTGGGTTTTGAAAAAGCTAACTAGCAGCGGTTATACAGGGCCTTAGTGTTGTATTAGAATTGTGATACAGAATTAACCTAGCTATTAATTAATGTAAAATATGCAATATCTTACGTATACAGGGTGCGATGTGGCTCCTAGACTGCTGGTACCCCTTAGCGCAACGGTTGCAAGTGGTGCCGGTGACGCCGTCCTTGCAGGGGCACTGTCCGCTCGTCTGGTTACACGTCTTGCCACTCGCACCTACCGGGTGACAGTCGCAGGCTGGTGACAAACAAGTACATTATTACCTCCACATATTACAATAAACTATTTTTAACAAAAAAATATTAAAACGACTTCAAATCAGTACTAAAAAGCGAAAAATAAACTGAATTAGATATTTAATTCCAAGCTAAAAAATACCTACCTACCTGTTTAAAGTATAATACCTACTCTATTACTAATCTGTTTGAAGACGGTGCCAGCCTAATGAGTTTGTTAAGCTACGTACTACTTAGTACGTACATCTGTTACCGCTCGCTACTTCACACCACCTCGCACTTGCGTGTACCTAGTGGACGGCTCAAACTGAGTGATACAACCTCATTAGGCTGGCACCGACTTCAAACAGATTAGTAATAGAGTAGGTATTATACTTTAAACAGGTAGGTAGGTATTTTTTAGCTTGGAATTAAATATCTAATTCAGTTTATTTTTCGCTTTTTAGTACTGATTTGAAGTCGTTTTAATATTTTTTTGTTAAAAATAGTTTATTTTTCCATTTTTAGTGTACTTTTTATCTAGCAGATTTAATAATACTGGCTGGCAAACTAAGACGGAAAACCGAAATAAAGAATCTTCGATAGAAGGGAACGTCTATTTAAATATTTTAACAACACAACCTGATTTTAGAATCGAGGAATCTCAAAACTCTCAGCTTTTTATGTCTTTCTTTAACAAGTATAGGTATACAATGCAGGTTAGATACTATATCGAGAACTTAAAATATCATCTAAGAATTCCTTTGAATTATACAACTTTATCTTCCATCAAGAGCTCTCACCTCAGACACTTGAAATAACACAACTTAAGGTTTATACATGGATGTGATATTTAAAGAAATCATCTTCTTACTCCTAAACATTAAGAAGTTTCCCTTCCACTGACAGCTCACCTGAATAACCTACAAGAATACAACTATAGGTTTATAAGTACCTATAATGTTAAAGGAATTATCCTCCAACTCCTAAAAGTTAAGGAGTTATACCTTCCAGTGACAGCTCACCTGAATAACCTACAAGAATACAACTATAGGTTTATAAGTACCTATAATGTTGAAAGAATTATCCTCCAACTCCTAAAAGTTAAGGAGTTATACCTTCCAGTGACAGCTCACCTGAATAACCTACAAGAATACAACTATAGGTTTATAAGTACCTATAATGTTAAAGGAATTATCCTCCAACTCCTAAAAGTTAAGGAGTTATACCTTCCAGTGACAGCTCACCTGAATAACCTACAAGAATACAACTATAGGTTTATAAGTACCTATAATGTTGAAAGAATTATCCTCCAACTCCTAAAAGTTAAGGAGTTATACCTTCCAGTGACAGCTCACCTGAATAACCTACAAGAATACAACTATAGGTTTATAAGTACCTATAATGTTAAAGGAATTATCCTCCAACTCCTAAAAGTTAAGGAGTTATACCTTCCAGTGACAGCTCACCTGAATAACCTACAAGAATACAACTATAGGTTTATAAGTACCTATAATGTTGAAAGAATTATCCTCCAACTCCTAAGAGTCAAGGAATTATACCTGCCACTGACAGCTCACCTGAATAACCTACAAGAATACAACTATAGGTTTATAAGTACCTATAATATTGAAAGAATTATCCTCCAACTCCTAATAGTTAAGGAGTTATACCTTCCAGTATCAGCTCACCTAAATAACCTACAAGAATACAACTATTGGTTTATAAGAACCTATAATGTCGAAAGAATTATCCTCCAACTCCTAACAGTCAAGGAGTTATACCTTCCATCACCAGCTCATCAACATGAGATGTTGACTATCAGACGTAAATACTTGAATAACTTTAAAAAATATATGAAAAACGTAACATGTGCCTATAAAATTTGAGGGTTGCCTTCGATTTCCCTGAGATTCCATCATCAGAACTTGACGTGATGAATAGGGGACCAATCCGGAAGTATACCCTTTCGAACAAAAAAAGATTTTTTTAAATCGGTTCAGGCATCTCCGAGTAATCGTTGAACATACATAAAAAAAAAAAAAAATACATACAGTCGAACATATAACCTCCTCCTTTTTTGAAGTCGTTTAAAAATACCATAGTTTTGAAGACGGCTTGTTGAAAGTGCAAGATTCCGCACATTGGACTAACACCACTGCTCCTATTATTTTAATTAATTAAATGAAATCTCGTTTATTCATCTAGGTTACAAGGTAACACTTATGAAAGTCACAAGAATGTAACAGGTTATCCGAAAAGTAGTGTCAGCAAATTTGCCTACGACCAGTTCGCAGACGGGGTGGAGCTATGAGAAGAACTGGCAAATTATTAATTTAATTGGAAAGTCCTGCAGCCAAAGCCAAATCGTGTTTTCGAAATACACATACATTTCTCTTTGAACAAGATAAGTTTTAAATAATCATATTCAATCAAAAACTTTTTCCTCAAACACAACCATTATATTTCCTTTGATTCGAAAATTATACTCGCAACAACACAAAGAGGCGAAAAATTTATCCTTTTTTATATTTTTTCTCACTGAGTTAGTTAGGAAATGTCTGTTTGTTTAGTAGAGGCAAATTAGTTAGAGCTCTATTTGCAACTCCTCGGCTAAGTTTGTCTGAGTTCGACGAGTCGACTTGTTCAACTAATATTTGCAACCAAGGAATGGTACGAACTAGTGTAACAAGGAACGAGTGTCAAATGTTATTTGGAACTTGTCTGTTGTTACTTAATATTATGAACTCAAATAAGTATACAGTCTGTTCGCTAAACGAACGAATAAGTTGGTGTTTTGTTTCATTTAGGTGACTCCTTCTTAGATTGAGTCTGTGTAACTCCTTATAAGTGGGACTTATATGTACATAAGTAAATGTAAGACCGGCTCACCAGTTCTTATCGAGTACAGTGAAACTTTTAGAGGAAAATAATGACTGAAATGAAGACATTCTTTGAATTTTATTAATTTAAATTATCTTATAAATTTACAATATTTTAGAAATACAAAAAAAATCAGATGATGGCATAAAATGTTTCGGAATGTAGACTGGACTGGACTACACTGTCGTGTAGGTCTTTGGAATCATTGTAGCACAGAAATGTTTTATATTATGAATCTATGAAATTTTTCATCCGAAACTTCAGCTTTTGCATCAATATCTGTTCTGTGGTGGTAACTAATGTTTATTACGAGTTTTTATTTTATGAATGTAATTCTTTGATGATTCTTGATCTTTCATAATCGTCATCAGCAACCCATTAATGTCTCATTGCTAGGCTCAGATCTCCCCTCCTCTATCTAGAGAGCTGAGAGAGTTTCATCATCATCATCATATCAGCCCAATGAAGTCCACTGATGAACATAGGCCTCACCTAACTTCCGCCACAGCGAGAGATCATCAGCTGAGAGGGTTTAGGCCATCATAATCCACGCACGCTTGCCTAATGCGGTTGGTGGATATGACGACTTTCCATCACCGACAGCAGATGGTAGGTCTTTTGATGGATGGATTTAGTGAAATCCACATTGGTACTGCCGGACGGAATCGAACTCAGACCGCACGATTTGCATGCTGGTCATCCATTCGGCCACCAATATTACAGGAAATTAATTGTACAGCATGTTTAATGGTGCTGATACTATAATTGTAAAGTTCCTGTATAGCAATCTACATTTCATTGAGTCGTAGTCGTGTAACGTGCTATTGAAATACTTAATATTATAATCTTGTAGCTGACCATTACACAATAGTCGTAGCGTTTCCGTATTACTATGTCCCCGTTATTCGATTATAAGTACTGACTTCCACGGTATTTTCTTGTTTTGGACCTTGGACTATTGATTTATAAAATTATTTATGTAAGTTTTCTTATTTATAAATTATTAATAAACCATAAAAGAAAAACAAAATAAATAGCACACTGCAACAAAAACATTAGGTATATTATTTGATATTTCATTCTAATTCATTAAACAAAGATCTAAGCTAGTATCATAATTAGATCAAATACGTAATATTTACAACATTTTTCTGGGCCGCCCAATCTCAAAGAGTTGTTGGTTCAAATCAAAGTCTAAATTGATTTGTCTACTTTATCCGCCTAGAGACAAAGTTTGACCACTGCCCTTCTTACTTTCCAAAACTAGCTCTGGAAACATTTGTTGCATCAACCGGCTTGAAAAACCTTTCAAGGTGTACACGGATTAAATTGCTTAGCGGATTTTACTCCGTCTATGTTAGCTCTAATCCTATTTTATTTTGCAATACAATGTTAACACAGTTTCATAAGAATATCAGAGTTTAACACAGTGTAACAAGTTAGCTAGTTGACAAGTTAATCCGAAGCTAAGGCCCTTCGTCCACAAGGATACTCAAGTCGCCGATACCTTACGACTTTAGTCTCTTCGCGACTTCGGCAATACAAACTCGTATACTTCCGTACACAGGTCGCGTCGCGACTTTCGTCGTACGACGTAAGTCGCGCGCTACCTGCCGGCCAATGTCTCCGATACTAATGTCGCCGCGATTTTAAAGATGGCGGAGCAATTTATTATTGAATAGGGTAAGTCCGGGGTAGTTGGGCATAGTTTTTTCTAGGCTCTGTCAGAAATGAATTACATATAATTTTGTTATTATATTTATATCATATAAAACTTTGAAATCGACTATGATATTAAAAACATGAAAGTAACAATTTCTAATGAGATCACCATGACCTTAAAGTTCTAAATTTCTTTATGTTGTAATAGATATAATCGCCACGATAAACCTCATCGACTAACATTTTTGTAATACAAATGCTTAAGTTTAATTAATTAAAGTTCTTAATAATTATTTTCACTAATTGTCTTCGCAGGATTACAAATTAAATATTTTAAAATTCAAATTTTATTTATTTTAGTTGATAGGGCATCTATCGTACTTAGCATTATCAATTCATAGCGGGGCATTTATTTATAGTCAAATAACACTCCTTCTTTGGGCAGTCGTATAATAAATTGTTTTGCAAAGAAGTAAATTTCTGTCAAACGTTATAGTTAGGTTAAATAAATAAAAGAAGAATAAATTATTTCTGATAAACTCGTATTTTAAATACACCATTACAAAAAGTGTGGCGTCTATCCTGGTTTTACTCTATAGTTCATTTTTTTTCTACAGTATGTAAAAAAAAAAAAAGTCGCGCGTCGCTAGTGTCACTCGTACACAAGAATACTCAAGTCGCCGATACCTCACGACTTTAGTATCTTCGCGATCCCTGTAATAGAAATTCATAGTCGGCGACGCAAGTCGCGCGCTACCTGCCTGCAAAGATCGCCGATACTAATGTTGCCGCGACTTTAAAGATGGCGGAGCAATTTATTATTGAATATTACATTTTGTTTATGAAGAGAAAAATATATCTGTATATGGCGTGCGCCGCATGCTCAATGCCTCCATTATAATGCGCGTATTATAATAGAGGTCAGTGGTTAACATAAAAACACTTAGGTATTAAATACTCTATAGTGCTCTTCTTGCTTGATTTTTTTTTTAATAGTTTTATTTATTTAGTTGGTATTTTAATAGGGAGCGCAAAGAGCGCGAAAATCTATCTGTCCGCGATTTCGAAGATGACAGAGCAATTAATTAATATAAAATTTGTTTTTGAGGTAGAAAAATACCCTTGCCTTTATAATTATAAAATGAAAGAATATTCTAAAAAAGAATTTACAGAAAAGGCTTGGATGTCAGTAGGAAAGGCATTCAATATAACAGGTTGGTAATTTTTCTTGGTAATCCGATAGACTTCCTTTTTTCAAAAGCTAATAATGACTGGAACACAGTCCCCAGCATTAAAACGTAGGTAAATGTCCGTTCACAGCAGAGCCAATTTTGTATAGTATTAAAAATAAAACTGATATGCAATTAAAAATTTTGAACAAGTACTATAGAAATTTGCTTTGCTCTTCGACCCGATCTATGCGAACGGACACTAATCATATCGTCATTGAGGAAAATGATATTTCGTACAGCGCCTATTTCGTACGTATAGTCCGACAAGACATGTCGTGCAATTTAAAAGTAGGAAGTACACAGTTACACACTAGGAACTAACGCTATTATTGTAGGAACAGAGCGTTGTCAGACTATAAGTTGATAATAGTTGATAAATATGAAACTACTGCTTAATCAGGGTTCTTAAATAACGAGTGTTAGTTTTTATACCTCGCATCACACGAATGTTTTAAGACTAAATTATGGGCAATTTCATACACTACTTTATCCATTAAAAAATTTCTTAAAACGCTGAGCGAAAGAACTGCTCTAACTAAAATACTAATAATAAATAGTCTGTTTTTCTTAATACAATTTTTATTTACTTATTACTTAGCTACATATAAAGACATATTCTGTAGCGAACGTGGAAATCTCGTGATTTCATGTATTTCTGTATGAACCCTCTTAACAGTAAAATATACTCTACGTTAATACTCAGTGTTATTGTAGCATTTTACGAGCATAAGAAGAATTTTTAAAATTGGTCTGGACCAATTTTAACTTTCTTTTATATACTTAAAACTAGCTTTTGCCCGCGACTTCGTCCGCGTAGATTTCGATATTATATAGATCTTTGTTTTAAGTACAATTCATGAATTCCACAACACCCCACTACAGAAGTTGAATTTCATTTTACGTCAATATAGATAATATTTTCGTAATCGGCGTCCCTGAAAACCTTGAAAATGACATCCATATCAATTTCTAATAATTTTCACACCTATTTCATCAGTAATCGTAAGTTTTTCAAACACCAAAAAGCCAACTCACTTCATAACTGAAGTTCTAATTGCGTATTATCCGTCCATAAAAACCTAAAAAATAACGATGAAGTAGGTACGTCGTTTTCAAACGTCTATCACAATTGCATCCCCTTTGGGATAGAATTTAAAAAAAAAGCAAGGAACACGTATTTGTGTTTTTGATCACATGTAGGTATAAAGTTCCGAAGTAAAAAGACACTCAATACAATTTCTCCTTACAAACTTATTGTGCCCTCTTTCACCTCTTTAAGGGTTGAATTTGTTTTGTTGAATTAGTCAAAATAAATAACATTTTCGTAATCGGCGTCCTTGAAAACTTCAAAAAAAGACCTTATTACTATTTATTTCCTGATCCTTCCTTCTGATCCTGATACAAACCTATTTGAATAGTTTAATTTCGTGTTTTATTTTTAATAGACAGGGGTAGACTGTATAATGATTGGCACCACCAAAAATTTAAGTAGTTGTCAGATTTTAATGCAATCTTCGTAGAACATTTTAATTAAGTATTCCTTTATTTTAAAATAAAAACGTATTTAATCTGGTGATCATGGTTTTATGAACAAAAAAATTCAAAAATGTTTCGAAAAGTACAGTAATTGAAATCAAAAGTACAGTTATTATCACATAAGTATCACTCACTGGCACTTAATATTAATTAGCATTTTTAGGGGTCCGTAGCCAAAATGGCAAACAGAATTCTTATAGTTGCGTTATGTCCGTCCATCCATCCGTCCGTCCGTTTTTTGTTTTTTTGACTATGTGAATATTCTAATTAAGATATGTTTCATCTTACCTCATGCCATAATAGGGCTTATTAGAACGCGAGGCGACAATCACAGAGAAATGTCCACTACGTTTTAGTGACAATGTCGGTGCGAGTAGCAAGTTTTATTTTTCTAGTATCAGAAAACGTTTTTAAAAGCTACCGTTGAACTCCAATTATATTGACATGGAAGAATAATTTATAACTCTCCTTCGACATTCTGTAAAGCGATAAAAACTTTGCATCTGTTTGTTGCAATTCCTTTGCAGCAACAAACAGTCTGCAATTAATATTTTTTTCTATATAGGGGTGCACCCAGTATCTTCTATTAAGAGTATGAAGATTTTTTCGCTTTCGGTAATAATAAGCTAAAATTACTGTTTCGTCGTCACTTGTGTCCGACATTTTTTAAACGTCTGTGAGCCGTGTAGCCGCAACACCTATACTATACCCTATACTGGCCAAACAGACGACTCGCGCATACGTGCAGATCGTACGACTTGCGTCGCGTCGCCCCATGTGTGGATCAGGCGACTCGAGTCTCCTTGCGTGGGTGTCAGGCGACTCACGTCTCCTTGTGTACGGATCGTACGCGACAAGAGTCTCGCGACTAAAGTATCCAACATTAGTATCGGCGACTTGCGTATCCTTGTGGACGAAGGGCCTAACTCTCATAAAACTTTAAAGACGACTTCAAAACTTCAACTCAAGGTTTACTTACGTCTCAGTTACAAGCTGTTGACTGGCAGTTAGTGTATGAAGTAGTAATAATATTATTTGCTTTATGTGACCAATTCTGATCTTCACTACCGGAAAGAAAACCGAATTTTATCTTTAAAACATAAAAATAGTTGAAGAAGAAAATGTATTCATCTACAAAACTTCTATAACTTGTTTTTTAAAGCGCCTTCTACCATTGTCATAGCATTCTAGCATCGTTTAAATAGCATTTCGGATAATAACACTATTGCTTTGTATTGCCACGAACCCACACAAATTGATTTATTAATCCCACATGAATACCATATCGAGTAAAAACTCGCCAACCCAAAACCGCAACCGATAATCGAAACTATTCGAAACAGAATTCGTTTTATTGTCCGAGATGATTTGTTATCAAAATCGTCGCAGTACATTTCATTCGATAATCGGACTCGCCCCCGTATAGTGACAAGGGACTGACTCAATTATGGGAATGTAGGAAGGAACGGGAAAGTGTTGAATAGGGTGACCTCTCTATTTTATAGCGGTTCGGGCCTCCCGGTATTATGATAGGGAATTGTGATCGAAGTAATGTGAGCAATCGAATTGCCCATGTATCGGGTTTTGTGAGTTTCCCTCAGTATCTCGTGAAAATTGTTTGCTGTTCGATTTTTTTAGATGACACAGCTCTTTGGGATACCCGTGTAGAATGTTAGTTTGTTTGTTTATTTTCGTGTGGATATTCATTGCTTGTCGCTTGCCGCTTTTCGAATTGACTTTACGAGTTCGGCTGCAATAAAAATAGGAATTGGGACTGTAAATATTACGTTTCGATGTAGCCTCAGTTGCAATAATTTATGAAAAAAGCTGTGTTTAAAAATTCTTATAAACCTATTTATATTTAAATTATAAACAGTAACATTTTTGTTACAGTAGAAAGATATTAAAAAATCGTCCAAAACCAAATAAATAAAATTCATATTCGAGAGATTCCAAATTACTTTGAAATGTTTAGATTGCTTTCTTTCAATGTCTAAACTAAATATCAAAATTCATCCAAGACGCACTGAAAAAATTTCAATTCCCTTGAAGTCAGCAAGTCAAACACACCCCATTCACACATCGCTGACTTCCCCATTACCATAGCCCCCAATCTTGACTCAATCAGCGAAAAGGCTAACGTCGTCGTCAAATAAAACGCAAGAGTCCCACAGGACAACTTTTGGCCGAAGAAGATCGTCCGGATTTCACCATTTTTACGAGAAAACTATTGTTGTGGAGGCCACGGGGACAGCCGCAGTTCCAAATCGCGTTTACACTTACATTTTATGACCAACGCCTCCTTGTTTTGCGAATTCCATTTGTTTTTGGGACCACACAATAGGTTTAGTTATTCGGTTTGGTTTGCAAACGCTTGCGAAGTTATTTTGTCAATGTTTTTTCTGTCCTATTTTCCTCTACGGTTCCGAGATTGAGGGTGGGTGTTAAGTTAATATGTATTGTGTTTGTTGACCGTGTGGAATGTGTGAGTATCAAGTTATCTATTTGGGGATACATTTAATGAAATGATTATTGATTTCCGAATCGTGAAGTACTAAGGGTACCTATATTTCGCATGTTTGTAACCCTATAGTTTTGTATCACACACACATGATATTTTGTCGCATGTAATAAGCGGGAGACTATTACCTTTAAACGGGCACATTCTCAGACAAAGGGCTGATACTAAGATCAAATTTCATTACAGAAACACCCAATACCACTATACTAGACCCGGGAATAGAAACCGGGACCTTATGGTTAGTTTTGTACACTACCTACTGCTATGCTGTACTAAATTGTGTTCATCATCAATCAGTCTGCGCGAAATTTGAATCAGCGATATCTTCACGTGGGAATCGAATCCAATACCCACGGTGGATGAGGTGACCATGTAACCTTAACAGACGCTCGTATGTTTTTATTATCGTTGTTACTATAAAAGCATATGCTAATAGCTCCATAAAACCTAACACCGAATTTCACAGCGCATAAAATCTCCTAATCAAAATTTACTTTAAACTCATTCATATACAGGGTGGAAAGCAACTTGGGGTGGAAAAATAATTATCTTTATTAGAACGTACTTTAAGCTAACTTAACTTGCAAAAGCGAAACGCAAAAGTTAACAAATAGAGTATTTGGTTTTTACGCTTTCACGCCATAACCACTCAATCGATTTACATGAATTTCACAGACGAAGTACTGGAGTAGCACATCTCGTTTATCGATGAACAATGCGGGCGGAGCCGTGGGCCGATGCAAGACAAGTGTAACTGTATATTCATTATACTATTGTTAGGGCCGCTGTTGGTTTTCCAAATCTATACTTGAATTTGTTTATTCGGTTGATCGTGTTAATCTCAAGAACTAAGTAGTGTCCAAACACGGATCTACGGGAACGAAGTTTATGTTAACTTCATTGAACATTTTTATTGCCATAGTTCTCTGGCATTACTTCTATTAGGTACTTATTATATGATAAAGGCGAGGCAAATATCAACATAATCACGTTGCTATTATCACCCTAAAACACAAACGTTAGATAGCCTTCAAGCCGTAATCGCATTTATGAAATTTCATCCTAAAATTGTGTTTTGTAGTACATACTTACATAGAGTAACTATAGCTATAAAATCCATCTGAAACTTCGGAATTTGTTTCTGATACAAATTTTCTACCACCCAGTATACTGGCGTCGGTTTTCAAAAGTTTATTTACAAAGGGCGCGTCTATTTGTACAGTGATACTATCAGATTGGTATCAGTGTTTAGCTGTTTACTCTCCACACTACAGGTGTTAGCGTTTATCGCGCCATAATTTATATTTTATCTCGAATAATTATGTAGTTTTTAATAGCTTGTGGAATGAAGTTCATTGATTTCTTGTGAAAATTTTCGTTGGTACATTTTATTATTATTGTAGGTGTTATGCACCTCTGCTTACTCCTTCGGGGAAAGGTGTGATGTTATGATATGTTATATTATATTATTAAGCAAAAAAACAGAAACGTTATGCTTTAAGATTTTTTTTTAATTGTTTGAATTTATGCATTACCCAATTGTGTCATCATCATCATCAGCCAGTACTAGTCCACTGCTGGTCATAGGCCTCTACAATTGCACGCCACAGAGCATGATTTGCAGCTATTCTCATCCAACGCTTGCCACCCACCCCGCGAAGATCGTTACTCCATCTAGCCTGGGGACGTCCTACACTACGCTTGTTGAATGAGGTCTTTACATTATAGTATATATTATTATAGTAGTTAGCTTTGACACGTCATGTCATGGCGTCATCCTTGAAGGAAAAATATCATAAGGAAAAGATCACAAAACAGATTTACGAGTAATTGCCAGTACTTTGAGAAGAGAATAGACTTTCTAAAGGTAAGGTAGGCACATATTGTTGTGAACATGTAGGGCCTAGATACTCAGAATCTCGACATTTGATTGTCAATTTTGATATCATTATCAAATGTTCGAAAATGACAGCGATCCTATATAAATATTCAAACATAAAACTGTAATAACTGTAAAATCGAAACTGATTAGAGTGCAAGATCTTGTACGTACTTTGGTCTCTCTTAGTTCTATGAAATAAAGCAGTTTTAAGCTAGTGTTTCTGTAAATGATTGTGTGATCTCATAGTATTTTATAGCGAAAATTATCCGTTTTATGACCACCAATGATGGCGACATGGAATTTAGTTGAGCAATAAAAGTTTCGCTATTTATACGTTTTCTTGACACAAAAAGTGGACGTTATCTGCGTTTTACCAAATAAAGATAGTTATCTCGATATATAACGATTAAACTTTGTTTTATTAATAGTTTCATCTGTATTCATTATTATTTAATGTTTTATTTCCATGGTTTAATGAAAATGGCTTGTGTTCGAAGCTTTTATAGTTGTATGTTGCGAGATTCTTCTGCCTAAAATTTTGATCATTATAAAATTAGCAGACCTTATAAGGGACAGATTTCGACATTAATTTAATCTATGAAAAATATTATGTCAAATTCAATTGTCCGTGATTTAATATTTAGTTACAAAATGTATTTTAACAGTAGATACACAATAAATTTAATAAATAGTGTTTGCAATAAATTTCTATTAAAATCAAATAATTTTACATATGAGGTATAGTACAAGTTAAAATTGTAATTATTTGGCTTTTAAAAAGAGTGGCCTGAATTTCTGCCAGCCCCTCTCAGGAGTCAACTTAACAGCGCACTGGCTTTAGGACTTTTTTTCAAAAACTCTAGCTTTGTACGACGCGCGACGTTGTATGTATGGTGGCCCCAACCTGAACCGATAAACCAACTTCGGCATTCAATGGGTTACCATCATATATACAATATAAATATGTGCCTATAGTAATAATAACCACAAATAACTTACGTTTACAAGCCTTCTTATGAGTGATGGGTTTTGTTGGATCCCTGTAGTAACCCTCGCGGCAATAGTGGCAGTGTCTGCCAGCAGTGTAGTGTCTGCACTTGAGGCAGACTCCGCCGCTGGCGCGACCAGACAGCTTGTATAGCTCCATATTGAACCGGCATCGACGGGCGTGGCCATTGCAGTTACATTCTGAGGACAAGAAGAAAGATATTCGTTTATTTTTGTAGCTACGACAGGCGTGCTTATATCAGGGCCATTCTCAACCGGCCAATTTTTCGATGATACAGAAATGAAAACAGATATAGTTTTAAAATTGAAGACATAGTTTAAGGTAGTTTTTTACACTCGTATTTTTATTATGTATGTATGCGCATTCAGATCAAAATAAACGTTTAAGATTAAGATCTGTAAAACAATTTTTATTTATTTAGCCTATATCGTACCACTTTTGAGCAAAGGTAAAACAATGAGCTAACGCTGGTATGAAAACGTTTTAATCCAATCAAATACGCCGTGATTATCACGAACAACAAACCCGTTCAAAACAAACGTGACTACGTTGTCTGAAATCTTGCGTTTTAACATACATGACAGATTTAAATATCTTATTCATAACAGTACAGACTGTAAATTATAAAAACTTTGAAGACAAAAATACTGAGTGGTTTACTATCTTCTGCCCGCGGCATCGCTCGCGTGTTATGTCCATAAAAAGCACAGAGATGCTCGAGAATGAAAATGACATAAACGGTCACCCATCCATGGACTGACCCTGCCGAACGTTGCTTAACCTCAATTATCGTAACGCACATCTCAGTACCACAATGCTACGAACACCTCGACAATTTGAATAATCTATTACAAACAGTTTAGTTCTGGTTTATGCTCAAATGACAAATAATTCTTCATTCCAGTAGCCTTTCTACCAGACAACGTCATTTAACAAACACGAATAACAAGAACACGGTCTACCAGACCACACATTAACAGCAAAGACGTATGTAGTCATTAGCGAACGAAAGCGAATCCACGAGACCAAATGCATTGCAATTACTTATTGGCATGCGGCCTCCTGGACCGCCATCTATTTTATTTACGGTGTTATTTATAACAGTTATTAGAGGGGATACCAGTAGTGTGCTGATTAATATCTATTATTTATTATGGGATATCTAAAAAGCGGTGGGAATCTGAATGGGTGAGACCAACAGACCAACTTACATTAGGAACTGTGTCGAGTGTTCTTCATTTGTGAAATTTATAATAAATTATGTTCAAGTGAATATATTATATAAACGGTATAGGAAAATATCAGAAAAAACCGAGTACCTATGTAGTTTTCTGATATTTTAGTTAGCTGTTTCTTCGATTTGTTATCATCATCATATCAGCCCAACGACGTCCACTGCTGGACATAGGCCGCACTTGATTTACACCCACCGCGAGCGGTCCTGTGTCCTGTCCTGGTAACAGTAGGCCAATCACCACCTAATTAATGAACGATTTGTTGTCGAAAAAAAAGAAATTCTTAATCCTTTTCCGTAGTATCATCATATCTCATGAGATTAAACAAGAATTGGTTCCAAGGACATTATTATAATTTTATAAACTAGAATAAGTTTGATGCTTAAGTCTAAAAATAAACTATTTCGCTTTACATCCAAAAATTTCGAGGGGGAGCCTCGCAGATATACCTAATCAAGTAATGCTATGCATATAAATGAAATCTGGACATTTTTCCACGCATACTTTAAAAACGCCGCCACACCAACCACAAAAGGGTCCATTACTATTAGAGTATAATAAAAAACTACAATTTATGTCATCTGTCAGAACGCTGTCATAGCTGACATACAAATCACGCGGTACAAAGGGATGTTGAGTATTTTTGTAACAGCGCCATCTGTGGAACGTAATAGCAAACATTTAACAGATCGTGGTTGATGACAGGTTTATGCGGTGGCGTAAGCGCGAGTAACGATCATTTTTTAAATGTGATTCTTTATTGTTCAGTAAATGTTACAGCGTTTTAGTAATTTGATAGGATTCTTAAGGGTCGGCAACGCGCTTGTATCGCCTCTGGTGTTGCAGGCATTCATAGGCTACGGTAACCGCTTACCATCAGACGAACGTCGTTGTCCACCGTCACGTTGTGTTATAAAAAAAAAATTCTAATAATCGTATTTATTGAGTGGCAAGTGTAGTTTATGATCCTTTCGTGTCATTCTGTAAAAGCCGTATGCGTCAAACTGAGGGCAGAACGAGATCCATTGCAGTTCGTGTACTTACTACTACTTACAATGTCCTAATTCTAAATAAAAATATTTAATAAAAGTATAACCCGGTGTCGTTGTAGTTTACATCAAGCCAAAGTTTGTTTGGATTTTCAATCGCGAGTCGCGTGACACATACTAGACTATATTATTTATATTTAATTGTTTTTTCTTTCAACCAGTATATTCCACACACATTTCAAAACGAACTGAACTGAATACAAAACTTTTCACATCAACAAAAAAGAAATTAAAAAATCTCAATCATTAAAAGTTTTTCATTTCTCCGTTATTCCTCATCACGTTTCTTATTGTCTCGCAAGTAGCGGAGGATACGGCGGCTCACGTCCGGACCACGTGTCCGGACAGGCCGGACGCCGGACGCCAATCAGTTCGCTCTCTAATTAATTTACTTTGAGCTTTCTTATTGGCTGCTACGTGCCCCAATCAACAAACCTCTTCAGTTAGGATTAACTTTGGCGTAATGTTTTTGTGTGTGTTTCTGTGGTCGTTGAACGGTGTGGTGGTGTTTAATTGGCTTTTGACTTTTACCCTATAGGCTATATGTAAACACATACAAGGTAGACGTATCTGTTAAGAAGATACCTACGTACGTAGGTAAGTATTCATTTTGGATGGTATCATGTTTGCAGTAATGGTTTATCTTTTAGCGTGTGGAATAATAGTACCTAAATTCAGGCTTCGGTTAGTAAGCAAGTAGTTAGACCTTAATAAATACTCTGAAAAGAATTCTATGGTCATAGTCATAGTCATAATCTTTATTTAATATAGATCAAATACATGATACTTATGAACGTCATACAAAGCCAAAAAAAGGTGACAGCAAATTTGCCTAAGGCCAGTTCACTGACAAGGTTGAGCTCTGAGAAGAACTTGGCAAGAAACTCAGGCCACCCTTTTTAATCATCATTATTAGTTGCAATTTATTCAAATTACTACTATTTTCATTCCACCTAGTTCCAAAACTTGAAAAAAAGAAGATAGACTTCACATTTTTCTTTGGTTGTTGTCTAACAACATAAAATCACAACTTTTGCTAATGAACCATATATAATAAAGATAATAAAGTTTGAATGACAAAATAGCTACGTCACAAACATATTTCTAATATGCCTACATACTGGAGTCATTACGTATACTACATAAATCACGCGGCCCCGCCCGTAGCCACAGGACTACAGTACTGCTGTCATTTATAAAGCTCGTGGGAAATGGATGGCGAATTTTTGCTTTTGTCGTGTTATAAAAAGTTCACTTGTCATTGATTCTTGACCAAAGAGTAGATTTTGATTAACGTATTGCTTTTTTTCTGCGCTAAGTAAGTAAGATTGCAGGTTTTAAAAGTAATACAAGTATTATTATTAGTTCTCTTTTTTAGTTGTCTTTGTTGTAATATAATATGTAAGTCGTTATGTTGACAAGCTGGAAATTTCAGATAATATTAAAATAAAAAAAATTTTGTTTGCTGGAAAGATAGTTTTAGCAATATCCACTGATGTTATACGAAATTCAATTCATTATATTAGGGCAAAAAATATCTAAATCTGCTTATTTTAATTAACCCCTAAAATTCCCAAAATAACTTAACACCATAACATAGCACGCTATTAACACAATTAATGCGATCGCATTTTGCTAAAAGTGTTGCTAAGTCTAATAACGTTATCGTGACGGTGCTAAGGGTGGCAAATTGCCACACTGGCGATAACGACTTTATTAATTTGATTAATCCCATAGACATGTCGGCTTAATAACTGTAAGGTCGACTCCCCTGCGCAGACGACGGTAATTAAATCACCTCCAAGATTGTGAGAGCTTTGATGGAATTACTCGGGTACTTGTGTGCGTTGTCGATAAGTTATCTTTGTTCAAAGTTAGTGTATATAGCTAATGTAGCTATATATACACAAGGTAAAGGTAAACACAGAGACCTTACTATGAATCTGGATATCGATTTAGTTGTAGATATGGATATCGAATGTATGAAAATGAAAACGATCATTTTTACTACGACTCCAACTAAATCGATATCGAAATTCATATAGGGTCTCTAATGACTTTTAAAACTCTGTTGCACCACTGCCAGATAGGTCTGATACCCTATCCGAAAATAAGCCGTCAGATTTTCAACATCTAGTTTTTCAAACAATCCGTCACCTAAGTTTCAGATAGTTTATCAGACACTTATCTGTTAGTGGTGAGGTAAGGTAGCAAAATTCATACTTTCTCTAGCTGTAGGAAAAATTTACTGTTACCGTAGCGGTTAAATAATACTGAAAAGTTCATGAGAGAAAAACCCGCTTTACTACGACCGGGAAGTTAATCCAATGACCTTTTGAGCAGCAGCATTTGTCGCTCCCGCTTCGCTAGCAGCGCCTGTTTAATTTTTTATTACTCGGTATTTAAGCAATGCCGTAAGTAGGTACACATACGTTTAAGTAGGTAATCATGGTATGTAAACAACTTATGGAGAGCTATGACACGCGGCTCATTTGTCAATCAGTGTCGACGATGAGTAATGGACCGAGCGGTTATTGCACGATAACAACTCATCGAGACGAATATTCATTTAGCTCGATTTTTCAATTATTCGGATGATTTTCATTGGATTTTTTAACATAATTTTAGCAACCCATTAATGTCCCTCTGTTGGGCAAGGCTTTGCTTATCTCTAGGTATCTAGAGAGCTGAGAGGGTTAAGGCCACAATACACACACGCTGGCCTAATGCATGTTGGTGGATCAGACATTGTGTATTTATGTACATTTTATTATTTTTTAAGAAGTTAAGTTTAGTTCTAAACATCATTTTTTGATCCGCGAGAGATCGAATCCTTACTAATTCTTACCAAAATATTTTTGTCATGATTCTTCTACGTTGTAAAGAATTAAGGTTTTTATTTGTAATTGTTTGAGTGGCGGCGAATGATATATCGAGCTATAATGTATAGGCTATATCCTAATAATGCGTTTCAGTGAGTCACGCAAGCGAAGCCGCAGTCGTAATCTAGATCATCATAACACAAAGACAAAAGGATTCGATGTGTCCACTGCATCAAAATTATATGTTATGAGTCTTAACCTACATGAGAGAGCTTCTCAGAACGACCGCTTTAATGTCATAACAGAATTATGAGGATTATTTATTGGATCTATATTTATTTGTACCTACCTGTACCTATTCCTTCTTAACATTCGTCGAGGATTCAGTACTTATCTACGTTTTTAGTTCAGTGATCCAGTGATAAGCGTACTTCTCAGTCCGTTCAATTGGAAGGGGTAAGTAAGGCACGATTATCTAGATATCAAATACTAAGAGACGAGCCATTCTTGTAATTTTATACGAATATAGTTATTTTTGAAACGGCACTAATGATTTGCAGGAAAACTTGTTATTTGCTAAAGTGTTTATTAATAAGTTTGTTTGTAAAAATATCTTCACTGGAATTCGCAAACTTTCTCAAAAAAGACAAAAAATCTGTAAATTTAAGTTGCGCCATCTAGTAGAATTTTGAAGCAACTACATATTACATCTATGATAAACCATTTCAAACAATGAGCTATGATATGCGGGACTCCCTATAACGAGTTTTGAAACAACTTCATAAGACCTGTACTGTCTAAGCTTGGTGATTTATCCAATTTTAATCCGAGATAGACAACAGTAAGACCGACACAGGTCCAAAACAAAGTCCTTACAACAAACAAAAATGGCTCTAAATCACAGGCTAATTTTCACAAATAGTGCATGTAACGATGCAATACATGTAGTCAGTTGGCTCGTCTCCAAACTAAGATGGATGGAGTAGGTAATCAGGGGGGCACCCAGTTGGCAACCCAGCGGTTAGTCATGCAGCGAGATTAGCGCAATTTATTGGTGGTACTTATTGATATTTAGTTTTTAGTACTTAAGCTAATGATTTATTGAGGATGTTTCATGTTATTAGACAGCTGAAATTGCGGAAATTTACTGCCTGGGTAGCTCAGCGAGTGCAGAAGAGGTTCTCCTGCATTGGGTGAGTTAGGCAAAAACGGTATTAGATTTTTCTGTCATGCAGGACCAGAGGCCCAATTCCTCCTCTCAATTCCCATAGTTTTTCTTTTCCTCCATATTTACCTTTTACCTTTTCCTGCCTATTTCCCTTTTTTTCAGTAGGCAGCGGCATGGTTGTTCATTTCGTAATCAATTAATGCTATGAACACAGCCACATCCATTGGCGGCGGTTACTATGTTACTTGGGTACTTACCATCAGATGGACCGCCTAGCGCCTGCTCGTCGACCAATAAAACTTATATATTTATAAGATTTACAAATCATAAAAATACTTATTCCGACCCGGGGATCGAACCCAAGACAGGGAATGCACACGCCACTCACCGCAAATCTATTGAACTTATCTCCTCTATGCTATATGAGTCCTATATCCTTCATCGTCATAGCTTCAACCTAAAACCGTTCCCCTACTGGGCACGGGTCTCCTCCAAACTGAAGGGAATTTAGCCTACTATACCACGCTGGCCAGTTGATATAGTGTTTGTTTCGAATTTTCCTTTTCTTGCAGTGCTCTTGTCTGCATAAGGTACTCTCTAGTCGCCTTTTACGACATCTACGGGTTGAGATTAGAGATGTTATATTAGGGTCAATTTCGCATAATCCTAATATAGGATATATTAGTTACGTCATATTCCAATACCATACCTATTACTCGATATTAGTCAGATAATAGGGTAAGGAGTGAACGTTTTAGTATTATGCTCTATATCTAGTATTCCGACTCGCGAGGCTTAATACAATATAATAGCTTCATTATCAATAATATGTGGTTAATAGTGAATTAATAAAATATGAATGCAATGTTTGATGATGTTTAATAGGTATCTATTGATACTATTGTATTCGACTCGCTCGCGTGGCCGCGTTCGCGTTGTCTCTGGCTAATACTTGACTATTATCGAGTAACCTAATAGATGACATTCCTATAACCTAATATGAATACGGGTCGCTCGTATTATAATATGCATACCTAATATGAGTATATTCGTTTCATCTCTAGTTGAGATGGAGTAGTGACATAATGTATTCTTAATCCGTCACTACACGGACGTTAGCACACGGATACCTATCCTTACCATCTATAAATGCAGTAAGCTGTGGCATGACTCGACCATACAATATCAAGAGTACAACGGTATCACCTTTTGTTTATAAACATTTATTTGCCGATATTTAAATTGCAAATGTCGCTGGGAGCCGACGTATTGTGTGTAGTCTCGTAAAGAAGAATAAGTGGAAGGTAATGGACCTACAGCCGGTATTGTTAGCTGGTACATTGTTACAGCTAAGGGTAGTAACAGCTATGATAAATAAAGTTATAAACTAACTGTTATATTATATTTTGGGCATATATTAGGCAGTACTAATTTTTTTCGATCATACAGAAATTGTATTGATTTTTTTAATATAAAGTTACTTACCTAGTTTTAAGGTTTTAGTAGTACGCGAATATTATATACAATTTCTGCTTTATTACTTTTTAACTGAACACAATGACAAAAAAGTTTTTTTTAGCTTAACATAACTATTGCATTTCCAAACAAACTCATGCAAATAATACATACATATTTTTTCCTCACATTCCTCATTTTCCTGATAAACTTACTTAACCTTTTAACAGCTAGACTTATTATATCAGTGGATTTGTATTAATTAACTATTTTGAATAGAATCTGTCACTGAAAAAAATATTAAAATAACAAAAGCAGCGGGGATATTTGGTCATAAATATACAACTCTGACGAAATAGGCGGTTAAAGGGTTAAATTGCAATACTTAAGTCTAGTACATAGCTACAATTTTCCTAAGCCACATGTGATACTTAATAGTATAGTACTTAGTAATTAAGCTAGTCTAGACTACAGAGGATGTCATATGTTAGCCGCCCTTCGAGAGTTAATGGTCCCTTAGTACTGTTACTTGAAACCGTGTTTGAAACGTTGGGAAAGTAACTACTGTAAGGACTATAACAGAATTTGTTCGAATATTATTGTTATAAAACTTGCGTTATAGCATCACGCCTTTTTCCGAAGGGGTAGGCAGAGGTGCATCCACATTCATTCACTACATTCACCACACCCACTCGACGATATCTTAGGTTAAATATATAGGGTGAGCTTATTGCTAGTAGCCAGGCATCTATATAGGTATACTAATATTACAAAGCTAAAGAGTTGTTTCGTTTGTTTGGTTGAACGCTAGGATCTCAGGAACTACCTACTTGTACGATTTGAAAAATTCTTTTAGTGTTGGACAGCCCATTTATCGAGGAAGAGAAGAGAAAGGAAGAGAAAGGAAAAGAACGACGGGAGCGAAGCCCCGCGCGATTGTTAATAATAATAATATTCTACCACAATTACACAGCGCCATCTAGTCCCAAATTAAGCAATTACATTTGCTTGTGTTATGGGTACTAAACAACTGATATACCTACTACTTAAATACATTTTTTTTTTTGTAAATACATACATATTATAGATAAATTACACCCAGCCATCCCACCAACCCACCACCTATAATATTTTAAAAACTCCGATTCGAATTTCATGACATACAAAATTATACCGTTTTGTTAGCCCGAGCCGGGCATCAAGCCTAGTCAAACCTGAATATTCTTTATATTATTAATTTATTACTTGTTTTGGGTTATACCAAGATCACAAATTCTAATAATTTTTTGTCGTTGAAAAGTTTCTATCTTCAAATCCATAATGTCAAATTGCCAATACCGTAATTCTTAAAAACATGCTAAGTATATAATATATTATTATTGAACACCGCAGCAGAGATGAACGTTTGAAGCTGAGATGAGAAAATAATTACGCCAAGGATATTTGTAGAAAACGGGCGAGATTGGTAAAATGGCACCACGACACGAGCCACAAAAGTCAAGTAAATAACTAAATAAATAATTTCTCGGGGTCATAAACCTCTGTCTAGCTGTAAAAACTCCATTAATCCGTGGTTAGTTGAAATTGGCAATCTTGTGTGACACGGCGCCATGACAGTTCAACAGTGGCGACAGCGACGGTCAAGTCCCGGGGGGCTCCGGATGAATAAAACATGTTGCAATTGTACGACTACAGACGCTAATGGGCCAACAACACAGTGCAAGAGAAAAGCGGACCATTACTTAGGTACTAAAGAAAAAAATTACTAGATTTTTATAATAATAATAATATTCTACCACATTCACACAGCACCATCTAGTCCCAAATTAAGCAATTATATTTGCTTGTGTTATGGGTACTAAACAACTGATATACTAACTACTTAAATACATTTTTTTTTTTTGTAAATACATACATATTATAGATAAATTTCCCTTCACATTCTTTGGAAGAGATCCGTGTCCAGCAGTTGGCGTTTATGGATTGAAATGATGATGATGATATTTCGTTCTAACTTTTTTTGTTATTGCCTGAAAAGGTAGACGAGCAAGCAGCCCACCTGATCGTAAGCTGTTACCGCCGCTCATGGACGTAAGTAATGTTAAAGTACAGTCAAGCCGCTGCCTACCTTAAGAGGATAGTTCTGTTTAAACCTCGTTTGATGAAGGTCATGTATGACATGTCCTTCTTCGCTGCAGGAAGTTCACCCCAGACTAGCTTGAATGTAACCTTTACGTACCTAATGGTCACATCACCATCTTGAGTGATATAGGTTCGATTTCCACATGTGACAAATATATGGTGTTATTCAGAGATAGGTATCTGTTTCGCATCTGGGTTTACTTTGTGTCAGTTATTTGTATATTTTTAAAGACGTTGTTTAAATTAACTAAACTAACTTGTACCCGCGGTGATCTGCAATTCGCTTGCTTGTGCGATTAAAAGAGAGGCACAAAATTTCGATGCAATGTTTTTAAAGAATGAATCGAATGCAATATCTTTTTTTTTGTAATTAATTTCTGGCCTGGCGTACTACTTTGGAGGTTGGTTTCATGATAGAACTCCTTCCTCCGTATTTCTTACAATAATATTCCCGCGCCCGCTCCGCTCATCACGAAGCCTCAAAACTACTAAGGAATGCATAGATTTCTCTGAGCAATACTGTGATTATCCGACCAAATAAATATTACATGAGAACGCAGCCAGACTCTCTTGCTACCGCACCTATTGAACACAATAGGCTATTCAGGAAATTTGTCATGGATGAAAGATTTTTGTTCAGAAAACCGCTGAAGTTTTTTAACTACCTGTGTTTTGAAAGTTTAATTTTTTACACATATTGGAATAAAACATTTAGGAATGTAGAGAGAATTTATGAGCTCACGGTGCATTTTTGTAGTCCTGAAACAACATACTATTTATTACATAAAAGACTAATTATAGTATAACTTCTTAAATGTTATTAGTGTAAGTTATGGTACAGAACAGGAGTACCCTCAACCGGCGAGAATGCATGAAAAGACTGATGAATGTTGAAGAAGCCCAAGACGTATGTCAGAATCGTAGCAAGTGAAAGGAAATGGTCTCTCTCTGCCTAGTTCTCTGTTGGGAAAGAGGCGTAATCTATATGTATGTATGTAAGAATAATTTGTAAAAAGTGTTTTAATTTTAAAAATAAATAAGTAAAACTAAAGTTATTTAATTTTATTCTCTGATAGCTGTTTCCAAAAAGATCTGAGTCTTTGAACTTTAATTAAAAAAAACTAGGCCAAGTGCAAGTCACACTCGCGGACCGAGGGTGCCGTATGGTTATGAATTTTTTTTTTTGCTGCTTCAAACCTTAAAATTTTAACTCTGAAAAGATTGTCCCTATCAGCTATCTGCCGATCAGAAAGAGTGGCCCGAGATTCTTGCACGTTCATATTTTTTTTCGAATTTTATTTGTTACTTTCATAACTTCTGACTTTCAAGTTTCAAGTTACTTCGCAGCCTAAACGAATAAACGAGATTTCATTTTCATTTTGAATGAAATTGCTGCGCTGGTTATTTAGCACTGAAAGCGAAGTCTAAACGTCACCACAATAGAGTCGAAATTGGCTCTAAATTAACGCACGTTGTTTAAATAAATTAAATAGCTAACATGAAGTGTCGACTTCGACCTGTGGTGACAATAAGTTTCAAAACGTTATTATAGGTGGCAGCACCGGTGCATCATTTACTTGAATGATTTACTACTCTGTGGTCGACCACAGCTTATATTAAACTGAGTGGAAAAGTATCGCACACTGTGATGACATATATATAATAGAAGTGATGATGATTCCTAATGCATAATAAATAAAAAATAGTTAATTCTAATTTTTTTTGTAGTATCATGTTATGAAAAGAAAGAAGAGATTATATTTATTACAGACTTGTACGCGACCGTCGGGTCAGTGACCCCGCATAAAAAGCTAAGAAAGTTTATTTGTTGCGAGATAGTAATGTCTGTGAATTAAGTTAGATTTTTTTACACTAATGATACTGCTTTGCTTTGTACCCGAGAGCGTTCTCTTCCATCCATTACCACAGGTGGATAAAATAGGTTAAATCCAATCTGTTCTTATTAAAGTCAATTATCGTATAAATAACAATATGCTTGAACAAGTAAACTATTTTATAATCACCAAACTGAGTTTAAAATCACCCATAACACCAAGAAATAAAGCTCAATTTGTCTTGAAAAAGGCTTAAAATACATCGAACTGCGCTTAAAATCAACCTTAATTCTAGGAATTAAAGCTCAATTTGTCTTGTAAAAGGCTTTAAAGGTAATTATGAACCGAGGTGGGTACAGCCGCGTTTAATTTTTAAAATGTTTAACTGTTTATGAACCGTTTATCTCGTAAAATGTTAATTCATGATCACGATCATATGTACTGTCGGGCACAGAAGTGAATTTAATCGATAATCGCATTATTATATTCGATTATAGTTTTGGCAAGGTTCCAAGTAGGCTGATCGTTATTGCATAAGCTATATGCCTAAGTGGATCCTAAATTAATACGAATGTTGCCAGTTAATGTGGTTCACATATAAATTTAGAAAAAATAAAATTGCGATGGGGGATGTATTCAACAAGTACTAAATGTCGCGTGGGGCTTCGCTCCCATCGGTCTTTATTTGGCACTCTGCTATTGGCCGTAACGTTATGTAATATAGTCTACAGCCTTCCTAGATAAATGGGCTATCCAACACCAAAAGAATTTTTCAAATCGAATCAGTAGTTCCCAAGATCATCGCGTTCAACCAAACAAACAAACTTGAGCTTTATAATATTAGTAAGTATAGATAAATATTTTTAGCTTTGCATAGGTAATAATTCTTTTGTAAATACGTAATAAAAAATAATCCATTACTAATAGTCCTAGTCCCAACATTATAACCGGCCGTAATCACCCAAATCTTAACACATACCTCACCTTTTGAACTCCTAACTACAATCACTACCAAATCCAACATTATGAAGACATTATTATAACCAGCGATCTTCCGGTGATTTTTTTACAACCACATTTAAACACTTTCTATAATCATAATTTGAATGGACACTTACGGTTCCGTTGCTGACTGTACTTCGAAGTACAGTCGCCATAACACTGGTAATAACCAAAGCCTTAATTTCACTACTCTATAGGCTTAGCATATTATATATGGATTTTGGAAGGTATTGTTGTTTCTGGTGGGAAAAAAATAGTATGAATTTTAAAAGTAAATAATATATATTACTAGCTTCCGCCCGCTGCTTCGCCCGCGTGGTATATATTTCATAGCTATAAACCTTCCTCTTGAATCACTCTATCTATTAAAGGAAACCGTTTTAAAATCCGTTGCGTAGTTTTAAAGATTTAAGCATACATAGGGACGGACAGCCAGCGACAGCGACTTTGTTTTATACTATATAGTGATGATACTGAACAAACAGTGAAGGTAGATAACTGAGCTATCTTAGGCTATTTAATATGAGATGTGCTGCAAAGAGCATTTAGTAGATCGCTTATATTGAACAGACACAGTGTTACACGTAATTAATGGCTAAATATTTCCAATTCTCTATGGAATACCTAAAAACAACTTGTAACAAAAATATCTACACTCAGTGTATATTATAATAAAATCTTCTACAACCTGATTCTTGAATATCCGAGGAAAAAGGGGTGCAATATATTTCCACGTAATTCTTCGAAAAGGTTAATAAGGATTATTAAGTATCTTTTTCCTGCAGGCGAATAGTCGGACTTATCCGCAGTTTATAATTTTTCACATGGCAACCCCAACGTTGGGTACCTCGGAATCCGTAATAGCGTCTTTACTTTCGAAAGTGCGACAAGTGACCCCTAATTTCAACACTTAACAGTTAAATTTAAAACGTTTTTATTTCATAAACAAACACTAAATTATCGATATAATTATCTCGATTTTTATACGATATGGTTGCGCAATGTGTGGGCTATTTGGATTATACATTTTGGATAAATATTTCGTAACATGTAACTTAATTTTGTTTGTCAAAGTAATGTCAACGGCTATTGGCATTCTTAGTAATTTGCGTATTTTTGTGCAGATTTAAGTTAAATGGCTATAATGTTACTTAATTGTAGCTTTTTTAATTAATGATATAAATTAATTCGAAAGTATGTTTGCTTTTTTGTCATTTTTTAACCTTTAAATTGATTCTGGCGCACCGAAAACGTGAGTTTTTGCAAAAGAATAGTTAGACATCCGGATACAACTTAGACTTTAATTTAAACCGCTTATGGGTTGTGAGGAGAGAAACTAACTAATTTAATCAATAAATGAACTGCAAATTATGGTTTGTTCTAGAGGTAGCTTCTTTGGTGACGTAAAGGTGTAAAGACACATTCTTTCAATTGGCTTACTAAGTGTTCAAAATATGATTTCTAATATATAATATGTTGTTCAATTAATAAGAAATTCAATATTTTGGGACATTCTTACAGAGCGTCATCTAGCCCAAAGTAAGCTAATATAAGCTTGTGTTATGGTATCTATACGTAATTTCTAAATACTTATTTATTACTTACTTTATTATTTATTTATTATTTATATATACTTATTTATTGTATTTAAAACCTAAGCCCCGAAACAAACGTTTGCAAATCTTACAAAATATATTTTTTGTTCCGAGCCGGGGATAGAACCCGAGTCTATATTTTATATGCTATATTTTTATCAAAATAAGGTGCTTAAAATTTAAACTTACTTAAATTAAAATATCCTATCAAAATAAATATTACCGCGAATCGGTAATTGCCTATTGATATCTCGACACGGTTATCAAATCGATATAGGTATTCGTAGGGGTTTTTGCCAAAAACAGTCAACACATAATTTGTTTGATTCTTCCAATGATTCAGATATTCATAGAATAATATTAATTTCTTATGAACAATTATGACCACAAAATTATCTTTGGTAACACAATGTTGATAGAATTTGTACACACACATATTTTTCAAATTGTTTTATAGATATTAGTGTGGTTTCTAAATAACGATAAAGCTGTGTAGCTTAGGTACCTAATGATAATATTATAAAAAAATAAAATTTACATTATAAAATACATTTTCGCGTTTATTTTAAATGCTAATAAATAATAAAACGATTTTTGTAGACTATCTTCAAGTTCTTCCCACCGTACACCTACGTGGATGACCACGGAGCCTCTGACTCACGGCTAATTTTCTTCACGCTCATAAAACCAAACAAATTACCCACAAATGACTCCAAAACTAACAGAACACGTCACTTATATTCAACGGAATCTGTCATTACTTTCAAATACTATTAAAAATACACATTTATATGAATGTTATGGCAAAAACATACGATTTCTGTCAAAATTGTGTGTAAATTCACATTAAAATAATTACTTGCTTTGATCAGAGTACATGGACTAAGAGAATTTAATATGCAACCTCCGGACATCAAAGGGAAACTCCCAAACAGAAATTAACTACGCCGCGTTGGTCGTTGGACAAGCGATGAGAGACTAGCGATGAATAAGGGACGAAATTTTGTGATCAACTGCACAAATTATATAGATAACGTTGCCCGGGGTTAGGTACTCGTGAATTTGTTTGTATTTACTACTTACACTACTTAGCTCCTATTAGCCTTAGCGTGATTTTATAGCCTATAGCCCTCCATAAATGGGCTATCCAACACTAAAATCATTTGTCAATTCGGACCAGTAGTTTCTGGGATTAGCGCGTTCAGCCACACACACAAACTGCAGCTTTAAATATTAGTATGGATTAGTAGGTACAGGTAGAACCGTTTTGAAAATAATTATCACATTTTGATTTCGAATATCACCAGTAAAATTACTTTTGAATCCGTAGTTTTGTGTGTTACATCATATCAACCCAATGACGTTTTGAGTGTTTACCTGAAACAAAACAGTTGATTTATTAATGACCATAGGACTTTTGCACACTATAGCGTTTCACGACAATTTAGAGATGAGTGAAGATTGATGGAAAAATCGTAGATGGAGAGAAAATAATGCATAAATAGTAGTGTTTTACACAGCACTACTCTGATTTCCCCTAACGGGTAGGTATAACACCCATTTTTTACCGGCTATGTGAAGTCCTAGGTAACAGGAGGCGAAATATAACTATTGACAATAAAAATATACTATTAAGTAACAAATTTCACCACCAGAAGCCGCCACAAGTCTATAAAAGCCGAACAGCAGTAAGTTTACAACTTAGACCATACACACAGACAGAAAATATCAATTCATTCATATCTACGTTTCTGATTCCTTGGAATAACGTAATTATATTTTTTTCTGCACACAAGTGCTTTTTTTACGTATTTTTTAAAATTTACATTCCTTTTTGTGTAATTAAAATGTAGACAAGGAAAATGCCGGTTTGTGTTTGAATAAACATGAAGTAAGAAAGTATGTAAGTAAAAATCAAATTTTATTTCAAAGTTTATTATAATTGTTTGTTTGGTTTAACGCTAGGATCTCAGGAACTACTGGTCCAATTAAAAAAAATATTTTAGTGTTGGATAGCCCATTTATCGAGGAAGGTTATAGGCTATATAAAATTACGCTACAGCTAATAGGAACTGAAGAGTGCAGCAGTGGCCAAATAAAAAACGGCGGAGCGAAGTCCCGCGCGACTTATAGTAGTAGTTAGGTTGTACCAGTTCTAGCTCACTATCCAGAATCCGTCTGGCTCACTAGCTCACTATTCTCGAGTCGACAAAAACTAAAAAAAAAAAAAACTAAAAAAAAAAAAAAAAAAAAAAGGTTTTGCCATGCTCTGATCACGAATCTGCGGTCCGTTTTTGTCTAGGATGTGTGGTTTCAGAGATGTGGAAATCAATTAAGAAGAGTATCTAATCGATATCTAATCCCGCACCCTCATTAACGTTTCTTTTGTTCTCCTATTTCCTATTATCTATTGTTTCTGGTAGACCCTCATTAGCATTCTTATCTATTACTCATTGTAAGCTCTTATTATCACTGCTATTGTTTAAGAACTTCCATGCTATTCTGAATCATCAATAAAACACATTCCTTCATTTCTACATTTTTATTGCTTATTAAAATATGAATGAAACATCTGATTCACTAAAATATCATTGTATACTGTGTTCTCTGTAAATATGTTCGTAAAACTAGGATGTGTGGTTTCAGAGATGTGGAAATCAATTAAGAAGAGTATCTAATCGATATCTAATCCCGCACCCTCATTAACGTTTCTTTTGTTCTCCTATTTCCTATTATCTATTGTTTCTGGTAGACCCTCATTAGCATTCTTATCTATTACTCATTGTAAGCCCTTATTATCACTGCTATTGTTTAAGAACTTCCATGCTATTCTGAATCATCAATAAAACACATTCCTTCATTTCTACATTTTTATTGCTTATTAAAATATGAATGAAACATCTGATCCACTAAAATATCATTGTATACTGTGTTCTCTGTAAATATGTTCGTAAAACTACGCATTGAACACCCCTGAAACTTATATAGCAAATACATTAAGCAATATTCGCCGCAAACTGATGTCCACTCATTCTGAATTCTATCCACATTCCAGTCCCATCTTTTACAATTCCTTCTTAAAAAGTCGAGATGATATCGTGTAGGTGCACGCCCATATGAATCAAAATATTGACCAATACCATTCGTATCGACATGTAAAGCTATCCAATGTGAGCCTGGTTTGTCATCCGTATCCAAATTGCATATTGTGTACATAGGTACATGAGTGTAAATGGGTAGTCTATTAGCAGCATACACATTATATTCTAGACTGGGGTGAATCTTTTTCAGATGTTGTTGTACATCTAGTGTATCCATGATATTACCAATCTATTCAATGGCTAACATAGGAATGATCAATTATAGTCACTTGTTACGACTTGTATTAAATGTCATTCGCTTGTGGAGATTTTGTATGATTTATCTGTGCAATGCACTACGCATTACGAAAGAATGCGAGATAAGTTTGTTAGTTCAAATTTACTATCGGTTGCACTGAGGAAATGCTTTAGATAAGATAGAACTATATAAGACCGAGTGGAGGCAGAGCCATCAGTCATTCTATGGTCTCGTTTGACCGCAGTGAATCGATATATCAATACTAAGTGTGTGCTACTTCAACGCAACAATAGTCATGGACGTAAGTGTTATAATATTTTATTGAAAAACTTACTTTTCTTTATGTTGTTGATTCCTTACGTGTGTGTGATTAAGTGTAATTATGTGATTGATATTAACATGATAACTGTGTTGTTGCAGAAAACATTCAGCTTCATAGACAATGAAGAAAATACCTATAAACAGTATTACTACCCGCCACTCTCCCCTAATCACGAAGAAGAGAGTGATGACATCGTTATTAATAACACAGGCGATGGGGGAAAAAGGAAATCGCAGTCGATTGACCATTTTTTTGAAGTGGAACCTAAAATAAAGAGGAAGAAGCTGTTGTCGTCAACCGTGGCACGAGCCGCTAGAGGTGGTGTATCATACATTTCTACTAATTCTGACGACGGAGACCAAGCGACGCATCTCATAAAAATAGAAGTGTACGATGTGAAAAAGCTATGCAAGGTTCCAACTACTGATCATTGGAAACATGCTACCACGAGGATTAAATATTATGTTGGGAATAATAGGGATAGCATCTACGACAACACAAACGCCCTCGTATACAATATTACAAAGACAATAGCAGAAAGTGAAAAAGTGAAAAAATACTTTTTCAACAATGACAGTCATTAGCTGATCATTACTGATAACATAAATTCTTTAAATTCTAACGGACTTTCTAATTTTTTGCTAAACTATAAATATTGAACATTATTTGAAATTGGTCATCACTTCATTTGTCAACACAGGGCTGTTATGTACTCTATTCCCTATTTTATTCTTTACAATGGAAAACTTCAGTGAAGTGTGCACCAGTGCTTTCTTTTCCACACCCATGGAAGAGAATATGGAACTATTCAACAGTGAATTAAATCTTGAGCTGTCTAAAGTTTGCGATGAAGGAGAGAAGCGTGAAATGTTCGATCCATCATATGATGATGAGCTGTATAATCACTGTGCGACGGTTGAAAAACAGTTTAAGTAAGTAAAATAATTATAAATTTAGATTATAATTTGCACATTGTTTTATAAATATAATTTTTTTTATTTTTTTATCGTTTTAACAGTCAACCACTACAACTTGGAAGAGGAAAGAAGCGAACTAGCAGCAAAGAACCCGAAATCATCAAAAAACAACTAAGAATGGAAGAAGAAACGTCTACCTCTGCGGGGGTAGGGACCAGTGTTGATAACAATGATCAAGTGGAATGTCTAACGTGTCATGTATTTATCAAGAAAAGGTATCTAGCTAATCATTTTAAAAGTAATATCCACAAAAATAATCTTTTAAATTCACATAATTCTTTACCAAACGTTAGTGTTATTGAGTCTGCCTTTGGAAATAGAATTTTAACTTATAAAATCAAAAGTAGAGTAGATAGTTCGACACTGATAAATTTTGAAACTCCTGAGCTGTTTTTAAATTCTATTAAAGATGATATTTTATATTTAATACAAGAGAGTATTGCTCAACATATAATTTTTAAAGTAAATTTTATATTACATGCTGATTTTGTTCAACAAACTAAAGATATTCATAATACATTCGATTTTCAAACATTTAACTATATTATTTCTCAAGGAGATAACTTAAATTTATTTTTTTCATCTTTAAATGATACAATTACTAGTAAAATTAGTGCATTTGAAAAAAAAGATAGTGGATGGAGTCTAAAAAACATAAAATCTATAGACATGAATGTTAATAAATTTAACCCCCTACGTGGCACCTCATACATAGATCTACCCCGTGACATAAAATTAAAAAAGGCTGTTATAAATGTAAAAAACAAAGATTATTTTTGTTTTAAATGGGCGTTACTCTCAGCGTTATTTCCCATAAACAAAAACGCAGATCGGGTATCATCGTACGCTATACATGCAAATAAACTTAAATTTGATGGTATTTCCTTTCCGGTAAAAATTTGTGATATCGCAAAAGTAGAGAAATTAAATGATATTAGTATTAATGTATTTGGATTAGAATATAATAAAGAAAAACGATGTAATTCTATTGTAGGTCCATTATTTTTAACAAAATGTCGTAAAGCTAGACACATCAATTTATTATTTTTTTCTAAGGATACGAAAAATCATTATTGTTACATAAAAAATTTATCGCGGTTAGTTAGTAATCAAATTTCAAAAGATGGTCACGCTATGTACATTTGCCAAGCATGTCTACTTCGTTTTCCATCCCAGGAAAGGTTAAATAACCATGAACAATACGATTGTATGCACATTTGTACAGAACTACCAAACGGTGAAACTTCAAAAAAGAATTGGTTTGATCAACCAATTTCAAATGATAAAATTAAATTTGATAATTTTGAAAAAAAGTTAAAGATACCATTCGTAGTTTATGCTGATTTTGAGGCATTTTTAAAACCAATAGAATCATGTTCTAACGATCCATCTAAACCTTTCACACACAATATTCAGAAACATGAAGTGTATAGTTTTGGTTATTATATAAAATGTTCATATGATGATAAATTATCAAAATATGTGACATATTGCGGACCAAACTGTGTACAAGTGTTTATGGAAAGTTTATTTAACCATTTAAAAGAAATAAATCAAAAAACTAATCTTCAAAAATGTCCAGGTCCACTAACAAATGAAGACAAAAATCAAATTTCAGATGCAACCTGTTGTCATATCTGTGAAACAGAGTTAGCAGAACCTTTTTATGATTTTGATTGGTACACTGGTGGTTTTATAGGTGTTGCTCATGAATCATGTAGCTCGAAGTTCAGAACACCACGTCATATTCCAATATTTTTACACAACCTTAGTCACTACGATGCTCATTTTATTGTTCACGCATTAAACTTCTGTAAAGGTGAAATCGAAGTCATCCCTCAAAATAAAGAAAAATATGTATCGTTTTCCAAAAAAATAAAAATAAATAACAATGAAGTTACATTGAGATTCGTAGATTCATTTAAGTTTTTATCTTGTAAATTAGAACAATTAGCCAAAAATCTCAATAATGATCAATTTCAAGAATTACATAGAAATTTCCCTAATGATGAAGATTTCCTTCGATTAAAACGCAAAGGGGTTTATCCATATGAATTTATGACTAGTTTTGATAGTTTAAACATAACATCGCTCCCTGAACAAAATTTTTTTTATAATTCGCTCACAGATTCCCATATTTCAAATGATGATTACAGTCATGCTAAAGATGTTTGGGAACACTTTGGTTGTTGTAATATGTTAGATTACTCAAACTTGTATTTAAAAACAGATGTTCTACTGTTGACCGATGTGTTTGAAAACTTTAGAAAGCTATGTATTAATACGTATGATTTAGATCCTGCTCATTATTACACAGCTCCCGGTTTAAGTTGGGATGCAATGCTAAAATATACAAAAATAGAATTAGAACTTTTAACAGATTATGAAAAAATCGCATTTATTAGATCAGGCATCAGGGGTGGTGTATCTCAATGTAGTAATCGCTATGCTAGAGCTAATAACAAATACATGGAGGATTATGATGCAGAGAAACCAAATTCATATATCACTTATTTTGATGCCAACAATTTATATGGTTGGGCTATGTCTCAATATCTTCCTACTGGTGGATTTGAATGGATTAATCCGAATTCAGATTTTAATGTGTCTGAGACATCGGACGTAGGTTTCATTTTAGAAGTTGATTTGAAATATCCAGATGAACTTCATGATTTGCATTCGGACTTTCCTTTATGTCCAGAAAACATTTGTGTAGGCAATACTAATGAGAATAAACTAGTTCCAAATTTAAATAATAAAGATAAATATGTTATTCATTACAGAAATTTAAAGCAGTGCATAGAAATGGGGGTTAAATTAACTAAAATTCATAGAATTTTAAAATTTATACAGTCTCCTTGGTTAAAAATGTACATAGATCTAAATACAAAATTAAGAATGTTAGCAAAATCAGACTTTGAAAAAGATTTTTATAAATTAATGAATAATTCAGTCTTCGGAAAGACTATGGAGAATATTGAAAAAAGGGTTAACGTAAAATTAGTTACACACTGGGAGAACCAGGGTAAAGCTTTAGGTGTTCAAGATCTAGTCGCTAAACCACAATTTCATAGTATTTCAATATTTTCGGAAGACCTAGTTGCGGTTCAGTTGCGAAAGACTAAGTTAATATATAACAAACCAATTTATTTAGGGTTTTGTATTTTAGATATTTCAAAAACCTTAATGTATGACTTTCATTATAATTATATGGTTAAAAAATTTAGTAAAATCAAATTATTGTATACAGATACAGACAGTTTAATATATCATATATTTACATATGATTTTTACACTGATATAAAACCTGACCTTTGCTCATACTTTGATACCTCAGATTATGATACAAATAATGTTTTTGAATATCCAAAATTAAATAAAAAGAAATTAGGTTTCTTCAAAGATGAAAATAATGGTAAAATCATGAAAGAATTTGTAGGTTTACGATCTAAAATGTACGCTTTTAACTTAGAAAATAAAACTATAGCCAAGGCAAAAGGGGTAAATAAAAATACCACTAAAAAGATGACAATGAATAGCTATAAGTCTGCTCTATTTAATAAAGAAGTGCAATATTATATATATAATATAGTATGCTAAGATTTAAATCAATTAAACACACAATATTTACACAAAAATTAAATAAGATTGGTTTATCGTATAATGACACAAAGAGACATATTTTAGATAATAATATTGAAACATTAGCTTGGGGGCATTATAAATTGCGCTAGTGGTGATACCAGTGCTTTCTTTTCCACACCCATGGAAGAGAATATTGAACTATTCAACAGTGAATTAAATCTTGAGCTGTCTAAAGTTTGTGATGAAGTAGAGAAGCGGCAATTTATATAAATATAATTTTTTACAACAACACTTTCATTTTTTATTTCATTCCTTTAAACTTTAGACGTGTGTAATGTTTCACTTTATTCATCCGTTTACTGCTATTGTGGCAGGACCAAGTGGATGTGGGAAGTCAAACTTTGTAACAAATTTCATAAAATCAGTTACAGAAATATGTAATTGTAATTTTAATCAGATCACATGGTGCTTTGATGAAATGCAACCTTTATATAATTTGTCAAATGTTAACTATCATCAAGGAATTCCAAATCTTAATATGTTTGATGGTGAAAGCCCACATCTCATCATAATTGATGATCTAATGAGAGAGACTGATGGAAGAATTGTGGATGTATTTACAAAAGGTAGTCATCACAGGAATCTTAGTGTATTTTATTTAACACAAAATTTATTTCATCAGGGTAAAGGTCAAAGAGACATTTCTCTAAACTCAAGTTATATAATATATTTTAAAAACCCTCGAGATAAAACTCAAATAAGATATTTAGCACGGCAAGTGTCACCAGATAATCCGAAATTCATTGAAGATGCATACAAAGATGCAACTTTAGCAGCACATGGATATTTAATGGTAGATTTAAAACAGAATACCAATGATTTTTGTCGTATCAAGACAAATGTCTTTCCATTTAATGGTTACTGTACTGTCTACGTTCCAACAAAAGAGTTTAAATACACCAAGAATCAAACAATTCAAATCATTTGTAAATGATGCATCGTCGACTCACAACGCATAAACATTTGCTAAACGCTCTGCATACGCTTAAACCAAAATATCAGAGAGCATTACTTAAAACGTGTGATGAAGAAGAAATAAATTGCATTTGTGAATGTATTCATAACGTTCTACAAGGAAAGGTAGCTCTTAAAGATCAAGATAAACAAAAATTAAATAAACACAAAAACATACTACGTAAACTGATGCAAAAGTGTAAACATAAACTAAGAAAAAATATAATTATACAAAAAGGAGGAGCTTTCTTACCAATAATATTAGGTGCAATATTGAGTGGATTAGTAAGTGGACTAGCCAGTTAACATGGAAAACGCAAAGAAAATGATACTTATCGAACCTGGATTGATTGAAAAATTAAAACAAGATAATAAAGTTGATAGTAATTTGTCTCGATTAGATATTGAAATGCAAAATATTATGAATAGTAAGACGGAAGATCGAAAGAAGTGGATGTTATATTTACAAACACTACAAAGATACCTTCACTTTACCGAGGAGGGTCGTCAACCACTCAGATTACCAATTTATTCTGATACATCTAATGAAGATTCAAATAAGTCTAAAATTGATTTTAAAAATAAAGATAGAGATCTAAACAGTTCAGTTGATGTTGAATCTTTGTTGGAGGAGAATGATGCAAATCCACTTTACTCACCAACTCAAATCCTCAGTTTAATACCGAAAACTTATAATAAAAAAGGTCAGTTATTATTAAATTTAGTTGGAACAAGTAAAAGTAAAATACATTGGGATAATGAAGGCACAGTCATAATTGATAATGAAAAGATTCCTGGAAGTAATATTGTTGATTTAGTAAATGATTCACTCAGACCCCTAAAAAGAAGTGATCCAATAGGGTGGGATAGATTTGCTAAAGCATTAAAAGATATCAAAGTACCACTTTCTTACATCGGAAATCCAAAGAGATGTGAGTTTATTAGTCAACTCCAAGCAAAAGATCTGAACAAAACCTCTGAGATTGAAGATCAAGAGTTTTCTACGCCAAGAAGTGTAGGTAAAAAATCTATAACGAAAATACATAAAAAGATCGATTGGGAAAAATGGACGCCGTACTAGAAGAAATTAAAAGGATTTATTATGATCCATCTAATCCCGCTGGTTTTGGTAGTATTGATAAACTATCAAAAGCCATGAATGGTAAAATGGATAAAAAACAAGTAAAAGAGTGGTTACAATCACAAGAAACATATACACTACATAAACCCATTCAGAAAAAATTCCCACGTAATAGGTACATTCTATCAAATATTAATGAACTGTGGCAAGCTGATTTAAGTGATATGCGAACTTATTCTCAATATAATGATGGTTTCAACTACATACTTTGTGTTATTGATGTATTCAGTAAATATGCTTTTGCAAGACCAATGAAAAAGAAAAACTCAGAAACAACTAAAGAATGTTTCGAAAGTATATTTACTGAAAGTAATACAACACCTACTCACATACAATCTGATAAAGGTACAGAATTCGTTTCAAAAGATGTACAAAAATACTTTAAATCCAAAAAGATTAATTACTATACCACTAACAATCCTGACATTAAGGCCAGTATTGTTGAACGATTTCAAAGAACTCTAAAAATGAAAATGTGGCGTTATTTCACTCATAGTAATACTTATAGATATATAGATGTTTTACAAGATTTAATATACTCTTATAATCACAGCATTCACTCTAGTATTAAGATGTGTCCATGTGATGTAAATTCCAACAATATTATGACAGTTTGGACTAATCTTTATTATGGGAAGTCAAACAAACTTTCTTTAGAGAATCAAAAACCAAATTTCAATGTAGGAGACTATGTTCGAATAACCAAATATAAACACGTTTTCCAAAAAGGATATGAATCAAATTGGAGTGATGAAATATTTATTATATCTTCAATAATTGATAGATCTCCATGGGTTGTTTATACAATAACAGATTTACAAAATGACCCCATAGTAGGTACTTTTTATGAAAGAGAATTACAGAAGGTCACTTACAACCCCACCTCACAATATAAAATAGATAAAATAATTGACAATCGTTATTCGGGTAACAGAAAAGAAGTATTAGTGAAGTGGAAAGGTTATCCAGATAAATTTAACAGTTGGATTTTAGCTTCCAGCTTAAAAGAATTATGAATAAAGAAAGTTTTTATTTAACTTTGCTCAGCAATAGTTCAATGGAGTACTTTCCAGATAACAAGACCACAAATTTTTCAACAAAATTACCAAAACCTATTAAACTAGAAGGTGAATGGTCGGTTGGAGTTGCCGAATTTCAATATCCATGTACCATGTTTACTGTTCAAGATCATGAAAATGTTGTATACATTACAAAAACCATGTTAATACCTAATGAAGGTAAACCATCAACAGTTTACTACAAAAAACATATTCCAGCTACCAACTATGATAACGTTGAGCATATTTTAGGGGCGTTAAATGGTATCAGAGAGAACTTGAAATTTCGCTATGATGAAATAACAAAATTTGTGTCTGTTTCTGTTTTGGATAAAAATATTAAATCCGTAACATTATCACCGAAATTAAGTTTACAACTAGGTTATGAGCCAAATAAAAATCTCCTAGAGAGAAATTTTGGGAAGTGTCCTGCTAATTTACACTTAGGATTACCATCTCAACTACTTGTGTATTGCGACATTATCGATCCTCAGATTGTGGGTGATGTTATGACTCCTTTATTAAGAGTCATTTCATTAGATCCTTCAAAATACATTTATGGTGCAAATAAAATGCACGTTTTCTCTCCACCTCACTACTTACCTGTTATGCGAAGAGAGTTCGATACGCTGGAAATAGATATAAGATCGAACACAGGACACAAAATACCATTCCAGTTTGGAACCGTGTGTATTAAACTACATTTCCGAAAATTATAATAATGAATTCTCTTCGTGATCATCATCATAAATGTCCATATGAAAATTATTATACACACCAAGCTGGATCAGGAGTTGGAGTAATTTATAAGGGTTCATCATATCAACGTGGTCATGGTATTGGGAGCTTCTTAGGGGGGTTATTTAGATCAGTTTTACCTTTACTTTCAAGTGGCGCTCGAGTGATTGGTAAAGAGGCATTAAACGCTGGAGTAGGACTTTTATCGGATATGGTACAAGCGCGTCCTATGGAAAACTCAATAAAAGATCGTCTAAAGCAAGTTAGTACCAACTTAAAACGAAAAGCTGATGATAAAATTGATCGATTTAACATGACAGGATCTGGATATATAACTAAAAGAAAACGATTGGCCTCATTCATTCCACCATTAACTGTTAGAGTGAGAGCTACGAAAAAACCTAGTCTAAAAACAAAAAATATTAAAGATATATTTTCAAACTAGATATATTTTCAAACTAGATATGTCTTTCCTTCATAATCATTCTTGTGAGTGCGCTAAGTCAGAATTGGATTTATTTGCACTACCATCTACACAAACGAGCATTGAAAATGGATTGTGGATTCACTATAAACCAATTTCATCTCTTGCTGATGATGGACCTATTGAGTTTCAAGTTCCTGGGGCAGGCGATGACTACATAGATTTGTCTCATACATTACTCAACATAAAGGCAAAAGTATTAAATCAAGATTCAAGTAACTTGATATCGACCTCAGTAGTAGCACCTGTAAATAATTGGTTGCATTCACTTTTTAGTCAACTTGATGTTTATTTAAACCAAAAACTTGTGTCACCACCGAATAATACCTATGCCTATCGAGCATATATGGAAACCCTTTTAAACTATGCTCCTGCTGCTAAACAATCTCATCTTACTTGTAGCCTTTGGTATGAGGATACAGCAGGAAAAATGGATTCTACAGATGAGAAAAACATAGGATTTGTTAAAAGACAGGAGTTAATTAATGAAAGTAAAGAAATAGAAATGATTGGACATCTCCATGGTGACATTTTCAATCAAGATAAATTTTTAATTAATGGTGTTGAAATGAGTGTAAAGTTAGTTCGATCGAGAGAGAGTTTTAATTTAATTGCTGGATCAAACGATGTAAAGTTTAAAGTTAGCATTACGGATGCAACTCTTATTGTCCGACGAGCACGAATTAATCCAAGTGTATTACTCGCACATCAAAAAGTTTTAGCTTCTACTACTGCTAAATATCCTATTACTCGGGCTGAAGTCAAAGTTTTAACAATTCCATCGGGTGTTCAAGGCAAAACTCTTGATAATATATTCCTAGGACAGATACCAAAAAGATGTATAGTTGGATTTGTAAACAATTCTGCATTTAATGGCTCTATTACTAAAAATCCATTTAACTTTGAAAACTATGGTATTAATTCTTTCTGCTTATATATTGATGGTCAACAAATACCCTCAAAAGCTTTGCAACCCTCTTTTAATAATAGTATATTTACATCAGCATATCATACTCTATTCTCGGGGACTGGTATTCACTTTCTTAATGAAGGAAATGCAATTTCTCGTGAGCAGTATCCCAAAGGTTACTGCCTATTAGCATTTGATTTAACTCCTGATTTATCAGCTAACTCATCAGCTCATTGGAATCTCATAAAGCATGGTAGTGTAAGATTAGAAATACGATTTGAATCCTCACTTATACAAACAATTAACTGTATAGTTTATGCTGAGTTTGATAATATTATTGAAATAGATAAAAACAGAAATATTACTGTAGATTACAGTAGTTAAGGTTATAATGTGTGTTGTGTATTAGATTTATGTGTAATGCATGTTTAAATGTGTACCTATGTAACTATGGGAAAACATTATTAAATTAAATAAAACAAATTGTATCAAATATACTATTTTTTATTTCTTTATACACCTTTCATCTTACACAAAACGCTGTTGAAATTTAAACTTTACATAAGCGCACTGACTAAACCACTGAATATGTTGCTGCCAAGGATCATCATCATCTTCCCAATTTTTTAAACCACCACCACAATGGAAACACTTGGTCCTGTCTCCATGGCCGGTATAAAAGAAACCAGCTTCTGCGAGATCTTCAGGCTTCTGTCGCAAAAGGAGAGGCCAGTGTTCGAAACTGAGCAACCGTCTAGCTTTTGAACTGAAGAATGGATATTCAGCTCTTGGATACTGCATATTCTTCTCTTTTTCTTCTCCACTCAGTGTTGTAGTTTTGCTATTCAATGACAAGTTCTGTTCACGTATACCACACTCATCTCTTCCTTCTGGTCTCGTGTTTCTCCCAGTATCGCAAGATGCAATCCTTGAATCTAATGAGTACACAAAAGTAATTTATGTTATCAGAATCACATTCAGTAATGATCAGCTAATGACTGTCATTGTTGAAAAAGTATTTTTTCACTTTTTCACTTTCTGCTATTGTCTTTGTAATATTGTATACGAGGGCGTTTGTGTTGTCGTAGATGCTATCCCTATTATTCCCAACATAATATTTAATCCTCGTGGTAGCATGTTTCCAATGATCAGTAGTTGGAACCTTGCATAGCTTTTTCACATCGTACACTTCTATTTTTATGAGATGCGTCGCTTGGTCTCCGTCGTCAGAATTAGTAGAAATGTATGATACACCACCTCTAGCGGCTCGTGCCACGGTTGACGACAACAGCTTCTTCCTCTTTATTTTAGGTTCCACTTCAAAAAAATGGTCAATCGACTGCGATTTCCTTTTTCCCCCATCGCCTGTGTTATTAATAACGATGTCATCACTCTCTTCTTCGTGATTAGGGGAGAGTGGCGGGTAGTAATACTGTTTATAGGTATTTTCTTCATTGTCTATGAAGCTGAATGTTTTCTGCAACAACACAGTTATCATGTTAATATCAATCACATAATTACACTTAATCACACACACGTAAGGAATCAACAACATAAAGAAAAGTAAGTTTTTCAATAAAATATTATAACACTTACGTCCATGACTATTGTTGCGTTGAAGTAGCACACACTTAGTATTGATATATCGATTCACTGCGGTCAAACGAGACCATAGAATGACTGATGGCTCTGCCTCCACTCGGTCTTATATAGTTCTATCTTATCTAAAGCATTTCCTCAGTGCAACCGATAGTAAATTTGAACTAACAAACTTATCTCGCATTCTTTCGTAATGCGTAGTGCATTGCACAGATAAATCATACAAAATCTCCACAAGCGAATGACATTTAATACAAGTCGTAACAAGTGACTATAATTGATCATTCCTATGTTAGCCATTGAATAGATTGGTAATATCATGGATACACTAGATGTACAACAACATCTGAAAAAGATTCACCCCAGTCTAGAATATAATGTGTATGCTGCTAATAGACTACCCATTTACACTCATGTACCTATGTACACAATATGCAATTTGGATACGGATGATAAACCAGGCTCACATTGGATAGCTTTACATGTCGATACGAATGGTATTGGTCAATATTTTGATTCATATGGGCGTGCACCTACACGATATCATCTCGACTTTTTAAGAAGGAATTGTAAAAGATGGGACTGGAATGTGGATAGAATTCAGAATGAGTGGACATCAGTTTGCGGCGAATATTGCTTAATGTATTTGCTATATAAGTTTCAGGGGTGTTCAATGCGTAGTTTTACGAACATATTTACAGAGAACACAGTATACAATGATATTTTAGTGGATCAGATGTTTCATTCATATTTTAATAAGCAATAAAAATGTAGAAATGAAGGAATGTGTTTTATTGATGATTCAGAATAGCATGGAAGTTCTTAAACAATAGCAGTGATAATAAGGGCTTACAATGAGTAATAGATAAGAATGCTAATGAGGGTCTACCAGAAACAATAGATAATAGGAAATAGGAGAACAAAAGAAACGTTAATGAGGGTGCGGGATTAGATATCGATTAGATACTCTTCTTAATTGATTTCCACATCTCTGAAACCACACATCCTAGTTTTACGAACATATTTACAGAGAACACAGTATACAATGATATTTTAGTGAATCAGATGTTTCATTCATATTTTAATAAGCAATAAAAATGTAGAAATGAAGGAATGTGTTTTATTGATGATTCAGAATAGCATGGAAGTTCTTAAACAATAGCAGTGATAATAAGAGCTTACAATGAGTAATAGATAAGAATGCTAATGAGGGTCTACCAGAAACAATAGATAATAGGAGAACAAAAGAAACGTTAATGAGGGTGCGGGATTAGATATCGATTAGATACTCTTCTTAATTGATTTCCACATCTCTGAAACCACACATCCTAGACAAAAACGGACCGCAGATTCGTGATCAGAGCATGGCAAAACCTTTTTTTTTTGTTTTTGTCGACTCGAGAATAGTGAGCTAGTGAGCCAGACGGATTCTGGATAGTGAGCTAGAACTGGTACAACCTAACTACTTATAGTAATTTATATTATGTATAATATATTTTCAATTTTTCATAGAGAATAAATTGTTAATTATACTTACCTATGTTTATATAATGTCCTGATTCTTATTCCATATTATCTTCACCATTGCTCGTCTATACTACACGGGACATCAAACATCGCTCGTTAAAGTTAACGGTGCAAAATAATCCATAGTAATGCCCCGCGGCTCCCCTCTTATTTTTGTAGAGTAGCCCGGTGCTCCTGTCCAGTTATATAAATGCCATCAAGAGCTTAGTAGATATGGCTGCTAGAAATATATGTGTAGGTATTAAAGGAAATTTATTGTTTGTTTTGGAAAACGACACTGCAATATTATAAGGCGATCGTAAAACTAATCGCCAATTGTTATAATAAACCTGATTGTCGAAAAATAAATGTTATTATATTAGAGTTCCTTTGTCTTTCTCTCTCTTTCCATGGGTCATCCGGATAAAGCGGTGGAAGCTGATTTATTTTTTATTTATACTTTATTGCACACAAAGAAAAGAAAACATACAAATAGTCTTAAAACCTAAACAAGTATGTACAAAGGCGAGCTTAACTCATATTTGAGTTCTCTAACAGCAAACCTTAGAGTGGTAGAGGAAAGAAATAAGCCTACGATTTACTTAATATTTATTTTTCATTCGAGGTACCTAAATCTGTATCCAGGGGGCTTACTCTGAATTTCGACATTTGCCCTTCGCCCGATTTCAATAATCTATCTATGTATGGATTTGGCTACTAAAGTTAGAATTTTGACACATTTTGTATGGAGCTTATGTCAAAATTCTAACTTTAGTAGCCAAATACATAGATAGATTTATTGAATTCGGCCACTAGTCGGTTTTGATGTCGCTGTCAAATGTTTAAAAGTGACAGCGAGCAGCGAAGCTGATACGAAACGGTGGTACGGTACTATCAAAAGATCATATATCTGGACACAGCTTAAGGTTTTCAAAATTCTCACCAATCGCTAGTCATGTGTAACACCTTTTGTCCGAGTGTGAAAAATTTTGAACTATAAAACTACAAGTTTCCGGAACACCAACGTAGCAAAGTGTCATAGTACTTAAGCTTTTAGTTTTAAAACTTAGGTACTTTTTACTTTTAGGGCTTTTTGAACTTTACCTTTTCTTTGTTTCTTCACGAATATTTATGAACAACGCAATCTTCGAAAGTGGAAAATGATTCAGGTCGCGAAAGTTATTGTATAGACATATAATTTAATTAGTGCAAAAATGAAAACGCTAAAACAGGTGCTCTTTCTATTCACAAAGCTCTCAATCTCTACGGCTATCTGACAGGAACGGGGATAGATTAGCTGCAAGACAGCAATACGACCGTGCGTTCGAGACAGAAGGTTCTGAAACAACTTCCTAACTTCGAGCTACTAATAATTTTTTTGTTTTGGTTCGACCTGGGAATCTATACTAAAATTATAAAGCTGAAGAGTTTGTTTGGTTGAACGAGCTAATCTCTGAAAGTACTGGTCCGATTTATAAAACTCTTTTATTGTTTGTTAATTATTTATTGAGGCAGGCTATAGGCAATATAACATCGGGTTACAACCAATAGGGGCTGAGCAGTGCAAAACAAAGTACGACGGGCGCGAAACCCTGGGCAACAGTTAGTCGAACATAAAATGCCGTACACAGAATTGGGATATGTATAATGTATGATATAGCAGTGCAACATTAGTACTTAGTCAAAATGATAACTTCACAAATATAAAATAAATCAAATGTTACCCAACCAAAAAAATCACAGAACTCTTTCCTTAACAAAGTAAATTCGTGTTGAACTCAGGCAAAGTCCTTAAAAACGCCGGTTTTCTTCGGAAATCAGTCTGTAACGACATTATGTGCTCAGTGCCGACAAATCGAGTTAAATCGCGCTTCGTTAGGTGTGTGTACACAGGCTCCTGCAGTTATGTGCTGTTAGTGTCGTGTGTGCGGGGTTATGGCTACGAGCTACATTGTTGGAACATCGAATTTCCTTTTTAACAAGGAACTGCGATGAAATTTATCAATTTATTACTTCAATAGATGTTCACTATAGATATATTTTGTTATGAACATGAATAGCTTGTGCTCTTCTTAGCGTGTAAAATGACTGATGTCCGTAGTCAATAAAATGGGAGTTGAAAAGGTGCTCTAAGGGCCTTTATTTGATGTCTTTGTCAAATATTTGAAATAACAGCGACTATATTTAAAGTTTTCAAACATTTGACAGCTAAATTGAAACTGAGTTAGCCAAATGTTGAGATTTCTCTAACATAGCTCTTTAAAAAAAAAACACATTTGTAGCTATCGATAACGGTGATTTTGACAGTATAAAGTAAAACCAAAATCTCTTTCAGCCTGTACTGATACAATATTCGACAGAAAGATGTCTCTGGTATTATAGCCCCTCTCCACAATAGACCAAGATGGGCGATTACAGGCGATCATGCATGTTGATTATTGCGATTGTCAATGTTAGTGAGAACAATGGCCCATTTCCTAATTTACAAAAAACCCGCAGCATCTTGCACCAGTTTACGTCTGTAACCAGTTACCGCTGGTCTCTTCATAGACGAAGTAAGACGCGTGCAACATCATGGGAGGTGAGAACGTAGCCGATGCAGCTATTGTCGGCGCGTCTTGTAACACGAGAGCGTGTATAGTCTGTTACTATTCAGAGCATGCCGTTCGACATGGTATTGTACTTGTGTGGTGCGAGTGACAGCGATTTGGAGGGTATTTTGTAGAGTCCGCCGTTTCTCAAAATGAATAAACAAAACTTTTATTCGACCACGTTAATTTCTGTCAGTTTATCTGGTCTTTTTTTAAGGCTAGTGAGTACTTGCACCGATGCGAGGTACTGACTTATGTTAGGAGATTTCACAAACCCTGCCAGCTAGGAAGCTAGGAAGCTGGCAGGGTTTGTGAAAGCATGAAGATCGAGAATCATGGTCATTGGAAATAATAAAGAGTGGTGGCACGCCTGTGTCCTTACTGCTAGCACTGTAATAGTAGAAATACATTAAGCAAAATGCAGAATTAATTATTTTTATAACAACAATGATGACTAAAATAACCATGTGCCCTACCTGATGGTGAGCGGTTATCGCTTACGTAATTTTCTCGCTACCGTTCTCGCTATCACTGCGACCCCACCTCATATAAGCTAGTGTTTATTTGTCGGCGCAAGTTAAGGCGTCGCCTGCGCCGACGCGTGGGCAGGTGCTAACGGACAGTCGCGCGTACAAGTGTTAATTACATTACAGCGCTCATTACTGTGATAATCGACTTGTGCTGTTGTTTATATTGGCTTTTGTGGTGGTCCGAAGGATTTGTTATCTAATCTTATCTACTAATATTATAAATGCGAAAGTTAGGATGGATGAAAGCTGTTATTAATAATATTTTACAGAAATATATGGCTAATTACGAAATGTTTCATAGAATTGTGACATATTACAAGACACTCGGACCTTTTGCAAGCCCATCAACTAGCTGCAGTCGAATCATTTTATATCCCTATAAACGTTAAAAATAAAAATCCATACAAATTACATTGGCAGTTCTTCTCATAGCTCCACCCCGACAGCGAACTGGTCATAGGCAAATTTGCTGACACTATATTACGGATAACCTGTTACATTCGTAACTTGTGTCTTTCATAATAGTTACTTTGTAACCTAAATGAATAAACGAGATCTCATTTCATTTCATTAAAAAATGACGGCAAAATACAAAAATACCGTTCAAAATCACCGTAACATGCATTTGCTTGTAAAAACAACAAGAGAAACAAAACAAAAGTGTTGTTGTCGCCAGTACGTGCGCAAAGGCAGACGCAGGTGAACGCGCGACTTTACGATCTCATAAAACGCGCGGCTAAGCTTAAAATAGACGCCGCGGCTGTGACTTACTTGCAACCATGCTGGTTGGACCAAAATCTCCCTACAGTATACTTTAACAATTATATATTGTATACTGATGTAAGAAACATCTCAGTGCCTCAGCATGAGTATTTACGACTGCTACGTAAGAAATTTTGGCTGCGATTAGGGCAAAAATTAGGACACCGGTTCAGGTTTTGCCATGCATAGATAGTAATGGGGTATAAAGTCTAAACTTCGCGTTGCATTCGTTGCGCTACAAAAGCTATGAAAGCTCATATCGGGTGCAAATATGGAGTTACAAACACTGTTCAAATGTAGGACATAGGTATTAGAGTATATGCAAACAGATGTTTACTTCTGTATAGAGCCTATATTAGTATATTGAGGTAAGGTCGTGCTGAAATATTCATACGTAAATACTGATAGTGTATCGCTGCGTAATATCGATTGTAGAGAAGGGTAGGCAGATACTATTTTCTTCCACCTGCTACGATTCTGACAATACTTCTTTCTCTTTTCTCACTGGTTTAGGATACTCCTGATTTGTCTTTTCCTTAAAACGTTCAAAAATAAAATATCGATTGTAATATTATAGTGAAATATCGATATTTCTATTGCATGTATATTCTATCGTATTACAACAACATGCTTCAAGAGAAAGAACCAAAGATTTGACGCCGACAAACATTTAACATGGACAACAAATGTGGCACACAATCGAAGCGGGTACCTTTGTGGATGACCTAAAGACCCCCAACGGAACGGTAACGTAACGACTTGCTCATAAACTGAAGGCTGTAAAATACTTTCGATCTAACTCTCGGGCAGGATGTGCGGGGTCCAACAGGAAATTGCCATTTTTATAGCCCACCATTGAGGCAGTGTGTAGCTCTTTAAGGCTTCAAATGGATGACTCGATCAGTTCTATAGTCAGTGGTAGTCTTAAAATAAATGTTATCTTAATATTCTAAATCTATATAATATTATAAAGCTGAAAAGTGTTGGAATGCTCATTTATCGAGGAATGCTATAAGCTATATTACATCATGCTATAGCCAATGGGAGCTGAGTAGTCGTCAAACACGGGAGCGAAGCCCCGAACCGAAAGTCTTTCACGAACATAAAATACAAATAACAGAGACTAAGTACACGGATTAAGAATACATAATGTCACTACCCCATTTCAACCCGTGGATGTCGATTAAGATTACCTTATGTAGACAAGCACTGTGACAAAATAAAAATTCTACTATACCAACCCGTCTAGCCAGCGTGGTATAGTAGGCTAAATTCCCGTGGTATAGAAACCCGTGCCCAGCAGTGTAACAATAATGTATGGGTTGTAATGATGTACACCCGACTCAGATACTTCAGAGACAAACGAATAATAAAATTTTGTGTCGCACAAATATTTTTTCTAAGATGAAGCGGACAATTATATCGACATTGTGAAATAAAAGTATTTTTTAACATAAAACTGTTTGGTAAATATTATTCTATTAAGTTACCGATACAAAATAACTGGTATTCATAAATTATTCCCACGCAATATTTCCGTATCTCCGCGCCGCAGTTGTTCAATCCACGTTTTATTCCAATACGCTGGAATACATATATTCGTTTTGTATCGTACCGTTATCAATCACTGCGGTGACGGCGTACCGCGTGTCCGCGTATTCGCGTACTCGTCGTATTTAATGATCAAATTGTTTCAATTGATTGCACTGAGCTGATTTGGCTTTTTGTGGTCGATCGATCTTTTTACTTCAGGGTTTGCACGCAACCTTTGTTTATATTGTGTTATTTATAGCACTCATGGATATAGCGTAAGGATATTTATATGTATTTAACATAGGTTTTATATTAAGCTGAGGGACTCTACTGGCAAAATAGATATAAATCAATTTAATGCTGTGATGTTATCAATTGATTAACTGATAATGTTTAAAATGTTACACTAAAAAGTGGGTTACTTATTAGATATTTTTATAGATATTAAATATATGATGGTCCCGTGCCCAGCAGTAGGACATTCAGTCTTTAAACGCCATGTCGGACATCGTTGTCCGACAAACAATTAAATTTCCCTTGTGTCTGCAGTCTGGCGTTCAATGTGTTTATTTATAGGATGTAATGATGATATGAACATCTCAAATGCATTCAAAAAACATTTCTATTAACAGTCCATCAAAAAATTAACGGTACTTTACTACTTTCTAAACGGCTAGACAGTTTTTTGTTAAACTAATAAGCTAACAAGCCATATCTAATATCAGTTGATGGTTGTATTACAAGAAATTACTGTATATAAAAACTCTCGCAACACAATGCACTCATAATAAAGATGCAAGTATCCGGACTTTGACAAATGGACGGCAGACGGACATACAGGTCATGGAGAAAGTGGCTGCATGTATGATGGCCGATGAATTAAATAGCTTGTATTATTGTAGGATATAAACGCCGTAACTGTACTTATATAGTCTAATCATAAACATAGTGGTATACATACATGTTTTGTGTCTGAATGTCATACTTTTACTTTAAAAATTCTTAAATAAAAATTAATAAAGTTATATACAGGTAACTCAGATATTTTTCTAACAGAATCTTAAAATAGGCGAATTTTTGGGAAAAATTGTGAACTTTCACCTTATCAATTTTGAGGAAATAAAATAAGTTTTCCGAAGAATTAAATTTGTTTAAATTCGCTTATAATATATTGAACTATAAATGCAATCTAGAAAGTCTTTTTGCAACATTTTTATGAAAGATTTTATGCTATTTTCTTCACGGCGTATCCTTTATTAGTAGAACAGTAACGATTGACACGAGAGTATATGCGGGGCCTTTTCATTACAATGTGTGTAAAAACTTTTGCAATAAATATTCTAATATAGGTCCAACTTTCCAAATAACGACATTTAATATCGCACATAGTTCAACAACTAGTTTAACGGTAAATAAAATAACTTTATCTTATATTCAATCTAACAGAACAATAATACCGGTACAATTTTATCGCTCCTAAGGGACTCGTTACTTCGGTAACGTTACGTTAACAAAGGCGTTATGATAACGTTACAGCGGTGTTATAACGTGCGATAGCGCGTTGTCGATAACTCTGCTGTTTCAATGGGCATTGTAAGTGTTTTCATATGTCTTGAAAATGTTGAATGAAAGATAAGGAATGTTGCCATTGGATGTGAAAATAGGTCACAATGTTTGGTGTACTTGTCTTAAATATGAATATTTTTAATATTTTCAAACAAAGCCATGGACAATATCAATGTTATGAAAAAAAAATCACGAAAGTATATCCTAGAGGTACATATCTATCTATATAGATAAAATGCGATGGTATATATAGTAGTTTTCACTCCAATGAGAGGAGTAGGTAGTTGTTAGCTCATCTTGATACAATTAAGTCGTTATAAACGTGGGGGTCGTGAATGGTATCTACCGTGAGGCGACAAGTGTCTCATTAGTGCAACTACATTCATATACGTTATTATAATAACCAGAAGAACGCAGACATAATAACATTTTTTTTCTTATCGAGTAAGCTTCTGTCGGGCCCTGGTAGAATTTAATCTCATTTAATAATCTAGGTTACAGAGTTACTATGAAAGTCTACCTCTAGTCTAGCCTTTTTACAAGTGAGAACTGGTATCCATAGCTTATTAGTGTAAGAGGGAGATTGCGTATCATTTGAACGTTGGCAGCAGAATGACCGTATCTTTGTCATTTACGATATCTATGACAAAATATTTTATCACCATCAGGATGCTACTAGTTCGTTTGGCAACAGTTATATAATATATATAACGCTTTTTCACGTTTTCGACAACCCTGAATTCATAGTACAGAGAGTTAGAAACCAAAACGATTACATATTCGTGCTAAGGATGTGATACAATTGTTTGCAGCGCAACGTACGGTCTATTATGTTCGCGATTACAACTGTGAATTGTACCAGCCTTTTGTGTGTTGCAGACAAGTTTGAATTGTCTTTAAGATCAAACTGATAGGGTTGGCTGAGAATAGGGAAATAAATATAGATTGTGTTTTCTAAGCGGCTCTATAGACAGCAGATATTTTAGTCAGACTGTCTCTAGACTCTTTTATTATAACGTTTGACATTGATCGATAATAAATTTGATGCATTACTCTTTTAAGTAATCTTTAGTCAATATTTTATTTTCCTTGGATCAGACACATGAGACTCAGAAAAATTTACTGAAAGCTGTCAGCAAATTTTCGCTGTCAAGGTTGAGCCTTGAGAAGCACTGGCAAGAAACGGAGGACAATCTTGTTACTATTTTAGTTATCATATTACATTTATGTACAGAAGCAAAATACGTATGGTATTTAGCTAAACATTGATTAAAAATATTAAAACTTATTCCGCTGTGCTGTCTTGAAGTTATCTATCTTCTATCTTCAAATAATTTCCACTGTATTATTGATGGCGAAAATTAGTTAAGAAGAGGATTTCTCACCTCGTTTTCTGATATAGGGTCATTGACCTAGTAATGGCACTCATATGTACAAGCTCATTCTATTGCGTGTCATTGAACCTTCCACATCCAAAGAAAAACCCGGGACTCGAACCTAGGACCTTTTAGACAGCAGTCATATATTATATACAATCGATGTGCCACCGAGGCAGTTATACCTAATAGTAACAACAATAAATAAAGAGAAAGGTGTACAAACAAATTACTTGGACCAATAAGGGAGTCCGCTTATTACTGAGGACCATGTTCAGAGTGTGAATACAGATCCGAAGCCTGATTACCCCTCATATGGAAAACGAGGTGACAAAACCTAATTGCGTGGATGCTTTTGCTTTCCTGAGAAATGAGGCGCTATAATAAATTTAGTAAATGATTAAGGCTTTTGTTGATTAAACAAGTACCTACTTTCTTAAAATAATAGGGATTCTATATTTTCTCTATTTTAATATTATATATATTAATATATACATAGTAACATACACTGGTATTTTTAACGAATTAAATAAAATTTTGCATATTATGATAACATGCTATTTCTTTTGGTGTACATGTGAATGACAATTAATTAATAACGCGTAATTTTGTGCAGATTGGAGCCATTTTGAACCATATATTAAATTTTTTCACCTGTCAAGTCCAGCACACGCAAACAATTATAATTATGTTGTTCGATTTCCACAATATACTAACAAAATATTAATCAAGACTTTCACATACACACTAACTATATGTGACGCATACCTATTAGGAATCGAACAACAATACTCCTAGCAGTAATAAGATATTATGAGCAAGGTGACCATCACATCTAAACCGCATCAAAACGCATCATGTGTATATGCCAAGGTTTATTAAATACGGGGCTCTGTATATAAACAAATTGACCGTCGCGGTTGTGTGTTGTAAGCGTGTGTGGTCTACTGAAATAAACTGAAAAATAATCGTAAAACCTCTAATTGAGCTCAAACAGTAAAACAATGACGGCTGACACGTTTCCGCGGTTTTTCATCGTATTTCAAATTCGTGTTTCACGGTATTTTGATGTTATTCTTATTTTTGTTGTTATTTTGAGATTTTCAAGAGATTCTGCGGCGATCATAAACGTTAAAGTTATTTATTTCAATAATACACAAGCACGTCATACAAAGTCAAAAAAAGGTTATTAAATATACTAGCTGTTGCCCGCAGCTCCACCCGCGTGGAATTCCATTCCTGTGACCATAGAAACATTTCCAGTGTACATTGTTGTTATTAATCGACGAATAATAATAATAATAATAAATTGCCTCGGTGGCGCAGCGAGAAGTGTATACGACTGCTGTGCAAGAGGTCCCGGGTTCGATTCCCGGGTCGGGTGAAAATGGTATTGGGTTTTTCTATCATGAAATTCCAGTATTGAGAGTTTCCCGGAGTTTGGTAAACAAATGTTCCCGGTTGATGACAATAGGCTCGCCCCCTATTTCATGGGACCAAACATAGCTGGCGAAAAGTGGGTGTGAAACACCTCTGCCTACCCCTTCGGGGAAAAAGGCGTGATGCTATGTTATGTTAATAATAAATTCATTTATTTCGGACAACAGAGACCCATAGTTGGTTAGTGTTACAAATAAAGCTTATATTCTAGGGTGCCTTTTCCTTTTTCCTTTTTTTTAAAAAGACAACGCCCGCACTAGGGAACAAGCCCTGTGTCGCGGGGAGCTTTACAAACATGAAACTAACGGACACAAAGTACACCCAGACTAGAAACAAATATCTATGTATCACACAAATATTATTTGTCTCGTGTGGGAATCGAACCCACGTCACCCAGCACGGCGATGTAGTGGCGAGGCGACCACCTTAATCCCTGCGCCACGGTGACAGTCATAGTCAGGTTAGTAACATAAATTAAATAAAATAATTAAAAACAAAAACAAGTGATGATTTTGCAGGATATAGTTGCGACTACCCTGCACTATATCCTGAGAGCTGTAGCGGAGACCTATACTCCTAATATTAAGAGTTTTGTGCAAAAGGTTATTGTATATATTTTTTACAATTGTGACTCTCTTAAGAACCTTCCTCAGACTTCAAAAAATATTTAAAAACAAGTCTTAGCTGAATTGGTCATGCTGTTCTGGAGTTCTAAGCTTGAAAACACATTATTTTTTAAATGATTTATACAATTTGCTTTAGCAAGGGCATAGGCATTCCATAGGTAAATAATAAATATTTGTTCAGTATAATAATATAATACATCTACGGTATATCCTAAATAAGTAGCAAAATTAAATGTTAAATATCGTTGGGAAGTTATACTTTCAAAAACTTTTCTAAAATATTTAATTAGCGTGGCAACCCTGCATAGTGTATATGCAATTACACACTTTACGTTATTCGCAACGGTGTTTATTTAAATTGTACAAATTACTGTTTACTTTACTTTAATAAACATACCGGTTTCGTACGGTACATAATCGGAATAAATGATTCGAATATTCATTCATAATCATTGTGGTTTTGGAGTCTGAGGATCTGAGGGTCTATTTAACCTTTTGACCGCCACGTCAAATCGGTATCGCCGTGCCTTGAGCGCCAATTAAGCTTTTAAAATACAGTACATTTTTGACGTGCCATGCCGTCATTGGCGTGGTGAGCACATTTTCATTTTACGTGTATAGACGTCTCTGGCGTTTAAAGGGTTAATCTATGTTTTTTTTATATTAAAATATTTATGACGGTGGCTAGTTAGGTCCCATATAATAGGGGACAAGCCCATTAATATCAACCGGGCATAATTGTTTCCAAATTATGGGCTATTACTGAGAATATCTTAACGAGAAAATCTTAATACCATTTTTACCCGACCCTGTAATCGAACCCGAGACTTCTTGCCGTCGTCAGCGTCAGCTTCTCACTCCTCTTTAAAGAAAGTAGCCATTAAATCTATATACTTCTATAATAATATGACGAATATGAAGAGTTGGTCTGATTTGATTTTTTTTTCTTTTAATCTTTATCTTTTAATGTTGGATAGCCCATTTACCGAGGAAGGCTTTATTACGTCACAAAACAAGAACGACGGGAGCGAAGCCCAGGCAACAGATAATAAATAATATTCCTACTCAAACACATGTAAGTACAGTACACACAGGTAGCACAGGTGCACAAAATATTAATTATGAAACCACAATGGATATCAACGATTAATAAACGAAATAAACGCCAAATTACACGCGAGTTCAAACACGATTCAATTAATTAGCGCCTAGGGCGGTGACGCACGTGCGTGCGATTAGTCGTCATTACAAGTCGCAGTCGCTCGTGTGCACGCGGCCTTAGCCAATTAGTTTGTAATCAACTTTGCAATCGACACCGCTATTAGGGCTGTCAAGTTAATATTTAAGATGATTTGCAAATTTTTAAGGATTGTTTATTATGTCAGGACTTTGGTTTCATGTTATAAATATGCGTATCATTGCGCTTGTCTTCCATTTGGGTTGACAGACATACAGCTAAGTCACTGCACCTTTTAATCGAATTACTGGCAAACTAAGAAACAAAGAAATTTTGTATTATTAATTAATAAAGTAATTATTGTCTACTTTTATTTGGCGACGCCTGCGCCTCTTAGATATACAACCTTGTAAAAATGTGATCCTGGTACGTGACTTGAACCTGTTTACCTAGGTTTAACCTGTCCCGATAATCCGTTCCAGTGTTCTGCTAACTGAGCGCCGCGACCCATTGCCCGGTTGCTACCTTTTGTTTTTAAAATTATTGACTGACGACATGATGATGAGATTGTAACTAAGTTGCATCAGCCTTTTTTTTTTTTACTTGCGGAAATGCCTGACGCATACCCCTCGGTCTTGGGGAAAGAACCGAGGGGTTATGTGGGGCTCACACCCACTAAAACCCCAAGGTGTTCCTCTCGTCGCGCTCTGCTGTGGTCACGGGAGCGCAGGAACATTCGTCCGCGACCACAGCGACGATGTGCCGCCTACGCCGCCGCCCGCTACGGGCCCCCTCTCTGCCGAAGCATAGCTCCAGCGGTGACGTGCGGGAACACGCACACGCCACCAGAAGACGCTCGCGGTCATCTTTCCCCAAAGTCGTTCAAAAGCCCAAAGTTGCATCAGCCTTGATCAACTTAGTCGAGCTCCATCCAATATGGGTGATTTGGGTACAGTCAGAGACCACGAGTGGTCCTCCAACAATATCTAACCACGGAAATAAAGTATCTAATGTTGAATAAATCAAATTACGTTAGTGACAGCCCTAAGTCCTCAATTACAGGTGAGTTCGATTAAGTTCTCAATGGTTATTGTAATTAAATATATTGTTTAGTGTAATTACAGGCGGTATACGTGTCACACATTATAGTTTACCACTACGTACTATTGTTATTATATGCGAAAGTTAGGATGGAAGGGTGGACGGACAGATGTATGGATGGATGAACGTTTGTTTCTCATTATCACACTAACAGCTGAAAGGGTCTGAATGAAATTTGACAGACAGATAGATTATAGTTTGGCATAGCACATAGCATAGAAGCTAGTATTTAATAAGTATATAACAAAATCTCTGTCTGTTTGTGCTCTTAGTTCAATTTTAAGTTAGTAACTACTTTTGATTTGATTATAAAGAATGTATTCTTTGTGGTAGAAAAACAGTATCTTTGACGAAATCTGTGGATTACTAATTATTCCTTGCATACGAAATGTTATGTTTGCAATGGAAAATGTAAGTACCTACTACATTTTTTTGTTATAAAGGAGTAACTAAATATCGATTACAAATTGCAACGTTGAACAAGATGGAAAAAGAAGTCGATGAGTAAGAGAATATAAATACATATCAGTAATTAGATTAAATTTCATTGAAATCTGTTCAGCCGTTTAGATTATTACGCGCATCGATTACGTCCACACAGAGATTCGATTTATACTCGTGAGTCGTGACCCTGTTTCAGATGAGATCTTAATCACTTGTTCTGTTTAGCTACTTTTAGTGTTTACAGATGGATACAAAATAATTTAGTTGTCTCCGGAATCGTATGAAAGTATTTGAAAAGTTTAAAAAAAGTTATTGTCATATTTAAATTTAAAATATGTTAAAAAAAAAGTAAAGGCAGCCATTGGTTGCAGGCGGTACGCTCACAGTGGCGTAAATTAGGTGAGGCCTATGTCCAGCAGTGGGCATCTTTGGGCAGATATGATGATGATTTAAAATTGCAAATCTATTTATTTATATAATGTGAACGATACTTATGAACGTATACGTCAAAACAGTGTCAGCAAACCAAGCTTTCAAAAAATTCAGAATATATTTTTTTACAATTTTAAATTTCATATGATGGTACAGAACCAAAACAATAAACACCATTGTGGTTTTGTAGCCTATATTCGCAACTAAAAAAACCTTTTATTATCCCGAGATTGTTTCTGATATTTGATTCTGTGCGACGTTTTATAACCTTCTCAGCTCTCGTTAGAGAAGAGAGTTCAGCCTTTGCCATCAGTCTATAGACTATATTTTGCGGCAATGTATCTAGAGACTTTTGCAATTTGCTTTATTAGAACCACAAAGAATTTTCATTCAAAAATTCAGCATTACTCGAATCGTACTGAGGTTTTTTTTCATACCACGGCTGTTGCAAACAAACTTACGGTGATGATAAGCTGTTACTGTAGCCTATGACGCCTGCAACACTAGAAGTAGGTATCACGAAGTGTGTCATCATCGTCATAATGAAGTCCGACTGGCCTGTTGGTCTAGTGGTTAGTGACCCTGACTGCTACACCGGAGGTCGTGGGTTCGATCCCCACCCAGGACAAATCTTTGTGTGATGAGCATGAAGGTTTGTTCTGTGTCTGGGTGTAATTTATCTATAATATGTATGTATTTACAAAAAAAAATGTATTTAAGCAATATATCAGTTGTTTAGTACCCATAACACAAGCAAATATAATTGCTTAATTTGGGACTAGATGGCGCTGTGTGAATGTGGTAGAATATTATTATTATTATTTTAGTAGGGTATGTATCTCCGTGCTTCGGAATCCACGTGAAGCCGTTGGTCCCGGTTAGCACTTAATATTTTAGTCGTTAATTCAAGTTTCTTCTGGGCGACTTGATACATTCGAACACTAGGGTCTGGTTTAAGCCCACACGATAAGAAGAAGTAGGGTATGAATTTAAGAATAAAAACGTAAACGGTTTTAATCCTTGGAACCCACTCTGCTTCTGATGCATCGACGGCCTTGAAATTAAAGTCGTTTTCTTCCAAACAAGTAATATAATCGATATGAACAAAATGAGAGGCTCACGCTTGCGGCTACTCATCTATAATAAAGCAACATTAACGTGATTAAAGCAAGCGCGCGCCCACTCGCACCTCTCTAGCGCACGGTGACTGATCGCTTCCGACTTGTGGCGGCGCGGGCGCAACCGCGTTGATAATGTAGCCCCGGAGCTTGTAGTCTCAGAGCTTCTATTGTAATACTATTTGCAGTAAAATTGGATGATATTTTTGCGACTATGTTTTTAATGGTAACGTAGATGCATAAATTAGTTTTGTAAATCTTTGTAAGTATGCATGCAGCCAAAGTTATTTTTTTAGTTTTCTTTCTCTTGCACAAGTTATTATTATTTATTGCATTTCACGACATCCATCACGAGTTCACGAGTGATGTCACGCTGTGTTTTGTTAGTCTACTTTGAATCTTGATATCGATATAGTCGGATTCGATAAACCTAACTTCGTCAACAGTCTTCACAACACATAGCAAGTCATGTTAATGTACAAATACACTATTATACAAAATCTTTATGATGACGAGCTCTTAGACTACAAAAGTAGCATAAGAAAACTTGCGGTATCACTGATAAGAGATTATCAGAGACTGACAGTTATTATGCATAATTTGGTAAGATTTTGAAGGTTAATTAGGGTGTGATGCAACTAAGTAGATTATTTATTGATTAGAATTGTAACAGTTTTTGTTTATCAACATCATTGCCGAAAGTGGTTCAAAATTACCTATAGTGTGTTGTCTTGAATGTGATGTTTTTTTAGAACAATGGCTTCGGGAAAAGGGCATGATACTGTTAGGTACAAAAGGGAAGATTCAACTTCAAACAGACCACCTATTACCATGTAACAACTGTTCTCTTCATTATACACAACAGTAACCCTCAACTGGCTCGTAATATAACATCCGAAATTAACCCTACACTAAAACTCGTAAATCTTAATACTGTGAATCACATCGTAACATGAAAATTTCATCAAATCGTTTTAACCCTACGAGCGACGGCCTGTGTCGGTGAAATAAATTACTTAACCCTTTAATGAGTGTCGTCGCGAATAGACAGGTGCTTCGTAAGGCATGCGTGGATGGGCGCAGATAAAAATGTATGGTACCTACGTATTTTTTATGGAAATTGCGTAATATGAAATTGAGTTTAGATTGAAAATGATGGCGGCGGCGTGTTGGAATTGAAGAAGAATAAGTCAGCGTATTAGGTATATAAGGAAGCAAAGACTGGAGGTTATATATGGTATAGTGGTGATGGTACAAGCCAAAAGGTAATCGCAAAAAGTGCGTAGGTATTTTAGAAGGTTAAAATTGCAAAATAATTTAAGTAGGTACCTACTCCAAATCCAAATATATTTATGATATGATACCTAACTGGAAAATTAGGTAAAAGTGCCTCAAATATTTATTTTGATTGTTCAGGGATTGGTAGAGAGATTACAGAAAATATATATATATATGTACTTATATACGTCTTATCTTGTTTGTTGCTATGTTGAAACCTATGACCATAATTGGACCGCAAAGACCACAATGACTTAACAACGATAATCTTCGATATGGTTTATTTTTAGTGACAATATTTAAAAACCACCAACAATCTATTTTCGTCTCTGCATCCGTTCCAACAATACTTATAATTTCTATATTTCTCGACAACGTGAGACGTCTTCAAATTCTCGTCTCCCTCATTACAGAGCGTCGAATTATTCCCGTTCGGGGTATAATCGGTGCAGCGAGGTGCGAAGTCAAAGTAAGAGGGGCCCTGGAGCCCCCAAGGGGACGGGGGCGATGCAGCCTTGCGGTTTGGAAGCTTTAAAGGCCCTTCTCACTTGAGCTTGCGATTGTCTTGAGACGATTTGAAGATACTTTTCTTAATGTAGTACCGCTTTCTTGGCATCTTTAAATAACGGTTGATAAATTCGGTAAATACGCCTAAAGAAAAAAACATTTAATTCAAAGAATAAAGCAGGAAAGTATAATTTTTGCTAAAAATCTAGGCCACGAGAAGTGTTATCCTCGTTTCTTGACGATCCCAAGTCGAAAATTACAAAAAGTCTCAAACTAAAGAATAAATGAATGGAAATATCAGAACTCAGATCCCTAATTAGTTTTAAAGTTTATTTTAAAGAGACAATTTACATGGCTTATAGTTTCCGTACCTACTTGTGACTATCACCTCATGAGTACGGCACTTAACAGTGGTTAAACCAAAGATGTTGATGTGATTAGTTTACTCAAATCGTCTTAGAACACACACGTGCGGGGTCTGCTAAGTATAAGTGCTTGACTGAGGGTCGCAGTTCTACTTAATAGGATTGGAATCGGAGAGGGCGAATTTAGTATTCGAGATTGATCGATTTCCCAATCGACCAGGAGTTACATTAATACAGTCTTTTTTTATAGCAGCACAGCAAAGTGGCTCGCCTTCTCGCTTTATACTGAATACAGAAAATAGTTACGCCATAATATCTTTAAAAAAAGAATTCTAGAAAAAAAAAAAACTGATGTTGGAAAAGCTAATGCATTCAATATCTCCTTGATATGTATGTATATTAATATAATAGAGTTTTATGTCTATACAATACACCCACATTTCATGATAGCTAGTTAGGTCCTCCTGTAAGACAATATTACCATTAATTGGATATAATGACTGACTGATGACTGGCTTGTTGGTCTAGTGGTTAGTGACCCTGACTGCTAAGCCGGAGGTCGTGGGTTCGATCCCCCCCAGGACAAATCTTTGTGTGATGAGCATGAAGGTTTGTTCTGTGTCTGGGTGTAATTTATCGATAATATGTCGATATTTACAAAAAAAAAAATTGTTAGTAGTATATCAGTTGTTTAGTACCCATAACACAAGCAAATATAATTGCTTAATTTGGGACTAGATGGCGCTGTGGGAATGTGGTAGAATATTATTATTACCTATATTATTATAATTCCAGACATGCTATGATGTGTCTGCGTTCCTTTTTATTGTTCCTTGATATATCCCAAACTATTAGTGAAACAATAACATAAAATAAATATATAATCGAGTGGTTTGACAACAAAACTCAAATAATATTCAAAGTTAATTCGAACAATAAGAGCGTCCGATAATCCCATATCAAAGTTATTTGTGCGCACTCGACTGTATCAAATAACCCAAATTGTACCCCAAAGGGGTTGCAACTTGAAACAGGGTTCAATGGGGTTCAATTTCGTGTACCGGAACAGGATACGCACGTACGTTTTGTAATTAATTATTTAATTATTAATTATATGTTCGCGCAAAGGATTAAATTGAATGTTTGTTCACCCTTTGAGCTTTGGGGTGTTTTTCCTTTTTGTTTATTTCCTTTTTGTGACGCTTTGTGCAAATTAAATTTAAATTAACTGTAATGTAAATACAAAGGTGAAGCTAACAAATATAACAACGTTTACGCTTTTATACCCTTCAAAGGTTAAGCAGAGGTGCGCCTACCTATCTGTGTAGCATAGGGCATTATTATAAAACAGCATTAGGGGTGTCATCATCATCTTCCAAACATCGGGAATATCATTACAGAAAAGATTTATAAAATTTATAGTCTGAATCATAAAGCGTATCCTAGAACTTGCAAGTTGCAATACGCTTCGACTAGTCGTAAAGCCTGATTTTGTCACTGTATAATATTGAACGTGGTTAGTGTAACTCCACAAAGTTCATAACAAAAAGTTTCTGTGAAATAATACACTTTTATAATTCCTTTCATCACACCAAATAAAGAAAATTAAGTGCCGACCTACACCAAGCTCAAATCATACATTTGTCGAGATAAGATGCACAAATAAAGAAACCAAATGACCTTTAAACAGGCCCATAATGCGCTCAAACTACGGATTTTAAATCGAATAAATCAAGACTTAACGCTAAAGATCGATACAGTCACCAAGTTCGATTCGGCATCGATTCTTGCACAAAAATCGATTGATCAACGTCTTTCCTGTATCAGTGAGAATTACTCATGAAGACAGTGATCTTGATAAAACGTTGTTATCAATACTTGCAACTCGAATGTGGTTTATGTTCACATTTAATATTGTTCTTTTGTATTTATAACAAGATTTGTAGATGGGATTGCGTATTTTGGTAGGCGGTGGAAACTGACTTGTAGTCATAAATTGGATTAGTGACAAAAATTATTGCAGGTGGGTCATTCAATACTAAAGTCGCATCTGCACTAAATATGGGCTATAGTCATGTCCAGTAGACTCTCTCACAAAATAATAATTAAAATATTGTAGTTTACAAGTCAAGTAAAAAGAGAGACCTAAATTTATTAAGACCTTGTACCTTGATGATGTAAGAAAACAAAACTATTTTTAGTCCAAGATAAATGGATGTATCATCGTCATCAGTAAGTATAATTCTTTTTACCCAGGGTACCCAGGATTCAAACCATGAAAATCCAAGTGAAAACCTCTCTTGTATCACACAACGAAATTAATCAAATCAGTAAGATGGTGGAGTTAGATAGAAATTATCTACTATCCCTCAAATCTCAACCCAAAATATAAGATGTTATTTGTCTGACTTGACGTTTTAGGGATCGTGGTAACTAATTTTGTATGCCTAGTTGTGGATTCGACTTTCCTACTTGACAAATTAAAATTTGTCTGATTTACAAAAAAAAAAGTTCTTAAACCCTACTATGAATTTCGTCACAATCGATATAATATCTGACAAATATTTAAAATTAAGTAGTAATGATGATTTTTAAACATTTGAAAGAGACTATCTTTCGATTAGTCTTGTTTACTTTTTATTGTTTAAGTTTTCGTTTTAGTTTCCTTTTTTTGTTTGTATTTAATTGTATATATAGTTTTAATATGTAAGTAGATGTTTAATTTAATTATTTTCATTATTATAATAGAACATAGCTTTCTTGTTTCTAATACACATGTGTGTTGTGTCCATACAAAAAACATCGACGACAATGGCTTGCCATCTAGTCCGGCTCGTTAAAAATGTGGTAAATACCTACTTATTATAATCCTCCTACTCTCGGGATGACTTGCCAAAGATAAGGTCGCCACCTCCTTTCTTTCATTCTCAAATTAGCAATGAAAAGTCCATCAGCAATAATTTGTCAAGACGACAGTAATCTTGACAAATTACCCAGCACGGCTTAACTCGCCTGTACTTGGAGAATGTCAACATTTTCAGTTTCACTACAAAAGGAGTAAGTGATGCTTATTATTTACAACACAACCCATTGATCTAATGTTTATTCAAATTAATTAGTTGAAAATTAAATAAGTATAAATTATTAATAATTATTCGAAATTAGTAATCCAATTGCTAATAATTACCAATAACTAATTAATTTGTTCGATTAATTAAATTATTATGTAAACATGAGGTTTAGGGTTTAACTTAAGAGGACATATAGTAATTATTATAATATTCGAAGACTATATCCTAAAGCGGAACTAGCTAGGTATATAATTTACTTTTAGTGCATATTTTGTATTTGATAGCGTATTCCTCAAAGAAACTAAGACAAGTAAAGAAAAATTCAAATCTCAAGGTTATTCATTCATTCTTATCTAAGCTTACTTGGACAGATCAGTTTAGAGAAGCTGGAAAGACATGGCAGGGGCTTGGGTTCACATCTTTTTTAAGGTTTTTTGTTTTCAATATTTAAGCCAAAGCAAAGGTAAATTGCTTATTTAATAATAACGATGCAAAGTTTCAGTAACTCTTAAATGAAAGTTAATTTTATTAAATTAATTAGTTATTAATATAATTAGCTTTATTATAATCAAATATTTAACCGTAGAATAAAGGTATTAATCCTTTGATACAATTTCACGTTGGTATTTAATAAACTGTCAGAAACATAAAATGTTTAGGGTACTTACACATTGGGCAGATAGTTAGTGGCTCACTATTTGTGCTTTGTTTAATTTCTGTATTGTGAATTTTTGGTTGACTCTATTATGTAAGACGTGACAGTTTAAAATAAAGATTTTATACTTGAAAGCTGTGCATTTCTTTTTGGAATTTTCTGGAATAGAATATTTCATAGAAATTTATACCTATTTACAGTTTGTACTTTGTCTTCATATCCTTGCAATAACGTTCCGCCATGTCCTATATAAATAACCATAAATTCAGCTAAAATTCTTAGTTACTTAAGCTTAACATGATCTATAAAATAGATACTTAATTAACTTAACTTCAGACTAAGCACACAGCCAAAAATATGTCACAAATCTTATGCCCAGAGATGACTATAAAAAAAAAAGAACTAACTATATAAAAATGGCGTATTTAATACAAAATGAAGGTACAGACGACTAGCCAGCGGCAATACACGGGTTTTATTTTAAAGATAAAATATTTTAAATGTACCCCGCTCAGTGTTCAGTGCTCGGGGTGGCTGTCTGAATGATGGCTGTTTACTGCGCAGGGGTGTAATGTGTACTCTTTGACAGCATATTTTAATATAGGCAGTAATATTTTAAATGAACTAAAATCTTTGTCATCATTGCTACAAAGTTATAAAGTAATTCTTTTAAGTAAATGTTTATCTAATAACTTCATAAGCTAAGAACGTAACAGGAAATCTGAAAAAAAAAATTTGCCTACGGCAAAGTTGGTTCGCTGACAGTGCAGAGCTAGACTATAAGGTATGTAAATACCTAAATCATAATCGCGTAAATTCCCGTTTTAAATAAAAAATATTATCATGAAACGCGAAATTTTAAAAGTAAATAGTGCAGAGCCATTAGAAATATTGGTACCTACTTAACAAACAGAGGTCACTCATTTTAACATACCTAGAAAAAAATGTGATTTGCCGCAGGTATTTCTGACCAGTGTTTTTCTTCTGATTACTTACTGAGGATACAGTAAAATAACACAAGCTAACTAAGACAAATTGCATTATACTGAGAAGTAAGAGTACTTAGGTACATTAGCTAATATAAATCAAAATAATAATCAGAGGAATCTTGTGCTATAAACGTCCAAGTACCTACTAAAACAGGTATTTCATAAACTTTCGGCATTAGTCTTTAAATCACAAAAGAAACATCTTACAAAGGTAGCAATAATTCCGCTTAATGCTGTCATTTGCCTTCCATTCGCCGTTTGAGGAGCGATTACGATCTGTTGCAAGTTCCCGCCAAAACGACGCGACGGCCATTTTGTTGCGCCCGATTTTGGCGGTAAAATGCACTATAAATTCTATTCGTTTGTCTTGTTAAGTAGTTGCTTTCAGAAATTTATTTGAGACCGTTCTTTATAAGGAATTTAATAAGTTCTTAGTGTTTAGGATAATTGTTCAGGTGCACGATTTATTAAAGTATTTTTGTAATCTATTTTTTTAAAGTAGATATTATTTAAGATTTAAAATCAATTCAATAAATCAATTCAATAAAAAAGTGTCCAGAAAAAAAACTTTGGAGAAAAAATATTGGAACAAAATTAGAAATAGGTACCTATGTACTTACCAAATTGTTTTTGGCCGATACTAACCGTTTTGTTCAATTATATCTACAAATTATCAAAGTTTTTAACAATTTATTTATATGTTAAAGTTTTTTCTTTCATAAGTTTTTCAGCAAATTTTATTACTTTTAAAACGTAGACAATTATTAGTCTTAGAAATATAAATTGAGAATTTAATAACTTCGTGTTATCCACTATGTTATATGAAATACTTCTTTACATTTTACGTGAGAGTTTGAACGATGTAGATCTATATTTATTAGCGCCAAGAGATGTCGAGACAGCTTTTATTGAAACGGACTTATTTAATTTATATCTTTATTTATTTCCGTCTACTCTCTCTGGGAAAATCATTTTACATTATTACCTACCTATTGCGTTCGTAATTCCCACGACTGGACAAATGTCAATCCTCGTCTACCTATATTTTGATTACGACTCAATTTTGAACAGTTTTTTAATAATTCATTAGCAACTAGGTACTTACTGTCAAAGTTTATTAAGAGTAACAACATAGTGTTGTTATTATTGAAGCTTACTCGCGCAAATAAATTCAGATTAAGAAAAGTATTTAAGGATTATTGAATAAAACCCACAACACAGCCAAGAGGAAGTCACTCATTTCTAACTCTTTCTCTTTATATCCATGTGCATAGTCACTCATTTTTGCAATATTGTTGTTATATATTTTTTAAACTAATTGACATTATGTAGGTAGCCCTGCGCAACGAGGCGAGCAGGGTCATTGTTTTATTCGTTCCGTCTCGCCACGATTCGCTACGCACTTTACGCACCGTTCTCAACTTCATTTTTGAACGAAACTTCACCAACATTCTAATTCAGTTAAAAGTTACGTTCAGGAACATAAGGGAGAAAGTTACGAGAATAGAAAAGTGATGTTATTTTTTTACGGAAATTGGAAAGAGTCTTGTTTGGTTAGGATTTTTTACTTCGTTTCCCTTTCGAAGGTACTCTTGTTAGCAAAACATAGTTATTTTTGTGCATAAAGTTTGGGTAGAAATAAGAAATGGTTTGCTTCGTGTGTGGGTTGAACACAAACAGCCCGAGGGAAAATTGAAGAGACAAGTGGGTACAGACATAAAAAGCCTTACGAAATACTTGATGTAAAATTGATGTTTGTCTCAGTCAATACCTGTAACAAATAAAAATAAATTTTTAGTAAGTACTGAAATACAATTACTCAAAATAACGTATAAGACATTAAATAATATATACACAAAAAATAAATAAGTAGTACCTTATTCAATATATATACTTATTTCATACTTATATTTTTACAGCTACAGAAGAAATTTCTTTTTATTTAATCAGAAAATGTAGACAGGTAGAACTTTTGCAGTTTTAATAATACCTACTTTTAATGAAAATCAGTTTTTCAAAAGAAAAATCATTTAATAATTTTTACACTCATCCATTAAACACACAAAGTAATTTTGAAAAAAAAGCATTCCAAGAAATCTCGCAGCATTAAATAAAAGATGATACATACATAAGCAAAGAGGAATTATGTCACAGGTTCCTTTGCCTGATACTAATTTCCGAACGATAAATAAAAAGCGCGCGAAATGAGCTCATTAATTGCTGTATGCAGGCGCGTCGCGTAATTTGAGCTGTCATCTTTTAAGTGGCCCACCCGTATGCACAACAGGAAAATTTAGAATATTCACCTTATTTAATAGAAAGATTTTTATGTTTAGACTGCTGAAATAAAGAACAGTAACGAATTTATGCACCTACGCTGAAAATACATAGTTTTCCGGATATACTTATTCATTTGGGTAGGTAGAGTTTTGTTTGATTTTAATTATTTTGAGTGATAAAAATAGCTCAACATAAACTATAATTAAGCATACATAAATTAGCAATAAATATGCAGAGAGAAATTAACAGGAATCATAAATAATAGTCGCTAACAGAGTGGTGGCCGTTGCGAACGAAATTAGGTTAGGATGAATGGTGCAATGCCGCGGTCTCCTAACATTTTTTTAGGTACGGACCGCATGAATGAAGCGTGAAAATCTCGTTGAGAAAATGTAATGGTCTGCTGCGTCGGTGGACTGCCAGATGTCATGGCCTATTAAGAGTAAAATGAATGAGGGTTGCCAACCTGCTGCTTTTCTTACCTTACTAAAAGTTTCTTAAGAAATATTTAAGAGAGTTTTATATGTAAATAAATGTAAAAGTTAACCTTAAATCTGGCATAGAATATATTTTTGAATTACCTTATTTTAAAACGTCAAGGATGGCAACGGTCCAGGATAAATGTTCATATACGAAAAGAGGTAAGTACATATAAATATGGTAGAAGATATGAAATGTCCTTAACATTTCATATCATCAAGAATCACATTTTAATAACTTTAAATCTGTTTACAATAATTTTAACACCTCATGTCATAATTATAATAACTCGCCACATGATATTCCGCTTGATATTATGTTTGTTGCTTTATTTTTAAAAACCGTAAAGTTTACGACATTTCGTTTTTCAGAGTTCATCAGTGATATGACTCATCGTGCCGTGCTATAATAAAATAAACTATACCTTTTCGAAGTTTAAGCCCAGTTCGTTTGTAGTGTCTTCATCATATTATTGTCACTCGTAGGCCGTCCACTGTTGGTAATTTCTGGTCGGTAAAATTAAAATTTCTCTAAATATGTATAACATAATATTTTTTTGTTATTTTATTTTATAAATTTTTAACGCTCGATATTACAAATATCGCTCATAATTTACCAAGAACGTGGGTGTTTGATATATTATGCACCTCATACATAGTACCCGGGCAGATTAAAGATTGCAAACTGATGGATGGAAATGGGAAACCCCAAGGCATTGAATAATAAGTTATAATAAATATTAAATAAAGACTAGTCAGTTAGTATCTCTTTTACGCGTACATCTATACTAGTTATTACATTTGAAATTAATTGATTTTATGATAGTTATGTGTTTATCTTTTATAGCTTATTGACACGCAAATGTATAAATTAATAGCATTGGACATTTTTGTTGCTATAAAATTGTTTGAACTAATTTTGTTAATTTAATAATGTGAGGGTGTAAGTACGTCGCCGTCTGTAAATAGTCAATAAATTGAAATAATAAAAGGTTTACTTATGTCGAATAAAATTGAAGACCTAACCATCAGACGATGCGCATTTAATAGCGATCTGATTTAGATACATCAGTATTTTTTTATTTCTGTAAAAGGTAGCCACATTTAACAGAAAGTCCACCACATAGGTAATTGTCAAATGCATTTGCGCGCCAATTAATAATCCATAAATATCTGTGTAATCATACGTTTATTTGAAAATTTTTTGCCCGAGGCTTCAATATAATTTAAGCCGTGATTACGACAGAGGCAATATTTTGCAATCAGATTGTATCGTTTATTTATTATTTAAATTGAAACATTGTACTTTATGTTTGTAGTATTATTAAAATGGCGGGCGAATAACGTTATGAATAGCCGCATCAAATTCAAATGTTTTAAATAATAACAACACTGACTACCGTTTGTAGAATGAGCTATAAAATTACTTGGTTTTATTGTAAAGACTGACGGTTCTTATAAAGTTCTAAACTATTTATCACCATCAATGGTAAAACTTATTGCGATAGTTCTTGCCCAAATTAAGCAGCTCGGCTGGTGGACATCAATTCTACAGAAAACCTAAATAGCTATAAAAAACACTGCCTTGAAAGTCTTCAAATAGTGAAGATCTCTAAAGTTAAAACGTAGTTTGGATGTCTCATAAGCTGTTTATATTGTGTCTTTAGTTATTGTCGAAACAGTAACTGTTCGCATTTACCATCAGTTTATTGTTACCAGCAATTTCATAGTACATTTCTTTCTACGAGTATGAATTTTCTTCAATATTACTTTTACAAATACAGGACAACTTGGGAAGAGGAAGATATTCAAACAAGAAAGAACTTTTAACAAAGAATTGCAGCGTTTCGCGTCAAGCAATAAGTTAGTGGTAGTTCGTTCCATTCGTAGTAACGACTCAATAAGTAGATAACATTTTCTATAGAGAAAAACAACAACTTTATGAACATATTTTGGATAGAAAAATACCTTATTTTCACCTAAAAGTAAAGTTTGTTTTTACAGAACTAGTGAGCTGTTATTAAGTTAATTTGGTAAAAAGGTATTTTCGTTATTTACGTTGTTTGTTAAAATAACTTACGCCTACCTTACTTTAATTTGAGAAGGTAGTTCTCGACACTTCTTTCCACTTTGTACTCAAATACGACATATTTATTGTATTCTTTTCTTCAGTTTTCGTGACGTGAATAAAAATATGCTTAGAAGCAAAGTTATCCCCTTTTGCTAGCGATCTATCTTTAAACCTTTACTATGAAGATTTACTTTTAAGCTTTCACTTTGTATGATATTAGAATTATGAAACGGCTGACTGACCACTGACCAGTGTCCATTGTTACCACGGCCGGTGTAACTTGGTCGAATGGTCCCGTGAAGGCCGTGAATTTTAGTTTTATAATTCTAATTTACTATGATTTTATCTTCACTCCAAAATTTGCAAAAATAAAAGCAATCTCAAAATAACTCATAACAAACACAATATCTACGTTTTCACTTAAAGATAATCACATAGGTTGTTACAAAATCGTGACACAAGAATAAACTTTAACATTTCACACATTCACATCGACTGAGTTTTTCTGACATGCAAACTGTTCAAGTAATTATTGTGTGGGTTTCTTCTCCAATCGTCGGCTGAGTGACCTCAGGCGAGACGAGATTTATTCCACCTTGTTAGGGAATTGCAGATCCGTGGAAATAGTGAGAAAATAGGAGTTGAAGCTTCACAGGCTTTAACGTGTTTACTGAGCAAGTAGGCTTACGACGGATATGCCATTATAATAATCAGGCTAAAAATTACTTGATTGTTTGGTTTTATGTCGTTTACATTATCTATCTTATCTGAGCGTTTGTGAGTTTTTAGAATACAATGTTTTTTTTTATTATTATTATAATTTACGTAGGTACGAGTATGTTACCTATTTATAACAAAAAGACACTTCAAATTTTGTTTAATTACCTATACTGTTTGTTTGAGGCAAACTCCGAAACAACTAACAGGCGGATAGTTAATAATAAAATATTACTGAGGCTACTTTCATTTTAGAAAAAAAATAAGGTTAAGTACGTGAAAAATATTAGGGTTCAGTGATATTTCGGGATTCGTTATTCACGGGAACGAAGTCACAGGCACAGTTAGTTTAAAATAATATGTAGTCTTACAATTCTTAAATTCATAACAGGATTAAAGTTTTAGATGCCAAAAACAATCCGATTGTCTCGTCATTAACTTCCTTACTATAATTTTTGAAAGTATTAAATCTGAAACAAGAACATTAGCCCACAAGTACAGAATATCGGAGCAGATAATTTGGTGCGCACCGAACACCCCGGGCGGGTAAGCAAACAAAACGACTGGTGATTGCTGGCCTCAGATGATATGATTGCATGAGCTACGGACCTAGGATAGCGCCCTGAGGCACCCTACGCTTCAAAACTTTACCTCAACTAATATCGGTGAGCTGATATGAGGAATTACATATTATACATAGGAAGTATAGCATTAATTTCAAAATTGACAGAACGTTAGTTACTAGCGACACTGCGGCCGATAGCAGAATTAATATTGATACTAATGACAGATCATGTATTACTTTTAACGGAATCTTGTAGAACGAGTTATCGTAGTTATAAATTATTATCTACTACATTCTAACATCAATTGTAGCGATTTAGCACGCTAGGGAAAATCCTGACCTTTATGTTGAAAAACAACATATTCTCTCTTTAGAAATTAGTAAAATTTCTTGGCACAAATTTCTCTATTTAGAAGTATGATTTCGAAGTCTCAATAATCATCAAGCGGTCTATAGTAATTATGAAGTCGATATAATTTCACAAACGAGACAAAAGGGAAGTAGCGCACTAAATCCATGATTTGAAAATAATTCCACCGGGGTCTCGATACGGTGCATGCAGTTTATCAAGTGTAAGACGACAATGTTTTTCGTTGGCAGTCTGTGAAATCAAGTCATCAAGTATTTCAAACATTTTTCGTTGGTTTAGTTAGAGTATAGGTCTAACATGTCTATAATTAAAATATCATTGCATGCGAAGTATTACGTGCAAAAAATTCTGTATAATTTGAAGCCAATATAGTTCTGCAATAATAGGAATATTGCGAAAACAATCATTTGTGCCAAACCGTGACTGCTGTAGGCTATGTCTGCATTTAAAATACTTACAATTGTTGAGTAAAATTGCAGGAATATATTTCACTTTGATCTACAGAACGTTCTAGTTACTTAACAGAGTCTAGGAGCAAGATCAGCAAAATCTAACCAAAATTCACATCACCAAACTGAATTGCTTATTGTAACTGTAAAATATATGTCAAGCAACCAGCTTACAACTTTAAACAAAGCTAATCTTACTTCATAGTGAAATGATTCCCCAATGTTTTCTAAAGGCCCGTTTGTCGGCAAAAACATCGGCTGGTTTTATCATGGACCTTATTTTCTTCAGTGGACAGACATACTTCCTCAGCCAAACGACACTAATTTGCCTTGCCTCTCATAGCTTTAGATAAGCTTTCAAATTAAAGTTCAATGTATCAGCTGGTCATAAACTTTATAGTTGATTAGATAGATTTCCTCAAGATTAAATACAAGTTCGCTATCAACATTAACGACAAATCAAACGAGTAAATTGTAATAAATTAACCAAATCAAATTACAACATTTAATTGCTGTCTTAATGAGTTTTCAGATAGAACGGTCCTGTTTTAAGCCTTCATTTTTTAAGGCCTTACTAGTAATGAAGTTTCGAGATTAAAACAATTCTCACTTCACTATAGCTTGCTAATCAAAAAGACCGACTGACTCATTTAATTTTCCTATCTTTATGAGCCTTATAACCTATGTAAGAGAGTTTAATGTTGCGTATTTTAATGGTAAATTTAAAGTAACGGATAAGGTATGCCGGTTCTATAAAGGTGGCGTCGTAAAAATGGATAATGTCTAGTACAAAGGGAATGTTCTTCGAAGTAAAGTATTCAATTAGAAATTGGTTTGATTACGAATTTGCACTCTACTGTTTCGAAATAAAGGTTGTAATTATATGAGGTGAAATCGGGTGTAAGTAAGTTGGTAGGTTGTAACAATGAAGGTACAGATTCTGGGAAAGTTGGGAGTTGCTGGCTGAAATTTTATGTCTACAGTTGAGTAACATGATAATGAACTTAAGATAAATTCTGTTAAACTGAAGATAACAATCTTAAAGTGACATTAAGCATCGATAAGAAGAGCAATTAGTGGTCAAATTAAATTTAAATCGTATTGATGTTGTCTTGACATTTATTTATACGTTTAACTTGAGTTATTTATGTTTCCGTTTTTATTACAGGGTGGTCGCGTTATTAGTATGGTCGTTGTATCGATTGTTCATTAAACTATTTGAGTTCTGAAACTGCTATGGTTGATTCAAATTTTATAACTAAAAAACTATTATAGTTAATTTTTGGGTAGGTATATCATAAATCAAGATCACGAATCAAGCAACTTGAAAATTAGCAATGACTGTAAGTTACGAAATTGACTTTAAGATACTTAATTTGTGATGAAATTTGTTTTTTTTTTTGTTGCCCTTTTAATTTTTTTTTTGTACTGAATCTTTTAATCCGTGAACATCAAATAATTAAACCGTAATTGACAACAGTTATAAGGTTAGCTTTTGTGGTGTAGCGAAAACAGTCAATGCACATAAAATGTACGTAAGTTGATCGTTTTTGATGCATAAAATAAAGTGAAAATGACATGTTGAGGTGATATGAGATATAAACATTAATACAAGTGACAAGAAGATGGCTTAATTTAGCAACGTAAGAGCAATTTGCTTCCCAAATAAACGTGAACATTAAATTTAACTCGAAGAAATACTTCACGCATTCCCCTTCGCTGATCTGGAGACAAGAATCGAATAAAAATAAATCGAGAATCGAGACAATCGAACGAACCGAGAATCGACTCATTGTAAATATTCCGCCGTAACCGGATGGCAACATAATTTTTTTTTTTTTTGTTTATTTCTTTTAAAATAAAAACTTCATCTGACGCTTGAATGGATTGAGTTTCCGATTCAATGCACGTCGATAAGATTTTGACTATATTTCTGGAGTTGTTTTGATTTTAGGTGAGACAGGCTAACGCTCCTAAAATCCAATTACCCTTTACATTTATATCAAATCACTTTCTGCGGTCACAAACATAAGTAAGGTTTGCAAGAACGGCCTGTGTAAGCTGAGCGAAACGTTTAGTGAGTAACAGATTTTAGTTTACCTAATGCTTGATGACTCTGATGAGGGTACTACGCATCGTATTTAATTTAGCAATTTCAATAAAAGCAAAAATTGCAATCAACAAAATTTATTTGAATTTTCATCAAGATAAACTTAGTCTACTATATTATGATTCGTACAGAATGAAAATACACGCGACAGACAAGACAATGTGATCTACTCACGGTCGACTTTTATCAACGAATAGATAAAAATACGAAGGAAAAAAAGGTTAAAAATCTATAATTAGAATATTCTGTCAACCCATAACTTGCTCACGAAAAGCTGCCTTAATTACATGAAACAATTTACGCTGAAAACTCCACTGATATAAAGTAAATTAGATTCATATTTCCATAGCTAGTAGATGAAACAAAATATCAATTACAAAAAGGTCCTTTAGAAAGTAGTCTCTGATTAAAAAGGCCTAATGTTTTTTTCCTCAAAGCCTCGGGGACAAAGGTAAACGATTTAATTGTGATCGTTTAAGTGCTGTCTAATCTTTTGGGGTCGAAAGAAGCGATACAACAGATTATTGGGACACCTTTATCGGATTTAAGGGATGGATTGAGAGATAAGATGTCTTGGACATTGCTCAATAAATATTATACGTTTCTATTTTATACGTTTTCGTAGTAGGTATTTGTAGAAAATATCAATAAATATATATTTTAGAGTTTATTTAGGTAATTATTTTTATTTTCATTATTATCTAAAAGCTGAAGTTTGGAATATAGGAATCTCGTAACACAACCATGCGCTAAGAAAGGATTTTCGGCAATTTCAACCAAGGGTACCTAAATGTATACCAGAAATAATAATTACTCCACAACTATAATTTTTAATGTACACACTCCAAAAATAAACGTAAGAAGCTCTGATAGATATTGTACTGATACAATGCATACCAGTTTCTTGCGTATTTTTACCTTCGTCGTTTTAACCCTCCGTCCTCCGTAGTATCATTGATCTAAGCCAAAGGCGTGGCGCCTGCGCAGGCGCACATAAGAACTGAGTCTGTCCCGTTAACATTCATATGCAAACGGATTCAGGGGAGCTTGGAATACGAGTTTTTTTAAAAGAAAGTCTTCGGTATTTTTTGAGGAAAGATTTGAATCTTAATGTGGAATTGAATCTTGAACATATGTGTTCAGAAAAAACTGGCAAACGTCGAGCGAATAGGAATAAAAATTATTTATTGCTTAATTTCAAAGTCAATTAAACTATTTGACTGGTCAATTTCATTAAGACAGTGGCTGTCGTTCAATTCTCATATACAACATACCTACATATTCGAGTGGCACACTAATTAAATATGTTTTCCTTAGTCTGCATTGTCGATAATTCTAAGTCTGTGAAGTACCTCTCGAAACATGCCTGAGAAAGAATATTACGGAAACATATTATAGGCACCTAAAGTACAACATAAATTTAATTCAAGGTCAAAAGTTACCAAGATGCATTATTCATGTAGCATCTATTTACTCTGCGGGTGCTAATTTAATTTTAATAAAAAGATAATATTTTGAACGTAACATAAAGTCTGTGAAGATCGCCGTTCGTTTTACGAGAACGTGCTAAGATGGAGGACTAGATTAGGATTACATTGTTGCATATTTTTGTTATAACTTGGAGTTTATGCGGTTAATAACGAAGAAAATCTTATTAAAATATTGTTAGACGGTAGGTATCGACGATAGGTATATCGTCTTGTTTACGACTCCTGAGATTTTCAAATCCCTTGTCGGATTGCCATTGTTTATCACACGTATCTCCCTTTGTGATAAGTGGAGAATGTGAGCAGTAAAGTGATCTTATTTTCTATATATATACTAATATTATAAAGTAGAAAGTTTTGTATTTTTGTATGTAATGAATAACCTAAAAAACTACTGGACCGATTTCAAAAATTATTTTTCCGTTTGAAAGCTACTTTATCACTGAGTAACATTGGGTATATAACACCACGCTACGGCTCATAGGAGCTGAGCAGCGGCCAAATAAAGATTTTCATATATATTCCTTATTCGTTTCCGCAACTTCACCTCTTCACACTAACTTCGGTTCCTCTTATAATAATTACGGTAAATCTTCTCTTAGTGTAAACCATCCGTAGGTAATTCTGTTATTTACATCTCATCCTGTCCTGTGTGTGTGTATATCTGTGTTCTACCTATCCCACTACAGTGTCAGTGGGACAGATAAGAAACAGGTCTCCCTTCACATGAGGTTTATTAACCGGTCACCATGGTTATGGACGGTAATACATTAATATTTCGAGTTTCCCCATCACCACTGAGCTAACTTCTAGCCAACATCAGCACACATATTAAATATAAACTTTAACAACCATTATAATCGTTTTAATCAAACATTAAATCTACAGTGTTGGTATCGGTCGATCTGGGCGTTTATAGCAAGAGTACAAGTCACCCGAGATGTGGACGCGGCGTGAAGATAACGCTTAAATAACACAAAACATGACAACACAATTTGTTATGGAGATCTTACTACTCGCCCGGGGTGGGAATGTGTGAAGACTGGATAGTCTGTGTATTGTGTCTGTGGTTTTGTAAGCCTGACATGGTGAGAAAGTGGCATGTAACTGACGTTAGGTTTTCTTACATCATGAATGTGGTAAATACGTGGGGTCTGGTTTGTATATTATCGTTTGTTGGTGGCAAATGATTTCGCTCTTTACTATCAGGTGAGTGGTCTCTGAATTATTTCAGAGATAGTTGTGCCGAGGCTCGGTAAAATTTATTTCCCAGAATTACATGTTTATAAAGTCCATGCGAAACAGGAATTGTTTCGAAAACTTGAACTATTTTATTAGTAGGAAAAAAAATGTTTTTTATAAAATAAAAGCTTAATTGCCTTGAATAGTTCCAAGGTTCCAACTGCTATCAGTCTGTATAAAAATTCAGTTATTGAAATCATTATTCCTTTGAACTCGTAGGTAATCAGAAAAGCAATTCCTTGAAGATTTCTGAGATTATTATCAAAAACCAGATTAGATAGACCTTTAAAAAAAAAGTTATACCAAACACTTCCAAAATAAACTTCGAAATTCATTAACCACCCACAAGTTTTACCGTAAGTTCTCTCGTAAAGTTTCTTATCCTACTTTGTGAATCCTTGTCACTTCAGAGGCCGGTTTCTAATTGCCGGGAGGGCTTTAATTGAATGTTATTGAATTAGGATCACGACGCGCCTCCATGCCTCTACCACTGCGCCACGACCACGCCAGGGTCCTCGATAAATATGTAAACTGATACGTTTGTACCCGTTTACAAGATTTAAGGGTATTACATCTTTGAGGAATGGTAGGTCACTTTGTACTGTCCTGGTTGACTGGTTTAGTTATTTTAAGAGTTAAGTTTTGGTATGATTATTTTTAAAGGTAAGAAGCCGCGGCAGTCGAATATAAAAACTAGTAAAAATTTAATAATATTTACGCGTGTTATTTATTCTTCAAGCGCTTCCAATACATACCTGTAACAAAAAAAAGAAAAAATGTTACATCAATGTCATAAATAAAACAAAATTGGTATTTACTGTGAAAAAATATTCAGAAACAAATATTCTATTATAGTTTTACGCGTTAGTAATACATATATATAAGTATTTATTCCTTTCATTTATCTAAAATATAATTGTGTAAAACCTCCATATTATTCGTGTTAACAATTATGAAATTCAATAGTTTCAACCCTTGTGAAAGCTCAAACATAATTGCATTCACAGTAGCATTCACTTTAACCCTCTACAGCTCAAACAATCTGTTTTTGAGCTTCCACAATCCACAGCCTTACACAAACAATAATAACCGCCCGTTTGTCTGTCTGTACGAAAACACTGCTATTCATTGATACGCGCCGTTTTTGTGGCGCCAAATGATGTGGGCTTTTTTATTGTTACTTAATTTGAATCACAAATCGAAAGTTAATATTTATATATATAGCGGTTATAATTTGAGATGGAAACATTATTACTCTACAAAAATTTAATTATATTACTTAAATGAGACAACAAAATTGCCATTCCGATTTTAAATAATATACTGATGGCCAATGATCATGTTCGTTTTACCCTCGCTTTGTAAAAAAACTCGATAAAATTCCTGAAAACTCACTGAAACATAAGTCGTACAGATTCCTACGTATGTCCAGTTCAACGTTTTGTTCGTTTTATTAGATCGGGCGAGTACCCGTCGGATTGAATCCGAACTCTTTGATTGGTAACCGAATAGGTTTCTGTGCCCTTACTCCTTGTTTTGTTGAGCCGAGGCTTCAAATGTTTATTAAATTCACCCTGCCTAGTCTGCCTGAAATTTTGATTCGTTAGTTTTAAAGGATTTTGTAGTAGACACTAAAAAATATTAGGTACCTAAAACACTTTTATACAGACGTATAAAAGTGTTTTAGGTACCTAATATTTTTGTACTGATAACATAAAAATAGTATTCAAATTTGCCTCGCTGTCCAGCGAGGCAATGGTGTTAGTCTTTTGAGTACCTTGCCTAAGGAGAGGAGAATTAGTTTAAAAATATATTTTTTTTTAATTTAATATTATAGCTGTTATAAGGAATAAATAAGGCTGGAGATAGACAGCAGTGGAAGGTTCAGGGGGAGGCCTTTGCCCAGCAGTGGGATGACACAGGCTAATAAAAAAAAATTATAGCTGTAAATAAATTATATTAATAATCAAAACATAAAAGTAATAGTCTGTTGTCTCTTTTAATGCAAAAGCGTTAGACAGCTGATATACTTAAGTTTTGAGAAACATAGAGACAGTTAAACTTGGAGAGAGACAGGGAATTTTTTCGAACTCGAGTAAAGCCGAAGGCAGTAGCTGTATTTCATAAATCTGATGATGATATAAATGTTTTCCCGTCAAGTCTTGTTAAAAGCACTCAGGGTCCGTAGCGGCGCATAAATTCATAATTTCCGATAACAGCCCTGATTAAAGTACATACGAACCATTAAAATAGCGGCCAATACGTGCATTGTCGACTTGAAAACTGGACAGTTCGGGTAATCACCGGGGCATTCATAATTTTTGTACTTTGTCTGAAGGTAGATGAATAAGATAATAGGTTTATTGACCGTTTAAAAATGCCTGTAGGGGTAATACAAGTGATGTAATGTAGTTTGAAATTAAGTAAGTCGTTGGAATGTCAGGCAACACAGAACAGAGATAGGTTTTTTTGTAAAGTTTTGACGAAATATAATCATCATCATCATCATATCAGCCCAATGACGTCCACTGTTGAACATAGGCCTCACCTAATTTAAAAATATAATATGGTATAAAAATTAGTGGAATCGTTTCTGCTACTGATTCTGAACAAGCTACTTTCAGGATTCGCATTAATTAGTAATAAGGCTGTATAATTTACCCGTACCAATAGCATACTGAAACGTATTTCTTGTATAAAAATATTAAAATACTTTACCGCCAGTGCGAAGCTCGGTAAAAAATGAAGTTAAAAAGTCATTTCAGTAATTAAATTTAGTCCGAAAATCCGAAGTGTTAATATAGCACTCGACCGAGTTTGCAGCTGAGGCTTGCGGGAAATACTTTATGTTTTCTTTTTAGTGTGAAAAACTAGATTGATCCTATGGCTTTGCTTGCATAGTTTTAGTAGTATTTATGCTATGCGTAATGGGTCGAGCTGGTTAATTAGAAACCAATTTCTGCTTTGTTTCTACAAAAAGTAAGTCTGAATGGATATTTGGATGATTGCTACTCGCTCAGGTAAAACTGCCGAATAGATTTTAATAAATTACATTCTCTGTATTATTAGGTATTTTAAATCCTCATAAATCTATATAAGAATGCGCATGTACGAGTATAACCCACATTATGTAACATGAGAAACATCTAAAGAAAACCAACTGGTGCCAATTTTACATGTGAGGGGTATTTTTTGCGCCAATCAATCAGCAGTGTTGCCACCATAAAGAGCGTTTCCCTACTACTCGGCCAAATGGATTTTTTTAAATAAAAACAACACCCACTCTAGGGAACCAGCCCTATACCGTGGCGGACTTAACAAATACACAATTGTTAATAGGCACAAACTACAGCCAGACTCTGAACAGTATTGGTTGATAACAGACGTTTTTAGCAGTCGTATACAACGATCTAGGCAAACGATTGAGACTGTCTCACTTTCATACTAACTCACTGCAACTCCTATAAACAACGATGAACTCTTTCGTTACGTGAGTTACTCAGGAGTCCTAGGGAATGAATTATGAAGGTCGCCGCCGAAGGACTTAAAAAAAACGATTTTTATTCCCAAATAAATTTATTCCAATTAATTTTACAATGAAAACTTAACTAAGTTACTTCTAAGTTCGACCGATGCTAGAATCGAAGTGTCGTTAAAATATTATGATTAATTGAATTGTTCCAATTGTCAATTTAGCAGTTTTGTCGGCAGCGACACGGTGGAGCCGCTTCTGCTGATTTAGGATTTCAACACCGATGGAAACCTTGAAATGACGCACGAAGCGACACGTGGCGTGGACTCAGCAAAAATTAATATTGCGCAAATTGTTGCCAAGTGTTATTACTTATTAATTTATATCAACACGCTATTCAGCGATATTGGTGTAGGCAGAGCACGTAACAAATGCCTAAATATTTATCAAAGAACCCACAACAAAATAGGTCAGAAATAAATAGAAAAATTAAGACCAATATAAGGCAGTCGAATATAACAAATAATAAAATAAAAAATCATGTATAACACCTTTATTCCAACGTGAATGAGGGTACCGTAATGTTATGACCACGTAATGAAGTATTGATACCAACGCGACGTGTCACCGTGGACATTCTACCTGTCATTATCGTTACCGCTAGTGCACTGAGCCTGTGGTGTTTCCGATAAGCGGTAGCGATTTGTAATATAGACGGAAATAATCAAAATTAGTTTTTCTACAGACTTAGTAATTAATGTTTTATAGGAAATACATAAAATATATTATTATTATAAAAGTTTGTATTTAAGGTGCAGGACATGCAAAACACCTCTAAATAGGTATATATTTAGAGGTGTTTTGCATGCCCTGTATATATATAATATATAATCTTTCATGTCAATAAATTTGAACACGAAAAAAAGAAATTAGTTATATATTTATGTTTCTATCTGTAAATAAGCGCTGCGGCATAGTTAACAATGTTGCAGCATTAACCTGAGATAGGAACCATTTTTTGGTCTCCTGCAGGAGACATCATTAAATGTACCGATTTCTTTTTTCATCATTGTGTAACCAACCTATAACCTATATTTCTGTTGCAGATCATAAATAAACATTTTTCTTTCTTTCAAATAAGTTGGCAAACGCTGTAACGGCGTACCAGAGCCAATTTTGATTTGATTCTGTAATAACAAAACACGGCAATTCATTTGTTTATTTAAAACTCGCTCCGCTCACCGCTACCCCTTGTAACTTAAACTATCTCATACAAAATCGTTGACAGTATGACAAATTAATACATTGAGGCGCGCGTGCCGTGCATTAGTGGCACCCCGCCCTACGCCCGCCACCCGCGATCGAACGGACAGTGCCCTACTGCCGCGTTCAACGTGCTTCATCCAAGGGTGATTCGGAAATATATTAATAAATAAATAGACACGTGTTAACTAACATTAATGCAATATAAAATAGCTTATCGACTTATCCTCAGAAGGTCGCAATTTCCTTGGGTCTCAACCGTGGTCAGTACGTAGCGTACCTACTTAAACAACTAGACCTACAACCCCACACATGTCAACTAGATTTTCTTCTGAAAACCTACACGCTGAGTTCATTCCCAACTGCAGCATTCGTGAAATAAAATTTCTTTGGAACCGTATTGTCTGCGACGAATTTGGTGCTAAGCTGAGGATAAATTAAATTTGCTGCCGGTAGCCTGTGGTACGATGATAGAAAGTTGTCTTAGGCTCATCATATTAGTCGCGGACGAATGTTCCTGCGCTCCCGTGACCACAGCAGAGCGCGACGAGAGGAACACCTTGGGGCCACCACCACCCAAGACCGAGGGGTATGCGTCAGACATTTCCCCAAGTAAAAAAAAAAAAGGCTCATATTAATCAAAATGTTCTTTCGAAAACAACCAATTGCATAGACCGTAGTTCTGGCAATAACTAAGTGAACCTCTACCTTGTCTGCCATCTTCGGTAGTAAAATTGATTCTTATTCATTTACAGTTATAATATGTCGAAAGAAAACTCAGTTTATTTAACATTTACAGCTTGCAAAGTCAAAGGTCTACTCGGTGGGAGTTAAAGCTAAGCCATAAGCTGGTTAGTTATTAATAAGCTTACATGATTACTAATAATATTGCTAGAGCCGTTAAATTTAATCTGACTAATAAGCGTTATTAATAAAAGTATCTATTAAAGTACGGTTGGCTAAATTTCTGAGCCGATTTTGTATAAGGAAATGTGACATCGAACCTATTTCTAAAGATTCTGTATTGCTATTTGATGTATGGAACCTTAAAAAAAAGAAAACTTAACGAATGTATACACCCAACAATGTAACGACAGCTTTTCGCCAAGGAGACTCTATGCTCTTTTATATTTAATAATATTCTACCACATTTGCACAGCGCCATCTAGTCCCAAATTAAGCAATTATATTTGCTTGTGTTATGGGTACTAAACAACTAATATACTACTTAAATACATTTTTTTTGTTTTTGTAAATACATACATATTAATATAGATAAATTACACCCAGACACAGAACAAACCTTTATGCTCATCACACAAAGATTTGTCCTGGGTGGGGATCGAACCCGCGACCTCCGGTTTAGCAGTCAGGTTCACTAACCACTAGACCAACACGTCAGTCAAATTATATATTAATTTATACATTGACATACCATTATTTACATATCTATTTAGTTTAATAAAAGAAATAAACAAACCAAAATCTACATTACGTAATGGTAGTTACCCGCCATCTTGTTTGTTAAATTACGCGGGAATAAAGAGCTTGTAATTATGTTTGGGACATTTTTCTAATGTTATGTCTTCCATTATTCTCGTAAATACAAACGACATGGGGAAACGGTAATCTGTCATTATGGTCTTATGATTTACGATGTATGTCGCATAAGTAATTGCTTTTTGAATATGGAGCCCTTAATTTGTGTGTTTATGGAGTTACTATTCATAACATAGGCTTATAATAATGAATGCTTCGTTCGTTCTTCACTTTGAGGACGGAAGTTAAGGTTAAATTTATTCTAGTTTATAGTCCAAAGTTTTGAAATTGGCGCTGTTGACACTGTGCCTCGGCACACAAAACCGTTGGTTTTACGTCTAACTGAGTTCCTATTGGATTGATTTGCGTCTGCGGCAAATATTTGTTTTTTGCAATATTCATAAAATACTACACTTGTCTGCACATCTCTTAAAAATTCAAATAAACTATTCTGTAAACTAATAGAATAACAGCATAAGTAGTGTAGCTATTTGCTGGAAGTCATAAAACTATGAGCACTCAAAGATAAAATTGTTATTGTTTAAGATAATATTGAGGCTACCAACTTAACGCTAACTACTCGTCCTATAGCTGCAACTTTGTTAACGTTTACTATAATAGTTATCGGAATATAGCTAGTTACTTGCGCTTTATTATTTACATACAGCGTTCTTAAAATTAATTTGTTGATACGTCGGGTTATTCTCCAACTCGACACGGGAGACTCGACACACGTGTGTCCAGTTGGCGATACTCGAAATTAGTATCACTTATTATATCGTCATGTGGAACGCCAAGATTTTTAAGTGTGTCCACATAGTGGAACTTAAATTAAATCACTTAAACCTTTGATTTATTTAATTTAAAAGTGGAAATTAGTGGTTGTTATCACCTACTACATCAGAAAGGTTTATTAATCCGATCTGAATCCGACAAAAATAAAGATACTAACTAAAATAGTCTTTATAATATATAATGTATTATATTAATTTGTAGCATTGTAAAATTATAATATAATATATTATGTATTATATTAATTTGTAGCCTAAAATAGTCCAATTAGGGCTAACTATGCAATTTACCACTATATTCGTTAATTGCAAGCTACAATATAAACTGTCTACTTAACGAGTATGCAAGCGGCGCAAGCGCATAAACATAGCGCTTTATATTGTGTCTTATCAGCTATTTGATCAATGTTAGTGCCGCGGACACGAAATGTGTTTAACATAATTATGTTGTTCGTGTAATGAGGTGTTTAATTTGAATAATTAGTTTAATTTATTATTACGCAAATTAGCATTGTAAGTTTCTTTAGAAATTACGAGTTGTAACCGTTTCCAAGTATTATTTTTGCACGTAATAGAATGTATCATCTGAATTTTTTATACAAAATGACAGATTTGTGTTTTATGCCTCGTAGCAGACTGTTTGACATCAGAATTTGATCTGAAATTTCTTTATTTACTTTCTTATTTTTTATTGACAGCAATTATACAAACAGGTTTATTAATTAATGAGCATCATCTTACTTCATCATCATCATATCAGCCGCAGGAAGTCCACTGCTGAACATAGGCCTCCTCAAAAGATACCTTACTTAGAACTACAAATAAATTAATCTATATTATAGCCTACGTGTGAATCGAACCCAAAACTCAGCCGCACACTTTAACCACTACACCACCACAGCAATCAATCAAGGTAGAACTGTAGTTCTACCTGTCTCTAACTCTCTACCCTACTCATATCAATGACAAGTGCTATCATCAGATTAATCTATCAACAGATTTGCAAGAGCAACCTTAGCTTATAATAAACATTACAAATGGTTGTTTCCCTTTATAAATCAACATCAAAGGGAGTTGTAAAGTACTGTAGTGTCAGTATGTCTACGAGGCACGTCGGAAACGTTGGGTAAATGAGAAACAACACTGAACCTGCAAGTTATCAAATATTCTAATGTTTTCACGTACAATATGAGTTTGAGGAACGTTGTTCTGTTTCACAAGTTAAAGGTGAAATAAAAGATAACTGGGAAAAGAATTAACTTCTGCTTGTTTGTATACACAGAACTGATAGCTTTTTTGGAATATATATGTATATATATTTTTAGTAACATTGCTACAACTCTGTTTAAAGTCCATTATACCTGGCTCTAAATAATATTCTGCTGTTCGATGACAACTTGGATTTCTTTTGTGATAGTTAACTGAGGCTCCTGACCGCTGGTGTGCGCTATTTTGAACTAAATGCAGCCCCTAGCACAATTTCATCTAATTAAATTAAATAACTGTTACTTAAAAAAAATATATAACTTGAAATATATGTTATATATCTAATATGAATAATAATTCAGTTCTTAATTATGTCAATTTAATTTAATCTATTAATTGTTAGTTACGGGTTCTCTATGTTATATATTTAGCTATCTACATTTTTATTTTTATACAAACACATTTTATATTTTTTGTAAATAACTACTACTTGCCTATAACTTATATGTGTGGATTTAACTCTGTAAGTGTAAGTTGGTAAATAAATAAATAAAAATAATTTTGACATTTATAAGGTATTGATTTATCCTGTATAAGTAGTTGTTTTCCTTCGAAAAATGCGAAAATTTGACATCAAAATGTTTTTCGTCAGCGATAATTATATAATCTCTACTTGACGTGCTTCTAAATCTTAATTTTTGCAACTTTCGATGTTGACACTATTTTCAATCAACACAATAGTTTGACAGAGAGAAGACAAAACAAGAAGGTATGTATACTCAAGTCTCTATTTATAATATGTTAAGTAAATCGATACATACGAGATTAGACTGCAAATTACATGTAGTAAATCCTGTGTAAGTGGGTTCTAATTAAATAATTAGACGCGCGTTAATTGAATTTGTATCAGTTAATTATTAATTAATTCCAAGATACGGTAATGTAATATTTAGTGTTATATTATGCTCTATAGAAAGTGCCTCTCGATGCCTTAACGGGATGACGCCAATAGTTGAATTAATTTAATTCTCTGAGACGTCATGTATTGTATCTGCACAAGAATATGATAAAAATGATTTCTTACAGAAATATTATATCTTTTACAAAACGTGCCCTTATACGAGTAATATCAGCAAAAATATTTTCTATTCTCAGTAAAAGTGTATTTACTTCAGATAATAATAAAGTTTAGTACTCGACTTATACGGAGACGTGTGCGTGGGCTTTATAAGTTCCTACTCATGAACCGATTTGTTGTCCAATCGGTCACATCCTACTTTTAAAATTTTGTCAGTACTTTTTAAATGTTCTATACCTATACAAATAAATAATAAAATATCTCTATTTTGTTTCCACAACAGTTGGTACAATGTTACAATTACAATACTTAGAGCGCTTTAAGTCTAAGTATACATGACCTGTCTTTAAGTTTATATCTGACCACATTAAATTAACTTTTATATACTACCTACTATTTAGGTACTTACCTAAGTACCGGTTATTAATATCAAAATACCTAGCAGCTTTTGAGAATTTTGATTCTCTACTTTGATTTTGGAAAATACAGTTCCGTGGAGAAAAAAATGTTATCGCAAGCAAATGAAGTCGGAGCACAGCTAGTAATACTACAACTATAATTGCTTCGGTATTACAGCGGGAGAATGTGCGAATGCTGCGCCAGATGTATAGATTAGTTACCGAGTGTATTTAAACTGTGGTAATCTTTTTTCAAACCTTATTCATTCAATGGGTCATATGAAGTATTCTACCAATCACCGTTCTTGTTGGATTAGATATAAAATGGAGAAATCGGACCGTGAGTAGGATTGTTGTGGATTTATAATAATTTACGTGTGACACCTGTTGACGATGATCGCGATACTAATTCTGTCTCAGCGGTTATTTTTAGTAACAAATTTATTTTGGACTTTATTAATGTATAATGTTGTACCTTCGCGTGAAAACAATGTTTATTTTGATTCTCAAGTCATTTAAATAAACATCATGATGTGATTATAGAAATTAAAACTTTTAGGACACAGCAAGATTTCTCGCCAAAATATTTGCTCGTCTGAGAAAGCAACTTACCTTTAGTGGTCAATCGTTTAAAATCTATAGGAACCTCAATTGTCATCATCATCATTTCAACCCATAAACGTCCCACTGCTGGTTACGGGTATCCTCCAAAGAATGTGGAGGGAATTTACCCTACTACATCACTCTGGCCAGACGGGTTGGTATAGTTTGTTTTGAATTTTCGTTTTCTCGCAGTGCTCTTGTTTGTATAAAGTTACTCCCTTAGTCGCCTTTTACGAAACCCACGGGTTGAGATGGGGTGGTGACATTATGTATTCATAATCAGTCACTAACTCAACAGTATCGTGTTTTTATTGGTGAATAGTCTAGAGATGATTGGGGTTTCATTCCACATTTTCCATCACAATGAATGTGACTTTGTCTCTTAATGTACCCGCACATAGATTTACATATGGTTGGTGATTACCACATAGCATTAGACCATCAGCTCGTCTTATCATCACCAAATCACATTACCCTTCCTTCCGCAGTAGGGTAAAGTATTAGTTATAATAGTAGTAAAAATCTAAACTGTTTAAACTTTATAATGTAATTTGATATAAACAAATAAAACCAAAACTATACGATCATTTTACATCGATATTGACAATCGATACCTAGGTAACTGTTTAGTAGAGTTTATTCACAAACAAACTGTTACATTGCGTTTTATTACATCGTTAAAACGATTCATCGTTATGTTCATAACTGGATTTTTATGTTTTTGACTATGACTTAATTTCACAGTTTTTGCGGTCAAATGTTTTTTATTGATTTTGATGATGGGAGTGGTCTGCGATAGAATCGCATCTACTTTGATCGATTGATTAATTGTAAATATTAAATCAACTAATAAATGCGAGGAACTATGTATGTCTTTCTACGCTCTCAAATCTAAATCTACTGAATCAATTTTGATGATATTTGGCCACATTGGTGGCAATCAAGCCTTCGGCCGCCTGATGGTAAGCGCTTACCGTAGCCTATGGCCGTCTGCCACACAAGGAGCATCACAAGCGCGATGTCGACCTTTTAAAAGTCTATATAATCTGGATATTTTTATCGATAAAATTCACCATAGTATTTAGATTATATTTTTCATACAAAGTCAATACCAGGAGTACGAATACTTAATACGTCTCCGGTGACATTGATAGTAATGATAGTTCAGTAAAGAAAGCTTTTACGGTGCCCAGTAAGTACTTACATAAATAAAATAAGAAAAACACACGAAACGTACAAAGTAGTGTCGTCACAGTGTAGTTACTCCCCACAAAATATTCCCTAAAGGCAGTCGAGCACGTATACAGAAAGTGTCAAATGACATCACATCGACAAAATGAAATCATAAAACGCGCTGCCGCGGCGGACGGCGCGCGGAGGCGACTCACTACCCTTAAGGGCTGACCGGACAGGTAAACGACCACTAAAACGTATAGAAGTCGTCAATTTTGAAGAGCATTCTAGAAAAATACGGATTTTGATAACATGAAAGTTCTTTCACAGGAACACATATAAAATTAGTGTTTTCTGGATTTTTTTCTAGAAAAAGCGAGGACCAAGGACTGTGTAGTAAAGATTTTTAAACAAAATTCTACAAAAGGTGAGGGTCTAGTGTTATAGAGAAGATTGATACTAAAATGCTGAAAGGTTTGGCTAGGCTAAATTCAATATATGTATTACTATTATAGTGTACCTACGTAGGTACATAGGTACTCTATAATAGATATTGAATCGCTTTACAATCTAATATTTAATCAAAATTCCTGATTTTATACAGAATAGGTTCTATATAAAATCAGGAATTTCGATTAAATATTAGTTTGTAAAACGAGCTCCAAAATAGTAATCGTTTTGTTTGTTATATCTACAATAAAAAAATGTGCTGTAAAAGCCTCTGCGGTGTAAATATTGTTTAAAACAAAAGAAATGTATAAAGAAATATAAATTGGACACGTGCGACAACCCTAGATCCGCCGCGCGATAGCCAAGCGACCGCATGCGATTAATTGTCGCGATAACGCGCGGGTACGCGGCAAGCGCTCGCCTTGAAGCGTTTTTGTAAATTTTTCACTTTTATGTCATATTCATTTTGACTGTATGACACTGTTGAATATTTTTGTGGCGATAAAGAATGACGTATGCGTAAGAATTGATGTGAGATGCGAAGAAATATCGCTTGTCTTTTTGATAAAATACAGAAAACTACCTGCGTCCTACAGAAGACCACAGCTATAATAACATTGTTCTTCTTGCTGGTGGTGAGAGCCAGAGCCAGAGCTGAAGGCTCTCGGCATTAGGCCGAATTTTTGTATATCAATGGCACTCGTGACCAAATCTGTTAGTAATGGTAAATTCTTTCGGGTTCATTGACCCCAGTGGATACTTAAGTAGGTTAATTACCTTAGGCTAAAACAAGGTTTTATATCTTATTTTTCTAGGAAGGTGCATAATTAGCAGACGAGCTAGCTAACCGCTCCCTACCTTGAAATTGATTCAGTGCGCCTAATGTCTAAAAACCAATACCTACCCTTAATACAGAGATATGCTAACTAATTATAAATTCACATAGGTATATCGCAATTAAAAACAAAATACTTGTTTTAGTTTATCTCTCACATACCACAGCTACTAGTTCAATTTACATCAATAAATTAACTAAGAAAGTCAATAAAACATGTCTTGTCGAACGGACAGACACACAGACATACAGACACTAATATATAATGCTTTGATCAAATCGCGGCCGTCCTCACATCAAAGGATTCAAAGGGCTACAACTATTTATATAATTATCGACGGATTGATTCCGCGATTGAATCAACTTCGGTACGCAGACTATTTATGTATTGATTTCTACGTATTTTGTAAATATAACTATGTACCTAGCTTTAATTTTGGTTTACTTGAAAAACACAAGAAAATACTGACATAAATAATTACTACTATAAATAAGTACTTTCCTGAAAATTGTGACAAATTAATATATTTTCCAAGAATATTTCCTATAGAAACATTGCCGGCCATAAATGACAAAAACAATTTCATGACATTATCATCAGAACACACAAATATAAAAATAGTTTTGTTTATCGTAGGTTTATATGTAAATCAGAAATAGAAATAAAAGAAAAAACACACATCTTCATAACAAAGCTGCACACGAATGAAAACTCTTTACAGCGATCAAATATCCATAACAGATAAAAAGAACGCATAAAAAGATTTTAAGTGCACCGAAAAATTTATCAAAATGAAAAATTGTTATTTAATACAGCAACTTTTTGGCAGCATGCAATCCTTTCCGCGAGGTCTGCGCTCCATCCATCATGGGATGAAAAACAATCTTTAAAAAATAAACAAAAATGGCGCGAAACGGACCGGTTCCATTTTTAAATCGCGCGGGCAAAGGTAATGAAGTATGTTATGCCAGTTAACGAATGTTTAATGTTCATGCAAGCTTTTTTTTCTTTTTTTTCTTGTCATTTGATATCGAGTACATCGGTTAATTGACCGAGAATGTGATGTGTATTTTTTGCTTTGAACTGAAGCGTAAAAGATTAATTTATCATTTAATTTTATTTTAATTCTGGTTTGTGAATAATACAGTTAAGCTGCTTATCGTTATGTAGGCTGAATGTGAATGGGGTAACTAGTAAGTAATGTTTGGAAGCTAAAAATAAACATAGGATTATTATATTTAAGTTCGTAATAAGTCCGATAATTCTCATCCGATTCATAAGTCTGGTTTTGCCTTGCATTTATAAATATTTAAAATTCTAGATGAATATAAATGAGTTTGACTGTGATCATAACCAAGACATCAATACTGCAATACTCCAATACGTTTCTGCGAATGTCGTTGGACAGTACTGGATCAAAATACCGACAATAAAATATAGGGCGTAACGGTTGGTCGGTCGGTCAGCCGCTCTCTATAATCAAAGTGTAATTAGCTACGTCAGGACTCAGGATCTACGACCGATTACCCACCTGGGACACTATGATAAATGTTGCACCTAAGCGATTTACAAGAATAAACCACTGTTACACAACTGCCGGATAAGTGTCTGATAAACTATCAGAGACAGATTTTATATGAAAAACATGTCATGAATCTGACAACTAATTTACTTGAATGTGTAAAATTAACACACACTGCGCGTCAGTTTGTGTAAATTTTGTAAATTAGTTCACTAACAACCATCACAAATAAAGTACAAGATACTTAGGCCTTCAATGCTCCCTAATTAAGGTCCCATATCATCACATCCACCAAAAGAGATTGAAGAACGCTGCTCATAGAATGCGGATTTTTGTTCGTGTGCCCGCTGACGAACGGTCACCCAGAAACGTGTCCTCCGAGCACGCTGACAAACCTTTTGTGGTACAAGTGTTAAGCGAGAGATTAACTTTTAACCTTTTAAATTATGTAGGTTTACATTGCGTATAAAAGCGAAAACGACTACAGCCGATGAACACAAGCATAAACATGCCAGTTATACCATACGAGCAATAGGTACCTGGAAATTCAATTTATATACTGAGGACTCTAAACTGGTATTATGTTTGGGATATCAAGATTTGTAGGTACAAACATGAAGAAACTGTTGCTTTTGAAGAACCTATGCATGTGTAGGTCTTCCCTGAGGAAACGTAAATTTAATTTAACGGGGAATTCGCATGAACTTTTTTGCACCGACTTCAATCAATCTTCTAGATATTTTCTTTTAACAAGCGATTCCTGTTTACAAATTTATAGTGATTCGAGAAATTAACAAAAAAAAAAACCATAGATTATACTAATGTTTATCCCAATGACTAAAAATTACAAAACAATGTCCATCCATTTTTTTCTAATAACACGCCATCTTGCCCTCCATCGCCCGTCACTTGCACTGCGCCAAAAAACTGTCTCATTTGACAGGTGTCATTTAACCCGCGCGCGCCAAATTCCCAACTGAACTCTTTTTACATTTTTGTACACGCGTTACCCTTTGAAAATGCCTATCACTTATTTCACTGCAGACGTGAAACATGATGGAGTTAATGTACGTGAAATATTTATTTTGTTATTTATCATTAAATATTATTATGTATGTGTAAAATTACATAATATTTATTCCAAGCAAAGAGGCTATCTGCCTGTGGATCAGTTAGACAGTGGCTCTAGCAATACCTATATACTTAAATAAGTTCTAAGCTTTTTGTTTTTCGTTTTGTATATAATTAGAACTGCCTCGGTGACACAGAGGGGCTACTATATTATATGAGGTACAGGTCATAAAAACAATATTGTGCTTTTGAGTCATCAACTTCTGAATTATCAGCGCGGAGTTTTGAAATTTGCCCAGAGGAGTTTTAAAGGGTCGGCAACGCACAACTGATGCTGTTGGTATTGCAAGCGTCCAGGGTTGCGTTAACCGCTTTCCATCAAGCGTGCTTTGGGCTGGTCTGCCACTGTCATGTCGTCCTATTAAAAAAAGCTAGTCCCCATACATGAAATACGTGATTCTATTTTACGTTACTTACATAGTTTTGCCTCGTGTCGTCAACCCAGGATGATTTTCAGAAGTCGTAAGAGGCAATGGGCGAAGAAACCACATGACTAATAAGTACAAGTCTTGCACCATTAACTAGTTAACTATGTACATTTTCTCACCATGCATCTCTATTCGAGATTCCTTACCCAGACTCGTCTGCTGGAGACAAAATTAACTGCGTTCGTATTTAGCCCCGTGTTTACACTCACCACTTTATAGGGTGCTAATGACACGTAGCACGCGCGCGCATGACAACGGTAGAATTTATAAAGTGAAAATTTAACTAAACCGCCTGTCTCTCAATCTAATATTTGAGACTTTTTGTCTTTGTATGTTGTGGGAAAATATTCAATATTTTGCTTTGCGGTTGCCTATACATCAGCTTATTGAATATCCACGGAATGGGGCTCTCCAAAGTATATACCGAGTTACCGACCGATCAGCGCTGTGCATTTATCGGCTCCCTGTAAATTTTTTTCATCATCATCTGTCTGTCCACTAGTGAGCCGTATACCAATACCACTAAAAAATACTTTCTCTGAGTTCTGGGGACCTTTTCTTAGCTGGAATTTGCTGTGGAATAAAAGTATTTCGTCATCATGCTCCTCAATCGGAGAAACAAATCTCCCTGTACTCTACAATAAAATAAACATGATATTGGAATGAAAGCGTCGAGTGTTGGGTAGTAACAAATTCTTTAAACTTGGATGCTGACAGATTTAATGACGTGACGATTCAATGTACTACGTCAATGTGTAGTGGGTTCGTTCCCGAGGGAATTCTCTGTTATTTACATTTGTATAATTTACGAGCTAGATAACTTTATAGCTTAAATATGTATCCGATATTGGGCTGAAAGTTTTACTTCACGGGGGATTTTACAAACATACACTTGAATTCGGATTTTTCTTTTTTGAATTATTTTCTTATGATTTATTTATATCGCTATAAGACGCGATACTGTCTTGTAAGTTCTATCCTTGACGTGATAAATGAGTAAACATAAGACAAATTTTTAGCGCTAGGTTTATTTAAAAAAGAAAGGAATAATTTGTTACTAAAAATGTTTTCATTTTAGAATAGGCTTTCGTAAAGCACCAGACATCATTGTAACAAAACTTATTCCAGTACCTTAACTTATACCAATAAATTCAATTATTATTAATCTTGAAATCTGTGCATTTAGCCCTCACACAAAACAGCACTTCAATACTGAACAATTCGCAAAATGGAATCGGCATGATACCATAATAATTTGAACCCAAATTATCTTCAGATAAAATGACAATTGGGTTGAAAAAACCTCTGATTATAAGCACTCATCAAAGCGACCCGATTGTTTCAAAATACAATGCATTATTAGCGTTTTTGCGAGCGCCATATTTCGCTGGTCACTGCGACCGTTCGACCGAAAAGTGCCACACTCAAATTAGTCAGCTGTATTTGGTAGATTGGTTTATAATAACCGTGCCTGTTTTATTTTTGGTAGCTCAGTTGTGGGATAGCAATTTGGAAGATTTTGGAAATCTGTGCTACGTTTGATTGGATAAATTTATTTGTTGAGGCATGCTAAAGCATATTAATTTTATTATTATACAGTAACCGCGTATAACGATCTATTATTAGTCTCTTCTCACAAGAGAAACAGTCACCGATTGACTGTCGCCATTGACATCGATCGCCATGCCGAGTGACGTGATTTGATCAACTAGGCACCATAAAAAATACGATATTAATAAGGTACTATTCTATTTTGTAATTTCAATTTGTTACATGTTCCGACAGTCAAGGTTGCTTCCCAGTCATACACATATATTAATTAGAATATGACATATTAATATGTAATTACACGTAACTGATATCAGTGAAATATGTTACTATATTATTTTAAATATTAATTCATTTAAAGATCTCAACCACCCTTTACAATCTACTACGGTTTCCTGAAAATTACCTTCACTTAATTAGACTTTGAGTAAACAAACCACTCGTTTCGTAACTATAAATAAATATACAATTTAATAAAGTATAAACAATGAGGAAATAAAGCCTTTGTGATTAAATTAACGTTCAATAATTTGTAAAATTACACAATTTACTCTTGAGTGAACAATTATTGTTCATTATGGATGTCGAGGTTCATTTCAATAGTTTTTGTTCACATCTGATCGGTTTAAAGTTTAATGTTATGTTACGTACCCAAGGTATAATTATTATAATGTACTAGATGTATGTATGTTTCTTTAACAATATTCTTTGAAAAGATAAATTGAGTTTTTCTTGTAATAGTAGCACGAAAATGTGAAGACAAGTGTGATTCTGTGCCTTTTTCTAATTTCTATGCTATACTATCATCATCATATCAGCCCAACGACGTCCACTGTTATACTATATTGTAAGCAATTTAAATTGTAATTATTTCGGTTAAAAATAGTGGCCTGAGTTTCTCACTTGCTCGTCTGTAGGCTCGACCTTGTAAGCGAACAGGAAAAGCGTGTTAGCTTTTCCTGTTCGCTTTTGCTTTTCTAACTTTCGTAAGTATCATCTAGAATTCTAAATGATTTAAATAAATAAAATAATATATTAATAATTTTATTTTTTAGTTTTCTTTACTTAGTTATCTAAATCGAATGATAGTTACTTATAATTTTAACTGAAGTTTAGCCAGAGAAATAGTATTAAATTAAACTTCAAGCTATATTGATCAGTGCCCGTATTAAACTCACCCTTTTTTCTCCGAAATTCAAAATTATACCCACGCATTAATTTAAATCCTACCATATGGTATAAACAATGACAAAATCACTGGCAACATTACGTAACAGTCTCTATGGTTATTGTTTGACAGGTTTGACCTCTGCCCTCCGCATGTCTTAATGTCATATTTAATAATAATGTTTATAATAAATCTGTACCTCAGATGTCGATGACAATGGCTGGATTATACTGGTTATTTACCTGTAACAATAATTAATAAGATAAGTAAATAGTTCAAGGAATACTTAGTACATTATAGAATCATCGAGAATCGATGAGTGCACAATGGTTATGGTACATACATAATTTATGAAAAGATGTATAAAAAATCTACGAGCATGAAAGTTCCGCTATTTATTTACATATTTTTATCTGGAAAAGCAACTCATTATCGAATTATAATTGTTTTCGACCATATTAATTTTATAAACTTTATCAGCTGTTTAACCACCATCCCCCTGATTCTGACTTTTCGGATTGCTCCCGGATCGTAAACTTTTTCGAATCTTAGTACGATGTTTAATGTTAGAAAATTAAAAACTGATTAATTTAAGATTTTTTCCTACAACCATCTGTTTCTTTAAAATTCTGTTTGTTAACTTTAATTAAACTGACATTTTCGGCTGATTTTTTTCCGACAGCTCAGAATCAGGGAGCATATTTCTTATATGAGCTTTTTAAACGCTTATGTGAAAGTGCATAAATTTGTAAATGTCTTTTTAATAATTAATGTTACATTAGAATAGTTTGAGCAAAACGCAGTTTGGGCTGTGGTTATTTAATACAGGGTAGCATCGTTAAACCTCAAAAACTTTTTCATACAAAAACAATATATTCTCGTATATTCTCTACATTGATTATTGTAAACAAACTAGCTATAATCATTGGCTTACAAATCACTTCATGCACATCGAGATAATTCGACCAAACGGTAACAATTTCACAATCAAATAGACATTAAAGCGACCATAATTATTTAACAATAATCTATTCTACGTATTGTATAGTCTGCTCTCTTATTGGAAAATTACACAAGTGCCTGGTAAAATTCAGGGAAAAATAAACCTAAATTCTTCTGGTTAAATGTTAGTTTCCGGTGGCAATTATTGTGTTCTTTTTAGCAAGGTAGTAGTGTTGAATCTGTGCTTATTTGTTTACGCATCTGTCATACAGCTGTCATCCGTGACGATGCGATTTCCTGTCAGTTAATTTTTGCCTTTATGGCCTTTCAAATAAGGTGCTTTTTTGATAAATATGCTGTGAATGTTAGTTGTATTTGTCGGAAATGGTTCAATTGAATAGTAATTAGTTTTTAGTTGGTACTTATTAGTGAAATAGACAAAAACTCTTTTCACGTTTCTGTATTTAAGTAGGTACACAACTAATTTTGATATGGTTTTCAATGGTACCATAATTATATATAATTCATTATCATAAGCCTGTTCACTGTTATCCATATATGTTATTATTTATATAAATAAAACTAAAACTGAAAATCTTTGAAGACTCCAAAATGGGTCAAAATCCACGACACACTTTGAAATAGAACTACTGTATATATAAATGTACAAAAATAGAACGTAACATCAAACCAGTGGCGACATCTAAAGGAGAGTTCCAATAGTTTACACAATTTAAGATTGGTCTACGTATTTCACACCGCTACTGCACAGAAAATGGAACGAATCTTCAGAAATACTGGATTAGCTAATAAAGATACAATTTTGTGTAGGTATGTTTGTTTAGAGACATGAAGATTTTAAAGAGATTTTCCAATTCAAAGTAAAATTAAACACATTTTATTTATCCAAGTTCGAAAAAACTTGTGAATAATTTATATCTTTAAATAATATAGTGTAAGAAGTGTCCACTTCTTACACTATATGTCGTCCACCCAGTGTTTTTCCCTTAATAGTGACTTCACCCTCTTCATCATCATCATATCAGACTAGTGACATCCACTGCTGTACATAGGCCTCACCTAATCTCTACACCTAATCCTAATCTTCACCTTCTTCCAGTGACATAAATTTAACCGAATAAGCTATTAGAGAAAATAAAAAATCAAAGAAAATAAAACCTAAAGAAAAATTTTATTTCAATGAACTAGATTCCCTCGATCCTATTAAATTATTATATAACGGGTCTACGTCACGTACTATATTTAAGGAATATGAAATACCTTATTTGTTTGCCCGACGTTTCGGTCGAATTACACCGACCGTGGTCACGGGCTGACTGGAGCAGCGGCCGAGCGTCGTTCCTGATGCGTGCGGGTTTCTGCTACTACCCTCACTTTGGTCATTTATATTTATAGTTTTTGAACTGTCGGTACTTCGACACACTACACTAATAACGTCTACACACGGGCCTACTTTGTCATATCGGCGATGTTTACACTTGCTGATGACTGGATTCCAAGATGTTGATAAGCGGTACCCATCCTCCCGGTTAAAATTTTTATGTTTCTTAATTTCAACCGCTTCTCGTGCTATTCTAGAGTAATAGTGACGATCGGTGGAGAGTACCTGAGGCCTGTGCAACTCAATCCAGTGGTTGGACCCTGACTCCAGCAAGTGTTCAGCTATCGCCGACTTGTTAGTTTGACGGTTCTTGACGGCTGTGATATGTTCCTTGACCCTTTCCGCTATTGTTCGCTTAGTTTGTCCGATATAGGAACTACCACAGCTGCAATCCACCTTGTAGACACCGGGTGTTTGAAGAGGGATAACATCCTTTGGAGTGCGCAGGAGACTCGATATTTTAGAGCACGGATTGTATACAGTCTTAATGGAGTACTTTTGTAATACTGTTCCAATTTTGTCCGTAACTCCTTTTAAATATGGCATGAATGCAGGTGCTCTGCTTACTCCTGGTACTTGTGCCTTCCTCTTCGGACATCGCATGTTGTTGTACAGATATCCATTACGCTTTAGTACCTCCTGAACGTGTTTGAGCTCACTGTTTAAATGTTCAGGGTCGCAAAGATCATGTGCTCTATTCGTAAGCGATACTACAACGGATTGTAAATGTCGCGGATGGTGATGCGAAGTGGCGTGAAGATATCTGTCCGTGTGTGTGGGTTTTCGATAAACGGTGTGTGCTAAGGTACCATTCTCTCTAACCATAACTTTTACATCGAGAAAAGCTAACGCCCTGTCTATCTCCATTTCAAACGTAAACCGGATGTTCGGGTGTATGGAGTTTAAGTGTATGGCTAATTGTTCTACTTCTGTTCTTCCCCCTTTTATTATACAAAAGACATCATCGACATACCTTTTCCATAACTTAATATGTGACATATTTCGATCGATAGACTCCTCGAAATGCTCCATCCAGATATTAGCCATAACCGGTGCAACAGGGCTTCCCATGGCTACTCCGTCGATCTGGAGGTAGTATTGTCCTCGGAAAAGGAAGTAATTGCCTTCTAGACAATTCTTCAGCAGAACAATGTAGTCTGTAGACAGATCGTTTGCTCTCAGCTTCATCTCGATGACATCTAGGCAGTCCTGAATAGGAACGTTTGTAAATAGTGACTCCACATCAAAACTCACCATCACTTCCTCTGGTTCCACCTTCATGCTCTTGATGATGTCAACAAAATGGCGAGAGTCTTTTTACGAAAGACGATGTCTTACCGACTAACGGTTGTAGCACCGAGGCTACATGTTTCGCTAAATCGTAAGTAGGTGAAGCGATTTGACTTACGATTGGCCTTAGTGGTACATTTTCCTTGTGGACTTTCGGCAAACCGTATAGTTTCGGTGGTTGAATGCACTTAGGTCTAAAAAGGCGTTCAAACTCGTCTTCCGCGAAGAGATGTTCGTGGTCCTTGATCAGCGCTCGAATACGTTTTGTGACTCTGGCAGTCGGATTATACGACACCGGTTTATAAATAGACGTATCTGTTAACAGATTCTGTATTTTCTCATCATACTCACTGGTATTCATCACTACGGTGGCATTGCCCTTATCGGCTTTGAGCACTATAATATCGCTGTTGGCACGCAATCCTTTTAGTGCCTGACGCTCTTCCGCAGTAATATTAGGCTTCGGTGGCTTGGATTTTCGTAGTATAATGGCAACATCCTGTCTCAGCGTATCCGCCTCAGTAGCTGGTAACTTGTTACGAATTATAACCTCCTCAACGCCACTTATGATGTTTTCATACGGAATCCGTTTGGGTATCACAGCAAAGTTTAATCCCTTAGCCAGAAGTCCAGAACGTTTTTTGTGGTGCTATCAATGTCGGTAGTAGATAAATTAATTACCGTGTCTTTGTGTGTTAGGAATCCATTTTGTTCACCCTTTCGCTGACGTATAAGTAATTTTTGAAATTTCTTTTCATGACGAATACTAGACAAGATATAAATACGACGCGCCTGGTTAAATGACACATTATCGCACAGGTTGAAATCTTCCACTGATAACACTGCACTACACTCCACATGTAAGTTGTATAGTTCGCACTGCACACTATTCAAATCGTAACGACAGTTCCGTATTAATTGTCTCAGAAGACGAACACTGGCGTTCCTTAGAATTCCTTCCGAATGTGGTATGTCCTTACGTGGTTTGATGCGCACTCCCGGAGGTACTATATCACTATCACGGCATTTTACTAAAAAACATAACGATGTTTCTAAACGCACACGTTTTATACGAAGGAATTCTAGATGTTTTATTTTGTTTACAAACTCCGGCCCGTATCGGTTTGCAATAAAATCTTTTAAACTTTCGCGACTTGTACACATATTAAATTATTATATAACGGGTCTACGTCACGTACTATATTTAAGGAATATGAAATACCTTATTTGTTTGCCCGACGTTTCGGTCGAATTACACCGACCGTGGTCACGGGCTGACTGGAGCAGCGGCCGAGCGTCGTTCCTGATGCGTGCGGGTTTCTGCTACTACCCTCACTTTGGTCATTTATATTTATAGTTTTTGAACTGTCGGTACTTCGACACACTACACTAATAACGTCTACACACGGGCCTACTTTGTCATATCGGCGATGTTTACACTTGCTGATGACTGGATTCCAAGATGTTGATAAGCGGTACCCATCCTCCCGGTTAAAATTTTTATGTTTCTTAATTTCAACCGCTTCTCGTGCTATTCTAGAGTAATAGTGACGATCGGTGGAGAGTACCTGAGGCCTGTGCAACTCAATCCAGTGGTTGGACCCTGACTCCAGCAAGTGTTCAGCTATCGCCGACTTGTTAGTTTGACGGTTCTTGACGGCTGTGATATGTTCCTTGACCCTTTCCGCTATTGTTCGCTTAGTTTGTCCGATATAGGAACTACCACAGCTGCAATCCACCTTGTAGACACCGGGTGTTTGAAGAGGGATAACATCCTTTGGAGTGCGCAGGAGACTCGATATTTTAGAGCACGGATTGTATACAGTCTTAATGGAGTACTTTTGTAATACTGTTCCAATTTTGTCCGTAACTCCTTTTAAATATGGCATGAATGCAGGTGCTCTGCTTACTCCTGGTACTTGTGCCTTCCTCTTCGGACATCGCATGTTGTTGTACAGATATCCATTACGCTTTAGTACCTCCTGAACGTGTTTGAGCTCACTGTTTAAATGTTCAGGGTCGCAAAGATCATGTGCTCTATTCGTAAGCGATACTACAACGGATTGTAAATGTCGCGGATGGTGATGCGAAGTGGCGTGAAGATATCTGTCCGTGTGTGTGGGTTTTCGATAAACGGTGTGTGCTAAGGTACCATTCTCTCTAACCATAACTTTTACATCGAGAAAAGCTAACGCCCTGTCTATCTCCATTTCAAACGTAAACCGGATGTTCGGGTGTATGGAGTTTAAGTGTATGGCTAATTGTTCTACTTCTGTTCTTCCCCCTTTTATTATACAAAAGACATCATCGACATACCTTTTCCATAACTTAATATGTGACATATTTCGATCGATAGACTCCTCGAAATGCTCCATCCAGATATTAGCCATAACCGGTGCAACAGGGCTTCCCATGGCTACTCCGTCGATCTGGAGGTAGTATTGTCCTCGGAAAAGGAAGTAATTGCCTTCTAGACAATTCTTCAGCAGAACAATGTAGTCTGTAGACAGATCGTTTGCTCTCAGCTTCATCTCGATGACATCTAGGCAGTCCTGAATAGGAACGTTTGTAAATAGTGACTCCACATCAAAACTCACCATCACTTCCTCTGGTTCCACCTTCATGCTCTTGATGATGTCAACAAAATGGCGAGAGTCTTTTACGAAAGACGATGTCTTACCGACTAACGGTTGTAGCACCGAGGCTACATGTTTCGCTAAATCGTAAGTAGGTGAAGCGATTTGACTTACGATTGGCCTTAGTGGTACATTTCCCTCGATCCTAACTCCCACACCCAGTATGTAAAGTTAAAGTTGCCGACAGGAGTTAATTTATTTGTGTTAGCATATAACGTCCTAACTAAATTCCTACCAGAGTGCAAGTATCAAAATCGTTTATTTTCACCTGCTAAACGAACAGATGCAACCCTTTACACGTTCCCATTTGCTAGCGAACTCTCACCGACTCGTAAATTTTGCACAAATGAAACACAAACGCATTAGTTGATCAAATATTTACATTTGCACAATAATATTTGCTACAAAATCATTGTTAATATATTTGTAAATGGCGATTGGAAATTGTACATAAATGAAGTGGCGTTCATTATGATTCATGGGAGTGTTTGCTGTTTGAATACTTAGTAATGATGTGCAAATATTGTGTGCAAATTAGTACTAAAGTGAACATTAACAAGTAAAGTGTGAATTTTGTACAAATATAAAATAGTTAGGTCTAATTGTGCCTCCATCCCTGCTTAAAGTTCAAACGAGCTAGATCAGTGATTCATAACCATCTGTGGGTTGAAATGATGCGTATAGTTATCTTATTCACGAAAAGATGAATTTATTGTTCTTCAATCAGATGATCTGTGTCAGAGTTATATACAAATGAGTAAGTTTATTGCAATAATATCGGCAACGCGTTTGCTGCAGGTTTGCTACTATTTTGACAGTTACAATAATTAAACGCTAATACTCGTACTGTTCCAATGAACACAGTAACATATACAACCCTTTTTCTTTTACAAATAAAGATAGAAGATGGCTTTTATTTCATGAATTAACAACAATAATGTGATTTGTTCTAATTTGTTTTAAATTTTAGTCGTTAATTGCAAAACTAAATTTAAAAAAAATTGAAAATAAGACCTCCTTCATATTAGTATTCCCATATTTATAAGTTCGCGTGCATATTTGGTATGAATACTTCCTGTTCGATGAATGCTTATTTGCTAATTATTTTATTATTTTCTTGTAGTCATTTTAATGTGACATTCAAATTACCTATATTCAACGTTTGTATTTGGACTATGCATGCACATTCAGTAGAAAGAGCACATGCGTATAAGGATTTATTCATTTTACAGATACGGCGGCTAAAAACGTCCGTGTGCAAACACTATTACAGTTTTGGACTCTTCTGTCAAACATATTATGTAGATATTTGAACATTTAATACGTATGCATGCTCCAATACTGCACATACCGTAGTTAACAAGTGAGTCCAAAGACAAACGGACAGTAATCGGTCACGCTCGACTGAACAAAGAGACATAAACCATCGGCATCTTGTCTCCACATCATTGTTTAAACCCACAGAGCGTTAAATTTACTAAATTTCAGTCGCAATCACTCTCTGAAACGGGTTTTAAATATAGCGTGAGGTGAGGACGTTCTGTTATATTAGAAATTGTAACGAAACAATTAGTGTTATACGAAATAATTTCTTATTTAACAAAGACAACGCCTGCGAACAAGCTCTATATCGCAAGGGAAGTTTACTGTCACAGTAGCTTTAGTGGTTAATCTGGTCCCCTCGCCACTAACATCACCAAGTGACTTGGGTTCAATTCCTGCACAAGACAAATATTTGAGTGATTTATAGATATTTATTTCGAGTCTGTGTGTACTTTGTGTTAATTATATGTTTGTAAAATCCCCCGCGACTCAGGAAAAGTTTGCGGATGTTGTCTTTTGAAATGAAGAAGAAATTTAGTAACTTACAATTAACTGTCTCAAAGCACAACCAGCCTCAGATCAACGTGATGCAAAATATCTGTCCTATTGGAAAATCATTTTGTCGTGACCAGATATTCTTTAACGAGAGGTGAAAGCTTAGAAAGAAAGAAACGTAAAACAACTTCTTTCACGTAACTCTTCCTTCGTAAACTAAATTTCACAATACCATATTTGACTGTAGGAACCTCATAGTAATAAGTTTCAAACAAAGCGGGTGCACAGACCGTCGTACAAACATACAGAGATACTTAAATATTTACGCATATTAACAATGTTACAGTGTTATGGCTGCTAAACAAATGTTTACGCGTTACAATCGTAAAATGTTGTTAGTTTGTAATTAACTCGTTTGATTGTTACACTCCTGTTATTTTTAACTGAACTTGAGTGAACCGAGGAAATATTGCGTGTTTAGAGCGGTCACAGATTAGGCATTTAAAAAGCGTCTATTTTCAAAAAGGCAACAACCGTTTTATGATAGATGAGGCACAGCGGAGACGCTCGCCTTGGAAAGTGCCTCAACACCCAACAGAATCAATCAATTTATTGCGAAATATGGGTTACAAACGATCTTAATGTTATGTATAGAGGAGAAGATCGCAGCCATAACAGTAAGTGTTGTGTTACTGCTGGTGTCCAGAGCTCATTGTGGAGGTAAATTAAGCGATTATATTAGTTCATAACTAACATCACATCCTTGCACATCTCTGGTATAAACGCAGCCTAAGGCTGAATGAGGATGCTTGCGACGTCTGACGATTAAAAGATATTTTCCTTTTTTCTTTTCGAAATTTAAAAAATAAACGAAATTTGAAACATATTTTATTTACGGCCTGCTTTTGATCTTATGATTTATAAAAATGCCAAGTTAAAATTAAAATTATTAGGTCATTATAAATTAAGATTGCGTAACATGAGTAAAATTTATGTTTTGTATTTGAGTGTATAGGTAAATTGCCTATAATTTATATAAAAAAATATCTATATCTTAGAGAAAATTTATTATATGAAACCCTAATAATAAGGTGTACCTAGAAACTAGAAAGTTGTACATGATTTTACAGAATAATATTTTAAAATTTGTATCGGTACAGATCCAAAGATTATTATAGCATAAGATTGTACTTAAACATCATTTTATCAAGTTAAGTCTTACCAAAAGCTGCCAATGAAAGATTAAGTATAAAGTTATAACTTTAATACCATAATATATTTCAATTTTAAATGTCCACAATGTCGTTTAACTGCAGATAATTTTCTGAACTACAAAAAGAAATAAATGCATCGATACATCGAACTAAATCGTCCTAAATAAACCATTACCAAATTTAAAAAAAGTTACTTCCTCTCGACTGAAAATAAACTTTAAATCCTTTGAAATAAGGTACAAAATTATTTATAAATATAAACTGATACTATTGGTCTCACAAATAAAAATGAACTTTAACATGTCATTATTAGGTTGAAAATCATTCGCTTAAATACAATAAACATTTATAAAACCATCTTTGTGAATGGGCAGTCGCGTTCGTATTTAAAAAAAGTTCGTTTTTGTTGCCACAATGTCTGCCGTAAATCGTTGTCCATTGAGAATCGTCGTCGACTCGAAACTAAGTTAAAAAAAAAACAAGAAAAAATGGCGGGTAACTACCTGCTATTAGATTTTGAGTGAGTTGTAATATTTTGGTCCTGTTGCATTTCGACGGCATGCATTTTAAAGTGTCAAACTTTCTCGATATTCTTTTAAGTACGTAAATTATTTTCACTCAAGTGTTTAAAATATCTTTCATACAATGCAAAAAGTAATTAATAAAATAATGTAAATAATAACTGTCACCAGCGGATCCACCCTCTTGTCATTCATGGTCACTGCAACTTTTATCACATAGGGGTTGAACTGCTACCTAATTTCTTTTTTAGAGGTCACTCTCTATAACCTTCATTCATATTTTCTTACTTTCGGAACCTGTGGTTTCCGTTGTGCGTTGATTACTCAGCAAAAAAAAAACAAATATTAAAGAAAAACTCAATAAAATAATCCCCAAAATATTACTGGAATTATTGTTATTCTATATACCTACTTATATATATTCCTTCTTCATAATATAAAAAGACTAGAATATCAAATTTATAAAGCAAATCACAGGCGGGTCTAGAAAGTCAGTATTATTTAATAAATTATTAGTTGACAAATGTTATTACACTATTGATGAATTTCTTAATGATAAAAAATTGATTTTATAATTCACAAAAGATATTACTAATTTATTGTTATTACTGATTTAATTTAATTTCACTTGATTTATATTAACTTTTTTTATATTAATTAATTAAATAATTATTTTATTTTATGCATGACACAATTTTAATATTATATTTGTATGTCGATAAGACAAAAATAGTGCACTATTGTATGAACTCAAGACCTATTATGTAAACCATACCTATGTTTAACAAATAAATTTTCTTATTCTTAGTAAAACTTATTACAGTCTGTCCCAAGAGAAGCGCATATTAAACAGTAAGTAACATTCAACATCAGATAACAGTAGAAAGAATGATTGTAAATTACTGCACAATTTATAGACCCCTAGAGATAAGCCTCTCATCTCTCACAGAGAAAAAATACCTTTTCACTTTTAAACCGACAGAATATGAAAGTAGGTTAATTGGAAGGAAAATTTAGAATTAAAAGTGTGGGATTATTATTAAATAAGTCAATTTGGCATAGCTTAACATAGGTAGATTGCTATACATATGAAGTAAATCTCTGTAAATAAATTAAGCTTTGTATTTATTAAAGACTGTTTTGAGTTCTAAATAAAATTAATAAGACTTTGAAACGTCTGCATAAATTTTAATAAAACATGTCGAACATTCACTAAATATAAACTCTAATCTTTGGATCTGTAGGTACCGATACCAATTTTAAAATATTATTCTGTAAAATCATGTATAACTTTCTAGTTTCTAGGTACATGTTATTATTAGGCTTCATATTATTATATTAAATGTAAATATATATATATATATAAATAAATATATAATAGACACGTAAAACGTAATACATACCTTTTTTGCGTCGGGCCTTAAAATTACATACAAATAGCATTATCTACTAGAATATCCTAGATTTCTAGTAGCGTGGGTGGTAGCTAATAAGAACAAATTACAAGCTTATTTGACTATTAAATGCTATTTAACATTAACAACTGTGTAATGAACGGTCAAAAGTTAATTGTTAGTGTGATAATTGATTTGCTGAAATTTTATCCGTGTCAACTGGCGAATACAAGGATTTGGATTGAGACCAATAAAACATATAGATGGTCCATGTCTTGGTTAAGAAAAATGTCTTGTTTTAAAGTTGGTATGTAAATTAGGTGAGGCCTAGGTCCAGCAGTAAAAAGGTCGCTGGGTCTGATTGGATGCGGAAGGTTGAGGATTGAGTGTTATGGCACGTGTTAGGAGAGGCCTATATCCAGTGGAGTGCAATAGGCTGGAATGATGATGATGTCCAGCAGTGGACGTCGTAGGGCTGATATGATGATGATGATATAAGTTTCCCTGAATTGTTTGTCATTTTGTGCGTACATAGAATAAAAGCCGTCGAACATAATTATAACCTCCTCCTTTTTTGAAGTCGTGTAATAAACATTTTATTTAGGAGGTAAATAGGTAAATTTAGGAGGAAAACAAACATTCAGGATGTTTGTTTTCCTCCTAAATTTACTATTTTTCCTATTTGCCATAAATTTATTATAAATTTAGAGTAAGTTTTTCTGCTGACTGTATTTTATATGTACTTTCAATACGGCGTATGGGTATGCCTGATATTTCACGGGGCGAATGGGCACTAGCACCTGGTATGTATGGGGCGAATCTTGCGGGGCGTATGAGCTCGTAGCCTATAATCACACCACAGAACAGAGATAGCTTTTTAAAGGATTCACACATTTACATGCTTTACTAGCTAACTGCCGCGCGTGGCGTCGCCGTCGGTCGCCCCCGTGGTTCTTTGTTAGACCATTAATCTTTCCTATTGATCGTAACGTGATTTTTTTTATAAAACCAACAGCAGTAATAACAAAAGTGCAGTAACAATATGATACAAAGATAGATATAAAGATGTTATAAGTATAGGTTAACACTAGGAGCTGAATAGCGACCAAACAAAGATTCACAGGAGCGAAACACATGTAGCATTTCAGAATTGTCCTATTAATAGTACAATTATTGTTTCTAATTACAAAGTATTTAATAAAGCTGTTTGCTTTCTACTAACAAAAATACGCTACACGTTTAAACAATAACAAGACTAATTGTATTCTAAACAAATATTGTTATTGAAAAGACTTACACAAATAGATTTAGATTTAAACCACTAATTGGCGTACAGTAACTTCAACAGATTTCAGTTGAAACAATTTAAATGTAATATTCTTTTTATCAATTTAAATGTAATCGCTCGCTGTGGCGGAGATTAGGTGAGGCCTTTGTTCAACAGTGGACGTCATTGGGCTGATATGATGATGATGATTATATTTTTTAAATTTTTCTCAAATACCTATACCCTATATTTGTAGACTTTCTCCGGAGCTTTTGTTTGGCCTCTACTCAGCTTTTATTGGTCTTATCGTGATATTAATTGAAAAGATTTTTTCAATTCGACTTAGTGGTTCCTGAGATTAGCGCGTTCAACCAAACAAACAAACTCTTCAGCTTTATTAATATTAGTTTATATAGATTTTGAATTGTTATCTGTAATAGACTATAGACAATAAGTGATTTGCAATCAATGGACACCCAACATTGTCATGATCATAAACAAAAAACATTTTGTAATAGATATATATTTTTTTAAAACGTTTTTTGTATCGAATATTAAGCGCTGGCCTAAAGCTATTTTCAACACTTCTTTATTAAATACTAGCTACCCGACAAACGTTGTCCTGCATGATGTACCAATCGATTGCAGCGCCATCAGCTGGGTTTATTTGTGAATCTAAACCATCCTCGAATCCACTTGAACACATACACAAAAATTCATTCAAATTGGTTCAGCCGTTTAGGAGGAGTTCACTGTCAACACACGTACAGAAGAATTATATTATATATATAAAGATAATTCTTTATAGTTTACAAGAGCATTTAAATTCCACCCTGTTCCTAACTGTTCAAAATAACACTCGCGTAGGTACTTATGTGTGAATTATTCAAATTTGTCAATATCAGATATCTAACAATACCAAAACATGATGTATCCAATTATTCAAATAGTCTGTAATTATGTACCGGTAACAAGGGGCCTCTAGAATTACCACACAGCAGAATATACGTACCTACTTATCTACCCATTAGTTAATTTGATATGATGTCAAAATTGTAATATTGCTAGTATCTGTCGCGACTATATCACTACCAGGACATCAGATATCAGAGCTATTGTTACCGATACTGATTAATATGTACTGCTAAATGTTCTTGTTAGGAGACTGCCGACTGTGCCATTAAAAAAAATATTTTTTATATAATATGTGCCAATATTAAGATGTGTTTGTTTGGTTGAACAGACTAAAAAACTGAACCGACCTAGTCATATTCATCAGAAAGCCTAAAAAACGGCTGACGCCTTGTTTATGGATGTGACTAGAGAAACCGCTACCATATTTATAGTGAATACGTTGCCCTGTAGTGTCAACACAAATATATATGTAGAATCAGAATAGTGTGGATGGTCAGGATGGTGAGAATAAATTAAATTAAATAAGATGAGAACATAAAATCAGACATCTCTCTTTAGTGGGCGTTAAATAATAATAAAAATGGATTTCTAAATAGGAACTTATATTATTTACAAACAACAATTTGATATAATAGTGGCTTAATACAAACAATAGACAAAGGAACCTGTGCGTACAATATTAATAATAATTAATTTATCAGCATTAATAGAGGTCAGGCATAAAATGTAGTACAAACTATGTTACTAACATTAGAGGTCAATTATTGGTATACAAACTATTTTAAGTTACAAATAATGGAGGTCAGTATCTTGGCCGACATTATATTCTCTTTGGCCGACACCTCCGATACACAGATAATAATTATGTTAAAGCAATTAGAAGTTAGAGTACCTGGTCAGACAGCCTATATGGGCGTCACATACCGTACTGTGGTGAAATACATTACCTATGCCAAAGCGATCGCAGAGCAATCTAGCTAAGGCAAATATACAGACCATGGGTTAGAGTCTGTACCGAATAGTCCCTAACGAACACAAACAGACGAGCCGTTATAGTTCGTACAGTGGCATACACCACCCAAAACCTAAGCGATCGCAGAGCAATCTAGCTAAGGCGAATATACAGACCATAGGTTAGAGTCTGTACCGAATAATCCCTAACGAACACAAACAGACGAGCCGTTCAGTTCGTACAATGGCGAAAGCCATCCAATCATCCGAACCTTCACTGAACCAACCGGCCAGGCAGGGTAGCCCTTGAACCGTAGATAAGAACAGCTGAAGTAGGAGAGTAAACCGACAGTTCTGTCGGGAGCGGGGAGCTCTATGAGTCTTTCACAAGGATCGACTGGCGGTAAAATCAAATGTATGGGGTTTATATACCCACCGAGTTCCCGCCAACAACTCTGTCCATTGGCGCCAGGAAATGGGCGCCAAAGCGTTTACTCAAAACATAACTATTATCAAAATAGATCTTAAATCTAATAAGATACACATTGTAAATTCATTAAATAATCCAATAATAATTATCATTAACTAATAACAAGGATTAGAATGATATTAATAATCTTTACAATAAAAGTTGTGATATTCAAACATGTCCCGCCAATAAATTTTACAAAAACATAATTTTATCATAAAATGCTATGAATCACATTTGTATGCACATAAACAATCATCTTTTAATTAATTAGGCATCATTCAATAGTTATATCACATAAATAGACAATTATTAACAATAAATGAAAATTCCAGTACTTAACCTCAATATTGTATTTACAAATTTAATAATCTCCGACACGGCCAGAACTGACATTACACACGTCCTCGTGTGGTTCTACAACAAAACAATAATGATATTTACTAAATATCGTTCGGCCTTTCTGACAACTTCTATGCAAAAGAATATGAGGATCCTTTTGGACGCTACGTAAGTACTGAAAAATCATGATACCAACAATAATTCTCAATAAAAAAATAATTTCAGTAAACAACAATACCCTTGTAGGCATAACACATAGCAATTAACTACAATTAAAACAGTCGTATAGACATCCAACATAGAAGTCAAGATCAACTTCATAATCAGGCGTCAAAATAGACAACCACAAAACGATTTGCAATAATAATAGTTTATACAGAAAATTCCTGAAACCATAAGTAATTCTCAAAATTATCTTTCGAACAACTACACTGTTGTAGGCACATTACATAGCACAAATTGCAAAACAGTCAGAATATACATCTGACATAAGAGTCAATATCAACTTCAGAATTACATAAAATGCGTCTTTGACAGACGTATTCGACGAAAATCGATAATCACATACAGGTAGGTTTCCAAAATAAGATTATCTAGAAAAATCTTAAAGCAGTAATTATTAATTAAAAATTAATCATTTTAACTTTAACATCTATACTGTTATAAGCACATCACATAGCACAAATTACAAAACAGTACAAAGAATGTACATAAAAGTCAAGTTCAACTTCAAAATTATACAGGTGCCAACCACAAACAGGCGTCAATTTAGACAGCCATACACTGGTGTCAAAATAGACAACCGTACACAAGCGTCAAAATAGACAGCCACACACAGGCGTCAAAATAGACAACCTTACACAGGCATCATACTAGATAACCATTCATTGGCGTCAAAATAGACAACCATACACAGGCGTCATAATAGACAACCTTACACAGGTATCATACTAGATAACCATTCATTGGCGTCAAAATAGACAACCATACACAGGCGTCATAATAGACAACCCCTTACACAGGCATCGTACTAGATAACCATTCATTGGCGTCAAAATAGACAACCATACGCAGGCGTCATAATAGACAACCTTACACAGGCATCATACAAGATAACCATTAATTGGCACCAAAATAGACAAACATACACAGGCGTCATATTAGACAACCTATCGCATTTAGGAGTCACCAAAGACATCCTCATCGCATTAAAGACATTCCGAACAATAACTTGGCTATGATGTGTCAGTAACAGTACAATCATCGTCATAATAATATTCTACCACAATAACAATATTCTACCACATTTACACAGTGCCATCTAGTCCCAAATAAAGCAATTATATTTGCCTGTGTTATGGGCACCAAACAACTGTTATAGTACTTAAATACATCAGTCAGTCAGTAGACAGTCATCATTAAAGGCAAACAGAAAATAGACATTCAGGCATTTTTCTTAGAAAACCAATGGCACATTAGTAGAAATCTAGAATATACCACATAAAATTAAACAATTATCTCAGTTTTGCATTAGGTTACTCAATTCCATAAAGTTGTAAATTAACTTGAAATTAAGGTCAGTAATTAAATTAGGCAGTACGTAATAACAATCCTGACACAAAACTTGAGAAAAATAACATAGCATCACGCCTTTCCCTTCTTCTTATCGTGTGGGTTTGAGGCAGACCCTGGTGTTGGAATTTATCAAGTCGCCGAGAAGGCTTCCAACTTGACTTAACGACTACCACATTATGTGGTAACCATGACCAACGGGTTTACGTGCCTTCCAAAGCACGGAGACGCTCGAGAATGAAATTACCACAAACGGTCACCCATCATGGACTGACCCTGCTGAGGGTTGCTTAACCTCGATGATCGTAACGAACATCTCAGTACCACAATGCTACGAGAGTCTGCAACGCCTTTCCCTGAAGAGGTTAGCAGGGGTGCATTACACACACATTTGGCCGTCACATGAAACAGGGGTGAGCCTTCCAACTGGAAACATTTATTTTCCAAACTCTGAAAAGCCCAATAGCATTTTTACCCAAACCGGGAATCGAACCCGGGACCCCTTGTACAGCAGTCGTATATACTTTCTGCTGCTTCACTGCGACAGTTACAATATGAGAAAGCCATTGAAAATTAAATTAAATCAATAGCACTTTAAAAGTCAGCAATTGACTTCGATTTTCACATTATCTATGCTCATTAAATCAAAAGATTATTTACAAACGCATAAAACAATAATTCAAAAATGGTCAATAACCAATACATTTTTAAGTTTCTCATTCATTCAAAGTAGTTATTGTTGATGAAACTCACAACAATTTATTTTTGTTACTTTTTGTCGTACTAATGATAATTATGAGTAACCAAAACTGTCATAGCTATTAAAACAGGAAATAGCCTAATACTAAAAAACAATTATAAACAACATTTTTTTTTTAAGTTGTAAATAAAATTGTTTGTTACTTCGTTCTCCATTTAATTTTACTATTTGCGTAATAGTTACACAAAGTATAGAAACATTCTCAGAAACTCTTATTTTGTTTAAATTTAGAATTCTCAATTAATTAATGTAAACTACAAAATGCAATTATTGTTAAACGATACCGAAGTGAATCTAAAGAAATACTTTCTTTAGATAAAAATTTAATAATAATAATAATATGAGCTCCAAATTAATGCTGAAGTTACAACTCTATCTGAAATATTATTTTAGCGGGAAAAGTTGTAAATGTCAATTTCTTAAAAATGAAAATAAGAATTATTAGAAAATGTAACAATAACTTTTGCACTTGCCAATTGAATTTACAGCAAACCTTTTTAAAGCTACTCTAAGTCTTAATCCTCATATTACAGTACCAAGTTTGAGATCATATAAAGCGTCAATTAATTTTATTAAGGTAAACACACATACTAATTGTTGTCAGCGGCAATATTGACATTAATTTCTATTTTAGACTAAATATTAACCGCTACATTTAGAGGTTTAAATATTTCTTAGTAGGTATTTATCTTTCTCTAGTTAGAGGAGAGGACACCCGAGCCCAGCAACGGGACCAAATGGGTTGCTGATAAGTGATGATGAGGTATTTATAAAAATTACTTTGCTTCGCAAAAATCAAGTAAAGTCAGCGTGCAATCATGTAAAGTTTTGCAGTAATGCAATATTATTATTAAACCATAAAAATAACAAAACTTGTCTCCATATGGGCTAGAGAACAATTCAAATAATCAATCTTGTGGTGTCATACAATTAAACGACTTTACCACGAAGCTTTCCTTTGATTATCATTTTACAAAATGTTTACTTAGGTAATTCGTTCATTAAAACATCAATAAACTAAAGAACATTCAGCCTCAAAATAATAACGAAATAAAAGTACATCACCGGATCATCACAAAACATCGGAGACAGTTCGTACTCCACAAGATTCCACTTGTTTAGCAGTAGGTTTACTGCTCGGCAACTGGTTACTAGCAGGTCATCTTGAAGGTCTCGAGGTCCACCACTCGTATCTCCTGGACGCTTTACACCCTGGAGTGATGTGGCACAACTCCCCGAAGCAGTAGCAGATTTTCTTATGGGCTGGCCTTTACGAAGAACTTGTCGATGCAGAATGTGTTACTTCAACAATTTTAAACCTTATGACAGAAAACACAGATTAAAGTACTTGTTCGTATGTTTATAAAAATAATAGTGCGAGTCAGATGAAGACTGTGATTTGCTTCAAGACAAGACACTCAGTTCTTGTTGTACCATAGACCCAGTTAACAATTCAATAGTAAATGCAAATTAATAATGAATCGAATTTAAAAACAGTTGAAAATGCAATAAATTCAACTCTCATTGTTTCCATTTGGACTTTAAAGAAGTACCTAGTCAATCGATTAGTACGGACAGCTAAGGGAACTTTGTCTCTTGGTTCCTTATTATAAAGTAACAGTTTCAGAAATATAAAACACTTTGAAATCTATCTAAATAACATCCGCGTTGATACTTGAGCAAGCCATGTACCACTAAAGCAATGACTAATTGCAATAATAAGTTTAATCCAACAAGCAAACGTTAAAAGAGACAACCCACGGATGTGTGCTAGACTCAGTTATATCAGTATTGTGACAAGAGTAACACAGACACATAAGTTTAAGATATTCTCATAACTTTGAATTATAGTGCCTTATTATTCCGGTTCTATAATTTTTATAATGCTCGCCATGGGTCATCAGTCTGTGTATAGTTATGTTTCAGACTGGATCAGATCAGCTCTGATCCCACTTCTGATGTAGAATCAGAATAGTGTGGATGGTCAGGATGGTGAGAATAAATTAAATTAAATAAGATGAGAACATAAAATCAGACATCTCTCTTTAGTGGGCGTTAAATAATAATAAAAATGGATTTCTAAATAGGAACTTATATTATTTACAAACAACAATTTGATATAATAGTGGCTTAATACAAACAATAGACAAAGGAACCTGTGCGTACAATATTAATAATAATTAATTTATCAGCATTAATAGAGGTCAGGCATAAAATGTAGTACAAACTATGTTACTAACATTAGAGGTCAATTATTGGTATACAAACTATTTTAAGTTACAAATAATGGAGGTCAGTATCTTGGCCGACATTATATTCTCTTTGGCCGACACCTCCGATACACAGATAATAATTATGTTAAAGCAATTAGAAGTTAGAGTACCTGGTCAGACAGCCTATATGGGCGTCACATACCGTACTGTGGTGAAATACATAACTATGCCAAAGCGATCGCAGAGCAATCTAGCTAAGGCAAATATACAGACCATGGGTTAGAGTCTGTACCGAATAGTCCCTAACGAACACAAACAGACGAGCCGTTATAGTTCGTACAGTGGCATACACCACCCAAAACCTAAGCGATCGCAGAGCAATCTAGCTAAGGCGAATATACAGACCATAGGTTAGAGTCTGTACCGAATAATCCCTAACGAACACAAACAGACGAGCCGTTCAGTTCGTACAATGGCGAAAGCCATCCAATCATCCGAACCTTCACTGAACCAACCGGCCAGGCAGGGTAGCCCTTGAACCGTAGATAAGAACAGCTGAAGTAGGAGAGTAAACCGACAGTTCTGTCGGGAGCGGGGAGCTCTATGAGTCTTTCACAAGGATCGACTGGCGGTAAAATCAAATGTATGGGGTTTATATACCCACCGAGTTCCCGCCAACAACTCTGTCCATTGGCGCCAGGAAATGGGCGCCAAAGCGTTTACTCAAAACATAACTATTATCAAAATAGATCTTAAATCTAATAAGATACACATTGTAAATTCATTAAATAATCCAATAATAATTATCATTAACTAATAACAAGGATTAGAATGATATTAATAATCTTTACAATAAAAGTTGTGATATTCAAACATGTCCCGCCAATAAATTTTACAAAAACATAATTTTATCATAAAATGCTATGAATCACATTTGTATGCACATAAACAATCATCTTTTAATTAATTAGGCATCATTCAATAGTTATATCACATAAATAGACAATTATTAACAATAAATGAAAATTCCAGTACTTAACCTCAATATTGTATTTACAAATTTAATAATCTCCGACATATATATATATTTAAAAACTCTTGCTTTTAAAGAATGCGCTTGACACCAATTCAAATATCTATTAAAAATTAATTAACATATTGATTGGCATCAAGTCGTAAACTATAAAATCCATAATAACGACACACCTATTAATGATTATTTGTTTCTATAATTATGTATTATTATAATTAAAAACAAATTTAAAAAGATAAACGAGAAATAACAGCGCGAGACCAATCCGCAGCCAGGTCAGCGTGTGTGGATAATGGCCTAAACCCTCTCAGTTCTCTAGATAGAGGGGAGGAGACCTGAGCTCAGCAGTAGGACATTCATGGGGTGCTGATGATGATGATCAGTGCTCAAGTGTAACTACTACCAACTGGAAATCGACATAAACGTTTTCGTCGTGTCTGTATCACTTCTATGTAAGGTCTACATCACGTCTACGTTACATCTATGAAATTGTAGAAAGACAGACTGATTAAAAAATCAATGCAGGAACCCTGAGAGCCTCTTCGCAATGTCGATATTCAATTGGTGGATTTCCATACCGCGAGCGTTATCAAATGTTTGAAAGTGACAAAACGATCAAACTTCAAATCTTTTAACTAACTTGGATCACATACATGTAACGTATGAACGTCATACAAAGCCAAAAATAGCATCAGCAAATTTACCTACGGCCACTTCACTGATAAGGTTGAGCTCTCAGAAGACATGCACATTCAAATATACAAACATTCCATAAGTAACGACTAGGGTCCCATAATCTCTTCTTCAGCAGATCAACTATTTAATTCAATATATGTGTACTTATAGTTTTAGCGTTTAAAGATACAACATTGACATCATCAAAGTGCGACGATCAAAGCCAATATGCAACCACCCTTATGTTATCGCGGACATTTGTCAATCAAACAGTCACGGCTACTTAATAAATAGTGATGTCGTAAAATTTGACGTACTACTTGAATATTGATTAGTTTGATATCCAATAAAACTGTCAAGTTAGAATTTAATTGTCAAGTGATTTATAGAGGTATTCACTACCTGAGTGTTCGACATTCTTCCTAGCATAGCTTGTTTCAAAAATAACTACGGATTAATATGGACTATGCAATCAAATCGGGGTAGTAAATTCTACAAGTATAATGGGAATGATCAATTTGAGCTGGTTTAATAATTATAGTAGTCTAGGAATTAGGAAAGCAATTTATTATGGAATACCACAAACATAAAAAAGGCTAAGTTGAACCAAGAATCTCAATAGTAAAACGACCCTAGATGAGTTTAGAGAATGCGAATACAATCTGCATTTACCAGCATCTGCGTTCAGTAATTACTGAACAAGAATCGCATACCGGGTCACATGACCTGGCATATGACCTTAAAATAAATGAACCAGCTTGCAAATAAATACACTGACCAAAGTTCTTTCTCACCGACCAACGGCAATAAATTAATGAAATATATTACTTGAACATAATTAATTTTATGGCGATCCTGGGCCGTCTATAGTGGCCGCACGGCGCTCTTCGCCTGCGGAAATCTTCACTTAATTAACTTATTGGGCCATTATAGAGGGAGCAAGATATTAAGAGGGTACGCCACATGGACGAAAATATTGTAAATGTGGATATTAGTGGAAGATGAGAGGAATTAGTAATAGATGAATGGTTATTCACGGATTTATGCACAGCCTGCAGCTTTTTTGTGATACGTTAGTAAAAAGTTACCAGATCGAATGCATTTTGCTTAATACTTATTGTAAAATAGTATATTTTGCATCTTCCAATCCTAACTCTCGGGTCGGCACCAGGCGTGTCGCCATGCACTTTTAGCTCAGAGTTGCTTTCGCTCTACTCATTCAAAGAATCAACCGATCAATTCGAGCAAAGCTCGCTGTACTATGCCTACCATAACAATTTAACTATAATAACCAACCGTTTAAGCTAATCCGAGCTGGATCAATTACAAAACGGTTCCGTGAGATTATTTAGCTGTTACAACATCAACATTAATACAAGCGATCTACAAAGAGTAACTGATGCTCTGGATAACCTCTTAGATCTAATAGAGAATCGTTGGAAAATGTGCCTTAATTTAAGTACTTCTATTATAATCTATTATTACTTTACTATAATAATAAGGCTCCGTTTCACCACTAGGAGATAGTGTATAGATCTGAAACTAAATTGACATAGTTTTTAAGCTGAATTAACTTAAGTTTAAAATTGTTTAAAATATCTCGATAACGGCTGTAACTTTGGTTGTATTCTTGTTCAAGTTAATCTTCAAAACTGGTGGACCCCATCTGTAAATTTAACGATACAGCTTGGACTTAATTAAAATGGCTTAACGATATTTTTGTACAAAATTATGGTAGATAGAAAGTTAAATGAACTTTATATTTATAAAATAAACAAAAAACAAATTATTATATTTTGAACAAAAACTACCCTTGTAAATAGTACAAGTGAGTACATTTTCGTATAACAATTTGCGAGTAGTTAATCTTAGTGCACAAACCATGTCTGGACATAAAAGGGACGGTCCATAGTTCAAGGAAGCGTGTTCATCTCGCAGAACATACGGTCAGTGGGTTCGAATCGGTGTTGGGTTTCGGGCCCCACAACCAACTTCGGATGTAACTTTGTACGTACAATATAGCCTTGTTAGTGTACACTACTTGAGATTGGAGTTTGAATATGCTATCATGTTTTATTTGAATGTTTTTACTCTAAAAATGTTCAGCAGTCTGCTAAAAATTACCATGAGGGCCAACACTGTAGAATAAAAATTATGTAATGGAGGGGGGCAAATGGGCAAGCGCGTCACCGGGTGGTCGTTGCCACAACACCAACACCAACTTCTAGGCTTCTACATGCTATGCTTACATAAATATTATACAAAATTAAACAAAAAAATCCTTAACAAAACTTGAAGGGCGACATGTAAATTTTTAGTTTTCGTTGATTTCTTTCAAAACTACAGAATAAGTATAAGTAATAGTACTCCAAAACGAATCAATTTCGATAAAATGTACCTATATGGGACTATTACTGAAGTGGAACAGTGACGATTCGGTACTAACTCAACTACCTATCAAAAAAATAATTATCAATTCACAATGGGCTGAGTTCCTCCTTTAGGTAAACTCGGTTAAATAATTACATTTACAGAGCATTCTTACATAAATGTTTTGACTTTAAAACGAATTCCGGTTATTGGGTGATTAATATACCTGACTGTCACCGTGGCGCAGTGGTTAAGGTGGTCGCCTCGCCACTACATCGCCGTGCTGGGTGACGTGGGTTCGATTCCCACACGAGACAAATATTTGTGTGATTCATAGATATTTGTTTCTAGTCTGGGTGTACTTTGTGTCCGTTAGTTTCATGTTTGTAAAGCTCCCCGCAACACAGGGCTTGTTCCCTAGTGCGGGCGTTGTCATTTTAAAAGAAAAAAAAAAAAAAAAAAAAAAAAAAATACCATTGCAGCGATTGTTTATAGCAACCTCTTACTTTATACATATTTATAATATTAATATACTGTATCCATTCCTAACTCCTGCGCAGATCTCATAGATAATATAAAACATCTAGATAGTCTTCGTGTGGGTCCGTTTGTCACAGCGTCCATTGTTCTGTCGACATCCAGCGTCCAGCGTCCAGCGACTCGCCGTCTCCAGCCAGTCGGACTACGCGATACGACAACTACAAAGAGCTGTGGTACTCGTATCTAATGCGCGTGCGCGGACCTTTTTGTTATTATTTATTGCGCCTATTGTATTATGTTTTAAACATTGAATTGTGGTATATTTAAACGAGTTGTGTTAGTTTGTGTTACATTAGAAAGGTTTATTCAGTAAGAGTTGAAAATCACTTTTTTGGCATGACTATTGATATTACATGACATATAGAATACAGATTTATTAGAGTTCTCAAGTGTCAATTACATGGTTATAAAGAAAACAATACAAAGAGCATTATAATCATACCGATTATTTGATACTGCCGGTCGGAATCGAACTCGGACCACATGATTTGCATGCCGGTCACTTATGCATTTGGCCACCATCGCTTGACATACATGAATATAACATAGCAGATTCATGCTTAATTCTACGTAGCTAATGTACATGTTTTATTGTATACGAATTGAAAAAAAATTCTAGATAAGTACTTAAATAATAAAAAGTAACGTTCGAACTCAAAATTAATACCTTAAATTTAATATCAAACAGATTCAAAACTTAATATTTTACTTCAAAATTTCACAAAAACGTAGTTCAACTTTAATCCCAAAATAATTAAAACTACCCTCCGAATTTCGAAACAAACAAATAGTGTGTAAGCAAACAACGCCGGGGTTAATAACTATGCAAATTCTTGCAAACAAACTGACAAATAACTTGCATGTAGTATATTGACCAGAATAAGTTGAGCCCCACGTTTCGCTGGTTGTTTGAGTTGGAGGAGTACTGGGGAGAAATGTTGAGTGTTCAGGGGTCTAAGGATGCTGGCCAATGGTGTTGGGCTAGTAATGAAATGTCTGGATCAGAATGCCATGGGCTATTTGCAAGTATAGTCGGTAACAAAAGCCTTCGATAGCTAATGATAAGTTTTTTTTTCTGCCGGACGTAGTAGATGGTAATGCGTGTGTGACTGCTGCCCATGGACATTCGACATGCCTGTGTTCTTTCAGCATTGGTTGTGATGAAAACACAAACAAGCTGCTGCTGCCTACGGTAAAGAAAAAAGCAAATAGGAAATAATACAAAAAGGTAATTTTATATTAATATATAATTTATATACCTTTAAATTTTATGGTTCAATTTCTATTTCGCTGGCTATCAATTATAATTATTATAAAATGTTTAAATAAGGATAACTTTATGCATCATTTTCCGATTTTTCTGTAAACAAATTAAAATGGACATACATAACATAAATATATAGTTAATAAACATATATTATCTTTTTCATTTAAAAAAAATCGCTCGCTGTGGCAGTAATTAGGTGAGGCCTATGTTCAGTGGACGTCGTTGGGCTGTTATGATGATGATATCTAATTTATTATATTAACAATTTTATTTTTTGGTTTATCAATCAACTCTCACAATTAATTTTTATCGACTGATTTCCGCCTTACACTAATTTTAATAATTTGAAAATAAACTTTTGTTATCGAGCGTACTTTGCGTATAAGCTTAAATTAATTTAAGTAGTACTCGGTGTAAAGTTAGGGGTTGGACCCTATTGATAGCACCCAATAACGCACCGGTCTTTGATTTTAGGGTTATACTGTCCATTGATCTGTGAGCAAATAAGCCATTCAATTAGAGGTTTATTATATTTACTCTTAGTTTGTAAACAATATACAATTGTAAAGGACTTATATATTATATTATATTATATTAAAACATAGGTAGATGCTTATGATGGTCAAAGATTTAATATGGCAATAAAATCAATCTAACTACGATTACGATCGGTTGTGTGATTCATCAACTCATCCTATTTAGGACGACTTGAAGAAAGACAAAATAAATAATATTTTCATTCTGTTACTCGTTCCACTTTATTATTTTGTGTAATTTCAAAGTTTGGTACAGTCAGTAATACAAGATACGAGGATACAAGGATGAGTTGCAAAATGATATAATATATACAGGGTGTATACGACGATACGACATTAAATGATAAGGCAGCCAGTGTTAACCCTTATAAATATATTCTAATAAATATTATTAAAAAAAAAAAAGTTAAGTCAAAAAATTTAAGAATATAAAACTACACATTATTTTTCTATCATGACGTTTTCGACATGACGACGACAAAAGTGCGGAACAGAGTAAGAGATAAGATAATATGAAAGAGACAAAGATATTTAAATGAATTGAATGATGTAATAACAACATAAGATCAACGTAAATACCTACAGGTTGTTTAAAACTGTGAACAATGGTGACATAAAGAAAGTATATTTGCGTCTAAACTATTGCAAATTTCTGTTTAATTTTTTTGGTATAGCCTTCTAACATCACATGCTACACGTGGTTTCATTTAATGTCGTACCGTCGTATACACCCCGTATAATACAATATTTATTTTGAGTTTCTGCAAGTTATTTGACAAATACAAGCGTATAAAATGTCAATGTTAATTTAATAGCGGTTTCTTAGATTCTCTTTTGCCGATATCCATTTTCTGAAAACATGTTGAAACAGGAGCCGTTCTTGGGCTCATACAGGATTTGTTTTATTTTAAATGCCAATGTACCCTCAAGAATCCTTATGTGTAATGTGACCGAAAATAAACAGATTTTTTTTCTTTCTTATAGTGAACTTACCCATTATACCAAGACTGAAAAAATCTACACCTAGACTCACTAGCCACACCATAGAAAACCTAATCGATAAATAATTGAAGCCTATTTAGTCTGACTGCATCAGGTTACATCAGCGTTGCATTAAACATTTGCGATCGATTCCTTACCCCTCTATTATATCGATTATCGTGTGCTTACTCTATTAGGTACGAAACATCGTTTCGCAATACATCGGTATGCTCACGATTTGGCTTTGATGCAACTCTAAAACTTGGTTCAGTTTCAGTTTTGTGTTTGCGGAGCTGTTTAGATTTAGTTTGAACTAGATTAATCTATATTGGGTAAGGGAAGTTGTGGAATTGGATAGCTTTGCCTATATACTACTTGATACAAACTAGCTCGTTCAACTTGATTTAGATTTAGATTATAGAGTTAGCGTAGGTTAGGATATTAATATTTACAATTAGATAATAAATAGCTTAAGAATCACATTCTTATTTCTTACTTGAAAGCTAGCCCATTGCCATTAAAAGAGGAAAGAAATAATATCTATTATTTTTTTGTCTCATACAGAACATCTATATTCTATACACACAATCAAATCAAATTTAAGTGACTGTTTGTAATATCACTAAATCAGCTTTTTAGAGTAGGCATTTGAAAATAATTGAATGCGGGATTAGTAGAACACGCGATAGAAGTCACGGGCACAACCAGTAATTATATAAAGGTACATAGGCATTTAAAATTATTTCATGTCCTGTAAGAGTCCAAATTCGACACCTTTCACATAAATCCGGGACATTCCAAAACACTAGGCTTAAACCGATAATTTCTGTCAAACCGAATACCATATTTGCCTAAAGCAAGTATCAAACCCGGGACCTCGCTAGTAGTCTTACAAATTCCCGTTGCCCCATCAACACAGACTAAAATGATAATATAAAATTTATGTTATAAACATCTTGCCACACCACCAACTGACAATACTCTCTCGATCTCCTGATAGGAATGTAACAGATAAGGAGTAATGAATAGCCTCACAATTGACGGATGGCCAGCGTGGGCGTGGGCATCACTTAGTGTTGGGCAACTGATAATACGAACATATTACTCGCGCTCACACTTAATTAAAGAAATCGTTTGATTTCATATTAGATTTGAGTCTTCAATTGATAATAATATTAGTCTTGACATGATAATCTCAGAGCCATTTTGAATCCCAGCGGTAGTCCATGTGTTCAATTATATTGTATATAGTTATCCTTATCAGATAGATAACAAAGGGTGATTCTGAGCTATACACTAATAAAAGTTCAAGAAGAACAAGGGATGAAAACAACTTCAAGCTTTCAATTTTAAGCCACTAAACCTTGAGGCTTCTAAGGTTGCATACAGCCAGGAAAATCGAAGAAATCTTTAGCATTAACATTAAGCCTTTTTCCCCGAAGGGGTAGGGAGAAGTGTATCACACAAATTTTACCAGTTATATTAGGTCCCATGTAATAGAGGGGCGAACCTATCACCATTAACCGGACACATTTCCAGACTGTCAAGTCAGAAAAACCCAATGAAACCCCATGAAACAAAACCCAAGGTCTCTTGAGCAGCAGTCTTACACAATCCCGCTCCACCACAGAGCCAAAGAAAATATCCTCATCTCATTCAAAACCTCTTAAACGCTAATATGTGGTTCCAAGCACTACTTACAGAATATATTCGTAATATAATTACAGTCTGTAATTCTGTATTAACCTTTACGAGTAAGAAGCTTGATTGTTTCCGCACTATAGTAATTACTAATGCCTTTAAAGTTCAATTTCTTTTGGAATCTCAAACAGCCTACAAATGCCTAGGTACATTTTACTGCCTTTTCTATTCAGCCAGGCTTTCGTTACGACCTATTGTAATTAAACAACAGTAGCACGTTCAACATTTTATTGTTATTTCTTAAGATGCGTCCATATTGATACTAACTTCTGTTTAAAAATTACTTTAAAATACGAATTATTTTTAATATTATGCAACTTATATTTCAACACTCGAGAATATATTACTAAAATACGTCTTAAAAACAATCATTTTAACTTATAAAGATTTTAAAAATAAGAAAATTATGGTCAGCTTTAATTATAATTATCAAAGTAATTGTTTTTTGACGTCATTACGAGTTACTATTGACAAACAATATTAATTTGCACATAAAAACAACATTAAATAGTGCCTAGTTATAAATGTTCTGAGCTGTTAGGTATTGTATTGGAATTATTTAAACTTTATGTACCTAGACAGATCAATATATTGAATTGCGACGATACGATTTGCGACTACTCTCGTCTCGCATTTGCCAGCCACCCTGCGAAGTTATTTTAAAATTCAACCTAAAAACGTTGAACATGTCATTGTGTTATTTAGCACAGTTATGACTTTTGGAATTATTTTTTCAGCATGGTTAACACCGTGGTTACCGCCAAAAATATATTCCAGTTCAGTATGACACATTTCTGTTCACATTACGCGTATCAACTACCAAGCGCCGTAACCTATAGAATCCAGAGCATTTGATACAAATGTGGCCCCACATTTACTAGCAAGTTTACAAGTAACAATCGACTTTAATTCAGACTGAAATAGATCTGTAAAGCTAATACTTTATTGAGTTTTGATATTAATAGCTCGAACAGTGCCTTTTGTTAATAAAGCCATGCCATAATAACCTATATTACTATTGAATTATTAGTGCTATTGTTGTATGAAATAGTATTTTAACATTTTATAACGTTTTTATGTGTGTTGCACTTTGTGAAACTGCTGTTATGATTTATTTGTTTGCTAGTGCTTCGCCGATGCCCCATTTTTATGAGGAACAGCGTGATATGTTTTACCCCTAAAGCATCATCATATACATTAATGAAAACATAACACTCCTTTTTAGTTCAGTCGTGTTAAATCGGCCTAGTATCTACTACAAAAGAATATTCTAGATCGATTTATAATAAAGAGAGTCAGAAAGTTATTACCGCAAACTACTATGGGGAACGCCATAGGGGTCACCTGTGTCCCCCAAATAATAGATTTTCCATTGTGTCTGGAAGATACATAAATAAAAATAAAATAAATTACTTAACGATACCAAATTGAATGACAACCAGGATATGGCTAACGTGCCTTTCGAACTACGGCTAAAACCGTATGTAACACTAAAATACAAACAGACAGTAATTATTCATGCTGACACAATGCACATTCACCTTTACAACGAGTGAGCAAAAGCTCTCATCAATAAGTATGTCAACGAAGTGGCGTGACATGGAATCATGTCAGTGATATTACATTATTTTGCATCAACTCCCGACGCACCAATAAAAACACCATTTATCTCGCTTATACACTGATCAATTCAATTTGCTTGTCCGTTTGTCTGTTTCTGCGTAAGTACTTTGACAGAGGTATCACACAAACAGGGTAATGCCTCAGCTCTACAGAATTGTTAGTCATATAATAGGCTATGTTGTCCTAGGTAATGTTGTGTTTCTGTGATAAGGATCTCAAGAGCTCATTAGAAAAATCAAATATTTCTTAGCCACTAAAAGATTCAATTTTTGATTCTTTTATCTAATCGGAAATTATCAAGTCGCCCAGAAGGCTTCCAACTTGACTTAAGGCAACCACATTAAGTGATACACGAGACCAACGGCTTTACATGCCTTCCGAAGCACGGAAACGCTCAAAAAATAAATTGCCACGAACGGTCACCCATCACGGACAAACCTTGCTAATCGTTGCTTAACCTCGTAACGAACATCTCAGTGCCACAAAGCTACGAGCGTCTCAATTTCAATTCTGAATATTTTATTTTTAACACTTATCGCAACAAGAGTGGTGTTATATGTTTGACGTGTTTGTAGGTCTGTCTGTGTATCGTAGCTCTTATATGAATATACCTATATTGATGTGGTTTTGTGATTGAAAGCTGACATAATCGTGATGGTTCTTAGCAATATTTTACAGACCTGTAATAATATCTACAGACTGTAGTAAGCAGTTCTAAAATTCATATTTTATTTCGTTACTTTGTTAAAGTAAGTACTTACTTGTTGCTGTTTCACGGTAAAGTTTAAAATACATCGGCAAAGAAGTTCACACACGTCCAGAAATAATTTCCGCGTACGTATAAATTATTAATATTGTTGTGTCGATGTTAAATTTACGAACGACGGGGGTAATGAATTGCTTATTGTGCATCTGAGTACAATGGCCAAGACTTGGCAAGTGTGGTGAGGAAATACCAACTAACTTGTAGTTTTCAAACTGCGCATTTTGGAGTTTGTAAGGCTTTTCTTAGAAAATTGAGCATCAAAATGTCCTAACCTCTTTTTAAACATCGACACGACGCATAATGAGGTGTTATAAGTTTGAGATGTCTGTACATCTCTGTGTCTGTCTGTGGCATCGTAGCTCTTAAACGAATGCGCCAATTTTGATGCGATTTTTTTTAGTTGAAAGCTCGCTTGATCGTGATGGTTCTTAGATATATGTTTTATTACAATTGGTGTTAAAATTTTCAATTTTGTTTTATTATAGCAAGTTTATTCATATTTTTTATATTGTGACTAGATCCAATAGTAGGTAGGTATATTTCTTTTCCTTATTTCACGTTGTAAAGAAAAAATGTTAGAAAACCACAAAATGAAATAGGCTCGATTATCGCCGCGAACGAATCTTTGAGTAAAATCTGATGGAATCTTTATGAAAGATTAGTGTTGTATAAAGATACTTAGACAGTTTTACTCATTTTCCGTTTCAGTGATATAACCCAAACATAATGCTGAGTATTCTAAATGTATTAGCTGGCTGAGATCTATAGAGCGTACTTGGACTTTGCTCTGACTAAACTTTCGAGATACGACAAAATCGGTATTTATAGTGCAAACTATGACTTTATCCAAGCCCAAGCTAAGCAAAGTCAAAGTTCTCAAAATCGACGACTTACGAAAATCTTTGGCTATTATACTGTAAAAAATAATGGTGTACAAATGTCATAATTTTAAAATGACTATTGAACTTTGTCGCATAACATTCATTGAACATTGAACAGCTGTCATTAGCGATCCTTTACTCAATTTCTTTACATTTAACCAATATTAGACAACAAAATTTAAAAATAATCTAGTAATTTTAAGAAAACGGAGTTTTTGGACTATTATAAATTACAAAAAGTATTGTATCATTCGTTTTATCTTTTATTTTACAAAGAATTCAGCAGAAGATAATGTATGAAATGAAACATTTACTCGTACGCGGGCTAAGCAATGACATTGTCTATAGATTCCAAATCAATGCTTTGGCTCAGATTAGGCTGAGCAAAGTTTTGTTGGAGTGAAGTCTGAGCAAAGTCTAAGTACGCTCTATAGATCTCAGCCTAAGAACAAGCCTACGGACATAATTCACCAGGTTAACCATTTCTAGTCGAAGCTATGACTCTAAAAACACTGCTACTTTACCATCAAGGTAACATTACCAACGATTAACTTAACCGTATCATATTCTATTACTATCAAATATAACAGCGAACATAAAACGGCTTTATAACGGCTGGAAGTCCTCTCAGTTCATTCCCAGGACAGTGTAACCAATCGTACTTAATAGAGAGATCGTCTATAAAGCGATGGTAATGAAACTGTCTGATAAATTATTTTATCTACATTTCCGACCACACAAACGGTTCAAATAAGATTTTAAATGGATTTTTAAGTTTAACGTAACATTTGTAACTCAAATTGATTAATTAATGGAGAATACCCTCTTTTCTTTAGAATTATACATGCATGGTCCTGTATGACGTTTCCTACAATGGCAATAAGAGATTCTTATATTATATTTTTCTCAATAATTATATTAAGTATCAACAGACGATACCACTATTTATCCTTGTTTAAAAAATAGTTGAATAACGATTATTTAAAACCAATTATTAGTTAAAAATTACCAACGACAATTTTATTTTTAAAAACTCCAATAATTCTTCGTGATGAATCGTGATGAAATTTGACATAAAAATAGTCTACAACCAGCAAGGACACAGGCTATTTTAATTGCATGCTACCCGAGAAAAGCCACAGACAGAAGTTAGTTTAAAAATATTTTCACACTCTTCTACATTAGATTCAAAGATAAAAAATCTAATAACAAATCTAAAAGCCCTTTTATCCAGACGGCTAATTGACTTAAAATGGCCGCTCTACAGTTGCCAGTTCAAAAAATAAAAGAGAGCCTTGTTATCTAAATTAGTTTTATTGGAAAATGTGATTATTTACCGCAGGGTACGTCGCACCCACGCTACATAAATCAAATAGAGTACGAGTGTCTGTCTGTATTGTACTGTCATTACTCTTAAACAATGAGGTAATGCGTTTATTGGTGAAAGTGTGCTTTTTAACTAACAAAGGTTGCCGACGAACGGTTGCGTCAACCAGAATATAATTAATTGATATTTATTACCTACGTATAATAAAACCTACTTACATTAAGTGTGGTAATATGCACGGTTACTAGAAATAAGCTCGCTCTCTATTACACGAGACATCTAGGGAATATAGGTGGGATGCACCTCTGCCTACCCTTTCGAGGATTTTGTTAAGACTTGACGCTATATTGTTTATTTAGTGAGTGCTAATAATCTCAGTCGTTCTGTCGCAATTCGTATACACATATTGTGCGTAGAATAAATATTGCATACGAGCCACGCGTCAACAAGCTTGGTCCAAAATGCCTATGAATATTTCAAAGCAAACTGATTTCTTTAAAATATTCAGTATGTCTAATATTTTTCTGTCACTCGACTCATTAGATGACATGTGTCTTATAAATGGTTTCAAATTCAATTCGTTATTATTACATCTCGACTATTCACGACGGTCCTGATTTACAAAAACAACATGAATTAATATTTAGTTACAAAATACTAATATATTATTAAATTTTCATAAGCTTGTCTGTGCTAGGGTTGTCGCACAGGTAAAACGCACTTATGAGATTGATTCTAGGGTAAACTGGAATCAATACAGAGTCAATTGCATCTAGAAAACTGAAATGAATAATTTAAACATCCAACTAAGAAAGAAATCCTCGAAAAGTTTATTTTATTTAGGGCGGGGAAGAATACCTTTACTTTGAAAACCAATGAAAAGCTATGGTTACAAAACTCAGTTGTTAATAGGCCGGCGAGGCTGCTAGGTATCCTGAACTTGGATAACAAAAAATACACACAGCAAAATGGAAAGAAACATTAAAGTAGGTCACACAAATTTTTGTTCCTTGTCAAGATCGGGTCCATAAATGAGGTACCTAACTGCTTATCTCACTAGAGTAGAAAAGCAGTTGAAAATTAAGGTTCTGAAATAAGTCTAAATTTAAATGTAAAATTTTTTTTCAAAAACTTGCCATCGTATTTGTTTATTTTCTTTTTTGTATCAACCCTGTGCTAGACACTATTCATCTATTCATCCACACGACATTCTATTTTCAAATTAATACAAAGCGCGTTCCTATTAATTTGTCATAGTATCAACGCGCGGCTGTTTATTTTTATTCCTGTGCCTAATCTTGCTCGGTGAAAGATTTATAACGTCAGCGGTTAAGGCAATTATAATTGTGAACGTTGCGTGGAATGTAACGTGTTGGTTTTATTTTGTTTTTATTTCTTTAAGGAATCTGTTGCGGATATTATGTATCTTTTGTTTTTAAATTGTTCTGTCAAGTAGATGTTTAATTTGTTTGCTTAGACGCGATGATGACGACTCGATATAAATTCGTTTGTTTTTTTTACAAGTCTTACGTTTGTAAGTGGCCATTTTTATTTAATGAAAGTGAAGCTAGAATTACAGGGTTTGCTGTCAGTGAATCGCATCAAGTTTTCATGCTCACGACTCGTTAGAATTAGTACCTTTTTGTAAGGGTAAGATTGGTTCTTAGGAGTCAAAACTATTCTAAATTACATGTAATAGTTTATCCTTATTCATTTGTAAGCATATCTACTAGCTTTATCTATAAGTACATAAAACGAGGTTTATTTTTTGTTTAGTAATATAATTAGTTCCGTTTCTACATAATTATCATAACTGCATTAGCGCGAACATGTCTCTTCTATAAGTTTCTACCCAAGTATATAAAAATGGCGCAGTCTCAAGCATTTTTTGCTGTAATTTGGCCGTACCGAAGGATACATAATTAAATTTTATCATGTATAATTTGTACCTAGTTGCATTTTTTACTTCCACGAAAAATTTGCTTCAAAATGTCGGCCACTAGCTTTACCCCTATTTATTTGTTTCGATTTAAAATTGCGTCTAATTGTATATAATTTTCAATCACAAGGTTTCTCATGTCGATAATATAATAGGTGATAATATGGGTGAGGTGTGATAGCGTCTAGAGAGAAACGGTTCTCATAGTCCTTAAGTTACTAGAGGTAGCGGTAGTAAGCCTGCTCAATTCTATTCTAACAAAGGCCTAGGCCTAACTAACTCACTACAGATTATATATACTAGGTATAGATGATATATGGTTTTGGAATATAGGAACAAGTATATTAAATTATATAGAAAAGTAGTTAATAATGCAAAAAGGAATCATGTCAGAAAACAAATAGAAATGGCATCAGGGTCTAGTAAAGAATTATGGAAAATAGTAAACTCACGCCGAAATTTCAGAAAGCATATTGATAATGAACAAATAATTCTTAAAGTTGACAACATAGCTACTAATAGTGCTCTAGATGTGGCCAAAATATTTTCCAAGAGGTTTGAAAACAATGTAGAGCTGAGTACATGTGACCAAAAGTTAGCTATCTCATATCTAACCGAATCTGTAAGTGGAATACATTCCGATATGGTCTTTGATTTGGTTTCACCGTCGGAAATATTTACCATAGTACGTAACATGGCCTATAAATCTGCTGCAGGCCATGATGCAATACCTGTAACTGTTATTAAAGATAATATTGATATATTGGCAACTCCACTAGCGTCATTCTATAATGAGTGTATAGAGGCAGGTCTGTTTCCTGATCAATTGAAAATAGCACGCATCCTTCCAATTTTCAAGAAAGGTACACGAACAGATCCTTCAAACTATAGACCAATTTCTTTATTGCCTGTATTATCTAAAATCTTCGAAAAGATAATGAAGGATCGGCTCATGAGACACTTAGTATTACATAAAATCTTGAATAGTCAGCAATTTGGATATCGAAAATCTATAGGTACCACCGATGCTATTAAGGCTTTAATCGATGAGGTTGTGTGTCATTTAAACGACAAACATAAAGTGGCTGGTATCTTCCTAGACCTCAGCTCTGCCTTTGACACAGTAGACCAAAAAATACTTTTGGCCAAGTTAGAACATTACGGCATACGGCAAAATGTTCTCAACTTGTTTAGCTCTTACCTGCAGAATAGGCGACAGTATGTCGAAATCAGGTCAATAGTAGATGGTGAGGAAAAAATATATAAATCTCAGTTAGTCACTGTGACTCGAGGTGTTCCACAAGGCTCTGTGTTAGGTCCAATTTTCTTCATTATATTTATGAATGACTTAATTGATTTCATGAACAAATGTACACTTGATACGAGACTTTTTGTATTTGCAGATGATACTAACGCAATAGTATCTGCAGATAGTATCATCAGTTTAGAGTCCAAGATTAATACTGTCTTAAAATATTTTGAAAACTGGTTCAGTACCAATAATTTAAAACTGAATGTTAATAAAACAAAGTGTGTGCTATTTAAGTCCACGGCTAGGTATGATGCAAATCTTCGAGTTGTATCTTGCGGGAGTAAAGTCGAAGTGGTTGACAATGTAAAGTTCTTAGGAGTTCATATAGACGCTTTGTTGAACTGGAAGAAAGAAACTTTGTCCGTAATAAATAGTATAAGCTCAGCATGCTATGCAATCAGAAGCCTAAGGGATGAACTGACTTTGGATCAACTAAGAATGATTTACTTTGCCTTGGTTGAGTCAAAGATCAGGTATAGTATAGAACTTTGGGGTAACAGTTATAGGTATAACATTAATTCAACATTTGTGGCACAAAAACGAGCTATTAGGACCATACTCCGTCTGCAGCAGACGGAATCACGTAGAGATCATTTTATTAGACTCAGAATTCTAACGATACCATGTCTTTATATTTTAGTATTGCTTACCAATTTTGTTAAGCATATGTACAAGTATGAGAGCGATGAGGAAAGAAAAACTCGACATAGTACTCGACGAAAAGATATACCTTCCATACTGCAGCCAAAATTGAATGTTGTACAACATAGTCATATAGTGCAATCAGTTGTGTTATATAATAAGTTACCTGTAGAATATAAAATAATACACAGTACAAATATATTCAAAAACAAGCTTAAAACATATTTAGTGGAGAAAGGTTACTATAGTGTCGATGAATTCATAAATGACAGAAGCCAGATTTAAAATAATTTATACATTGCATCTAGTTAATTTTATATTTGAATTTATTATTATTGAATTATTATTTTTTTAAATGTGCAATTTATTATTTTAATTAATTATTTATTGTATTTATTGTAATTTAATTTTTAATTAATAATATGTATTTTCAACACAATGTATATTGTATAGAAATAAATGACTTATGACTTATAACTGTCACTTAAATTATTTGCCACTTTCCCTGAAGATTCTATCCTGTCAAAAGATTTTTCTTTTTCAAAAGACAAGACTGCATTGGGAATAAAAAAAAAACGGCGCGAAGAATTAAAAAAAAACCATAATAACGAATATCGTACACTTAGACTATTTATCAGCCATTTATTAATAGTCATATAATAATGACGTACTTATCACTGTTTTTAAAATTGAAAAAATGGCGTTGTTTCCTTGTAAGCGATCCCTGCTGCTTATGCTATTTCGGAAAACTTGCGGACGGCACGTGACTCTACCTCCACAGTTAATGACTTGCACCACTCACCAAATGCATAATTCGTTACTTACAGTCACGAAAGATGACTGTTAATACTTTAATAGTAACGTGATTGGAGCGGCTCTGCTCCTAATGCGCCTGTCTTTAACATTATTAGATACGACGCCATCTTGGTACGATGCCTGAGCTTCAAACTAGTTGTTTTAATACTACTACTTGTTATAATAATATAGACAATTTATTTACCAAACTATATATATTATCTGTTGGTTCCTAGAGAAAGTAATTAACCCTGGACTTCGGTGTAGGAGCATATCGAAAAAATAGGTATAGTAAACGCCCTATTATAACTTAGCTTCTTTGTAGTAGTAGGTACAAAACAAAAAAGCCCTAAAAAGACTAAATCGTGTTGTCGGCCATCGAATCCCATACGTCTAATTCTCTCACCACAAATTCTCTATTGAACGTCAGCAACCAACAAAACTATAAATAGACAACTGAAATAATGATAGGTTTATTCCTCTTACAATTTAAATACGAAGATAAATCTTATCTTTGTGTTATCTAAGTCGTTTATTAAGTCAGTGGGACAATGGCAGGCACTACACAGCCTAACAACGTTATCAGTTAGATCAGATGAACAGAGATAAGGCACTAGTTTCAATTAAACAGTAATATTGTGTTTAATTCAAAAATAAATCTTTGTTTCTGTTTTAAAGAGGCATTTAGGAGGATAAAAAGACCACCTATGATTTGATGAATGGGTGCGAGATTTTTATAGCTGTAAAGTGATAAATGAACACACAAAACGTATGATAGTAGACAGTAATTAAACAGGGAAAGAGAATTAGATATTTTGTTGGCTGTACTCTTAGACTAAGGGCGGTATCACATTGTTTCAATGGGCTCGTGGTGGCATGCGATATGAATGCTTCCTTACAATCCTTATCACCGTTTGTGCATACGTAATTTACAGTACAAGCAAATAGTTAAATTATTTGACAGTCTCTTTTAACTATTATTTGAAGTAATGACCGTTAACACAAGGTTGTGGGACTTTATTTAATAGCTTTCTGAATTTTTTGTAAACCCACAAATAGTTGTGATTCTGGGTGTAGTACCTTTAGTCCGATAATAATTGTATTTTTGTGAAGCCCTGCCTCACAGGTAAATAATAATAATAAAAACTAACATTGATAATCATTATTATCACGATATCAGAAAAAAAATATATACAAATTAATTAGCAAATTATACCAAATAATAAAAATTAAATAGATAGATTAATTTTAATTTAATAAATTTAATAACTAGGTGTAATATAATATATGTAATTAGAAATTAGAACATTGTAATGCATGGAATAAAAGGCTTTTTTATTTTTATTTTATTTATTATCACGTGTAAAGCCGACCTATTTCTAATAAATTAGTCTCTTCATGTGTGAAGCTTTCTCCATAACACAATATTGAAACTCCACTTGATTTACGACACATAATAAGTAGGTGTAAAGTAACCATCTATTACCTACAACACAGAGACAAATAACATTTGTAACCAAAGCTCTAGAACACAAAGAAAGTGCTAACACACACTTAGCACGTAATCTTTACAATCATTCAATAAGTTTAGCACTTAGTTTCTAAGACTCTCTGTGGTCAGAGTCAGTTTGCATTATGGTCTAACTCTACCGAACCCAAAAAGGTTATATGTGTTCCGTTTTGTGTATATCGAAATCAGATTTTTCTAAATTTAAATAGGATAGGATTTTGTGAGCTAGTCTAAATATTTTATAGTAACATCTACCTATACAAATAAATATAACAAATTGAAGTGTGTGTAATATATATAAATAATATCTGTTTTTTTAAGTAAATAAAGATATTAATATTATTTTATATAATAACAGCTTTTTAGGCAGGCATACATAGAAGTACGTACCTATGTGACACATAAGTCACATACGTAGCTACTTTTAAAAATTTTTGTCTGTAGGTTTGTTTATTTGAGGTAAGTAATTTCCCAAACGATTTTGATCGGACTTTTATAGGCGGATAGCGAATATCAAAAGGAGTAACTTATGCTACTTTGATTTTGGAAAAAATATGGCAGTTGTGTGAAAAAAAAATTAGGGTTCAGTGGATAACAGAATGTGAAATTAGGTTTCCACGCAAACGAAAGTCGCAGCCACAACTAGTTATACAATAGAAATGTTTGAGAGCGACAAAAGAGAATATCTAATGTATTTAGAAATAAAACTCGCTCCCCGCTTCTCTTAAACAGTAAGACCTCAACAATAATCTATGATAATTTGGTATCATCGAGAGAAAGGTGATCGTAGTTATTAAATAGCGGGCTTCATGTTACAGAATTAGGTCGTTGATATTGATGGTGTGGCTTCACTGGTCCAGTTATTGTCCAATACTGTGTGATTGCTTGCGTTATATCGTAGGTGGTGTTGAAAAGACGTGCTTGGTCGAGATGTGGAGTAAAATGGTGTATTTATGTTCTATTTAAGAGCAATTACTGGCTGCATTTACTTTGGATTTGGGTTCCGTAGTTATTAAGAAACCGTTATAGTTGCGACAGGTCCGCCTGTCTGTGTCTAGCTTAATTATAATAGTTGACCGAATTCATTCACACTACATCATAATCCTATCTAACTTTGCAGTGATGGTAAATTTAACTACGCAACATTGTTCTGCGCGTAGTAAGAAATATTTCATCATCATCATCATTTTAGCCTATTGCAGTCCACTGCTGGCCGTAGGCCTCTCCTAACACGCGCCATAGCACTCTGTCTTCCGCCTTCCGCATCCAGTCAGACCCAGCGATCTTTTTAGGTCGTCGGACCATCTAGCTGGAGGGCGTCCTACTCTACGCTTGCCGAGTCGCGGTCTCCACTCTAGGACACGCTTGCTCCACCGTCCATCGGTCCTTCTGCAGATATGACCAGATATGACCACTGCCACTTCAACTTGCTTAATCTACGAGCTATGTCGGTAACTTTGGTTCTTTGTCGGATTACCTCGTTACGAAGTTTGTCCTTCAAAGAGACGCCGAGCATAGCTCGTTCCATAGCTCGTTGAGCGACTTTAAGTTTGTGGGCCAGTCCTACAGTGAGTGTCCACGTCTCGGCACCATAAGTCATGACAGGTAGGACGCATTGGTCGAAGACTTTGGTCTTCAGGCATTGCGGTAAAGAAATATTTAAATGAACAATACTTACTCATTAGGTATCACAAATCAATATCTTTTTACACAAAACCGCCTCGATGGCGCAGCGAGTGTACCTATACGAAGAGAGTGTATAGGACTAGGTCCAAGCTCAATCTAATACTAGAATATTTTTTCAAATCGGGACAGCAGTTCCTGAGATTAGCACGTCCGACTAAACAAACAAACTCTTCAGCTTTATAATATGTAGATATATTATGCGTGTGATGATTAAATAATCTTTAGACTTTTATTTCAAATGCTTTGGTAAGCACTTACCACTTAATCTATTCAAATTAAGCGAGAAATATCACTAGATTTTTTTATCTAACCTAGATCTGGAATCGTACTCAGGACCATAACATATTAACTTAACGATATTTGATTAAAGCAAATGACTTAATCATTCCACTGAGGTACTTTAGTACTGTGTTTAAAGACTAGAGAAATAGGCTAAAGAACTCGAACCTGCACCACCGGTTACAATTAATGCAATTGTAACAATTGTGTTTTAATTACAAATTCAAATGTACTGTTGCTGTGTATTTGGACCTTTGACGGAGAATATACTAGGTGGAATTTTGTAATGCCTCCTGGACGGAATGTACGCTGAATACTGGAGATAGACAATTTTACTCAAAGGAAACACTACAGGTGGCATCACAAAATTCCACCCTGTATAGACGAGCCCTTATTTAAAGCTGAGTTTTCACAGTTAAATTGATTTTACTCTGCTTTAGCTTAGTGTCCTATTTGTCTAGGTAAGCACAGATTAGATCGAAAGGATTTGAATCCGATACGATGCCTATTGACTATCGTACGCAACTCTATGGCTTCCTATGCAAACTATGTCATTTGGTGCTTCTTCTTTTATATATAAGTAGCTTTCACACGCGGATACTTCAGCATGACCCAAAGTAACTATTCGATGTCTGGTGGTTTTTTAACGGTGTCTAATCATTTGACAAAAAAACAAATGACAAAGAACTGCGACCACAACGCACGAGCCGAGCGAGCAAAGCGAGCGTGCCGCGGTAGCGGCCGGCGCGGGCGAGTGTCAGAACCGAATTTCGCTTAGTTAAGGCAGTGTGTATTTTTTTGAATTTGACTAAGTATCTATGGAATTAGTATTAGTAAAAAAAATTTATATGCCTATAAATATAATCTGTCCAAGATGAAAATTGCAACCATGCAATTTAATAATACAAATGATTTATTTATCAAATGAACATTAATTATTAAAACAATATTTTAATAAGTGGAATTTTTGCGAAATAAAACATTTGCGAAAGCTGTATTTTGTCAAACGGTTGTTTTTAAAGTAATATGTTTTAGAAATGATTAGTTTTTCTAACGTTGTTTTTAAAATGATAATATAATTTGTCAGACGTTTTTTATCAAACAAAGTAAACCTTTTTTAACAATTGCTTGCATTATTGCGTTAATTTGATTATCACAGCTTTATAAATTATAGTTATTTATCATGTTGTTTTTCGACGCTGTTGTCGTTATGATCACGAAAGAACTGAATTTGAAGAATTTACAGGCAGACAAAAGCGGGTAGACCGTTTCATCTTCTAGTAAATTCTACTGTACACCCCCAACTACTTCAGTTCTTCCGTGATCAAGTCACTTCTTGTTATAGATTTATATTAAACAACAAATTTAAGAGGGCAAATAAAAAGGTCTCAGACTTGGAAAGCGTTCGACGTCATAGCACAGCGAGTTTATAATATAAATACCGTAGCTCAATTCCCATTCTATAATAAATGAATTAAATTTCATAACATCAATATACTATAACCCAGTTAGAACGGCCACCGTAACTTTACGACCATTATAAATACACATATAATATATTTGTACATCTAGACATTAATTTATGATCAATAAACTTCATTATAAGGTGTCAAAACCAAGTGTTAGAATAGCTATAAACATCGGACCGTGGGTTTGACAGATGGAAAGTCTTCTTAGGTGTGGGACAGAATCTAGTCTATTTGAACACCCGGTCTATCTGAATAACCCGACTTGGGAAGTAAGTACCTTCGACCTCCAGAAGACCACAGCCATATTAATAACTTTAGCTATGTTTGTGGTCTCATGAAATAGGGGGCAGGTCTATTGCCTTTCACCTGGCACATTTACAAGAGTGTAGAGTGGGATTAAAAATTTAATTAAACACAATGTAAAAACTAGTTTTTATTTTAAAAAATACGAAAAGATACAACCTACGCCACAGGTCAAAAAAGTTCAATTTAATATCTTAATTTTTCACAATCGACAGCTTAACAAAATTGAATGGTAATATTATCAACATCACAAAAGCGAAATGTATTTAGAATGCAATACATCTATATGTAAATATGTGTATTACGGTGTGTGTATAAATAAAGTCTATCAGACCAGCCAGTGTCGGTAATAGAGCCTTCAAATAAATTAGAGGAACCCCGCGGTGTTCGCTGTGGTGCAAAATGAAGGAAATAGCGATTTTGCAATTTGTATCATAATAGTCCACTACTAGGTGTTGTAAGAATGAAGAAGTCTTAAGTTGAGCACTACCCGGGAGGGGACGAGTTCATCTAGTGATGATAAACTTTTTCTCCTGGTTCTAATTAAGAAAGAATTTGCAACGCTGACAGCTGACATCTAACTGCGGAGAAACTAGAGATTATGATGATGATGATCATCAACCATTTGAATTAATCACTTGGGATCTCCCGCCTGGCACAAGGGAACGTATTATAAAAATGAATGAAAGCTTTAATTTTACTTTCAAAAATGTATTCGGATGTTTTGTCACGAAATTGAATAAATGCGTATCAACCCAGAAATTGATATTATCTATATCTTCACAAATAAATCCTTTAAATCCTATAGTGACTATTCTTTTAATATTTCTAGCTTTAATACTGTTCCGATTATACTATACATTATTGGAATAGATAAACGCTTTAAATGATGAAGTAATGTAGCTGTATAATCTCTATTGAATATCTATTGGTTAAGTTATATTGTATAAAATATATATTTTACATTAGACGCTTAAGTCACATAAATTATTCGGCTGTATCAAGTAAACGGCGGGTTTTATTGCGTGTCAATGAGATTTGGTACGGAAATAGCATAATACTAAGGCTAAACTAATAATGTTTAGGTAATAAGTCAGGACTGATGCTCACGTCTTTTGTTTGGAGATCATTTACATACAGTATGTAATAGTTCTCTTTCAAGCCGTGGCCTGACCTTACTATACTTGTAATATGACTAAGTTAAAAGTATTACTAAGTATTGACTGTCATTCAACTATAGAAATATTATAAACGCGAAAGTTCTTACTTCATGTTGCACAAACAACAGTGATTTTTGCGTAGGAATGATTTTTATTTATAAAACTAAGTACACATGTACAATGGCTGACTTAATTTCACAGATATAAACTGAATAATAATTAGGAATAGGTAGTTGGGGGGCAAGATAATGAAATAGGCTATAAAAATCCTGGTGACCCATGCCCGGGTCATACAGACTTTACTATTAGCGCGAAGGATAGCAAAATGCATACAGATAACTGAAGTACCCCAAAAGTTTCATTTATAATTCTCGCAAATAACTTATAACTTATGCCAATTTTGATGTGCTAACTTAGTGCGGAGAAAAAATATCGATAGTTTTTGTTTTTTGAATGTCGACACCTTTTATCGACAACGTCCGAGCTGTGAGAAATGGCTCTTGTTTGCATACGTAATTACTTGTCTGTTATTTATAATTTAATGGCTTCGCAATTTAGTTTTATGCTCTCCATTTTTCAGTCAGGCGTACCTTTTACTATTTGTAGCATGAAACAATTTAGCAAGATGTTTGTAAATATGGGAATACTACGAACAGAACATACTTTAAGTGAATATTCACAGGAGTACGTTTATAGTTCATCATGACTCGACCCTATCAGCGAACTAGTCGTTAGAAAATTGGCGGACAATATTTATTTTTACGGATTACTTACTTGAAACTTTATATGACTTACATAAGAGTTACTTTGCAACCTATATAAATAAACGAGATTTCATTTCATAACACCCTTATGCCGCATCATATTAACAATTTATATATAGTTAGTCTGATGCGACATAAGGCATTTGCCCCTGTGTGGATTGGAATAAATTGATAATTATTACTTTCTACTTGTTAAAATTGCTATTACGCCAATTTTCTCTTTTTCCTGCCATTTCTCTCACCTCCTGATACGACACCACCCGTTCCTTCTCCTTGATCTGTTTAATAAATGTCCTCCTTGGTCTACCTCTTTCTCTTTTGCCTTCTATCTTTCCTTCTATGAAATTACGCATTAAATTATTTAATTAAATAATTTAAAACACACGTTATTCTGCTAAAAATGCCACTCTACCAATGTAGCCCCAGCAAGTATGTTCTCAAAGATGATACTTTCTTTCTAACCTAAAATGGTGCCCAATTTGAGCGAAATATCTCACAACATCTTACCTCTTCTGTACCAACAATATATTTTGTTATTACAGCACAAAACCTTTTCAAGGTCGCTCATATTTATTTGTATACCATAATTATTTTCCATAGCCTATTCATAAAAAAATACCAAGGAAAACATCATAAGCACCATCGCATTACATTCTATTTTCATACTTATACTTGTCCAAATAGGGTTTGATATCGGAAAAATTATTATAGGTAGAAATGTCAATAAATCTTAGTAGATAGTTAGTGACGGTACATCAATAGTTGCGCAAGACATGTTCGTAGGAGTTGACTAATTATCGACAATAGTGTTGTAACTACTATCGATTATTATTTTAATACAAATACGTCAAGGGCGAGTTTACTTATGTTCTTTAGTAAATTATTAGAGCAAATATAAATAAACGTAATTATATAGACACAGAATCTGAGTGGAAAAACGTTGAAAGATGATCAATGGCTCTTCAATTTTTAACCTTATCGCTATTTTCACAAAAGTGAGTCCATTTAGCAATTTCCATCTTTTAAGATATTTCTAATTTTACCAGAGGTTGCTATGACCTAAAGTTTAATCTGGGTTAGCTTTTACTGCTGCACTTATTGGTCGAGACGTAATATTATAGCTTAAAACATTCCTCAATAAGCTATCAAGCTCAATCTCTATCAGCTTCAAGTTTTTAAGAACAAGAAAGCATTTCAATATCAGCCAAGTAGTTCTTGAGGCTTTACAAAGAGACGAACAAACCCTTCAATTTTATAACATTATTATGGGAGAATATAATGCTTGATTTATCATGTATATTAACTATTATAACAATAAATTTATGGTCAATTCAATTTATTTTTATGTAATAGTTTAGCAATTTGGCATTCACCCAAAATCGAAAAGTAGTAATATATTTTTACAATGTTTATAAACTACATATAAACAAACAAAGAATGAAGCATTATACAAATATCATATTGTATTGTTACTCTCATGAGTAAAATCGGTTTTTATTTGAAAAAAAAAAAACAATGTTAGAAGGTCATAGACATTCATTCATGTAGCGAATGTGTGACAATGACGATACGTCTGCAAAATGTTTTTTTTATTTTATGTTATTTGTGTAGTTTTAATTTTGTAAAAAATAAAAAAACAAGTAGTAAACAAGTACCTAAGATTTCTTTTGATATATTTCTTGAGATAAATCTTTATTGATTGATTCAAGATTTGAGATGTAATTTTATTTGAGGTATTTATATAATTTGAGATATACTTAATATTATGATTTGATGGGCCGTTTGGTTGCAGGAGGCTCTTGAGGATGCCTATGTCCAGCAGTGGACATCCTACGGCTAATATTATGATGATGAGAAAAAATCGATTTCGAACCCGCACCTCCAAGATCTATCATATCGAAATCTAAGATCCTATTTATTTTGACTGACATGATAGAAATATATTAATAGGTAAATTAAACAATTTCTGCTTAAAAACTTAAAATATAAATAAATCAACTAGGCACTGCTAAAGTTAAGTTAACATCTTATGTAAGCTATCAAAGTTATCTCAAACTAAATTAATTGCTAGAAAATTTTGCCACTTAGGAGTAAATCAGTGTCGCCACTTCAACAGATAACTTAAGTTTTTCACACATAATCGTAAATCAGCACCTTATAATTCTCTATTATCTATTTTAATCCTTCTATAAATACATTGTAAGACCGTTTAATGATAAACGTATAAAATTTAATGAGTAATAAACTACGTATTTGTATAGCAAAAGTGATATTTTCTAGGGATATTAAGCATTCGTCTATTCTAAAAGTTATATCTTTATACATAAAGTAGGTAACTCGAAAACGGCTGGACCAATTCTGCTCATTCTTTTTGAGGAAGGTTCAGAGGACTCATAAGGTTAACAGCTAGTAAATAAATAAATGTAAGTCAAAACCTTTTAAAGTCCACAGCCATTTCTCTCCACAATTATTCCTTATTATAAAGTTAATTATTTTAATATTCTTACCGCCTGTTGATGAGGAATGTTAATTACCTGTAACGAGAAACGATACGTTTAGTTAGAGATGTGTTCGGAATTTATGTTGGCATTCTTAGGAAATGCATGCATAATGTATTGTGGATGTCCACTCAAAATACGGGAGTTTCCATCGGAGAACAATATAGTTTGCATTAGGATGTAGTTAAGTGTGTTTAATGCATTTTAATTTTAGCTTTATGGCTTTCCCACGCCATTAGTAGAGGTGACGACGAGTTAAGTTAGGTTTTAAATATTATCTAGGGATGGTTGGTTTCGATGTTGATATCGATTGAAATACAAAAATTCGGTCTCTGCTTCCTAGATACGGAATCAAGTACTACGTTACGAATTAAATTAAAATTAAACATTTGATAATGTTATCAAAATTGACTACTCGAATTTAGGTATTAGGTGCGTGTAAGTTTTCAGACTCTGACAAAGCGGAGATGAGTCTGAATACAATCTATTCTAATATTATAAATTGACTGATTCAAATTGAAAAACTCTTTTAGTGTTGGATAGGCGATTTGAAGAAGATAGACCAATATAGGAACAGGCACATATTTATATAGGAACAGGTACTTGATTTAAGAATAAAAGTAATAACTTATGTATAGTGCAAAAGTCGTAGATGTAAGTTCAGAGACAGTTTTGTATCGCACGGTGTGCGTGCGCCTACGTGTGGTACAAGTAGTGGGTGGAACACTTTACGACTTGTTGCCAAGTTACGAGAACACACCGCGAGAGATGTTACATGTGTTTGTTACACGGAGATGCATCTATTGAAGGTATAAATACTTATTTATACCTACAATAGATGCACTTTTCATGATACAAAAACTTTTTTGTATCATGAAAAGTGCATCCCGGGCTGGTATCCATGAGATCATTGATATCGCGGGCTTCTAGAAGAGGTGAATAAGCTATACCAATAATTTTCAGGAGCCAAAATAAATTTAAATGTTTTATTATGACTAAAAGTATTTTATATATTTTAAAACTATTCCTACCTTTACAAAAGATTGACTTATTCGTCAACTCGCGAGAAGGTGTGTAGATAAAGAGTAATTAAAAAAGAAATCACTTTAATACGCCTGCTACTGGGAGCTCGCGATATTGTATTTGTTCTTTGCAAAATTTATCATTTTTCCTGTTTTCGGTTCCATCCCCTGAGTTGGTGGATGAAGAGTCTAATACTTGTAGTCTGGAGACGCTACTTTGATCAAAACTATAGAAAGTTTCAGTTACTTGATATTTTTAACATAAATAATAGGTATGACTTGGTGACGGCAAATAAAATATGACATGACTTCATTACTTACTACCGTTACTACTCCACTCCAATGGGTCGTAGCGTAATGATGTATAGCTAGACTTCCTCAATAATCAGGTTATGTACCTACTACTTAAACATTAATGTAATGCTAACAGATCTTCAGTTAAGAAACAAATATTCAGCTATCTGCTATATTGGTATAGATATAGTTAGTTTATACAGTTCTCGTGGCATTCGCAACAAACTAAATATTATTAGTATTCAAGCAGACACAGTGTCTAGATTCTCAGTGTACATACTAGATCATAAATGTCTGACTACCGGCCACGTGGGGCCACTGAATGTCGTACTGTTAGGGTAAGCTCACACTTGCATACAATATTGGAAATATCTGAGCAAATAAGGTGCTTCAGTTTTTGAATTCTTAATTTTTTGTTAAAATTTGCGTTTTTCGTTGAAAGAGACTTGAAAAGTCAATTTTCATTGCAAGCGTAACAGCCTTTTCTGTGATACAGCTTCGGGCCAAACAGCTCAAGATTTAGTGGAGATATAAGTATAGCTAATGAGTATAAACAAGAATTTTGCGTTTAATAGCGTTACATAGGTGATTATTCTAAATAAAGTTATCCCTAGATACTAGTTAAATAAAATAATGAAAAAACTTTTAATTTAAAAGTGCTTTCTTATTTTATTTATAAAACAGATCAGTTAAACAAAACAGAAGTTCCATCCTCACGCCGAGCCATTTATGGATAAGATTGCAAGCAATGTAACAAGATCACAATATATCTGCATCTAGGAGCCCCTTCCACTTCCCATGTGTCACCCCGCACTCACCTCTTCACGTTGTCTGATCACCAACGCGTAGAGACTTAGAGAGTGCTGATACGTCATGTGGTACAGATATATTGTGACCGTAATATTTAGATTCTAGAGGATATAACCACAGCACGATTTTACCACAAATGCTAAGTTGCCGCAGGCTCACACTCCTTTTAGAAAGTAGTCTTTATCGATCAATATTTGTATTTTATTTACAATATCACACCCCGCGGTCTTTTTATAAGCATTACAGAACAAGCCCTGTGTCGCGGGGATATTAAAAAACATGGTTACTATTAATGGACTTATCTGCATGGACTTAGAATTACTATGTATTTATAGGACTCACTCCAGCTAGGATCGACGACCTGAAAAAAGTCGACTGGATGCGGAAGGTGGAGGACCGGGTGTTATGGAGCGTTTCAGAAAAGGCCTATGTCCGACAATGGCCTTCATTAGGCTGAAATGATGATGACAATGATGTATTAGTCCTAGAAGTGATTGTTCTGCTGTCAGATTGTTTTTAACTTCATCGATTTTGATTTGGTTATCTGTAGATGTTGCGTGTATTATGTTTAATATTTTTAAAAAAATTAAAAATAACGACAATTTTTTAAATTTCCAACACTTGACAGCGATATCAAAATCTGTTAACTCCATTGTGATTCTATTCAACTTTTAATGTGGCTGAGTGTAAGTGTACCTTTACAGAATCCACATGCGTCGGACGCAGAGCAGTTATTATCACAACGAGAGACAGCTATTAATAGATAGTAGGATAATTTATGAGCTTTAAACTTGCAACACTACAAATTATGATGCAGATAATTTTGTAATGTTGCCAGGTGTAGCGTTTACATTTTCTGTGGGAAAAAAGAAAGGGTTTGAAGAATTGCTCGTCTCTACAGCAATAAAAACTAGGAGTACATACTCACAAGGGGATATTAATTAGCCTAATATTATCACACGTACCTGACGGGTTGGCATATTGATATAGAATTTTATTTAGAGTTTTCCTTTTTTCGCCAGGTGTAGCATTTGTTTGCTTTCCTAGTCGAGAATAACGTAACGGTTGACACAAAAGATCAGACAAATCAGTCTAGTTGTTTTCAAATGATGATTTTTCTATGAACGGCCATTTATTTATATTTTTTTAAATATCAGCTTCCCGCGACTTCGCCCGCGTGGTATCTCGGTATAAAGTTTTCTACAGGTCTTAGATTATCTTTTTTTAGAGTTGGATAGCCTATTTATCGAGGAAGACTTTAGATAACATCACGCTACGCCCGTTAAGAGTTGAGCAGTGGTTGGCCACTGCTCAACTCTTAACGGGCGGCGACGGCGACAAAGAACAACGCGAGTGAAGCCCTGGGCAACAGCTAGTTATATTATATTTATGGTTAAGCTACTAAACTCGATATTTTTATAAGTCTTTAACTAATATGGAGTGTCTACATGCGGCAAATTGTTACCCACGGTACATTGAACAACGTTCCTCAAAGATAATGATCTAAATGGCTACTGTTAGATCGATCGATGCGATATGCCTGTCACTAGTCACTTGGACGATCGTTGACATTATGAGAACACTGATTTTATGGAGAGGGAGATAGCGAGAAAACACATGTCTGTACTATTGGGTACCAAAAACTCGTTTTGAAAAATACCTATAGTTTCCATATATAGAAGTCTACTCTACGGATGCGCACATAGTATAATTTATTGATCAATAAGTTTCCATACCTTCAGTAACAATGTAATGATACTTTTGAACGCATTTATTTACAGAAATATATTATACAAACCTGCGGTAGCGCGCGGATCCTAGGTCTATGATACAAACGACATATTCGCACTACCAATGCAAAACAGATATAAGTTGAGATGTGTCTACTCTGCAAATTCCATCTTCTGTGTATTAATGTAAGGTCCAAAATTGTCCAGCGGCATTTCTCATCTTATAACTGTTTTGAACTGTGAGTGCGAATGGATGATAATCCAACTATCTAAACACGTTTACATAACTTGATAAAAATCAGAGCATTATGTGTATTACGTAAGAAACAAAACCATTTTTTCTAAGACAAAAGCGGAGTATCTTTCGCAAAATCTCAGCCTTGGGCCGCGACATATTCGGTCAATAACACATAGTATGAAACACGTAGATAAGCCGTATGTTCCACTTTCCTCCAAATTTCGTTACTTTATTGAACATATTTTCGGTAAAGGCAAAAAGAAATAAGGTTTGGTCAAGTAAAGTAAGATGAATGAGAAATAGATGATGGCCTTAGCGAATAATGTTTGCATAGTTACTCTTTTGCTTGTCGTAAGTATCAAAGGTGTCCAAATTATAGTCACTGGCCTTACAATACTTATAACTAGCTTAGGCCGCTTCCTTTTATACACATCAATAAATGGTGCTAATGTCACTCGCCTTTAATTATTCTTATGCAATAAAATACTTATTGGACGATTCGCACGAATTAAACTCGCACAAAACGTGCGAACGTCGATTCGCACGTCCTTTAAATAACATTATTTTTCTGTAGGCGATTCGCACGAAGGTAGGTAATTTATTCGCGTGCGAAACGTCACCTCAAATAATATGTAGTAGGCTATTGGCACAAATTTTATTTTAAGGAATAAAAACATTAAAGTACAGTCGTACTCAACCGTCCGAAATTCTTCTTAAAATTAAATCGGACTAGGTACTATCGTTTTGTCTATATTAACATTCATTCAACTAAGTATCTAATATTTCAAATGTTAGTTAGGTAGTTTTCTTTTTTCTGATCGACTGACATTCTCGTTTTATTCATTATGGTGACAAGAGTCAATTGTCATCATTTAATACAATAGTGGATTAATTTAATTTGATCTAGCGGCGGGTATCGAAGCCCCATTCCATTCTAATGTCCAACCGAGCTACGTAGATATTAAAAATACTATAAACGTCTAATATAATATAAATCGCAATAATACTACCAGATTCTGATGCAACTAACACAGCCACTGTTGTAACAAGAACATCAATCAAATAAACGTTTTACTTAACAAAAGAAGCTAGAATAAAAGGGACAATTAATTTAAACGGAGATAGGCCCAGTTTTATCAAATTGTACGCTTCGTTGCGGAGGCTGCATACGATACAATAATATAGATAAGTATACATAGTTCATAATAACTGTTCGTATTGTGAAACTGTTTATGAAACATGGTACATGTTATCTTTAGGGAAATCGTTATCGATACAGATCTACAATGATCGTAAATTATACAAATTATCATTTTATTATGTCACTGATGCCGTGTGTTAGGGTTTGAACGAACTGTGGAGGTTCATTTTTATGTATCAACTATTTTAAAATGTTTAGAAGTTACTAATATGGGATAAACGCAAAATAAATTTATATTACGTCACAGTGCAGTACTAAAATGCTATGAAATATTGTTAGTTAACATTTTGTCGCAAATTGTAGTAAACATTACGACACGTTTAATACTAATGAATTATTATTTCTCCCAGATGTTTGCAACGTTAAAATACTTTTATGATACTTTATAAACCTATTTTCACAAAAACAATAAACCTTTTTATTTAAATACGACCGTTGTAAAATCTGTCATTGGTGTAATTTTTAGTTCTACGATTTACCGCAATGTCGCTAGCAGTAGGTCTAATATGTGAAAACTGCCTTACACATTTACATTTAAGGGTGTGTACGTATTAGGTAATAGTAAAACCAACACGTTATAATAATATTCACTTTACGAAGGAAACGTTATGATTAGTAAATACTTATACATTATTTATAAACTAATAAATATCAACAATTTATAGTGTGGTCACACCGTTTATTCCTGTATTGGGTTTTATTGATACAAGAAGTTGTTGAATTTCTGCAAGAGGTTTTTAATTACTTAGATCCTGTTATACAACTGGCAGAAAAGATTTGATAAATTATCCGAAACTGAATTCATGGATTTTATATGAAAAATATGTCAAATATCTATAATTTTTTTTTATAACCGTACGTGGCAGTCTAGCCCACCTGTTGATAGGTGGAAACAGCTGCCCATAGACATAGCTGTTTTTTTTTAGCATTGGTTGCGAAGAAAACACAACCAAGACTGCCGAAAGAAAAAGGGGCAGAGAAAGAGAAAAGGAAAAATGTAGGGATAAAAGGCATATAAGGAGGAGGAATTAATCCTCCAGCAGATAGGTTATCCCACACAACACTTATCAGCCAGTAGTGAAAGAAGTCCATAACAGTTTCATATTTTATACTGATGTATTAAAAATAAAATTTTTATGTAGGTTTGTCATTCGTGATAGTGATTTAATACGCATTCTATATATGTAGTTGTCGGACCGGAGAATAACAACAACAATGTAATAATAATAATATAATATTCTACCACATTTACACAGCGCCATCTAGTCCCAAATTAAGCAATTATATTAGCTTGTGTTATGGGTACTAAACAACTGATATACTACTTAAATACATTTTTTTTTTTGTAAATACATACATATATAGATAAATTACACCCAGACACAGAACAAATCTTTATGCTCATCACACAAAGATTTGTCCTGGGTGGGGATCGAACCCACGACCTCCGGTTTAGCAGTCAGGGTCACTAACCGCTAGACCAACAGGCCAGCCAAATGTTATAGCACAAAGAAAAATATATGTTAAAATAGGACTTTCAAGTACTCACTTTCTTATTGAATATTCATAAAATTATCTACACAACACGAGGTACGATGTGCACAGTAAGTATCTGAACATAAACGTAAAATGAATGAAGTTTTCTCAAGAAACTTTCAAGACGTACCTACTTTCTTACAACGTTAATGCTGTACTAAGTAGATAATTAAAGTAGGTAAGTAATGTTACATTCATTAAAATTACAAATTGCCTCTTTGTAGAGGTTATAAATACATTTTCAATTATTTCTCGGATAATTGAATTGAAGATAAACTAATTTTCAGTTTATACACAAACTCAATAAAGTTATGTAGTAAACCTGAAAGCCTGAATTTTATAATGACTGTGAAAAGAAAAAGACCTTTTGTTGTAACTGTTTTGATAATCGAATTTTGCAAACCTTTAAAGCAGCTATGTCTTCTTTTATAGGCATAACAACTACAAACTCTCAACGTCACAACCGGTCACCGATCTTTACAAAGACTAGGTATATCCCAATAGCTTAACCTCGTTAATCATAACCTCAAAACCACTACCACTACTTTCTTTGACTAAAATATTTAACCTTTTTGACATTTTGTTTACAATAGCATCTTGCCGCAAAACAAAGAGCTCTATGACAAATAGGCAAGTGATAGTATACAAGGATACTTGTGTGCGAGTGTTTGTTTGTTTGTGTGCACGTCAATCAGCGTGTTGACTCACACGGTGCTTGCAGAATAAACAGTCAGTGTTGAGAAGCGAGTCTACTCGCCTGACTAAACACAGCTCTTGATAGGGAAACTGCATTCATAGAAATTTACATTCTATTCGCTATGACTGACTGGTTGGAGTGTTTGTTACTGCTGTATAAGTGGTCCCAGGGTTGATTAGTGGCTTAGCGCTATTGGGTTTTCTATCTGTCAATGGGTATGTGTCTGATGGGTATTCTTTGCCTTATGGAAAGAAAGGTCTGATGCTATTAATGAAAACCATTTGCACCAACAGTGACATTAAAAGTATAGCATATAGCTTTTATGCTTATAGGCTACAAAACGAAACCCCTAACGAACTTTACGTTCCAATTCAAATTCAAGTCTCAAAAAAGTCTCAATTTTTTTTTTTTTTTTTATCATTTAATCCTTTGCGAATATGGGTACAAAATAAAAGATCTTAGCATAAACATTTGTGTCCATTAGCCATATCCTACCATTGGCATGCAAATTTACAAATCTACAGTAATCTTTGAAACTACATTAATAAACCACACCAATAAACAGACATTATCATATGGACATTTTTTTGAGTTAAAACCAAAATTGTTATGAAAATTGTATGTTCGTATCTAATTCTAGTATGTTATTATCTGCTTATCTATACTCTTCTTACAAATAATAAAAATACAAAAGTTAGGATGGATATAGCATGAATGAATGTTTTTTACTCAATCACTTACGATCGGCTGAAAGTACATATCATGTTGAAATTTTGCACACAGATATATTAAAGTCTGGAATGGAACGAGGCGCTCGTAGCTTTGTGGTACTGAGACGTTCGTTACGACCATCGCGGTTAAGCAACACTCGGCAAAGTCAGCCCGTGATGGGTGACCGTTAGTGGCAATTTCATTCTCGAGCGTCTCCGTGCTTCGGAAGGCACGTAAAGCCGTTGGTCCCGGTTATCACTTATTGTGGTAGTCGTTAAGTCAAGTTGGAAGCCTTCGGGGCGACTTGATAAATTGCAAGACCAGGGTCTGCATCAAGCCCACACGATAAGAAGAAGTCTGGAATAGCACATAATATCTCTGCATCACCCTATGGTTGACTGGTAGAAAAATGCCTAAAGCCATTAAGTCCACCTGTACAAATTTTTTTTGTATGAAGTTATAAATAAATAATATACGTTTTACCGATATATTACACGGGCGTCGCCACGGACGGAAACTAGTATTACATAAGTAGGTATACATAATATATTATCATCCAACCATACCCCTTTAAAATATCTTTATTTCTCACCTACGAGTACGTCTATATTAAAAACGCAGTGGCATTTTAAACCCGTACTATCATCTTAAATAGCAACATAAAAATAAGTTGAAGTCAATAAAAACGGACAGTAGTGGGTACACCCACAGTTAGTGGCCAACTTTATCATTGCGGTACCGTTTGGTACCTATTGGTACTTTAGGGTGACGCTGTTATAATGATGGTGAGATGAGGACACCCTGCTGGTTGGTACAGACGGACGGAGAAAACTGCTAGCATTGATGCTATTTTGTTTTGTCCTTTCACGTAGAGAGCAGAGTAAATGTGTATATTATTCAATATAAAACTTTAAGCCATTGGGTTATGATCCATTTTATATTGGACAATGATTCTTAAGACGATTCATTCTTATAATTAAGCAATTAAAAATAGAACGTAATTAAAAAGTCCTAAAGCTTTATTTTGAATACTATTCAAATTTGCTCTGGTCTTCGAGCAACATCGAGATAATTTAAGCTCATCTCATTTTGCAGCTATTCCGTTATTTCTATGCAAAAATCACAGTCGCAAAAAGTCAGTCACACATATTTAAAAACTGTACTGTGTATAAGCCAATTTAGAAAAAAAAATTATTAACGTCAGTTTAACACACATATTTTATGTTTTATATTGATAGTAAATATAATTTTTATTCAATTTCATTTTATTTCGGGGTATTCCTTGAGTATCGCCACTAACCATCGAATCGATTCGAACATCGAACAAGCTTCTGTTTCCCAGTTTGGTCTTCAAGAGCTTACCTACGTTTCTGCCGTTTTACTCAATATTCTAAAGAGCCGTATGTCTCCTTGCAATAAACAGTGCAAGTACAACTAAAATGCATCCACCCAACAACACTCTCTGCATGCTATGAATAAATTAATAATATCACCCGCCAGTATTGCCTACTACAATTTTATGAAGCCCTCATAATCTGGCAACATTTTATCACCACGCGTCGCCATTATGAAGTAAATGAAGTGTAGTTTATAGTGGTTGAATCTTTTCAGTTCAATTTTATTACTTTGTCGTTGCATGGGTATTATTTAGTCATCAAGTTGTAGTGGGAGGTTCCTGTTTCTAATGCAAGGAATGTGAAGTAAAACGAATAGGTGCAACTGTTTTTTGGATGAAATAAAATAGATCTTGAGAGTCGAGTGGCTATACTAACCGATACCGAACAAGAAGTTCCCCACATAAGACAAGCAGATCTGATGATGGAGTCTCAAGATAAATAGTTGAATCTGAAGATATAATTATAATAGTGGGTAAATCAGTACTTTGAATCAGTTTGAGAATTCAAACTAATATATAAGATTGGTTTTGATAAATCCTGGCGTGTTTTATAGTTATTTTCCAATTATTTACAACGCAACCTTTACTGGATCGTCGACGTCGATCCATATGGTAAAGGGACGTGAAAAAAATCCAAACAAAATCGCTCGCTTTGGCGGTAATTAGGTGAGGCTGGGTTAGGCCTATGTCCAGCAGTGGACGTCGTTGGGCTGATATGATGATGAATAATGGTTTTGTATTAATTTCTCTTAAATGTATGCTATACAAACAAGTCCCACTAATACAGAAGCACTGTAGGATGTGCGGCCGGATTTTTTCCTAGGTGGATAATCCGCAGATGGACGGGGCTTCCACGTTAATCGATGACAGGAAGCCTACATACCGTGAATAATGTTCCCTTATATAAAAACATACTACTTAATGCTCGTGGCGTTGCCCGCGTGATCAACATGATACGCAATATCGGGAAAAATAACTCAATCTCTGGCACTCTAATGATTCTTATACAAAAATCGCGTTGAATAGTTGCCGGTGCAAAAAAATTTGGGTCTGCTTTTTTATAAAAGTTACCTATTTATTTTTCATGTAAGCAACATTAACCAAAATATTGGTAGGTGTTAAGGACTATTATATAAAAAAATACATTTTTAAATATATATTTATAAAATACATTTAAAAATACAAAAATTTGGAGACCCACCATACGCGTAATAGTTACATAAATAGCAGTGCTATTTATAAATCAATGCTATTTATAAACAGCAGTTTTCGTTTGCCCTTTCCGTTTGATAAGGGCGAGAGATGATTAGTGATAGCATTAATGTCACGATATTTCTTCCTCATATCCTGTATATTATATTGAACAAATGCTCTTCGTCTACATATACGTATTCTAGACTATAGATACCTAAAATACACTAACAAAATGCTCTGCTATCAAGCCGTTTTCTCTAAGGGGGTTGGCAGAGGTGCATCGCATTATTTTTGATTCCCGGGCACATTTCCAGACGTAAACATTCCAAGACAAACCCAGTACAATTTTTGCCCGACTCGGAGACAAAGGATCTCTGGCGCAGTAGTTGTACACTCTTCTGGTGCGCCAACAAGGCATCTATCTTGCACTATATGGAAATATCCTATACTAGAAGACACGCGCGCCTTGCCCCCGTCGTTCTTTATTTAGCCACTACTCAGCTCCTATTAGCCATAGCGCGATGTTATAATTATAGCCTATAACCTTCCTCAATGAATGGGCTATTCAACACTAAAATATTTTTTCAAAGCGAACCAGTAATAATAATAATAATATTCTACCACATTTACACAGCGCCATCTAGTCCCAAATTAAGCAATTATATTTGCTTGTGTTATGGGTACTAAACAACTGATATACTACTTAAATACATTTTTTTTTGTAAATACATACATATTATAGATAAATTACACCCAGATACAGAACAAACCTTTATGCTCATCACACAAAGATTTGTCCTGGGTGGGGATCGAACCCACGACCTCCGACTTAGCAGTCAGGGTCACTAACCGCTAGACCAACAGGTCAGTCCAGTAACCAGTATTTCCTGAGATCCTAGCGTTCAGCTAAATAAACACACTCTTCAGCTTTATCATATTAGTATAGATGGGAATCCAACCACTACCTCTATGACAACAAGGCAATTGAAAGGAAACAATTATAACTTAAATTTTGAAATAACTATCATTAACAGATAATAAAATGAAACGGTGTTTTCTAAGTCTAGTTAATACAAGTTTCCGGTCACAATATCAATTAAATTATTGTATTTCCAATTTTATCAGACCAGTCATGTCTAATTCAATTTACTCACAATATAATATTTGTACCAGGTATACAGTTGAACTGAATATTAAGCCATTATGCTAATTCTATTAGTCAATTTTGTGCAACGAAGTTGTACCTAAAACACGTCGAAGTATAATTTCATAATCGTTTTTTTTTAAACTTTGACAGAGACACTGCAGCTAAAAGTTAACAATACTCTCGCAATGTTTTTTTTAGTCAGTGAACTACGGGGGCCTGTCAATACGAACATGCTGCATAGTGTTATATGAAATTTCATATCTCAAAATCTTTCTTGGAGGTTCTGATATTATTTATCAGTTTAAAAACGTTAGTAACGATATTTAGCCGCATATATATCTTGGTTAAAAGCTACGAACTACCTAATCTACAGGTCCGATTTAAAAAAATATTTTAGTGTTGGATAGCCCATTTATCGACGAAAGCTCATCAAGCTACAGCCATTAAGCCCCACGCGACTTCTAGTATAAAAATATATGGAAACCACATACCGAAGGTCATCGCTATATTCATATTGCAGAGAATTTTTGAACAAAAACCTCTTCGTTACGACATAGGAAAACACGTCCAAGAAAACACGAGAATCGAGTTAACCAACATTTTTAATACAACTTAAAATTCAACAAACGTTCACCTGAAGCGAAATTATAATAATTTCCTGCTCATACTGCCAGCGTCACAGCGTGAATGGACTTTTTACAACTTTGTACTCAAACAAAACATAGTTTTATCAATTTTATTTTATATTCTCAACCTTAAGAATATAGGCCATAAAGTCTCATATCAAATAAACATCCTAAAGTTGACAAATCATCACCAATAAGAGTGTATGCCAATGATATTATGCGTAGACACGAGTTCGGTCCCATCCACAATATTTACTCTTCACCAAAACAAACAAAATTCCACCTTAAAATTGTCGCACTAAAATCGACTTTCTCTCTAACTAATCAAAGCTCTACTTTTTACCAAATTTAATGTAATAACAAACAATTAAATTTAATCTTTACATGTGTGTTAATAAAGTCGTAATTATGAATAGCAGGGCTTTATTAAGGGGAAGTACTTTTGAAACTTCCGTGGCATTATGTCGTGTTAATCCGCGAGAGGTATGCGTGAACGCGATGTGAGGTGACGTGCCCTTAAGGCGACGGGTGGAGGATTAAAAAAAATATTTATTATTAATGTTAGGTGACCGATGAAAGTAATATTTAGAAGGAAATCCCCGTAAATAATGTTTCCTTTGACATTTTATTGTGGTCGTAACGTTATTAGACCATGACATCGAAGATCAAATATGCATGGCGGGAGCTTTGACAACTTCTGCTGTAATAACTTATGCTATTCACGTACATGCAGTTATGTGGTTTTCACGTTGTTATGCAATATTATATATTGCTATGATTAAAATGAGGAGATCGGCATGTTTTGTACAGCTCATTTTCAGAACATGCTGGTTTAAAAATGTTATGTGGCACGTTAATTTGTGTACGACTTCATTCCGGCATCAGCATCGCATAGTTAAATACTTAAAGTTAAAATAGGTAAGCCTAAATTATGAAGTTCATCATCATCATAATTTTAACCCATAAACGTCCCATCGCTGGGCACGGGTGATTGAGGCAAAGAATGTGGAGGGAATTTAGCCTACTATACCACGCTGGCCAGACGGGTTGGTATAGAGTTTATTTCGAATTTTCCTTTTCTCGCAATGCTCTTGTCTGCATATGGTTACTCCCTTAGTCGCCTTTTACGACACCCGACACCCACGTGTTGAGATGGGGTAGTGACATTATGTATACTTAATCCGTCACTATACGAATAATCCATTATGAATTATATACAATGCTGGAAATGGATAACTACAAACGTCATGGATACCACCAAACGTTGCAATACCTTTAAGTGTATACACAGTTTTAAAAGGTTATCATTAAATAAATATCTAAAAAACAACGGTCACAATATAATATTATATAAATAATTGTGTTTAGCTTAAAAAAAAAGCACCCTTACAATGAAAGCCGATGTGCAAAGTTACACTGTGAACTAATTATTATTTCAAAACAGTGAAAAATTCTCCATACTTAAATAAAATATGCGGCCCATGACTCCTATTTTGAGAGTAAATTCGTTTGAGAACATTAAATAAAACAGTCAGAAACTCGGCACATTATTTCAAATAAAAAAGTTAGACACATAATAAGTTATCAAAATGTTTCTTTTGCGGACATTATATTGATCATAATACACTTTATCCCGACCGAGTCGCTCCACTGATCTGAAGAAGCTGCAAACTTTTTTCATCTCATTACGAACTTTTTAAGAACTCGGAACGTAAAAACTTAAGCAAAGGTTTTACTACTTCTCAAAATTGGTTAAAAACCTCGTTTTTGCAATTCTGCCGTACTTAATCACATTTTGACCCGAATGTTTTTGTTTTCATAAGATTTAAGAGGACCCCGAGTTTACAGAGTTGACAGTTTGGTGAGATTCTTTAGTCAAACATTTGTTTTGTACTTACACCTTGTAATTGTTTCTAAAAACGAATGAATTAAGGTTTTATAAAAATAAATAGGTAAGTTTTGTGAAATTATGCAAAATGCAATTATGTATATCGAATTTATCTTGTGAACCCAGGACGTCGATGGGAAGACGAAAAAGTACTGGTCTAAGATCCCATTAAGGAATATATACCCTCATCTGTTATTTATTAGTTAGCGCCCGGATAATATTTTATTCTTAACTTCCCTAAGTTCCCATACTTACCCAAAAATTTTATTTCATCAAACCCATACGTGTGGGGTATCTATGGATAGATCTTCATCAATGATATTGAAGTTTCTAATTTCATTTTTTTTTTAAAACTTAATAGTTTCCGCAGGCACTTTCAAAGTGGTAAAATGTATGTCCCCCCCCCCCCTGTAAATAGCCTTCATTTGATATTTTTTTCGACTAAATAATTGATGAGAGCACTTTATGAAAAAAATAAAAGGTATGGACTCCAATCTCATTCCACCATGCTGCAAATATCTCCAATAAAAAACTTTGCGCACGATAATAATATACGTTATTCTATAACATCTCACTAATAAGCTAGGACCGTAATAATATTTTAAAAAATATTTCTGTGCCCTATATCCGTATTTACACAAAAGAACTCTCTAACAACCAAAATAACTAAAACATAAAATTTATATTTGTCAAATGTTTCCCGTCGCATGTGATTGATCATCAATAAAAACGTTTGTATCCATAAGTTTTCCAATTACAAGTACTTAGGGTTGTATAGCTATATTAAGTTAAACGTCTGTCGGCAGGCACCATCCATCTCCGTCATATAGCATCATTTGTACTTGGTCCAACCAGCCAGCCTCCAGCAATCCCCGTATTGAATCTCGGGACACTGTTTGACTAATGGCACTCCCGCCATCGACCTAACTGATTTATTAAATAAATTAACGTTCGCTTGATAAACGAGCTTTTTAAAAGCAAATTCTCTTGCGAATTGTCTAACAGCCTTCGCCTTAACTCAAGCTAATCTCGTCACACAAAGTATTCACTTTATTTTTCACAACATCCAAATCCCTCTTTTGATTCTGACATAATTCTACGTATTTACAATCGTCACGGCCGATACAAAAATATATTTTCTGCCAATTTGAACATAACCTCAATAAAATCCAACCTTTTTCGTAACCTCTTTTGTGCTTGGCATAGACAAAAATAATGTTGCAAAAGAAATAAATCAACATGGCCAAAGTCACCCCTGTGGAAACCGTAAAGTTTAGGGCGCATATTGCTAATAAAAACAGGGGCGTGTGCCACCCCCGCGCAATGAAACGGATACAATAAATAAATGCCGTAATTAACTCTATTCATATATCAAATTATCACTCGTATTACAAATTCCCCAAAAATTTTAAATGGATACAATGTAGTCTATGGAAACTATAGAAAGCGCGCAAATTGTAATCGGATGACAGTTGTGCGGCCATTTTGTATTAGGTATATTGTTGTATTCGCAAATGGCGGAGGTTAATGGGGTGCTATGTGACCGGATGTGACGTGTAACATCTGCGTTAAGTTTTAGCGGACAATTTAATTTGTAGTAATTGAATTGGAACTTTGATACATCTGTTCAATGTGAAGGTACCATATAATAGTGTTAACGATTCGATAATTTAGCCTTCTGTTACTTATCTTCGTGCCTTTTTAAAATACCAAAGTCTATAAACTTGTTTACATATTTAAGAAAAGTCTTCTGTTTTTTGCTTTTACTTATGATTGAAATATTTGAGACTTACTTGTTGTTTAAGGTAGTTAGTTGCAACGTGAAAGAAGAACAAATGATTAAACAATCACACCTTTGAATTCTATTATTGGTAAGGACTATTTAAACCTGTGCTACATATTATATAGTTGATTGATAACAGCAGGGATTGACCGCGATTTTCAACAGTCAATACAAAAAAGCAGCAATCTGCCTTACATTTGAAATCAATATTTTCTTATCTACAATAATAGCCGCTTCAAAGTCCTAATTCCACTAATATTATCTAACACATAAACTAACAATCGCAAACATCTAAGACATTCTAAATACGGCATTTATCCGACAATTTGTTGGACAATTTGTTCGACAATTCGGAAATAGTCCAAGTTGTTTTGGCGATGGGCCAATTTAAGCTGATCGTGTACTGGACTGGAATGGACACTAGTTTAAAATAGAACTATCTTATAAATATCGATGTAGACGTAAAGGTAACTATAGCCTGAATATCTTTAAACTAAATGACCAGATTCATGTAGTGAAAATAATAATAAACTTTCCTAGAACTGGATTGCAGCGCCTGCCGAAACCAATTGTGAATTTTACTGACTCAATAAACAACTAATTAATCATCTCAAAAACTGAAAAAGCCATCATTCTCATAGGAATCTGTCAAAATATTCACATTTTTTAAACAAATTAATACATCTAACGACTTCAAATATAAATATCAAGAACATATAAAATTTTGAAGGAATAACAATAAAAATAAAAGCACTTTCTCAGTGTTTATCTAAACCTGTCCAAATCTGACAAAACACAAAACATTGGTAAAAGCTATCTGTTAACATTTACCGTAATTGTTACAAACATACCAATAAATAACCTGTGAGTGAAAGAAACTCACAAAATGTAAACAATAAAACATATTTGAGAACCACCTGCCACTAAAAGGACTTTACACAAATATACAAAAACTAAATTCAATGTGAAAGCTTCTAACAAAATTTAATTTGAAACTTTCAACAGAAACATATACAGCAAACATAAACATTTTAACAAAACGAAATGGCATGGTGTCTACATATGTATTACTGTAAGAATTATTCATCATAATTTTATGAAGTTATCAGCCTGCCTTCCGACAATTGGTTTGCTAAGATCTCATTTTCAACGCCTGTGTTGGACAAAATATATACGAAAGTTCTTTTGGAAAATATTATAATATTTAAAAAACAACTCTAGAGTACACTCTATGTTTTGAGAGCTTTTCAAATATGCCACAGACGTCGTACTCTTCGAACGAAAAGTACTTACAATACTTTTTAAATAATACTCGTTCGCTATTGGTCGTAGCGTGATGTTATATAGTCTATAGCCGTCTTGAATACATGTGCTATCCAACACTAAAACAATTTTTCAATTCGGTTAAGTACATAGTTTCTGAGATTAGTGCGTTAAACCAAACAAATAAAGTCAATAATCATGTAAAAAATTCAACAAGAATATTTACACAAAAGTATCGTAATTCGTACCTACATAAATGCAAAATGTTTTCAATAAACATTGAACACAAAACACTACACAAAACCGTTAAACACTGAAACTAAACATTAATCTTTAGTTCCCATTATGTAAGGAGAGTGTCGCAACAAATGCGTCCATTGACGGCTGTGAAAAAACCAAATAGTAGAGCTGGTAGAGTTACACGTAGAGCCATAAATCTAGCGTTAACCGCGCGGTTAACGCTGTTCGAAATAGACCGACCGGTAGAGACACCATAAACATTACTTATATTTCGGGACATGGTTGTTTATGATCATGTTTTGACTACAACTTAGTAACTTACTAAACTTGCAATTGGAACTAATATGAGTATTTCAATTAAGCTAGATTTACTCGCAGTCTGCGCTCGATTTCCTTGTGCATTTGTAGAGAATCCCATAAGACAGTAATTGTTTAATTATTGGTATTATTGGTGAAAATATAATTGTTGAAAAAACTAATTTAATAGCACTTGACATCAATAATTGCTTCAGAGCTTTCTGGGGAATAAAAAACATTGCTGTGCTACAATAACGAGAACTTAAACCCCCTTATTACAAAATATGGACTAAGTATTAAACCAGGTTTAAATTGACATAAGCCATTGTCAAAGTTGTAAATTTAAACCTGGTTTAATGCTTAGTCCGCATTTGTAATAAAGGGGTAAATCTCTTAAGCCACCGACAACTATTATACGTATATATCATTAGATGTGGAGCTCGTCAGCAGACAGTCTTTCAGATTCTTTCAGTCCCAAACTTAATGGTTAATCATGGTGACCCTACCTGATCGTATAGTTAAACTTAGCTTATTATTATAACGACAGTTTTATGAGTGATATTGGAACCGAACGTAGCGTTATTTTAAACAAATGTGACGGTAAAAACTTTATAATAACTGCATCGTTCATTACTTCCTCAATTCTAATTATAGTTAATTAACCTTTTAAAGGTAACAGAAGGCACAGAATAAGTATCAAAATACTAAGAACAGTGTAACTGATATTCCTATTTAGGTTTTATTAATATTTGTGTTGTCTACAATTAAGTTTGTTTGAGTCTGGGTTTACCCTAGATCTAATGAATGTAATCGTTCAAACAAGATAAAATAAAACAAAAAAAATCCCGGCATCATCATCTTTCATTATTTCAACCCATAAACGTCCCACTGCTGGGCACGGGTCTCCTCCAAATAAAGGGGAGGGAGTATAGCCTACTATGCCACGCTGGCCAGACGCATTCTTGCAGTGATCTTGTCTGCATAATGTTACCCCCTTAAAAATTCTGTAATGTAAGACAATTTACAAACAAAATACCAGAATCATCCAGGCATTCAGGTTCCGTAGACGCGTGGTAATCGAACCTACAACTATTGGTCAGTATCTGATAAAGTGGGTGCATTAGTCATACCCCAGATCTTTCAATAATATTCATCACTGAAGTTAAGATTGTCCACAGAAATCAAAACATATCCCACCGAAATTCAATGTTACCAAGTTAAAATCTGATACTTTAATAACGAGATAACTGCCTCCTATAATGAAGTAGGTAATAATATAATATTCCGAGTGGTAACACACGGTAATAAGGAAGTAAGGGACAGGGTTTTATGAGTAGGTAATTACGAGGTTTGGAGAGGTCTCGAGTACCTCGTACTAATTGTGATTGTGCCTCGGAATGCCCTTTTTATAATCGTGCGTATGTTGACTCTGGTCCATACTACTACTAATTACAATTTAATATGCCACTAAGCTATTTTAAACCTTGTACTAGTAGATTTAAGATTCATCATAAAGTTACATTTGAAAAGCAAACATTTTATAGATTTACACATTTTCATCTAAGTCGTTGGCTTTTTTAGCCTAACTTAACTTAACTAAACTTAACTTAACTTTATAAAAACATCTAAGTAGGTATATCAACATAGCATCACGCCTTTTTCCCCGAAGGGGTAGGCAGAGGTGTTTCACACCCACATTACCACCCATCTAAGTAGGTATATCAGCATAATTATAGCCAAATTGTAACGATGGACCACCAAATTGGAACGGGTCGATGTCAAATATTAAAGAAAAATAATATGGAGGGGTCTTTTTAGAGCCACGGAAGCCAAAACAATTTTTTTTTAAATTTTGTCCGTCTGTTTGTTTGTAACGCGCGTCACGCAAAGACTACAGCATAGAATTGAGTTTTTATCTCATAAAAATATTTTATGCTTAGTGTTTTACGCTGACCGAATTATGCGCGGTAGGGGCTTTCTATTGACGTTTTAGAATACCCATTTGATAGAAAAGAAGCGCTTGTAATACGGTCCTAAAAAATTAGAAAACTCCATGACGCCAGTGGAAATGCCGTTAATGTGTGTAAAACTTGTAATGTAATACTGAATAGAGTTGTTCTTTGGTTCAAAAGTTTTTAGTTAATTACTAAAAAAACACATTTACTTCAATAACATGAATGATTAATCATAAATATAGATTCATTTAAAAGTTTTTTCAATATAACAGCACAGCCTTAAGTTCATCTAACGACATAGACAATTAGTTTAATAGTTTTATAAGTTTTCCGAACGCATTTAACTGTCATTAGTGTCATCGGCCATCATCAATCATAGACTCTTAAATCTATCGGCGGCTTCTTAGAGCAACTTTTTAAATTATCTTGACGTTTTAATATCCATGACTAGATGTTAATACATATATGAATGGACAAGTTTAGAACGGGATCCTTCTTTGGACGTTTTTGGGTTAATGTGTACCTAATATTTTAACTGTCTGAAAGTCAAATAAAGCAAAGGGGCTATCTATACTTATGTTATAAACCTCAATAGTTTGTTAGTTTATTTAGCGCTTATCTCAGGACTTCCACGACAATTGGGCTTACCAACTCTAAAAAAAAGAGCGCGTACGCGAGACTACAGAGAGCAGAGTGTAGGCAAGAATCATCAGCAACCCATTAATGTCCCACTGCTGGGCTCCGGTCTCCTCTCCTCTAACTAGAGAGCTGACAGGGTTTAGGCCATAATCCACACACGCTGGCCTAGTGCGGGTTGGTGGATCAGACATACCCATAGAATTTCTTCTAGAGTATGTGGGTTTCCTCACGATGTTTTCCTTCACCGTTAGCAGATGGTCAGTCACATGACTAGTACATATAAATTGCACAAAGTGAAATCCACATTGGTACTGCTGGTCGGAATCGAACTCGGACCGCGTGTTTAACACGCCGGTCTCTTATCCATTCAGCCACCATCGCTTTTTTAGGCAAGAATATTTTCTAAATAAACTTTTACAATTATGTCATTATCAACGATATTTATAGAAATAACGCAGACATCTTGTAAAATAGATTATGTAATTTTGTAGTTAGTAAATTAATCATCATAACAACATTTAAGACACACAGTATAAAATCACTTCAAGCCATGAAGGCCCTTGGCCAAGGGTGGGATAGCGAAAGCTAACTGTAACAAAATTTATTGGGACTAAATTAAAATCTCCATAAACACTGTTTTCTAATAAAACTAAGATTAGCAAATCAAATACATAATAATAACGTAAACACAGACACTTGTGCTTATAACTTAACTGCAACAGTCTTATTATATGTAAATAAGTGCGCGCACAAACAAATAAACAATTTCCAATTTTTTAAGAGAAACTTATCATACAAACCAACATACGTTGACCTGACAAAAAGCTCCACGCGTCTCAATTACAGAATAGTTGCCAACAAATGATGGGTCAAATTATACTGGATGGTGTCATCGCAGAGACCACTCTTATGAGACCTATTACAAACGTCAATTTGTTTTATTTACTGAACAAAGCGAATGCGATAAAGTGTCAACATATATTGGTTATTGAGTAATTGAGGGATCGCGTGACTGTTAAAATAATCTTAAGGGAAATGAGTTAAGTGCTGTTCTGTAGGAAAAGTGAAATAAATAGTGTTTGTTTTTATTGGAAACGCGTTGTATAGGTACGTGAGTTATAGTGAGGAATGTAATGAAAGTCATTTTATTATGTGGCAACCCGTAGCTTCATTTTGTATGCTGGTAACTTTAATTAAAACAGCCACTTTCTTCTTTTCAATTATTTTTTAAATTGAGTGGTTAAGGTGTTCGCCTCGTCACTAATATTGCCGCACCCAGTGGCGTGGCTTCGATTTCCACACGAGGCAAATATATGATGTATTTCTTTAAAATTGTCTCCCGCACAAGGCCTGTGTCGCGGGGATTTTAACAAGTACATGATTAACGAAAACCTGTAATTGACCCAAATTTTAATATTTGTCTCGGGTGGGAATCGAACCCACGTCACTCGGCACCGTAATGTTCGTAGTAAGTGCACTACGGTGACTCTCAATCGGAATACGAAAATATAACATAAACTATTATAAAATCACGCATTTAATTCCCAAAATCGTCAAAGGTGATGTGTACCCACATCTTGCCACTAACCGGGTACATTTACAGACTGCAGACTAACAAGATTTATCTCCGTTCTTCACAGTAAATCTCATAGCACCGTCAAATGATAACTCATTTTAATGATCAATAAACCAATAGATGATTTAAAATAAATGTTTTTTCTTTCTTTTCAGATGCTTGCTCCATAAATAACAGAAAGTGTACTTATCCGGAAACCACGGAACAAAATGACAAAAGACCACAATCAATGCAAAATACCCTGTACTCAGGTAGGTCAGTACCCGGCTATATGTTCATTGTATTTTTATGACAACAGAAAAAATAGTTTCGTTGCGAAGTGGGCGGCCAACATGGAGACACATCAATTATTTTGACAAGCATAACTTCATTCCATACCGTTATTAAACATAAAATCAAACAAAAGTCATCCTTATTTAGTTGTTTATAAAGACACAGTGATATATTTGTGATAGATGGGTTAATTATGTCATAGTGACGTGAAAGGACAAAGTGTCACTTCTGTAAACTCATTGAGGTATGAAATATAAATGTTTGAGTTACTGCTTATAGCTACAAAGGTTTAAGAATATTAATCCGAGTGCCCTTGTGTTCGGTAATTCGTTTTGTAATCATCATTAGTAATGCTTGGTACTTGTGGTTTTGTATTTGAGTAATTTATAGTAGCGAGAACGCACTTGAGAATAAGCCCCGTGTCGCGGGGGATTTACTTTACTATCGGACTTACTCACGGCTACGTACTACGGAACTGTGTCCAGGGCTTTCCTATCATGAAATTCTCAGTACTAGTCTAGTCTGGTGGAGTTTGGAAACAAATTATGTGCCCGATTGATGGGATGATTACATGGGACGTAAGATAGCTAGGGAAATGTAAATGTGATTCAGGGTTAAAGGGGGCAGTATTGCCTACCCTTTCAGAGGAAAAGGCGTGACGCTATGTTATGTTATGTGTCCATCGAATCCACTGCGTAATGTACAGTGGACTATATAGATTATTGAGCCGGTCAATACTAAATTTACTACAGAACTCTACAGTAAAAAACACTGCAGTAGTGAATTACTGATATTATTATTTTTGGGTTAGATGTTGTGAGCTTATTTGTTACGTCGACCAGTTGCTGACCTATTGTAGCGCCGACACATACACTTAGAATTTTTTCTAGGGTATTAGGCTCCTCATGATGTTTTCCTTCACCGTCAGCAGATGGTAAGTCATGCGACTAGTATAAATTCCACAAAGTTAAATCCACAATGGTACTGCCGCCGGTCGGAATCGAACTCGGACTGTATGATTTGCATGCCGGTCACTTATTCATTCGGCCACCCTCGCTATAATGCAGTAATGATAAGTTTCTACTGATAAAAAGTAAAGCTGTAAAGGTTCTGCGATGTGGCCAGTCTTCTGATTTAGATTTTTAAAAAGTGCTGCCTACGTAATTCGATAGACATTTATTATAATTTATCATTAACTTCATATCCGTTTGTCGTTTGTATAAGCTGCCTTTTAGTAGGCGTTTACGTCGTTATAATAATATATTATTGGCTTTAAGACCACCGGCACTTAGCCGATAACGTCCAAAAACAATGGGTTACCTACTCAAATACGTAAATAATTCATAATTCATTCATACACGATATGGAAACAAAAAATCTTATTCTGTCAAGCCACATTTACTTGATATTTGAGAAGTAAATAGTGTATACTTTTAGAATAGTTTTAGCAATAATTCGAGAATTAATATACCTTTCAATTCCTGCTTGTAGGCTTTTTCAAACACGATTGATTGCATAATCTTACACAAAAGGCAAAAAAAACAGAAAAGAAAATAAATCTTTAATAACTCTTATGCATATGCAAATAATAAAAAACACACCTTATTTAACTTAAGGCTAACCATACATAAACATTAGTAATGTTAGTAAAAGGCTACAAATGTAACTAGTTCATTGTGCTCGTGAATGGACCGCTTTATCTGAAAGTTGGGAACTTGCCAACAATAGTTTTTAGTGTAATATTTTTGTAGATAATGCTTCGTAACTGCAATTAAGAGAGAAATTATAGTATTAAGGAGAATGATAAAAAATAATCAATTAGAGTTTGTTTATAAAAAATGCGGCAAAATTGGACATCATGTGATTCTTCAGTAGAATTAAGCATTCTGAGTGAAAGTACCTTTACAAAAATACGGCAGCTATCAAAGTACTATGATGGTGGTAAAAAAAATTAGTCCCCTTCTTTTGTTGATTTCCCAATATATTGTAAAAAAGACAATATTTTTACATTATTACGTTATATCAGTTTAAGTGTTATTTAATAATAGCGAATTTAAAATCAATATCGTTAGCAATTTTAGAAATATGACAGACGGACAGATCATAAGAAACATTAAAAGCATAACTACCTTGATGTTCATATTTAGGATATTAAGACACATAACCCACGTTAACATTCTTTAAACCACAACCAAATACAATCACAAAAAAGCTCTTAACCTATAACCTAAAAACTTAGTATAAACAAAACCTAGTTCTAAAACAAAAGACGAATTGAAAACAAAACAAAACAATTTAACCAGCATCACACTAGCGCTAGTAACTGACGCGAGTAGCTGAGCCAGTAGCGTTGACGCGCTGCCAACTAGCAGAATGAACAGCCGGCCGTAAACATACTCTTATCGGAGTTTTTTTGTGTTGTGACAAAATTAGTTAGACATGTTGTTGTCTAATGGATGAGCGGTGTCGTTGGATACTTAGTTTGTTAATGATGCGGCGAAATGTATATTAAAGTGCAGCAGCATTTATATTTCTCGCCAAAATTGTTCTGTCTGAGTAGGAAATAATCTGTATTGTATAGATTATTGCTTTCATTTCTTTCTTTAACATGTCCAATGTTAAATGTAAGTACCTCACAGATATCTTTTTAAGTCGTTAGAGGGAGCTTATATTCAGTTTGTCGGCATGCGTTCATCCGGCACCAGAAAGTCAAATAATTAAAGAAACATCAACAATAAAATATACTATCTCAACAATGAAAGTACATTTTCTATTGTTTTTGGAAACTTTGTGTATACAATTAGCTAATATACACAGAATACAAGGTGTATTCTAGCTTAGGGCTCAGGTGTATTCTGGCTTAGTAATTTTGTGGACTGTACAAATACTAGAACTAGGTATGTAGTGTGCAGACTCTCAACCTTATGTCCAGTAGTCACACATTTCGACCACTAGAAACAAGGTAATAATGTGCAATCCTACAATACTCCTAATACACTATTCCTACTTTAAAGCCTATAGAAATAAATTGTATAAGGAAATAATAGGAGCATCTTGGTGCGATACCTGTGTGTGGCAAGCGAAATTATCCGGAATGTGGGCAGCACAGTCCAACTGTCCACCTACATTTATATTTTATCTGTTTCCTACGATCTGGGGCCGGTTCACTAACTCAAGTGCTATTATTTATATTGAAACTCACTTACTTTATGCAGCAGATGCTACTTCTATCAAAATTAGAGGGGGAAATACCGATTTACTTAACACATTTTTTTTTGTTAAATTAGATAATTACCTCAGCAGCGCAATGGTAATGCGAAAAAGTTCTACACTAATTCCATTTTCGACTCTCGATTAAATAATTTACCATAAAACAAATTCCGGAAGAAAAAAATCGAACTTACGTAAGTCTACTACGTCTATAACGAATAAATCAGGTACATATCTAATAAGCGTTCGAAGATCTCTATTCTCGCATTTAAAGTGCCAAATCATGGATGCAATACCCTTAGTAAACGAAAAAACGCAAAAGCAATATGCACCAACGAGCTATCATTCTTCGTATATTTCACAAATGGCATAAAGTCACTACTTATAGAAATTAATTTATGCGATATAGTTTCAATGCAGTATTATTGATCTGATTATAAATCCCATAAAACCATCTTTTAACCTAAATATAAGAATCAATAGACCACAAACGAGTAAAATAGAAACGTCCAACACTGACACAGTTCTTGGGAATCCTATTAAAATATAAGAATGCGATTGTTCAAAAATAAATAAGCATTTGATGTGTCGTAAAGGAAATAAGACATCGGTAATCAAATACACGGTTTTTATCACTTCCTCAGGCCATAAAACAAGCTATAACGACGTATCTCGACAAATAACCTGATATTTATCAATCACTGGAAATTGTAGGGTTGAGACAACTAGTTCTCTTAACAATGTTTACATGCTAACGTTTTTTTTTCCGTTCATAATCGAATTATTTCCTTACTTCACCTTGTGACCGAATGAGCATTTGTAAGCAAAATACTATCGTAGACGAAACGCCAATGTGAACACGCTCTGACTGACGACTTTTTATATCGAAACTTATTATTCTATAGTTTTCTCTGTCTTTCTTAATTTCATCTAGTACAACTAATGAAACAATATGTACAATGTAAATTTATACACCGCTATCTCACAAACGATTGTTACGACTTGATAAAAATCAATTGTTGGTGTAGATCATCATTTGAGGTTAGAAAGGATTTAACAGAACGAAACCAAATTGCTTAGTGTTTGTAAATTTTTCGAAAAGTTTGTTATTATTTAATTTGAAAATTACGTCCTTTAAAAGCCGGTGTGGGTTCTAGTTTAAAATAAAACCCATTTCTAAGAAACCTAAAGTATTTTAATCACCCATCTCTATTGCCAAGAACTAATGAATGACAAATAATGCACGATAACTTGGGAAAACAACATTGTGCAGTGAAATATATGTTCGTTTGCTATCTCATATCTCCGGAATGCCTGAACCAATATATTATTTTTTATACACAAAGCAAATTCCTAGATAACTATTTATCAGTTCCTTTCGCAGAGTCCATAAAGTAACCACACTCCTTTTAGTGACGAAAGGAAGCTTTTTGAAAGACTACCTACTATCTGGAGAGGATAAGGGACTATCTTTTTTCTTGAGGGAAACAAAAATTCTAAGAGTATGTCTGATCAACCAACCCGCATTAGGTCAGCGAGTGTGAACTATGGTTCTTTCAGCTATCTACTCGAATGTACTCTTGGTCTATAATATATTGTCTACACATAGGTACCTACAGGTTGATACACATATTATTTTTATTTTTATAAAATGCCATCCAGCGTGGCAATGCTGTTCGCCTTCTGAGCACTTTTCCGTGTGACAGGGATAATGACGAATACTTTGACGTCTAATCAAGTAATCACGCATCCCTCTTATTTATGTATTGCAAAGTTGATTATATCTCAATTTCTTTTAAATATTAGATGTTATTTTGTAAATATATTTTTTTAAACCTACTTTTAAATATGTAAGTTTATATTAGGTATTCTTGTCATTATGTAAATTATTATTATTGCTGTTGCATTTTTGTAAAATTATTTACAACGATCGCCAGTTTAAAACTCGCTCCACCAGAGTGGAAACGAGGGGAAGAGTAGAGATGTGTTATAAACAATCAATAATATAGTAGAATGCATAGTTGTGGTATCCTATAAAAAAGAAGTACCAACACTCCAAGTTCCACACATCTCCATCTTGCATCTTTTTCACCGCCAGCTTCGCAGCAGAATTTAAAAACTTAGATTCTACAGATACATTGTCTTATGTGTATAATCTGTTAACTAATTATACTATTAAGTACATACCTTTTTTAGGATCACATAATTATTTATGTACTTATTAGTATTTTTATTTATCGTTATATCACAGTAAAAATATCAGCAAACTATTTCTACATTTCTAATTCTATTCCCACATTACAAGTTCCTGCAAAAACTATAAAAGTATTTCATTCAGGCAACCCTGTGTATGTGTCAAGCAATAAACCAGTCTGTTAGACACAAATACCATGTTTTACCAGTTTAAAGTAATACAATAAAATAAATTACTTGATATTGATCGATAGTATGTCCATTTGTCATAGAAAAATGCAGTTTTAAAGCAGTAACGAGTTTAATATTTTCTGTAAAGAGTAAAACAAGTTTATGTAAGACTAATGCTAAGTATTCACTTTTTTATGTTTAAATTTATTTTTTTTGCATTGAAAAAAATAATGTGTCCACGTATGTGGTCCCTATTGCAGTAACATTCAAAGTATAAGATAGGCATCCACATAATTATGTTATACCCTGTCTAAAAAAACGAAAAAATTGTCCATTCACTTTTTTAGGCACAATATCATATTTTTAGTTGTTCCTAATTTGGTTCCTAAATAGTACGTACACCCACGAAATTTAAATGTGTTATCGAAATTGGATAAGTGGACGTCAAGTCTCCGAATAGGCTTTCTGAGCTCAGCTCGTGCAAGAAAAAGAAAACAACATTATTGATGAGAAAAAATTGACTAAATCTTATATGCATATAAAAACTGACTGACTGATGCCCAGCTCGTCACCAGACGTGCGCAAATAAAGTACAAGTTAAATAATTGTCAATCACATAATTATTCAATAACTCCGCATTAATCTTGCACTACATTTTTAGTGAAGTTTTAGGTAGGTATACGAAACGGTGGAACCGTAAAAATATGAAAGGCACTGCGTAGATACGTGGGAGCTTCTGTGCCGTCCGATAAAGCGATACTCCGAAATGGGTTTTATAACCGAATCATAGTTTTATGGTTTTATTTTTATTTATTTTGGATCCGAGTGTGTCCGGACATGGTGTGTGAAGATATTTATTGGATAAGGTTGTGGTGTGAAATACTTGTCTGTTTTGTGTAAAGGTTTTAGTATTTCGATACGGTAAGTGGTAGGAATAGCAAAAGGTTTTTAAAGTTTAAGTACTTCCGCCTTTTTTACTTCCATTTCTTCTTATTTTTAAACACGCACATTTTAAGCCACATACCTTACGGTATACTTTTGCACAAACTCAGACTTGAATAACTACAACTTTTATTTAATTGTTACATTCGGGGCGATTCGATCGAGACGTCGCCGTCGGACAAATAAGGTACGTAGATGTACTAATTACTATTCTTCAAATATATTATGTTTAAATATCAATTAAATATGTTAACTAGTTGCGAAAACTCTCTACAAATGTAACAGGAGACTTGTTCAAGTCTAAATTTGTAAAAGTCTATTGGTAACGTTTTAGGAAAATTTAACATCTTTTGGGTTTGTCTGACTTTGTGTTCAAACATACATAAGAGATATACATAGGCAGAGACAATTTCCAGAAGTATAATCTAAATACTCTATTTAAGCCGTGCCTTAAAGGGTATAATAATAATAGTAAATGGAAAATAGAGTCCTTGAGACATCTTTAAATGTAGAGCTTGTAAATTTATGATAATTCATGTTAGTGAACAAATGATAGAGTAGGGGTGCGTGGGCGCACCTCTATTATCGCCGTAGTTTGTTGGCTCTCGTGATACCGAAGGTAGAGATAATTATGTAGAGACAAAATCTAAAGTAAATAAGCAATTGGAATTCTTTTGGTGTGTTTTTGTAGGACTTTCTTATGTTGATAAAAATAAATTGAAGGTGGGGGGGTATGCCTTTGCCTATTGAATGGTACAGCAGCGTAATGATATTCATAATAATATGTATTTCTTATATGTTGATACGGAATTTGGAATGTTGTACAGCACAACGCTAAGTTTATCGCCGGCTAGTAGAATATTAAGAAATAACAAATATATAATTAAGTTCTGTCTACTAAAGAATTTAAGAAAACTCAAGTGTTGGTTTGAGATACCTCTGCCTACCCGTGGAGATAATGCGTAATAGCGAAATTTACTTATTTCTTTTACTCGTAGGATAGGATAGAAATCGCGTAGGAGAATAAGAAACAAACTAGTAATAAAATAAAATTGACAATAATCAAGTAGAGACTAGGGAAAAGAAAACAAAGATGTATTTCAGCCCAGCTTTCGTCCGCGGCTCCGCCCGTGTGGTATATCGGTAAAAAGTAGCATATGTGATATTCCAAACAATAATCTATCTGTGTATCAAATTCCATACAGATCCTTTTAGCCGTTCTGGCGTTATTGAGTTACAAACATCCATCCATACTAACTTTCGCATTTATAATATTAGTAAGATATTTAAACTAGCTTCCCCTCGCGGCGTCGCCCGTGTGTGATGCAGATAAATGGCGTATCTATGTGCAAATTGGCAGAAGGTGAAGGTTTGTTGAGTGTTCAAGGCGAAAAAACGTAACAACTAACAACCAAACAGATATGCTTTCGCAAAAGTAAGGTTTCAAGGAAGAGTTATTCAAGTATTCTGTAACTAACAATAGAGTCTTTAACATAACAATCTGTATCTTCTACGCCTTCGTACGCATGTAAGCGCTTTGGTGTGCTGTTAGCTTATAATGTTTTTTTTTTTCATTAATAAATTATACTTAATACATTATTTCAACTACAAGTCAGCCTCCTTATTATATAGCTATATTATTCAAAATGCTTTAAAAATATATTAAAAATAATCGGTGAACAACAAAATTCAGGCCCCATATTAGTATTTATTTTATTGTAGTGTAGGTATTTCCTTCCACACTAAAAATATGTATTTTGAGTCCCAAAATCCAAATTTTTGTCTTTAGATTAAAACTTCGCTTCGAAATTGTTAGAAACATTATTCTACATTACCGGTCGACTTTCCACTCTCATCAATGCATGATGGATGTGCCGACCATAAAACTTTATAAGTCATAAATGATAATTAACGGACAGCGATGTCTTGTCGTAAATCAATTACTTTAACTAGAGCTTATATCTGCTGTAGTTACTGTTAACTATAACGATACTTGGCATCAGATCAGCTTGATATTTAAGATAGAATAATAGGTTATAATTTTGATTTTTAAGCTATTCTTTTTTAATATCTTATAATTTTTAAGGCGCAGCCGTAAAGGCAGAAAAGTTTCGCTACTAATTTTTTTAAGGCTACTCGTATATTAGGTTCAATGGTAGGTTATTGTACCTACAAACTTTTTTTTCATTTTATTTAGGAATCAAAATAGCTAATTATTTTGTCTGCTCAAATATCAGGAAAATGGAATGATAGATACCTATACGCAGATTGTGTACAATTAAATTGTTAAAACTCAGCCATTCGAAGTAAAATATAGTGGGAGTAGGTAGGTACAGTCCATTTTGTAACATTTTTTGCGAATGAAAACTTGCTAAGGTGCCCCTTTATGTACAGAATATAAATATATAACAATCAGTTAATGATCTGTATATATACTTATACCACTTCAAGTATGGTACGGACAGACAACCGTTGGAAATCAAAGCATGAATTTCATTCCTTTAAGGAAGCAGAGGACCCTTTTATTAGATCACCCATATGAGTAATTGAGTATGTAATAGGTAGATTGGACAAGTAGGAAATTATAATCCGGCTGCAGTCGGCTAGAAAGCTTTTTTCATCGCTTAATAAACTCATAAAAATAAAACTACCTACGTCATAAAAGCTGTGAAATATCTAAATTTTAATTATTTATTTGATTCTATAAAATACCTAACTGAATGTAAGTTACGTTACCTATAAAGACTTGAATAATGTGAATTTCTTTGCCAAGTATTTATTCTGTCTGGGACATCATCTCTGCTTTCGTTCTTAAGTTTCTCGTCTATTTTATTTTATTTACAGTTTGTTTCATTTTTGCCTGCGAAATATATCCCAGTTACATAACCTCTAAATCATAAGGTAGGTAAGTACCTACTTTTAATACTTACTTAGGTAGGTACTATCAAAGTACATACTTACATTCATATACCTAAAAAAAAATATTTCCACTGAAAATAAAAACCTATGCGGACATCTGTTACTTATTTTATTATTCTATTTGTAATAAATTAAGTTTTTTTCATGGCGTACCTTATATCATCTACCTACTGTAAATTAGCCATACTTTACACATACTACAAACATAATTTACAAAGGTGTTATAGGTTCCTATAATAAATTAAAAAAATAACGCAACAGAATACTAATAAGCAAAATTAATCGCTCGACACACCTCCGCTAACAAGGATGTGTTTACAAAGCGAAGCTTTGAAACATTTCATTATTTACATGGATTTAAATATACCTACCTATATTTTTTAATGTGCCAAGAAAGTCATCGTGCATTATTTCTACAAAACGTAATAGGTAAGAAAGTGACAGAAATTTTTGGAATGCTGACCTTTGCATTCGTTGGCGTCTCGGGCCGTCGCGCGTCCCCAGGGTCGGTCGAAGTGGAAGGGCTTGCAGCGCTCGCAGTCCCTCCCCGCGGTGTTGTGCTTGCAGTCACACGTGAGCTGTTGAACCCCGCCACTGCCCACATCGCTCCCTTTCATAGGAATGCACCGCGACGCGTGCCCGTTACACTTGCAGCGCCCGCCGACGGCAAAGTCCGAAACCGCGTAATGTTGACTGCCCGCCGCCTGCTTCTTGTGATCCACCTCGTCACCTTCGGTCACCATGTGCAAGCGGTTGAACACGACTCTCACGTCGGTAGCGGTGACCCAATCTTGCAGCACGGGAGAGATATCAAAGTTCGGTGCGCTCGGACGACCCTCCAAAGTGCTAAAGGCCAACCTTGCTCCTCCGGAACTTTCACCCGCTAGCCTGTGACTGTCCGAACATCTCGCCTCCTGCTCATTAGCAGCGGTCACAGTGGCTTTATTAGGCCTTCCATACACCCGCTTACACTGGCTGGAGTAAAACTGAAAAGGCTGCCATGAGATGCCGTAGTCGGCGCTCTTGTAAATTGCAACAGAGTCGGGTCTAGCAGCTTTGGGACAAAATTGAAGGCTCACGTAAGTCAACTCATATTTCTTTCCGAGGGATAGTGTTAGAGAGACATTATCCGGAGGGGAGTCGTAGGAAGATGGAGGAATAGGAGCGGATCTCCAGCAAGTAACGTCATGGGGGTTGTTCAAGTCGGTAAGATGGGATGGCGGGTGTCGGCGATCAGATCTGGCAGCATCGCAAACTTTGCAAGCATTCTCCGCCGGTTGGTCTCCAGGTGGGTCGCAGAGGCTTTCAGGGCCTCGTCTTCCGCAGATGGAGGAGGCGACGACTGGGGCGCCGAAGGCGGCGTTGACGAAGTCGGGGATGCAGCGTCGCGGGCGGCCATCCTCGTAGCAAGGGTCGGGCGGGGTGGCGGCGAGCGCGAGAGCCGCGGTGGCTAGGAGGGCCACGGCGCGGGCGGGCATGCTCACTCACTGTCACAATCACTCGCGTAAAGTTTCGTCGAGAGGGCTCGTGGGGCGGCACGTGCGCACCGGTCGGGAGCCGGCGGCTGACTGGCGGGGCGCCGCCGCCGCGCGGAGCTTCCAGCCGCGCGACTCGCGCAATACGCGACTATCGCCCGCGCTCCCAGTGAAAGTTTTGTATTTTTAATATCGTGTGTGATTTGATTAGATAGTAGATACGTATAAATTAACTCTCGTTGTACAAACGACATCAACGAGTCGCTATTGTTGACGTAAAGCTTTGTGTAGCGATAGAGCTTACGCGATTGAATCTCTAATTAGCTATCATCGAAGTCTATTGAGATGATTAATACTTAATTATTTAGTGTGCGACTAATATCTGTAACGTGCTCTTTATATGGGGTGTGGAGGCTTACAATAGGGACACGGGAGATCGCCAGACGTTATTGTACGTGTGTAGAAGAATGCGAGCACCGCACCGCACCGCGCACCCATCGTACCTGAGACTAATTCATAAACTTAACCCCCTGAGCTTTCGCTCGTTTAGGGTTCCCCACGGCTCGATTCAGTGCTCTGATGATGTTTTTCGTTGTTTTTATGGTGTTTAACTGACTCTATTTGTGTTGTGGTGTGTTTTATAGAGCTGTTTGTGTACAGGGATCATTATACGGGTGTTTAGTTGAAGCCGTCTGTATTTGGTTTTTATGCTGACTTTTGCTTTCTATGTTCTGTAATGTCATTACATTAGAGAACATAAAAACACAACACAGAGAACGTTTATAGGTAATATTTTGCGAGATGTCTTGGGATTTGGTACACACCTAACTTTATTATTATACATTTTTAATTGTTCTACAACAAACAAGTTTTGCTTCCCTAGATAATGTTACTGCAGTAGTTTCTACGATGCGCGACGAAAGAACTACTTCACTATTCGCATAAAGCGTAACATTTAACTGAATAGCATATTGAGGATAATTCTCCAGAGAGATAGAATCTTTAATATAGTATTTTTTATAGTCTGAAATGGCAAGTTAAGTGATTACCGCTGCTCATGGACGTTGGCAATGTTAGGGGCATAGCCTAAGCCGCTGCCTGCTTTGAGAGCCGACACGTAAGTGCTTACGTGGGAAGAATGATCGCTAGAAGCTTACCTGGAGATCACTACCATAGCGTAGGAATCTCTCATAATGACAGTATAATCCAATCGCATTTATAATATTAATTAACATACTTAATTAATATTATAAATGCGAAACTTAGTTTGTTTGTTTGTTATAATTTCACGCCTTCACCAGACAACCGATTATCATGAAATTTATAATCTAAAAATAGGATGCTTTTTTATCAACTTAGTATGCTAGTCAAGTAGGTACTTATTTCATACATCCAGTCAAAGTACCAATTCGTCAAATCAATACCATGCCAAATAGTCACTGTCGTGTAGGCGAGGTACAAGCTCTACATCTTACCAATCACAGCATTAGACTTACCGGTAACAGCGGTGAGCTCCTCTCTGCGAAACACTGTCATACATCATACTCAGTAATTCGTTGACATATTTGTAATTAGAAACAAAATGGCGCCGCTTTGTGCGTCAATTTAGTTTTGTAAATGTAATTGATGTTTTGACGTATATTAGTTATTATTAGTTGTATGAATAACGGTTATTGCTTCAATAGTGAGATAAGTCGCTTCAATGAAGCAGAGCTTCGGCGTAGGTAGCTTCTTTTGTCCTACTAAATAGCTGATGTACTCAAAGCTTCTTAAAACATATTCGATGAAATAGGTGATTTGTTAATTAAGAGTACCTACCCAAATCCATCGGTCATGCATTTTGCATTGTATGTAACAGATTGACAAATGCTACGGAATCAAAAGAGGTTTATTGGTATCAAACAGAGTAAAACGCTATTTCTAGCTACCCCAACGGGATAAAGGTGTGATGGTTCTTAGAAACAAATGCATCACAGTTCCAAATAATAAAATAAAACTTATCATATTTACTATCTCCAATAGAACGTCACAAAATAACCTTAGTTATCAATTCGATAATTTTGCAAAATGTCCATTAATGTCAAAGAGATCTTTGACGTAAAGATATAAATCAATTACGTCTGTTCTTATTAAATAAGTAACTATAAAGCTTCTCGAGATAGTTTTTATGGACAATCAAAGCAGATAAACGCATGAAAGGTTCGCTGTGTCAATGAATGAATGACTCATGTGACCACCTGGCGGCTGGCTGCGAGTTAGGTATCTATATTTATTATCTATACATAGGTTCGTAGGCCCAATCTCCTTGTGATTTATACTTCTCATTAGCCTAGAAAACTCCAGCAGTGAAGTAAAAGAAGAAATTGTTATTTACTGATTATTCGTTTTTACTAAGCCACTTGAATTAGCAAGATGAACAGTTTTACTACCTTAGGCTTGCATTTATCGAAACGACGACCAGGCTGGAATATACAATAAATAATTGTGTTTTACATAAAACAATAAACATTTTGAAAACCAATTAGTTATGCATATATGCAAAGGCCGGACCTTAGCTTCTAGTCATTTTATTTTCCCATAGCCTTTTTAAGCCAGCTTTCAGCCATCCAACCATTTGACATAAAATTACTATTTTTCAAAATTTTAAAATTACTTATACCAATTTTCTTATATATAAACCAAATACTTCAGAAAAATGTGGACTACATTACCAAGACTGCATAACCACAACATTACTTTACATACAGGAATCTAATACATAATTATAATTATCACCTGTTTTCCACCATTTTCCAAACACTAAGTACAAAATAGAATTGTCTAAAATTCCGCAAACAAACTAATACATACAGGAAGTGACGTCATTATATGGCAGCGGACAGTAATTACACGCTTCCGGTTCCGGTGGCCGTACAGCCTTTATGAACCTTTATGGCCGGTTATATTTAATGCGCTACAGATTTCAGAAATTAGTGGTTCCTGTGGTCTAAGTTATGTTTGAAAAGGTTTTCTAGCGTGGTGCGATTTAGTTTAATGTGGCTAAATGTATGTATATAGGCCTATGTTCAACAGTGGACGTCATTGGGCTGATATGATGATAATGATGAGATGTATCGTATATAATCTCTGGTTTAAGACATTTATTTTCTAAAAAAAGAATACAATTCACTTATATTGAGAAATACATGATAAACTTAAAAGTAAATCTATAACTACGAGCGTAATTTCATTTGACGGTGCATCTAAAATATTTTTACAAAATTAAATGTAGGTAAGCTAAAGATTTTTTAAAGGTTGTATTACGTATCTGTGTCTGATAGCAAGTGAGAAGTTATACAATATATCTATAATCTGATTACTATGACCCTGAAAATTTATAAGACATCTAAGAGTGGACGGTTCTGTGTATACCGGCGCTCGTAGCATTGTGGTACTGAGATGCTCGTTACGATCATCCAGGTTAAGCAACGTTCGGCAAGGTCAAGTCCATGATGGGTGACCGTTTGTGGCAATCGAGCGTCTCCGTGCTTCGGGAGGCACGTAAAGCCGTTGGTCTCAGTTATGTAAGTAAGTTACTACACTTAATGTAAGTCTTACGCATTATCACAATTTAAGTCAAGTTTAAGTTAAGCAAAAGTTAAGTCAAGTTGGAAGCCTTATAGGCGACTTGATAAATTCCAACACCTTCCAACGGGTCTGCCTCAAGCCCACACGATACCTAAGAAGAAGAAACTGTATATCGAAATGAAACGCTTTAATAAAAACATTATAAAGGTTCATATTCATGTATACTATATTATTTATACAAAAAAACCTCCACATATACTTTATAGCACACACAATCAGTTGTTATAACAGCTAAGAACTGCAACATATGATTACGAACGCAATTGGTACACGAAGAACACAATGGACGTGCAGACAGCTCCGAGTGATTGTAACTAGTCATTATATACTCCAAATAACCATGTAAATACGTGCTGTGAGGAATCTTTTATATGTACTTGTTTGTTCCTATGTTGGGTATGAAGTTGAATTATACTAGATTATTCTAACAACTCTTAATGTTGTGAAGCCACAGCCTCAAAAACAATACTGGAGTTAATTTTTATGAAGATATAGAGGAGTAGGTTCATTGCTAGCAACTCATTGATACCTCATTGACCCCCAATGTGTGGACAAGCTATCGTTTGTCTTCCTTCAAATGGTATACATGTGGGATTCTAGGAAGATATTGTAAAGAAAACCTCGATGTGTGAAATAACTTAAGATTTTTAAATTTATTCTTCGTAGCATGAATTAAACTGTTATACGTCCTTTCGTTCCGTCGTTCGTCTTTAGTGTGTCCTTCCTCATCCTTCCTTCCTTCCGTCCTCATTCATCTCTCACTCCACAGATAACATACCTCACTTCAGTCATTCCTCTTAACGTTTCATTCCACTCATCTGTCAATCATGTTTCATTCCTACATACATAATTACATATTTTATCTGTGGTTCAGCTAAAGAGTACTAAAGTACGTTAAGTAAATCCAAAGAGTGCGGTAGTGTCTATGATTTTGTCTATGATTCTTTTCCCAGGTCATAGTAGAAGTCAGGCGTTTGGAAAAATGTGCATGTTTAGTAGCAATAAGATCGTCCACAACTATTATATGGGACATACCATAGTAGGCGTTATTGGATATAACACCTACTATGGTATGTATATGTACATACATACACAATGATAATATATAAAAATATTACCAATTTCTAGATATCCGCCTATTTTGTCATTTTATATAAACCGTTATTTCCAGGTTACACTTAAAAACTTTAATACCTATTTAATATAATTTAGATTTATTCCCAGTGGAACGCAGCTTCGCATTAAAAGCACCGTAAGACTAATAAAGCCATGGAACATACACGAGGCATACCTTCCATTCTGCTGTCAATCGACCACCAATAGCTCTATGATACAACATTCCTTAGTACAGTGTTACCTAGTCCAAAGGCAGGCTCTCTGCCTACACCATTTATACTAAAAAACAACAAGTTTAGCAAGTGTAATAACATAACTGAGGATCAACATGCTGTCTGTGGACCGTGCGACAAAAAGTCGAGGCAAAATGTCGACTAATCGCACAGCCATTATCTTTGTATGGGTTGTACAGAGTAATGATATAATAGAGGCTGTGTTTTTTGTTTTGTCCGGTTTGATAGTTGGTTGTGACGTCATTTTATGTTTGTATTTATGTAATTATCATGATGGTTTGTAGTTTATGCGATAGTTAAACTTGTATTGGATCAATAAGACATTTTGAAATGATAAATTGAAAAAAGTTAGGAATAACAAGTTTTATTTAATTATTACTAAACTTGCTATATTATTATTATTTTTTAGGCAAGAACCCACAAGCGGCTTCTTTGCTACTTCGAAAAGTTACTGATCTGCTGTAGTGCCCTCTGAACTTGCTGTCAAGTCGCTAACTACGCCTACGTAACAATCTTAGATGTTTGTGCCATTTTGTAATAATATAATTCATTTATTTCGAGTAATATAGGTACAGACTCATAGTGTCTAGTGGTCTAGTTACAAACAACTCACGAACTATGTTAGTAGCTATACCTAATATAATTGTGATAATGCGTATAAAACAGTCTGTGTTATTATTGCTGCAGGATAATAGCCCTGCTGATACCCTGCAGCAGCTTATGTATGCTTATGTCTTCTAACAATGTCAGGAAATGTTTCATAGAATCTTCCATCCACCCCATCCTAACTTTCGCATTTAAATATTAGTAAGATTTCTTCAAAAACGCAAAACCTCTGAAATTACAAGTTACTCTGTTAAAACCGCAGTACATTTACGGGTGCAGGCTGGGTCTGGGTACTTGGCTCACAAAAAGCTGATGGTAGTCGTTGCCTGTTTAGTGGACAATTACTTATCGACGCCGGAGACATGTCCATCTTGTCATACTGCTTATTCCACTGGCAGAATACTATCGCGAAACTATGTAGTTTCTGTTCTACTCCATCTACCGAACTAAAAGTTCTGTGTAGACCTAAATCTTAAATACTAATATTATAAATGCAACATTTAGGATGAATAGATGGATGTTTGTTTACCCAATCATGTCAGAACGGCTGAAAATTTTAACTGTTCATGTGTTTTGAATTGTTCTCCTGATCTTGTCGATGGGGATGCACCGTCACTATTTACGACTGGCGCAATAGAAAGAAAACTTATTTATTCTTATATTATTTAATTTAGATGAATAATGTCCACATATAATGCAAAAAAAAAGTATACTTTTGCAAAAAGGTGTGTGTCTCGCTAAAATGAAACCTTTTTAGAAAACTTCTAATATTGTCTTTCACAGATTCACAGAATAATACCGTCATATCCATGTCGGCTTTTGCGTCTTGCTGTGTTGGAAGCCGAGGGGGTGAGCAGAGAATGCGGTCAAAAACGTTAAAGTAAGGGCTCGCGGAAGTAGCGCGTGCACTTCTTTATACAGCCATGATGATTTGTATAGTATATGATAATTATACCAAGATTATGGAGCGATACCGGCTTGTCGTGAAATGTATAACCATATCTTATATTGCTTGCAGGAACTTATGAGTTTTATGTTTCTTTAGTTTGTGCGATTGATACCTACTATTATATATTGGTACCTACTCGTATGCCAGCTTATTATCTTTTTATGTATTTTTTTATAAAAAATCTATGATGTTAATCCTTGTACCTGACTGACTAGACTGAATAGACTGGCCTGTTGATCTAGTGGTTAGTGACCCTGACTGCTAAACCGGAGGTCGTGGGTTCGATCCCCACCCAAGACAAATCTTTGTGTGATGAGCATAAAGGTTTGTTCTGTGTCTGGGTGTAATTTATCTATAATATGTATGTATTTACAAAAAAAAGTGTATTTAAGTAGTATATCAGTTGTTTAGTACCCATAACACGAGCAAATATAATTGCTTACTTTGGGACTAGATGGCGCTGTGTGAATGTGGTAGAATATTATTATTATTATTATATATTATTATTGTACCTCCTAACAATTACGAATTCAACAAAAATGAGTCGGACAGTTTTAAAGCGTTTTTAATATTTCACATAGGGTTGATTTTAAATATCGATAGAGTATCCATATTTAAAAAAAAGTAATCTATTTGTTATGTCCATTTTTTTTCTCAATCGCGCAGACTCTATATTCTGTAATGTGAGCATTCCCCACAAACGCATGGATATCTTCTCTTTTTTCAGCATCATCAACATCATATCAGCCCAACGACGTCCACTGCTGGACACGGACCTCACCTGAGTCCTTAGTTTGGAAGTGTACCCGGTTAACGACAATCTGCTAACCTTATTACATGTGACATAAGCTAGGAGCCGGTGCACAGTGGGTCGAAACTGCTATAAAAGGGACATAGGATTCCTTTTTACAAAATCCACTTAAAAAAAATACCTATCGAAAGATCTTGTCATTCTGATCAATAGTTGTTATTACACGTTTTTCTCTAAAAGTAATAGTTTGCCTGGAAAAAAATATTTTCTCTTTTAGTTGTATGGAATGAAACAGAAAGTCCTAAAATTTGGCAAAGTCTTGAGAGGTCTTGCTTTAAAACTATTATAGGCTTATTCTTTGGGTTGTTAGCTATAGTTCTACGCTTTCAGCGCGCACCCATATTTGCCCGTTCAAAAGATATGAGGGTCAGTAAATCGATAAAAAAAATAAGTAAAAAGTACTTTGTATTGATAATATCATTCATAAAATAATTGTGTTACATTATAATACTAATAATTCAGTAATATTAATAATTTGGAACGCATATTTTATGAGAAAAAGTACTTACAAAAACACATTCAAAAGTTATGAGGTTCAGTAAATTGAAAAAAAAAAATAATTTTGAAGTATTTTTTTTATAATATCATTGCTAATATAATTGCCTTATATTTATATATATATAATGCAATATAATACAGCACTTTGGACTTTTACCCATCGGGAAACTATCGGAAGAAGCATCAGAGGCTCGAAATAAAAACTTTCGTAAATACAGAGAGAGCCATTCTAGAAAAGTAAGTTGAACAGCAACAAATGAAGATATCTTGCATAATCTTCTCTTGTCGTCTGATCCAAACTGACCTTTCTTAGGCCAAGAATGCTGAAACAACCAAAAATAGTTCTCTTACCAAGAGCAGTCGAGCTTTTGATATCTCTTCCAACTGACCCTGAATTAGAATTTATAGATGTACATACTTTATGAGATAGTGATAGTGAATAATTTTTTATATAAAAAATTACATAAAAAACAAATGACTTTACTATAATAATAACTCTAATTATAAAACTAACTCTAATTCTACTCTAATAAAATTATTCACTATCACTATCTCATAAAATATGTACATCTATAAATTCTTATTCAGGGTCAGTTGGAAGAGATATCAAAAGCTCGACTGCTCTTGGTAAGAGAACCATTTTTGGTTGTTTCAGCATTCTTGGCCTAAGAAAGGTCACTTTGGATCAGACGACAAGAGAAGATTATGCAAGATATCTTCATTTGTTGCTGTTCAACTTACTTTTCTAGAATGGCTCTCTCTGTATTTACGAAAGTTTTTATTTCGAGCCTCTGATGCTTCTTCCGATAGTTTCCCGATGGGTAAAAGTCCAAAGTGCTGTATTATATTGCATTATATATATATATAAATATAAGGCAATTATATTAGCAATGATATTATAAAAAAAATACTTCAAAATTATTATTTTTTTTCATTTTACTGAACCTCATAACTTTTGAATGTGTTTTTGTAAGTACTTTTTCTCATAAAATATGCGTTCCAAATTATTAATATTACTGAATTATTAGTATTATAATGTAACACAATTATTTTATGAATGATATTATCAATACAAAGTACTTTTTACTTATTTTTTTTATCGATTTACTGACCCTCATATCTTTTGAACGGGCAAATATGGGTGCGCGCTGAAAGCGTAGAACTATAGCTAACAACCCAAAGAATAAGCCTATAATAGTTTTAAAGCAAGACCTCTCAAGACTTTGCCAAATTTTAGGACTTTCTGTTTCATTCCATACAACTAAAAGAGAAAATATTTTTTTCCAGGCAAACTATTACTTTTAGAGAAAAACGTGTAATAACAACTATTGATCAGAATGACAAGATCTTTCGATAGGTATTTTTTTTAAGTGGATTTTGTAAAAAAGAATCCTATGTCCCTTTTATAGCAGTTTCGACCCACTGTGCGGTGGCTCAATTCCTCGTCCCAATCCCCATTGTTTTCTTTTTCCTCCATATTTCCTGTTTCCTTTTGCCTCCACATTTCTCTCTTTCATTTCCTCGGTAGGCAGCGGGTTGGTTGTGTTTTTTTAGTAACCATTTCTAAAAGAAGACATAACGCTATTGAATTCTTTCGAGTGTAATCTTCATTCTGTTGCCAAATATCCACGATGCTATAAGCCATTCCCTCAGGACCAACTAGCGTGGTTGGCAAACCCACTTGTATGTAGGTAGAAACAATTGTTATCTCAGTACTGTGATAGACAGAGATAGCGCAATACAAAGTTAATGTTGTCCTTGTTTATCATTGCATTACAATGTAATAATCTCATCGCTTGCTATTAAATAATAGTGACAGTAAATAGTGCGCTATCAATTGGTAGATATGATTATTGATAGCTCTATTTTATTACTTCATTGCCCATAATGCCCATATCGTTTATTTAAATTATACCGAAAATTTCTGTTAATATTTTCATTATCATCGTCATAATCATCACAACCCATAAACGTCCCACTGCTGGGCACGAGTCTCCTCCAAACGTTGAGGAGGGTATTTAGCCTACTAAACTAGACGTGTTGGTATAGGGTTTTCTTTCGAATTTTAATTTTCTCGCAATGCTTTTTCGTCGCCTTTTACGACACCCAAGGGTTGAAATAGGGGTAAAATATTAGGACCGTTCGACTTTGGGGAAAGTCGACCGCGAGCGTCTTCTGGTGGCGTGTGCGTGTTCCCGCACGTGACCGCCGGAACTAAGCTCCGGCAGAGAGGAGGCCCGTAGCAGGCCATCGTCGCTGTGGTCGCGGACGAATGTTCCTGCGCTCCCGTGACCACAGCAGAGCGCGACTAGAGGAACACCTTGGGGTTTTAGTGGGTGCGAGCCCAACATAACCCCTCGGTTCTTTCCCCAAGACCGAGGGGTATGCGTCAGGCATTTCCCAAAGTAAAAAAAAAAAGGGGTAAAATATTATACAGGGTGTATACGACGATACGACATTAAATGAAACCACGTGTAGCATGTGATGTTAGAAGGCTATACCAAAAAAATTAAACAGAAATTTGCAATAGTTTAGACGCAAATGTACTTTCTTTATGTCACAGTTGTTCACAGTTTTAAACAACCTGTAGGTATTTACGTTGATCGTATGTTGTCATTATGTCATTCAATTCATTTAACTATCTCTGACTCTTTCATATTATCTTATCTCTTACTCTGTTCCGCACTTTTGTCGTCGTCATGTCGAAAACGTCATGATAGAAAAATAATGTGTAGTTTTATATTCTTAAATTTTTCGACTTTAAATAATGTGTAGTTTTTTTTTTTTTTTTTTTTTTTTAATTTTTTTCTTTTTTTTTTAATAATTTTTATTAGAATATGTTTATAAGGGTTAACACTGGCTGCCTTTTCATTTAATGTCGTATCGTCGTATACACCCTGTATATAGCGAGTTGCATGCCACCATGCCGCACTAGTGGTCGAATCATTAATAACTGAACATGATTGTGAATTCCTCACCCATCTTTTTCTAAGTCCTTTATTGACGCGCTGATCGCTTCTCTCGGGAACACATAATTGGCTATTAGCAGCCGACGGGGGGCTGGCAGAGAGCCAACCATCCAATCAGGTGAGGACCAAAATACTCCTGAGAACTAGGAGATGCAGTTCAAAAGATTTTATGTTGGAATGGAAGCGCTTTCCGTTGACTCTGTTAGTTCATAATCCTACTATTATTATAAATGCGAAAGTCGCGATGTATGTTTGTTAATCACGCCAGAATAGCTGAAAAAATCTGTATGAAATTTGGTACACAGATAGATATAGTCTGAAATTGTACATACTATCTCTTTTACTGACTTACCACGCGGGCGAAGCTTAGAGCGATGATGCTAGTTCTATATAATATCAGCTCCATCTTTTCAAAAGTAAGAGCTAGGTGATTATAGGAGTCACAATAGGTAAGTCTTGTATAAGAGAAAAATATTCTTAATGTAATCCCGTAACAACTCAAGTGGGAAACATTGTAGCAATAACCTTATAGATAACTGAGATTAATAACTGTCTCGAAATTCAGTCAGACACTTTTCAATCACCAGATTGCTGAATGAAAAATCAAAAAATTACAAACATTTCAAATATCTCGCAAACATTTTCACTTTAATGCTAAAAAAAATTGTTAAACCAATCTCAGTGACGCAACATAAGCCTGATAATAAAACACATATAAATTAAAGTACCGTCGGCAAAACAAATGTAGGGTCATCGAATCAAGCACTTGTACTTCACGATCACTGATTTGACGTCTATCTGTACCGCTATTGACGTACCAACTAACAAACACAACTCAAAATCTATCATCCAAACGATAATGAACCTTAAAGGCATGTTATTAAAGTGTTGTAGAGATTTGTGGGTTTGTATCTGTGACGTTTGTTTGTCTGTCTGTCTACGGTCGGCACTTTGAGCGTTGATATACCAATACTTAAGATGTAAGGGTCTCATTAACTTTGTAGGTGTTTCTGATGGCAGCGGATAGAAATAAGCGGTGTTTTGATAGTTGCTGTAATTGTACGTATACTTGCGTATACTCATATCATATAAGTAGAGTAGTTTATGATAGTTGAGTGACGTGGTAGAATAGAAACAGTGCCAGCGAAAATAAAGTTTTTTAAATCGAAAAAGAATTTTAGCGTTTCCTGTCGTTAATTTCTTTGAGACTGGATTGTCTTCGGTTAATAGTTATAACGTGGCCATTTGCTGTTAGGACCTATGAAATATAAATTTAATAAGTTCCAACATAGCTAACAAAATTTGCATGTGATACAGCTCAACCTACCCCTTAGATGAATAAAGGTCTGACCAAAAACCTTTCTTTGTTCTGCGGTGTGACCCGATGGAAAAAAAAGTGTCCTAAATATTACATTTGTCTATGAGCTATGTTGACTGATACTGATACTATCAGGGAAGCTTATTTTCCAGTCCTGTCCGTATAAAAAGTATTGTTATGTTGGGAGAAAGTTAACACAAGAACAACGGAAATCAAAGGTTTTCCAGTCTCTAAACATTACTAAATTAAATATAATGTAATTATGACTACTACTTTTTTGTAGGGAACGTCCTGCAGTCGCTATGTTTGCTGAAATGTACTATCGTAAATTCTTGTTGGATTGTTTTCTATGGCTGTTAGTTTTCTAAACAATACAATAGCAATCTAACTGTTAAAGGCAATGCTATCTGCAGGAAAGAATGCAAACGTTAAGAATGACCATAAAACTTAGTGTCCAACACTTTCATTCAGATAATAGTAAAGAATGATTTCCAACGACGTTGTTTACAGCCCAATCTGCATATTGAATAAGTTATTTACATAAATTTCCTCTTAATACATATTTGGGATTCCGCATCGAATTACTACATTTGTCAAAATCAGCTCTTCGCGAGGCTCAACTTTGTCAGTGAATTGGTTTTAGGAAAATACCATGTAGGCTTTGTATAATATTTACAAGTATCATGTAAAGGATCTAATAAAATCATTGATTTACTGACTAGTACTGATAGTGAACCTGAACTGTACATTTATCTCCAGAAGAGAGTTCTTTCAACCAAAATGAGCATGGAGGCAGATAACGAATTGGTCTTATGATAATTAATAATTAATCTTAAGCTTATCGAACTACTACTTCAGAATGTGAACGGTTTCTAGACCATTCTACTTACATAGTTATAAAAATGTCAAAAATGGCACAAAAGGAACGTCAATAAATACGGAACCTGGTCCCAAAAATTTTAGTTTAAACTTAACCGAATATTTCTGAAACAAATCAGCGGGAAGGCGCGGATTACCAACATGTCTGCGCACACGCTTCCTAACGACGTAAATATATATGTGACAAAACGGTACCAGCTCACAACGCACTGCCATTCTTCAAATACGCGACGTGAGCCAATCTGGGTTAATGTGACAAAATACGGAATCTCGAAAATTGGAAAAGGAAATTAAAAATATGGCGAATGATTGATTGTTTGGGATGCCTCTTGATGATGCAAGAGTGGGATATATGCGCCTGAGTTTAATTAAGTGATAAATGTCGTAGTTTGATAATTTCATGATGTTTCATCCTCTCCTCCTTATCCCGTGTTACTAGTCAGGTTGGCACAGAATGACGTTCAATCTTTGTTGAGTAATAAGCTTTAGCAAAAATGTAATCAGCTGACCGGTCAACTGATTCAACCCAACAGCGTAATTCACAAGTAGTAATAAGTAATATTCTACCACTTTCACACAGCGCCATCTAGTCCCAAAGTAAGCAATTATATTTGCTTGTGTTATGGGTACTAAACAACTGATATACTACTTAAATACATTTTTTTTTTTTGTAAATACATACATATTATAGATAAATTACACCCAGACACAGAACAAACCTTTATGCTCATCACACAAAGATTTGTCCTGGGTGGGGATCGAACCCACGACCTCCGGTTTAGCAGTCAGGGTCACTAACCACTAGACCAACAAGCCCGTCCAGTAGTGAATTACGTTGTTGATAGCTTTCCTCCACCATGAAGTTGAGCTTAATCATCTTAACCGCTAGCCACAGTGACAGACATAGGATGAAATAATTATCGTGTAGAAGAAGACACTAAGCAAATACATTTACCTTCTGTTGTTACACCATAAACTCATTTACAACATAACTAAAAGATTCAGTTATTCATTCACATAAATCATAGTTTTCAACAGTTTCATTTCTCGGAACTCGTATATCTAATTCGTCGAGCAAATATATCAATGTATAGAATACATATAATTTGTAACGCGTTATGTTTATTTATGAGATGATAAATTTGAACAAACACACGCCAGGCTGTGGGGAGAGGTGCCCCTTATCGGGACAGGTTGTAAATTTTATGGACCTTAAAACAAACTTGAAATAAAGTGGTCGAATAAAACTGATGGTTAGAGATCATTTAGTTCGTACGATTGTCGTGTCGGACTGCTTTTATTAACTGATCGACGTTGCATTTTGCAGGTTAAAATTTCTAGACTAAGGCCGAAAAACTGAACGTAGTCGTCACATTGTTTATGTTTCACGAGATGCCTTCCATATAAATAATGTAATTACATTTTTAAACACAATCCGCGGATAGAATCCAAGCTTCCTCTACCTCTGCAGAAACGCAAGATTTCAATCAATCAAAAAATCACCTTTATTTGCGATTATGGGTACAATATATATAAATACAGGCCCAGCCTAGTTCAGGTGAATAGCTCATGTAATTATGATAAGAATTAAAGTTTTTTTTTTGCCCCTACTGCAAGTTTATAAATATAAGAATAGTACCTAATATTTTAGTATTAAGTGAATTATAATTATGTAAGAATTAATGTATTTATATTATATTATTATATAATACCTAATTGTATTATGAACTAAATAAATTTTATTATTTATTATTATTATTAATAGTGAGCTTACAAATATGTACATATTATTTATTATATGGTTTCCTCCATACTCCACCAATAGGCATGCAAACATTTTTGGATACAATAATTATAAGACACTAAATTACATATAAATAACTAAATTCCATTAATAATACAATTTTATTATAATTGATGATAATGTCAGAAATAAGTGAAATTAGTTACATATTACAGCAGCATTATAATTAATAAGATACATAGAAATTATTTTTTATTTTTGTTTTAATTCGTGTTACAATATTAATCGAATATCATCATCATCATCATAATAGCCCAATGACGTCCATTGTTGAACATAGGCCTCACCCTAATTTCTTAATTTTTTTAAATTTGAAAATCGAATATACTTAGGTAATATATATTATATAAAATATATCATTATCATTTCAACCCATAAACGTCCCACTGCTTGGCACGGGTCTCCTCCAAAGAATGTGGAGGGAATTTAGCCTACTATACCACGCTGGCCAGACGGGTTGGTATAGGGTTTGTTTTGAATTTTACTTTTCTCACAGTGCTCCTGTCTGCATAAGGTCCCTTAGTCGCCTTGCACGACACCCACGGGTTGAGATGGGGTAGTGACATTATTGTATTCTTAATCCGTCACTAAACGGATAAATATAATCATAACAAACTGCCTACGTAATTAATAACATGTTCTGCACTTCCTAACTGAAATTATAAGCGCGAAAGCTCTAATTTAACAAATTCCAGAGACCTTACCTCAACGTACCGCCTCCCATAAACCTTTTCATTACAACAAATCATTCTAATTTCACGTAAAAGCCTCATAAGTGGCACATTGTGCCCAGAACGTATGACCTACATTCTCATGCTATTTTCATAACACAAATACTCCGCAATAACTGAACAGAATCCCTCTATCCTTCAGATAACAAGTTAAGCCGTTGGTCTCAGCTACCTGCGCGACGGACAGAAGCCTTAATAATTCTATCCTCTGTCTAAACTTAGATTAATAACGTTTACACTTGTTTCGCTAAGTACTGTTGGACTTAAATGAATTGTTCATCTTGCATAAATATGAAAGTTATGAATTGCATGTTTGCTTTTGTAAATATTTATCATCGTCATGTCAACCGTAGGCTAGTTAATTTGGTTGAAAAATGACCTTATCAAACGGGGTGTCTGGGTATATGAGACATTAATAATAATATAATAATATTCTACCACATTCACAATGCGCCATCTAGTCCACATTGGTACATATAAGTGCTGTGCCAGATATCGGTATCCATTACATGTAAATTCCACGTGAAATCTACATTGGTACTACTGGGCGGAATCGAAGCTGGAACGCTTGTTTACCATGCTGGTCACTTATCCATTCAGCCACCATCACTTACAGATTAGCAGAGATATTAATCGAATTCAATCGTATCGTAAGCTTAAGCTATAAAGCAGTTCCGACAGTTCTAGGTGTGCCCTGATTGAGTTTTTACAGCTCTCAAACAGCTCTCGTCTGTTTATCGGGCAACACGTCCAATTACAGATAACACCAGATAGTTCAGATCAACACCAGATAGTTGCCTGTACTTGTCTATGTTTCTATCTCATAATGGGACATTTAGTTTCTGTGTGTGAGCAATTTTGTGGCGGTAATAGGTCATTATGTCATGTGTGATATGGTTATTATGTTATGTGGGATAAAAAAGTTTTTTTTGAGTGAAAACATCAGTGAGTAGACGTTCTAATATAAAATAAATGAAGATGCAGAATCGCGCTGGATGCAGGCCATATACAACCTGAAATCTCAAAAGATGGCCTATGCCCAACAGTGGGCGTCCAACTGTTTGATTTGTCTTGTAACAAATTTACTAGTATCGTACCCACACTTCAATTGAAAATTCCATACCTACAAAATACCAACAAAATTTTCCACTATTTCAATGCCTTTTCCGAAAATATCCTCGATAACTCAAGTTATAATTTATTTATTTATTTAATACTTCATACAAAATATGTACAGGCGGACTTAATGCCATTAGGCATTCTCTACCAGTCAACCATTTGGGTGATGCAGAGAGTTAGTTGAAGTAGGTGCATAAATAAAAGTAACGAGGCAATTAAGCAAAAATAATAGATATATTCTCAATAAATAATTAAATTTATAATATATAAATATAAAGCTACTTAAATACATATAAATATATATAAATAAATAATACAACTATAAATATATACTTACATATACTATATTATAATACAATAGAGGTGAATAAACTAAGTAAGAGATGAAACTGCCAGACTATTCACAACGAAGGAGTCATGAATCCTCTTCTTAAATGCATAATTATAATTCTTAGGAATAAAATATTTTCATTAAGTACTTTTTGTCATGTCTAATCTATAGACATGACAGAAGTCAATACCATTAGTTATTCTCTCAAAATAACAAATTAAACAATACGTTAGTATTCTAACCATAGCCTAAGTATTTGAGTTTACTAGTAGACGCACGTAATGACATCTAATGGATGAATGGAGGATCTACCTAAGTGTATACATACAGTAAAACCCCGACGAGAGAATCCTGAGTAACGAGATTCACGTTGAAGTGAAGCATCGAAATCAGTCTCCACAAAATCAATTCACTGACTTATTGTAAGAGGGATATGGTTTAAAATATAGATTAATGGTTATATACGTTATGTCTTTATTATATAAATATTTATTATATAATATATAAAAGATTTAAAATTAAAAAAAATAGATAATAATGGTGCTTTTTTCATATAACCGCCAAAATCAAGATTTTGTGTATTAGTGAGCAATTTATTAGACCATCTGTCTCATTCCTCTAGTGTTCGTAGTTTAAAATTACTGAATAACTATATGTATTATCTACAAATAGTTGTTTTGTATCTGGATGCTGTAGAGCATTGGAGTAGCTTGGTTTAGACCACACAGGCAGGATAAACTATAATACTGTATTTTAGTGAAAGAGGATACCTCTCAGTTCTTAAAACTGACCACAAAAGCGCTTACTTACAGAACTACAGGCACGCTAAGTGTGGGTCATTGACCTTCTAACTCGCGAACCAGCTATATTCTTTCAGCTTTCTCAATGCTAATGTAAAGAAAAAGTTTTGCCATAATTTTTGTTATTCTCATGTTTGCAAAATTATGCAAAAAAGCACTGTGGAAAAATTATTCTACTTACTTACATTTTCTATTGCATTAAATTCTTTCTAATAGCATTGTATCAGGTATCATATAGATAACAAAATCACCAATTTATCACCGAAACGGATCTACTGCCAATCATAGTATACGCCTATCCCATTGTTGACGTAGATATATTCCACGATATAGTTACAAACATTCAAATAACTCACAAAACAAAGAATGTTCAATTTGTGCGTAAAACAACGCAGTAGTTGGCCTTCCTTCCTCTGTTAATTAAATGTTTTCAATGGGCTTGCAGAGGCCGGGGCCGAGGGGTGCGCGGACGATTTTAATCCTTTGCAATTTGTCACGATATTTGATATTGTATTTATTGTTCTGTAAGGTTAAATGTAGGAGGGTAGGAGCTTTCCAAACGAAGTAAACAAGCGAGGAATCTTATTCAAATTATTGAGAATTTAGTTTGTTTGTTTCGCGTTAGATGGCCTAGTAAGTACTTGAAAAGATTCATAGATTACTTTCCATCAATACCTATACTGAAAGCGCTCGTACCGAGATGTTCGTTATCGAGGTTAAGCAACTTTCAGCAAAGGCCTGATGGGTGACCGTTTGTGGCAATTTCATGTTCCAACGTCTCCGTGCTTCGAAAAGCACGTAGAGATTATCCGGTTATCACTTGATGTGATTGTTGTTAAGTCAAATTGGAAGGAAGCCTTCTGGTCGATTTGATAAAATCCAAGCTTACAGTTCATTTCAGTCGTTCTGGCGTGATTGAGTAACTGACATCCATTAATTCGACTTTCGCATAATATTAATAGGATTATTTCATAAACCTTACAAATAATGTTCTCAGATACATTTGGCATCTAATTTCACGCCCCCTGGCGGCAGGCGGCAACGTAAAGTTACAAGTTGTGCGTCGGCAGTAGTAGCGCAACCGCGCGCAATTTCCGGCCGTCCCTCCCAGCCTCACAATTAAACTATTAATATAGAATTACACGGCATATTGTTATTACTTGTCAAGAAACAAGATGTGCTGCTGAAGGCTTATTTAGGGAGTAAGCAGAACTTGTAGTTGTACGTTTTAGAATGTTTGTTGAATATGGAAGTTAACGCATTTTATGTAAAAACTTTCGCTACAGATTCGAATGTAAGTAACAAACATATTATGAAACGAACCTAAAAATAGTTTGCCAAGAACGGTAATTTTTATGAAACTATTATATTTTGCCACATATGCACACATATAAAAAATGACAAAGAGTTATAAATAACAAAAAAAATTAATTGCATACGCATTCCATTTTATTAAGTGGGTACTATTAAATTAAATACCTGTCTATAATATGTATGTTTAGTAATAAAACAATATTAAATTAAAAATGAGTAATTAAACAAAATAATAATATAGCCTTTTAATCCTCAAAGACAAGCTAATTTGAAACTCCTCCATCTTCCCATTTCTGGTCGCGGTCGGTCGGACGTCGCGTCGGACCACAAACGGGCAAAACTGATCATTTTGTATGAATAATTCATAGTGCAATAGCACAGCATCTGTCCGCGACTCACTTTACATAATGTGCCTTGTTTATATCGGGGAACAAATAAATGTCTTTTTGATTTGTCCTACCACAGATAAAAATTATGCAAATTGTAACTGCAAAATTTAAAATGGGTGCAATTTATTTTTCAGATACTTAGGTATCCCGCTTTAAAAATAATGATATAAAATAACTAGCTAAATATCAACTTATTACTTTGAGTTTCATCAAAATCTGGTCAACAGTCTTGTATGAAAAACATTACCCTTCTTTTTGGCAGTCGGGTAAAAAGTTTTTTTTTTTTTTTTTTTTTTTCTTTTTATATCCTGCATCTTGGCAATCTGTTAGGGCAACAATAGTCCAAGCGGCTGTCTGAGTGTCCTCTGTTTAAATTGTCACTACTATGGGAGACTTGTCCAGTGAGTCGTCTCTCATTCTTTGTTCGCGTATCTTGCCGCGAGTTCTGGGATACTATAGCGTTTCAGTCGAGAGAATAAGAAGCTTCCGGGGCCCTGCAGTTGGACAGCCAGAACGTTCCTGTGTGTGTTGAGTCTGCTATGGTAGTTTTTGCTACATGGTTCAATTTCCTGTTTGACCGTTTTTAGGTTGATGTCCGAGTACATGAACACATTGCTGACGTGCCGAGGTATGTTCAGCATGTTTCTGATTGTTTTACTTTGGAATCTTTCTAGTATCTCTATGTTACTATTGCTTGCCGAGCCCCACAACTGAATCCCGTAAGTCCAGATAGGTTTGATGATAGTTTTATAGATGGCTATTTTGCTCTCATTCGTGAGTTGGGATTTTCGTCCAACCAACCAGTGTAGATTTCGGATCTTGGTGTCGAGTTGCTTACGTTTGGTCCAGATATGCTTCTGCCAAGTAAGTCTTCTGTCCAGGTGCATACCCAGGTATTTAGCAACGTCAGCCTGGGGGATCGGATCGTTGTACAATAGCACAGGTGGGCATGTTTCGCGCCTGAGTGTGTAGGTGACGTGAACCGATTTGTCCTTGTTTACTTTAATGCGCCATTTACCAAACCATTCTTCAACCAAACTGAGGTGTTTTTGGAGGTTTATTGAGGCTGATTGTGCACTTTCGTGTACCGATAGGAGGGCTGTGTCATCTGCATATGTGGCTGTGGTGGTAATTTCATCCATGGTTGGTAAGTCAGCTGTAAAGATCAGGTACAGCACAGGACCCAGGATACTGCCTTGTGGTACTCCTGACCTAATCTCGTGCATTTTAGATAGGTTTTCGTTGTATTTGGCTTCGAAACATCTTTTTTCCAGGTATGATTTTATCATTTGAAAGAAGGTGTGTGGCAGATTTTTCTTGATTTTGAACAGTAAACCCTCGTGCCATACTCTATCAAAGGCTTGACTGACATCCAGGAATATTGCAGAGCAATATTGCTTGTCATCTAATGCTCTGTTTATTGTATCGACCAGTCGATGAATTTGTTCTATTGTGCCGTGTCCTTCTCTGAAACCAAATTGGTGTTCAGGTATTATGTCCTCGAGGTGAGTACGCAATCTGGCAAGTATGATTTTTTCAAAGAGTTTCCCAACGATCGGTAGCAAGCTAATGGGCCTATATGAGGACAGTTCCTGGGCCGGTTTACCTGGTTTTAGGATCATTATAACCTGAGCTATCTTCCATTGGCTTGGAAAGGTTAGTCGCCTGAGGCAAGCATTATATATTTGATTGAGGAAGAGCACTCCTTTCCGTGGTAGCATTTTGATGAGGGTTGCGTCGATTTGATCGTAGCCAGGTGCTTTTTTGTCATCAAGTTTGCAGATTTCTCTGAGAAGTTCTTTTGGTGATACGCATTGAAGGGGAGGGCACATTTGGTTGGTTGATTTTATGTAGCTGTATATCTCTTGGTCATGGGCTTTATTTGTACTGGGTAAGGGTTGGAATACCTCATGTAGGTGCCTAGCGAATGCATCGGCTTTTTCCTGGTCGGATCTGGCCCATGTTCCGTTTTGCGACCTTATTGGAGCTATCTGCATTTTTGGTCTTTTTAGTTTTGAGGTCGCCTTCCATAAGGAGTAGTTGGTGTCATTGGTTGGACTAAGATTTCTCAAATATTCCTGTAGGTTGTCATTGTTCAGTTCTCTGATTAAGCTTTTCAGTTCTTTAGATGCTCTGTTGAAAGCAGTTTTGTCCCTTGGATGTTTGGATATATGCCACACTTTCCTCAGTCGTCGTCGTTCTGCAATTTTGTTTTTGATGAAGGTTGGGTATATGTGTTCCTTCGGCACATATGATTTGTGTTTGGGCGTTGACTCGAATGTTGCTACATGTATTGCTCTGTTAAAAATTTCTATGGCTTCCTCTATGTCTTCGGTGTTCTTTAGCGGTATTTTTAGTTCCAGTGAATTCGAGATGATATTTTGGTATTTTTCCCAGTCCGTGTTGCGACTATGTATTTTGGGAATAGCTTCTTTGAGTATTACCTTACAGTGGACATTCAATACAACTGGTGTGTGGTCAGAGGAAAGATCAATTATTTGCTCTGTGGCCATGTTGTTGAGGGAAAGATTTTTGGTTATAAAGAAATCCATCAGATCTGGCTGTCTATTTCTGTCTGTGGGCCAGTAAGTGGGTTTACCGGTGGATAGGTAGTCAAGATTCAGATCACCTATGGCACGATGGAGTTGTCTTCCTTTAGGGTTAATCAGTCTAGAGCCCCATTGTGTATGTTTCGCGTTCCAGTCTCCACCACAGATGAAACGGTTGCCCAGTGAGTTGAGGTAATCTTTGTATTCATTCGTTGTTATGGTGTGCCTTGGAGGACTGTATATTGCTGATATGGTGACTTCGGAAACGTTGTCGTTAATTCTAATTGCCGGTGCTTGGATTTTGTCAGAGCAGAAAGGTTCTATGGGGTAGTGTTTTATGTGTGATTTGATAATTATGGCTGCTCCTGCGTGTGCCTTTCCTGAGGGATGCTGTGTGGTGTAAATTTTGTAGTTTATAAATTCTATGTGGCTCTTTGACGTGAGTCTTGTCTCGGATATTAGGGCAATGTCAATTTTTTCAGTTGTAAGGAATGCTTCTAATTCTTGTTTTCGTTTGGTTAGCCCATTGGCGTTCCAAGTCAGTATTCTCATGGGCTTTATCATTTTAACTGCAGGCTGCTGATAAGTTGGAATACTCGATCCATCATTTTGTCCATCATTTCTGTGATAATAATTTGAAATTTGTTAAACATTTTGTCCATTATTACTTCCAGGTCCATTAGTCCTGGTGAGCTGTTGGCTGAGGCGGAATGCCTGTTGGTGTCTTTGTTTTTTGTTGCTTCGGCGTAGGATTTGCCTTGTCTATCTGTCGTTGTTGCACGTCTGAACGTTTGGGGATTAGTCATGTTATTTTGGTCTTGATGAGGGTAGTTGTCCTCGTAAGGTCTGGTGCTTTTGCCACCTGGGTTCCATTTTTTGAGATGGGATATTTCTGCTCTTTGGGTAGGTGTCTTAGCTTCATTTGTGTTAGATTGTGTTTCTTGTTTTGCTTTGGAGGTATAAGGCTGCCTAGGTTTTTGGGTAATCTTTAGTATCTGTTCCTTGTACTGCTTATATTTTGTGCAGCCTCTGTAGCTAGCCGGGTGTTTTTCCTGGCAGTTAGCGCAGGTGGCGTCTATTTCAGGTTTCTTTTTACAGGAAGCTGTAGAGTGTTCTTCACCACATTTAACGCAGCGAAATGGTCTGAAGCATTGGTTCTTCGCGTGTCCAAATCTTTGGCATCTTTTGCATTGTATAATTTCTTTTTTCTTGTATGGCGCTTCAAAGGTAACTTTCATGTGATTCAGGTATGTTAATTTGTATATGTCTTTGTTGTTAGGTTTCGGTTCTAGGTCCACATAGAATAGTGGAAGTGGTTCTTTCGTTACCCTGTGTAAGGCATTGACAATTTGCCTGACTTCATGACCAAATTTTTCTATTTCTATTGAAATGTTTGCGATGTCTTCTGATGGGTGTAATCCTCGTAGTACTACTCTGTATGCCTTTTCACTCTTAAGCTGATAGGTGTAATGGCTGACATTTTCAGCTATGAAGTGATTTCTGATTGCTTTGTAGATATCGACGCTTGAAGGCATTAATTTGACAATATGGCCTGATCTGAGAGTAGTCATTTTGTAGTCTTCAGTCTTGATAATTGAATTCAGTATCTCTCTTAATTTGGTTATATTATTGACTCCAGTTACAAAGATTGGTTCAGGTTTTGGTTTGACTGTTACTTCTTTTACGTTGTCAATATCTTTAGCTAGTGCTAGTATGTCGAACTGGTTTTGTATTGGCACAGTATAGGTTGTTCCATTATTCTGTGGTTTTTTATTCGGGTTCTCTTGTTGTTGAGTTGTGGGACTTGTTTCGCTTATTTTTCTTTTGCTGGGTGGTACTCTGTCTTGCTGCCATTCTTTGTTGGCGTTGTTTGTCTTTCTTTTCGGGTAAAAAGTAACGAGACACCCAAACATTCATCCTACTCCAAAATAACTACATTTTCAATACTAGTATATATGTGTGATGGGGTATTTACCAACCATCTTAAAAGCATGTTATACATGCTTTTAAGATGGTTATAGTACATCCAAAATCTACATAACCATTTGTGGATCACTCAAACAGTTCCAATTTCCTCGTTTCCTCTGAGAAATTAATGAACAGTTTAACATGATATTTGTTTTTGACCACATCCTTAATATTGGCAGTCTAAACCGGTGACATGACAAATAGCTCTCAAGTACGACCCTTAAAAGAGCCAAAACACAAATAAACCAATAATTTTAGTTCGTTCCCAATCCATCTTCATGCAGACAGTGCATGAGCGCACCCACTGAATATCTCAATACGCAATACCAATACAAGTAGGAACACAATAATACACATATAGGATAGATCTAGGAGGACTTTGTTTGTTTGTACCGAATAATATCAGAAATTCCGTCCGATATAGAAAAACCTTTACTTGTACTGCCTGTTTATTGGGGAAGGCTTTGGATTGTCTAATATCACACAACTTATCACAAATATTCAGGAGTTAGTTAACTTTGTCAGTCTGTCCGTTTGTAACGAAAAACATCAAGTAGTTCTCGAACATTGAGGAGTACAAGGACTACTTTATATCGACTTTAAAAAAACTGCTGGCATTTGCTAGTAGACCAAAATATCTAAATATATTCTCATTGCTATGGCTAACAAATTTAACTTGATTCCTTTTATTATCCACCTGGGGCCGTATAAAAGAAGAACAAAGGCCTTATCTTAGAACTTTATCGACTTACGACACGAGTGAATCCGCAGGTACAAGCTAGTTGAAGATATATAAGTAGTAGAGTGGATTGGGCGCCTCGTTCCGAGTGCATTACTCACACGTGATCGGAATGTGTGAACTAACGTTGCAGTCTAGTCACTTCTTGTTTCGCATTTAGGCTTTACTTGTTTGTATACCTGTTCTACGAATAATATTTGGTATTATTGAATACAATAATATATTGTAACTGTTTTGTGAAGCGTAAGAGAGAGGGAGTTAAAGCTCAGCAGTAGTGGGTGTTTAGAGTTTAGAGTTTTAATTTGTCAAGTGGTTATTGAGCCTTTGTAAAAATTTAACTGACTAGATTAATAATAATAATATTCTACCACATTCACACAGCGCCATCTAGTCCCAAAGAAAGCAATTATATTTGCTTGTGTTATGGGTACTAAACAACTGATATACTACTTAAATACATTTTTTTTTTGTAAATACATATATATTATAGATAAATTACACACAGATACAGCACAAACCTTTATGCACATCACACAAAGATTTGTCCCGGGTGGGGATCGAACCCACGACCTCCAGCTTAGCAGTCAGGGTCACTAACCACTAGACCAACAGGCCAGTCAAAGATGATTACGTCTATATTGCCAAAATTGTATTCAATTCATCGCTGTTACGTGGAAACTGTGCATAGTATGAGTTAGTTTAGTGATTAGCACAGGCTTTTTAAGTGATAAATGGGAAATAAACACATTGAACGCCAGACTGCAGACACTGCAGAAATTTAATTGTTTGTCGGACAACGGTGTCCGACATGGCGTTTAAAGATTTAAGAACATATTCATAGGTAAAACCGTTTACGCCGGGTGCACTGCGTTTTACTATAATTATTTTTTGAGAAACTTAGAAAATATATTTTTTTCTACTTAAATTGCGTTCTTAAATGAACCCTAGCGAATCCCAACCGAGTTACGAACAAATCTACATTACTATAAGTTTGTATATAAAACAAGTTGATGATTGGACATGACATCGTTCTTTAGTTGCCGGAACATATCAACTCAATAAACGTTCACTTCAACATCTATTATAGAACTTTAATGTATCTATAGGTATGTAGAATAGAACCGTAATTTACCTTCAATCTATCATCGGACTGAATCAAGAAGTTGAATCGGTCATTGAGCTATACAATAACAAATTTACTTTAAAATCACGGCATAAAGCTCGCTTTCTAACAGCCCGAATTGAAAATAATATTTTATTTAAAAAAGCCGATATATTGAGAAAGGGTTTGCGACGCATAATGCATAATTTTGATATTAGGTATTTTCCGACTGACCAAAACCTTATCAATTAGAAACACACACCGTAATGTACCATTACTAATACGTGTATAATTAATAATAACTTCTACCCCTAAGAGTGTCACAGTTAATTATTGTATATATTACAGATTATAACGGTAATTAATATAATTAGAAACGGAAGGGGTCTTCCATAAATTATGGAGGGGAGGGTCCACTGAGTGACAAAACGTAAGAAAGGGTAAGGGTTGACTAAGTAAATAATATAAATTTACTATTTATAAAAGATTAAATTGAAATAAAGTAATGATGACATCAATAGGGGTCACTGGAGAAAGAAACACGTATCAATGAAAGAAAGGATGCAAAAGATAACCAAATAAAAAGTAACTTGGAAGTTGGAACCATTAGATAATTATTCTCCAACGTTTTTCTTCCAGCCAGCATATACCCGGCATTTCTCAAACTAATAAATTACTCGTAGACCTATACGAAAGTTTGTGGTTGTATGGATGATCACGCAATAATCACTGAATCGATCTTAATACAACTTAGATAGATAGCCGATAGGCACTTATCCTGGTAATGTAATCTCGTGTGTTACGAGCGGAGCTGCAGGTTATAGATATTATTCAATAAAATAACAAACATACCTGATAACGAAGACTATAAGGTGACCAAACACGGAAGTATGTAGCACAAATTCAAATAAGTGTTATTCTTACCTATAAGTACTTCGAAACGCAAAGTTCACTACGCGCATTATTATTCCGACTAAATCTTTAACCAGCCGCCATTGTTTCCAGAATAACTAATATTTTCTGCTAAAGTCTAAACCAGTGTTTCTCAAATTATTACAAGTTGCAACGCGTTAAACAGCGCGGCAGCGACACTTCAACCGACGGAACTATACTTTTTTAAAGTTGAAGATTTTTTTTTATTTTATTCAATGCACTGAGGTTAGGAACTCCTATTTTTATCTAGAAACAGTTATGAAAGAGCCTTGAAAAATGGCGATAAATTGCGACTTTATATGAGCGATAGGTACTTTTAAATTTTCGCTACTAAGTATAGTGCAGTCATATTCATTGATTATTATAAAAGGGTCTAAGTCACTACTTTACGTATTATATACTCACGTTTCATTCCATTGGCCCCGATCGTAGACACAGGCTGACTTTCGAAAATTGAATGTAAAGTGTATTTAAATATAGGTCTCCTTCCAGACAACTTTGAGAACTATTGGTCTAAACGCTCTATTCACTTATTCGATTGTACAAAGAATTTTATTATTAGATTCACAAATAAAACCGGCTATGTTAGCTTGTTTGTGTTTGTAAATGTATGTACCACGCACGGATAGATTCATTCAATATTAAAAAAGGACTTTTTGAATAGTGCAATTGGTACATATTAATACAATGCGACTTTTTCCTCTGTTTGTCTGTCTGATACAGTACAAATTTGCAACGGTCTATGGTAACTCTGCTGTATAATAATGAATTATCTTCACTAAGTCAATCCTTTATTTTCAAATCTTTATCTGACTTTAGCCAAGATTTTATTAATTCGTCTTAAATGTCAAATTATAGTTAGTACTTGTATTTAAATGTTTGATTTTTCAAGAAATTACGCATCGACTGTTAGAAAAAAAAAGGAAAAATATACTAAAAATATTAGAAAATCCGCGTGCTAATACTAAATCTATGGGCTTAGCTGAAAACATAAAGTATTCATTCACATCTGAACAAACAACAAATTCAAAGATGGCGACCATCGAGTGTGTGGCCACATAACAAATTAATAACACCCTCAGTAGGAAACTAACATAAATTAGAAGAATAAGCTCTCCCTAGTACAATCGTAATGAATTTATAGAGCGAACGTTGAGATTTATGGCATTACAGAAGCGACTGTGCGTCATTCTACCATTGTTTCTATGATTTATGCATGATCGTTTGAATTTTGTTAGATTGCAATATTGGCTTCAATTTCACCGATATTCAATTTGTGTGTAAGTTGTTTCTGCAATACAATAGGTGCTTGTGCCTGGCTCTTTGGTCTTAAGGTACCTATGTAGCTTAGCCTAGCTTTGTAGCTGTCTCATACAACGTGATACCTAGATGCTATTCCCACAAAATCTTTGTGCGGTTCACAAATAGTTATCTTAAGCTTGGGCCGGAGGTATTGCTTCGTCTACATTGTGTCCAAAAATTGTTGCATATTAAATCCTACGCGAATTTTATTTCCAAGGGCATTGCCTTTATATATTTATATATTTATTATATATTTGTATTCGAGACTTTCTATGTAACATGTATGGTGAGAAATAAACTTTATTATTATTATTATTATATTATTATAAAACCAATAGGCGTTTTCGCAGCCACATAAACGTCACTCTTCCCCGTCACTCCCTCCAACTAGGTAGGTATTCCTAATTCATACGCAAAAATCATATTAGGTATAGACCTGTTGTGACGCAAAAGAGGAACTTTATACCATTTTAATACTATTCTGTATACAAAACACAACCATACACCAAATATCTTTTATTATCCTTTCTTCTCCCCGTAAATTAAATTCAGCAGTGTAACATAAAGACATTTTTAATCAGTATTTCGTGAATATGAATGTGAAATGAGCAGCAAGTATAGTTGAAGTTATTGGCTGCTAGGTGTCGCTGATGTCCCCTGTGTTACGTGCCGCCAGCCGGAGAGTGGCGTCACCGCTGCACTCAGTCTTCACCACAACATCACAATGGACTTTATAAGACTATGCCACATGTACAGATATAATGCATGTATATTTAACCATAGAAGTTGCGCGGGGCTTCGCTCCTGTTCATCTTTATTTGGCCCTGCTTAGCTCCTATTACCGTAGCAGTAGTAGCAGTTTTAACAGCTGTTTGGTTGTACGCGCTAATCTTAGGAACTACTAAACCGATTTGAAAAATTCTGTTAATGTGAAATAGCCCATTTATCGAGGAAGGTTATAACAATAGGAGCTGAATAGTGGCCAAACAAAGATCCTCGGGAACAAAGCTCTGGGCAATAGCTAGTATTAGTATAGAAGTATTTATTAAAAACAGCAAATTTAGCCCAAAATAAGTCCAAACAAACTTTAGTAATGCACTTACCAACGTACATGAAGCGTGATCGCTTAGCTTCGATAGTGGAACACAAGTACAATCAGTTCTCGTCGCATCACGGTGTTGTAATTAACTGGGTTCAGCCTGTTCTTAATAGTGCTAATGCGAGCAATAGCTTAATGCTGCATTGTTATAGTATAGCGCTACTACTTGGGAGGTGGGTACACATGTATCGAACGACATATTATACACATACTGTCACATACATTTATGTTCATGTAAATAAAATTTAAATACGTAAATATCTGTTTGTAATGTCAAACTAATGTTTTTTTACTAAATCCTTTAGAAAGTAATACTTTTAAATGTAAAAAATCTATTGATATAAAAAATACGGCATTATGCTCCATTTGCCAAAACAGATTTGAACCAGACTGTGATGGTTATCCGGAGCAAACATACAGACTACTGAACCCAGATTCGAAAAAGAAATGGAAATGTAAATCATGCATACACATTAACAAGAAAACTACAAGCAACATTGTAACCTCAAACATTACTACAAGGAACAAGAATAAAAAGCCCACCCTTTTAACACCAGAACCTACTTATCAAACAAAAACAATAAAACAAAAACATCAACATACAACTCATCTTATAGATTCACAAATACTTACCGATCCTGAATCCTCATTTGAATTAACTAGTACTCCTAACAGACTTTCTAAAAGTATGGATAACACTACTATCGACACGTTGTGTATCTCGGAAATGAAAGATACAATATCTCAACTTACCAATAAACTTGAAAGTACGGAGAATGAGATGGAAAATATTATACTAGAGAATAATGATCTTAACAAACAGGTACAAAAGTTATTGGCAGAAATCAAAGTATTAAAATCGCTATGTAACTCCTCCTCAATAATTGAACGCAGCACAGTGTTTTGTGAAGCCCGATTTTCGGACATCCCATTATTATTGAAAAACCTGACAGAAATGATCATTTAAATACAAGATTTCGAATCCACATTTAGCTACCGAGTCTAGTTTCTGAGTTATAATTTTTTGAAAATCGTAATTTTTCCATCCGGATATTAAGAAAAAAATTAATTACGCTTAAACTAAGCGTGATACGAAATAATGATGTTAGGTACATTGATGGCGCATCTTATGACGAGTATTTCAGTCCATAAATGAACCTCGCACCATTGTTAGATCGAGATTTATATGAGTTTTTCGGTTTTTAGTTTTTATTAATTTTCTCAAAAATCCCGCCGTTTTGGGAAAAGTTATTTATACAAAAATCATTCTATTTACTTCCTCAATACACCACAAAATTATGACATCCCAAATCCATGGGACTCAGAAGTTATTCCAGTTTAACTATTTTTGTTAGGGTTGTCAATTTTTTAATCCTTATTTTGTGGATTAAATTTTTCGTAAAAGTAAAAGTTCCGTAGTCAGAATGACATACAGAACGTGAACCAGTTTATTGGCAGCCTACCGAGACCTTTCAAAAATATTTATTTATTTATTATTATTTGTTAAAAACTCTATACTTAAGCAAAAAATAATCATTGTACAAATATGGACTTAATGCCTTACGCATATCCTACCAGTCGACCTTATGGTAGTCCAGAAACAACATGCCACTTAAAAGAAAGAAGCAGAGGAATATAATATAATTGATAAATACATACATATAAACAATATAGTTAATAATATAGTTAAGAGAAATATCAAGTTAAAAGTTCCCTTCAGGTTTACTACATTTGTTTGTTTGTAGGTAGAATTCGAAATAAATAGCAAATAAAGTTTGGATAGCTGGTGGTCAAATTCAGAATATTTATGGGAGTTTTAGCCAGTAGAAACTGTTACCGCCTTCACCGCGTGGAGGTACTCCCAGTTTATGTTATTTCTATTGCATTATGTGGATTTTGCGTGTCATTTAGCAGTATTTAGTACGTACTACAAAATACTTAAATAACACAAAATGCCTGAATATGCTTTTTAACGTACATCGATGAATAATATTTTATTATGATACCAAGCTGTTATCCTGGCTTCTTCACGTCAGATAATATCCAAACTACCGATTTTAATACTAGGTAGATATATTTTTTGGCAAAGGTATATAAAATCCGGATATAAATAATTATCTGAGATTTTGACAGCCCTAACGACGTAAAATCCGGATTAAACTTAAAATCGTTGTGGTTTCCAAGTCCCATGGAATTGGGTTGTGAAATTTATGTGGTGTGTTGGAGAAGTTATCCAAATAATGTGAGTATAAATAACTTTTCCCAAAATTGAGGGATTTTCGAGAAAATTAAGATAAACTAAAAATCGAAAAACACGTATAAATCTCGATCTAACAATGGTGCGAGGTTCATTTATGCACTAAAATACCCGGCATAAGATGCGCCATCAATGTACCTAACATCGTTATTTCTACGATGCTTATTTTAAATGTAATTTTTTTTTTTCTGAAAACCGAAACAAAATTTGGTCGATTTTCAAAAAATTATAATTCAAAAACTAGACTTGGTAGCTAAATGGGGATACAAAATCTTGCTTTTAAATGATCATTTCTGTCAGGTTTTTCAATAATAATGGGATGTCCGAAAATCGGGCTTCACAAAACACTGTGCACTGATTATAATGAAAAATATCTGAATCCGTTTGAACTTAAGAAACTAATAAGGAATAACAAACTATGTCCATTAAATCCTAAAACAAGTGAGCCTAAAAAAGGAACTATTCCTTTTTATTTTAGACGCCAAATGCCAGTAACCTCTGAAGAATTCAATAGCCCAAAAACAATAGTATTAAAACCTCAAAAGGGCACTATCCCTTACTACTTTCCCACAATATGCAACAAAAATAAGTCGTTTTTTCTTAAATACAAATAATATTACTGAAAAACATAATTTTAGAATTCTTCACCAAAATATCGCCAGTATTTTAGCTAAACAAGATTTATTAGAGTTAACTATTCAAGAATTACATGAAGCACATAATGACCCAGATGTAATATGCTTATCGGAAACTTTTGTTAAGAGAGGTAATGAAAGATATGTCAAAGTGGACAACTACACTCTGGCCGCCAGTTATTGCAGAGATAACCAAAGAGGTGGAACCTGTCTTTTAGTTAAAAGAGGCATCATATATCAAGAGCTACTATTTATTAAAAGTTATGCCATACAAAATGTTTTTGAAGTCTGCGGCATAGAACTCACATACAATAAATTAATTATTATATGCTTATATAGGACGCCTCAATCTGATCCAAACCAATTTTTAGACAAACTAAATGATCTACTAAACATGATAACAAAAAAATACAAATATAAAATAAATCTGGTTATAGCTGGTGACTTCAACATAAATACTTTAAAAAAAGGCACTATCACCAATAAGCTACGGGACTTAACCCATAACCACAACCTAAAAATTCACATTAATGCACCGACACGTAAATTATCATGTATCGATCACATACTAAGTAATATCCCAAATGCTACTGCATCTCTACTGCCACTACATCTCTCCGACCACGACACGGCACAAATGCTAAATATACCTTTGCAGCGCCAGCCCCAAACAGCAACAACACATTTCTTCTATAAAAGAGACTACGGCCTAGATAATATTAATAAATTTAAACAATGTCTGCACAGTTTATCATGGTCGGATGTGTATACGGAGACAGAGGCAAACGCTGCATTCGAAAACTTCTATTCAACGATAATCCTTTTTTATGGTCTGTGTTTTCCTAAAATAAGAATTAAAGTGAATAATACCAATAGGTTTAAACAAAAGTGGATAAGTCGGGGCCTTAAACAAAGTTGCCGATCTAAAAGGATACTTCGCTATAAATATTACCAAAATAAAAATGTAGATAATAAAAATAAATATATAAAGTACTCCAAACTACTACAAAAATGCATACATAACTCCAAAAAAAATGCAAATATAAATTTTATAAATAGAAACGAAAATAAATGTAAAGCTACTTGGAAAATTATTAAAAATGAAATAGACAACTCATCTTACATAGACACTTTGGATAATATTAAAGTAGATAACAAAATTCTCATAAACCCTATTGAAATAGCCTCAGCGTTTAATGATCATTACTTAAATATGACCCATATTACAACACAAAATTCCAATAATGACCCCAGCAATATAGGCAATTTACACGTCAACTCAATGTTTCTCATACCCATGTCAGAAAATGAAGTAAAACAGGAAATCTTGACATTAAGGAATACCAATTCTGAAGGATATGATGGGATTAATACAAAAATTGTAAAAGCTTGTGTTGATGAAATTATTATAATTCTAACATATCTAATCAACTTATCATTTGCAACAGGTAGTTTTCCAGAACCACTAAAATTATCAGTTATTAAACCTCTTTTTAAAAAAGGAAATAAAGATGACATTAACAACTATCGTCCAATAACACTAATACCGATACTGTCGAAAGTGTATGAAAAATGTATGTATAAAAGATTAATAAGCTACTGCACTAAATTCAACATTATTAACACGGATCAGTATGGATTTCAGAAACATAAATCTACAACTCTAGCAATATTTTCTCTTCTTAGTTCAATACTGACCGGTATTAACGAAAACCATTATACGACTGGATTATTTTTTGATTTATCGAAAGCTTTCGATCTTGTATCACATAATATACTACTTCAGAAACTACAGAGAGTTGGAATCCGAGGACCAGCACTAAAATGGATATCCTCCTACTTAAAAAACCGACAACAACGGGTTATCGTCACTAAAATAAACGAGCAGAGAGATGTAACAGCTTACTCTTCTGAATATAAAAACAATAATATTGGTGTGCCCCAAGGAAGCATATTAGGACCTATTTTATTTTTGCTATATATTAATGATATAACTAATATCACAAAACACAAATGTATAATATACGCAGATGATATATCAATAGTAGTGACTTCTAATAAAAAGCATAGTACAATACTTGATCATGAGACTGACATTAATAATACAATTAATGATCTTATAAATTGGTTAGACATAAATAATTTGAATATTAATCTTAATAAATCTATTTATATACAATTTAATAAATGTAATAATAAAAAATATAATTTTACACTTAATGTACCTAAAATTGGCCAAGCTACTAGCACAAAATTTCTAGGAGTGGTCATTGATGAGGATATCAATTGGAAAACACAAGTTGAAAGTTTGTGCAGTAGAATAAATAAATTTGTATACGCGCTTAGGCAGATCAAAAATGTAACTAATTTAAAAACCGCTATTTTATCCTACCGTGCATATGTGGAATCAATATTACGTTATGGACTCATTATATGGGGTAATAGCACTGATATAAACAGGGCATTTGTGGCGCAAAAAAAATGCATCAGGGCGATATGCAACCTTCCCGCGGATGAATCATGTCAGCCCTCATTCAAAAAACTTGGTTTGTTGCCTCTCCCGTCACTCTATATATATGAAATGTGTGTGTTTGTACGTAAGCACCTAGCACTGTTCAAAACAGTAAATGATGTAAATCCTAATAGGCAGAGACGGGATCCAAACAGGCTCGTTCTAGAACTCATTCCAAGAACAACTAAATTTAATAAAAACTGTCTGGCTATGTGTTTACGTATCTATAATAAGCTACCTAGTCACTTTAAATTGTTAAGCTTTAAATTATTTAAAAAAAATGTACATAATTGGTTACTGGAACACAGTTTTTATAATATTAAAGAATATATTGATAAGAAATTCTAAATGTAAAATTTTCTTGGTATGCATATAAATGGGTGTGTAATTATAATTTGTGCTCAGGTACATTTGCTTGCTACTTCCTCGTGGCAAAACATGCGGAATTGTAAACACTATATTTTTAACAGCTCTGTATACCATGTTTTATGCAAATAAACTTTTATTATTATTATTATTATTATTTTAATACGGTACCTACTAATTAAAAAAGGAACCAATTTATAAGGCTGTTCTCCATTCGTTTCTTTTTCCGAAAAATCTAATCTCCAAAACCACTCAAAAATTTCACATAAACCATAGACATTTACTTTATGGTTAGGTTACTTTATGTATATTTTATGTTACTTTTTTAAATGACTATGTAGGTGTAGCAATTGCGACTTTTAGATGTTAATACCACTACTCAGAAGTTCCAAAAAAAAGCATGACAAGTATTTTCCATCCATAAGTTATTTTTTTTTCCTATTTATAGCAAACCCTATCCTACATCTATCCTACATCAAATTCATCTTCAGGCACCCTTCTCAAAACGCTTGTAACGAGATAACTACGAGCAAGTACAACATTGTGTGAGCTGATAAAACTAAGGCTATCGTTATCAACCGTCGAACTCTTCGTCTTAGCGCCTTACTATATATATCTCAGCGAGTTTAAATAAGAGGCTTTGAAATGTATACATCGATTTTGTTCAAAATAGTCTCAAATAAGACTCAATTTGTTATTTGTAATATAAAAGTTTAGACCCACCAAAATCGTTTATAAGTATTACTAAATTAAGGCTAAGCTTAGTATTTTTAAACGTTTAAACGATGTCTTGGTTTTAAATATCTTCAATTACGTCCTAACGTCCTCCGTACGTAAGCAGTAACCGCCTATGGACTAGCCTATGAACCGAGTCTAATATGGACGCCTGGGACACCTTATAATTGGGTTTCATATTGATTTTTTACAATAACTATAATCAACTGGGTCTTTCCCCTTTGGGACCACGACACTTTGGGACTATGGTGTCAATCGCGGAACGGCCTTTTTTGAATTGGCTGTTTCACACCAAAACCAAACGGACCACGGTTTGGTCTTGGTGTGAAACAGCCAATTCAAAAAAGGCCGTTCCGCGATTGACACCGTAGTCCCAAAGTGTCGTGGTCCCAAAGGGGAAAGACCCAATCAACTATATGCCTGCGAATCCTCTAATCTGAAAAATAAATGCATTTAAATAAATTATTTACATGATACTGAGAAATACAAATGACAATATATACTAAAATATCTCCATCACACCAACGAGCTCTATCTATATACCTATAAGTAAGATCAAATAAATTATATTAATAAGCTCTTAAGTGAGTCACACATTAAAGTGCTCTTTCACGAATTGAGTGACGAAATCTATATTTAATACGGGACACGAAATTGCTATTTAGAAATTATAATATTCTCGCTTCAGCAGAAAGGTAATTAATGCATTAAAGGTCAATGCTCTTGGAAATGATAAATCATTCTGATTTATGTACTCCGAAATAAATAAATAAATACTCCAAAACAAATACCCAACTTTCCTATGTTTCAGGTTTTCAAGTCCGTTTAATAAAATTAAGTATACTACAAAACACAATATCGTTGCTATGATCCAAATGAAAAATGAAATACGATTCTTTCTAACAACTATACGACGACCGATTTGGCTATATTTTATTTGAGTAGTGTTCGTAATTTTCTAGGTTTAAACTACTTTTTGAAAAGTCGTATTATTTTTATAATTACCTATGGAAAATATTAGTTTGTATGCAAACCTACTTGTGCTAATATAGGAAAGTCACGGCTTCAATAATACACAAGCTAATGACTGTCATTGTGGCGTAGCGGTTAATGTGGTCGTCTCGCCACTAATACCGCGCCGGGTTCGATTCGCACATGAGACAAATATTTGTGTGATTCTTAAATATTGTATTCCAGTCTGAGCGTGCTGTGTCCGTTAATAGTATAGTTGTAAGGTTCCCTATTGCGGCCGTTGTCTTTCATAAGAATAGAATAAGAATGACAATAGTTCAGAACCAGCCTATGATCTAAGTCAATACATCATATAATACATCTTTTGTCACCTCTCGGCCTGGAGTAGCATATCTTTGTCAATTACCACTCAAATCAGAACCGCTAACTAGTTGCCGTTTTCCTCCATAAAAAATCAAAATACATACAAACCGGTTGCTCTAAAACAACCGGCTTATTGGCTATGTTCTATATGTTACAAAGAATTGTACGTAGGCGAAGTGTAACAAGACAGCTAGATCTATTGGACTTGTTTACGTTAATTGCAAGTGCAATTGAAACCAACCAACTGTTACACATGATTGAATGATCAGCTAACATCCACATTCTCTGAATAATTAACAGAATATGACACACAGACACTTTTAGAGGATAATACCTCTAAAAGTGTACCTATACCTACAATATGTATCCATTTTCAGTGTTAACACACTTGCGTATTTATTCAACCTGGAAGTAGCTTCTTCAAACATAAAATAGCATCATGCCTATTTATCCGAAGGCGGAAACAGAGGTATGGTAAAGAGCGAACCTATTGCGATCAAGTGGACAAATAATATATTATATTATGTAGATAGGTTAGAATTTTATAGATTTAAAGAATTTTTTAAATTTTACAGAATTTATTAGATAATAAATTTGCCAGCTGCAAACACAAAATAAAATGGCCACACACAACAGTACACATAGATATGTACTATGTCTACTATACTGAAGTCTCTCAGTACAAACGTTAATTTACAATTTGATTGTTTCTTGATGAGGATTGAGTCGTCAGTCGGTCGTCGAATCGAAATGGTAATATTGGCCGACATTGATATACTCTATCCCCTAGATCTAACTTAGAGAAACAAGTCGTAATGTTTTAAGACCACAGAACTGTTAGGTTTAGAATTGAACAATATTTTGTTTAATATTACGTTAACAGCTGCTGCCCAGGGCTTCGCTCTCGTCATGTTTGTTTGACTACGGCTTAGCTCATATTGGCTGTAGCTTGATGTTATATAGCCTATAGCCTTCCTTGATAAATGGGCTATCCAACACAAAAGGAATTTGCCAATTCGGTCCAGTAGTTCCAGAGATTAGCGCGTTCAAACAAACAAACTAACTCTACAACTTTATAATATTAGTATAGTTATCGGATACGTTTTCGTTTTCCTTACTTAGTAAGGTACATCATGCCTATCCCATAACCTAGCCCATAAAAGTACTATCTCAAAAAATTGTACTGATTCATCTCAAAATTAAGTTCTAAAATTAAGTTCATGTTCACTGACGACTACCAGCCTACCCATCAACTAAAAAAACAAAACTCATCATCAACAACGCCATACAACCACAGCTTAAGGTAACTACAGCTGGTTACCCATACAAACGAAGCTGTGGAGATGCAAGACTATACAGCAATTTGTATAATTACACTTCTGGTTATACTGTCTGTGGTACAGCGCAATTAGTCCTGGATTCTTTGCCCGGGTTATGCAAACGAGGTATTTAGCTTTTTATGTCATTTTAACAATATCAAATAATCATCATCATCATCGCCATCGCATATTAGCCGCAGAAAGTCCACTGCTGAATATAGGCCTCCTCAAGAGATTTCCAATAGGGCCGGTTGTTTGTTTGTATGAGATAATAATATATATTAAGTAGTATCTATTGAAACTACATCTTATCCATTAGGTAAATTGTGTACTTATCTGCCAGTTCAAAGTTTCAGTTTAAAGAAAGAAATACAAGTTCTTTTATATCTGCTACAGGATATATATACATATTGCAATGTGAGTCTACATTAATCTCATACTCCTTGGATAACCAGCGCAGGAGGCCACAAAAAACATTTCGTACCGCAACATATTTTGCAACAATAGTAAGCCGCAGCGCTGATTTTCTTTAACCTGTGCAGGGGCGTACGTTGGCGCGTCTAAGCGATTGGCGACGCTGCGCAAGCGCACGATGAGTCGCCATTACAAGACCACCCGGCGGAATGCGCCGATAGATTTGTACCGACAATTGATATACGGCTTGATTGTACTGATATTTATATTATCTATTGTACAATGTACGGTTTAATGATACGTATTGTCAATAAATCTGTAGACTTACCAGTTACTACCAAAGATAGCCGAAATTACGAGGTTTCGAATGAATTTCAGACCATATAAAAGCGATCTGTAATTTCCATGTGAAATTTCAACATTAAAGTGAGCTTTAGCCACTTTCTCTTACGTAGCTTGCAGTCTAGCTGTGTGCATGAAAATGAATATGAAAATTAGAATAAAAACTAAAATATAAATTACAGAATAACTAGATAGTCAAATTATAAATTAACTAAATTAATTCGCATCTTCTTATTATCCTAATAAATCTTCTCTTTTTCCTACAGACATTTATCAAGAAAATAAATTTAAAAACTCCCAACGTTATTATGAACTAAAATTCGCATCCATCATCAAAACTACCCTCAAAATGGATAACGATGAGATATGGCGCAAACACACCCATGAAAATATTCAAAATCATTTATTAACCAGATATTTTCAACAAAATTAATTCACCGCCCCTTCGGATCGCAAACAAACGCATCTCGTTAAACTATCCCTTATAGGGGTGAACTGAGTTAAATCCCTGAAAAATGTCAGCCATATTTTAGGTCGAGTTGCCCGGGGGTGAAGGGTCACGAACCGGATTAAACAAGTTCGGATCTAATTTACAAATACGCGCATTCCGGATAACTTGGTAGAATACCAAATGGTAAATTATTTTATGCAATGGCAACTCTGATCTGGGTGTGTCATTTTCAAATATTTAGTCAAGATATACAGCCTGTTACTGGTAAGTTAACATTTATTAAAACTAATAATAATATGTTCCAATTCAATTTCCTAAATCCGCATATTAAATGTTTTATATTAAATGGGTTTACTATGTAGTCGTCCTTCCTCATATTGCTAATGCGCTTGGTTCTATGCATGTCGTGGTACGGGGGTACAAGATATCTTGAATCCAAATGCCACATAATAAAATCAAAATATTTATCCATTGACAGCACGACTCCCCACTTACGGTATGATAATAAAAAAATAATAGTGTGTCAGTGTTAGGGAGCAGTGCGAGCGGCGCCGCGTGTCGAGATATGTCGAGTAAATCCAATTTTTAATAAACTTACTCTCTAGTGGGTGGAGGTATGTGCGCCATTATGCAGGAGGAAAAAACAGGACACAATTTTTACATTAATTTATTAAACAATTCGTCTTTAATGTTTCTCTAAACTAACATACATACATATAGATCACGCCTCTTTCCCAACAGGTAGGCAGAGACCATTTCGTTTCACTTGCTACGATTTTGACATACATCTTAGGCTTCTTCAACATTCATCAATCTTTTCATGCATTCTGGCCGGTTGAGGGTACTTCTGATGTATAAGTACCTACAGAGATCACATAAGCATATATACTCTAGAAAATAAGCCCTGTGTGATTGAGAATATAAGGGCACACAGGAAATAATAACTACAAACATAATAATATAAATATGGACTTACCACAGTTCCACACAAATAGGTCCAAAATATAATAATAACCGAAAGTAGGATTATAGAAATCGAACTACGAGTATAGTAGATCACTAGAACAGAGAAGTAATCACACAATGGAACTGCACATGCAATTCGTTGACTTTCATAGGGAATTACTGTCACTATGTCGCAGTGATTAAGGTGGTCGCTTTACCACCAAAATCGCCGTCAAATGTCGTAGGTTCGATGTGAGTGTTTGTGTGATTCATTGATATTTGTTTAGAACCTGGGTGTACTTTGTGTTAATTGTATATTTGTAAAGTCCCTCGGGACACAGGGCATGTTTCCTAGTGCAGGTGTTGTCTTTAAAAGAAATATTACAAATAACTATCCTGCGCAATCTGATATCCTTGTCATGTTATTCCTCCCCAACCATAGCTAAGAGACAGTGTTTATATTACTAGTGGATTATTCGCATCATGGCTGCCGTCCTTTTGCCATAGACGACTATTTTTTGCGTTCTCCCCACGAGGCTCGGGGCAAAAACAATGGGTATTCAGCCTCACGGCCCTTAGAGGTCATGGAGTTCATGTCACACTGAATAGCAGTTGTTTGGAAAAGTGAGATTTTATTAATTTAATTATGATATTGTGTAAAGTTGAGTACAATTATTATAGCTACGTTTTTAGACATGATTGATTAGTCAAAAGTCAATACTATAATTGCATATAGATCACATACACCTACATAATACTTATGAACGTCATACAATGTCAAAAAAGGTGTTTGTACATTTTTCTAAAGCACAATAAGGATTTTTAAAGGAAACTTCTATCACCCAATATTAGATTCCTTGGTACCTTCCTCCTAGACCTTGGTCCTTGCGCAAAAGGTGCAAGGTTCGATTTCCGGGACGGTTACATGGGAGCTAGCATAGCTGGTGAAATGTGTGATATGCCTCCGCCTACCCTTTTGGAGAAAAGTCGTGTCATAGCTATATAAATAACTAGCTACTATATAAATAACTAGGGTCAGATACAACCATAGAAATTCATTCTACCTAATCTTATACTATCGTGGGCGGCACAATTAAACATTTTGAACCGTTCGGGGACCGAACTCAAGAATTTCTTTAGCTAGATGACCAATGTAAATATTAGACCACATATTTATTCATAATAATATGAACTGAAAAGACAACCATAATATTAATAAACCTATCTATATAAATGTTAAAATTCATAAATACTCTCTGTTTTAATAAGTTATTTAAACAAAGTATAAATTGTTTCTTGAAAATAATACTAAAAGTGTCATTACATAATCTGTGACCTCTGGCAGTAATGTAGGAACGAACGCAGCGAGCGGTAAGCGGGAAGCGTGCCACTGCCACCAAATGAAGTGAAATAACATTCCTGCCATCACGACTAACTTCAATCAGTGATGGACCCCACTAGTTATCGATATAATTAATATAAATTAGCTACCGCAAGCGTCTCTGCCCCCGTGCTGTCGATAAAAAATAGCCACTTTAAGTGCTACTCCAGACGGTAATCTAACTATGTGCTAAATTTAAATACAGATCCTTTCAGCTGTTCTACCATGATGGAGTAACAACCTCCATTCTAACTTTCGCATTTCTAAAATTAGTAGGAAGTACGATTACTTACTTAAACAAATTTTGTATCCACGTAAACATAAAAAACCGCCTGATGCGTTTATTAAATTCAATTGAATAGAGTAGCCAATTCTCGTCTGGGCAAATTCATAGAACACAAAATTATCCTTCTTTCCCGCTTAAGACAATACATAAAAACTAAGTATATTCTAGATACTACAAACAAAAACAATAAAAAACAAAGTAACTTCATCGATAAATCAAAGAACATCACTATTCGTATTCGAACATCGACATTAATCTCTTTACATGAGAAATGCATGCGTTTTTATTCGCGGGAAATGTTTGCGCGTCTTGATATCTCGACATGTGACAAATTTTAAGGGTGTTTTTATATACTACAACAACTTTCTGTCTTTAAAATAATTACCACGCAGTAATATTGGCTTACCGTAATTTCACAAAGGATATTTGCTAGTTTGAAAGTGTAATTTTTATGTAAGTAAATAACTTTAAAAACAATACAATTCTAAAAACGTATGCAGGGAGATTGACAGAAAGATGGGGAGAGAAAAAGTTGTCTATAAAATAATATACCTACCTACGAAGTAGCTTTCACGCGGGGCTTAGCTCCTGTGGATCTGATCTTTGTTGGTCACTACTTCACTAGGTACTTAGCTCCTATTGATAAATGATATGCTTAAACATATTTTTTATTTTCCTCAAACCATAGGACCTAAGTAAAATTGTTTAAATCACGTACCTATTGTACGATTGTACCACTACGACATACCTCATTATAATCATTAACTAACATCCAGAAGAAATAATTAAGTACATAATCTTGTCAAAGTTAACAGCTTCAAATTAATTGATAGGTAGTCTTTAATCAGCAAAAAGTTGCATTAGTGGATCTCCAATCTAAAGGAAATTAATATCAAGCGATTTTACAACACTTGACGTTTCGAGGGTCTCATAATTAAAAGGGCCAATTAAAAATGTCAGTAGAGACTGCGATAATAATAACAATTAAGGAACTCGGATAACAGCGGGTCAGATTAAGTAAATCTATGCAAATTCTGAACGGAAGTAAAACAGTAATAAGGGGTAATTTGGGTTTCCGAGTTGGCAGCACTGTGAATAGCGGCCCGCCTCGTAAATGTTAAATTATAAAATGTAATGAGGTCTATTGTCTTTGTAATTAAGATTTTTGCATTAAGATATCTGTTAAATTGATTATTTTAATAAGTATTTACCTACACAGCTATATAGCAACGGATTATGGCCACTAAGGATCAATTCATGTGTAGAGTCAAATCGCATCAAAGCGTCAATTTAAAAGCTAATTTATTGATACGTCCACAAGGTAATAGACGTCATAATTATTTATTCTGTCTGAGACAAAAAAAGCGCGTAGTTATAACCAAATATATCCGGCGGGATAAAAACTAGGTACGCGCGTCTGCGAGTAACCAGCATGTTCGTGCGTACCTACCCACCCAAGCGCCTAGCGCCATGCTAGAGCCTTCTAAGTGCAGTAAGTGCTAAGCGAACCAAAGCGTAGTCAGCATTATTTTTTATGTGTAATGTGGCGCCCCTTAATTCTGCCAACCGGGGCAGGGGCTCTGGTTTGCCATACTAAATGGGGAGCTAATCCTTCTCCATGTTTTTCTGATAAAACCAGAATACACCAGCAGATTACAAACATACAAGCAGAACCAACTCTCAAGTGAACGTAAAGCCTCTATAGAAGCCCAACAGCCGGCTATGTGAAGAGATAACGACTTGGCACCGTGCTCAATATGTCAGTGTACCGAGCACAAGCACAGAGGATAATAATTGTCGTTAGTTACGAGTATGTGCCACACTTGGCAAGGACCCGCGAACAGATCAATGCTGGGCTTACGTAAGGAGTTACACAAACACCGTTTGTACTTACTAACATCTGATTGTTGCGTTTGTACGGGATATACTTACGTGGCGTCTTGTCGACTGCGCCAAGTAATTAGGTATACATACTAAGTTAGTTTAAAAATAAATAAGGATATTGATGTTCCTATAATCTGTAACTAAAACATGTATCAACTGGAATTGTTTCACACATGTTTTAAATCACAAACTTCGGAGTTCTTCTCTAAACATACACTTTTTTACATAAGCTACAATTCAATTTTATTCACTTTTCTACAATAAATAGGACGTATAGACAGACGGAGCGAATTCTATGTCTATGTTTAGATAAAATAGGCTAAGTAAAATGTAGGTATCAATTCGGACGTGTGTTGTACCCGACAACACAACTTCTCTATAAAACCACTTGGATTGTTTGGATGTTTGTTTCTTTCACGCAAAGAGTAGTAATGGATTGACACAATATTTAATCATCGCAATGTGCTTTCGCGGTTTACTTTCTTGTTCTTCAACATAAATGTTGAAATGTCAAATAAAACAACACAAAATATTGTGAAAACTTTAGTATAATTACTATAAAGTACAATTATAACGACATAATGAACATTGACTCAAACACACTGTCTTGTCGTAACTAATATTACACGGTACACTAGGTGCGAGGCAGCGCCGGGGATAACACATGATCATGGTAACAATTAAGCAAGGCACATACATCATTATATTAAAGAAAAACACAATATAATAATCATCGACAACACTTTGAGATTCTCTTAAATCGCGGCGAGATTAATCTTAACCAATAATAGTATTGGTTAAGATTAATCTCGCCGCGATTTAAGTCTCGACGAGTATAGACTCGTACTCGTAAACTAGCCTTCTAAGAAATAACGAGTTAAATTTAAAAGTATACATAGTCCAAGAGCTAGCATGGCGATTAATTGTGAATAGGTTTCTTAAGGGTCGGCAACGCGCTCGTGACGCCACTGGTATTGCAGGCGCCCATAGGCTACGGTAAGCGCTTACCATCAGGCGCACCGTACGTTTGTCATCGTTGTATAAAAAAATAGAGAAGTGTGGACAGATATTATCTACTTCGCTCAATGGCAAACCGGAAGAAAGAATTATATGCCATTTTAGAACTGGATGTTAAGTTATACATAAGGCACTATTTTCACCCGTAGCTGCCTCTTTACAAACTAAAAATAAATGATTAAATCTACATAAAACAACAATTAGTGACATAATTAATTAAATATGCAATGTCATTAAAACAAAAAATCTTCACTCAATAATACATAAATGCCATGATCGAATTAAACATATATGTCTAGAAAAGTGTTAGAACTTCAAATCTTACACAGTATTTATAATGTCCGATGAAAAACTATTTTTGTAGAAAAAGTATTATACTCCAATATTATCACAAAAATACATATTAGTCTCGTATGGGAATCGAACCCACGTAACCTAAACAGCTACGCCGTCAAATTAGAGTAGGTAAGTATTAACTTTTATTGACACCTTTTTTTAGCTTTGTATGACATTCATAAGTATCATGTATTGTTCCCAAATATGAAATAAAGATTATGGCTATGACTATGCGGCCCTCCAATCTATGTATATAATGCCTTGTATCGGCACTATATCGTATTTGGTTGTGACAACCTTCTACAGAGTATTGGTTGTTACGTTGAATAGTTAACAATCGGAACAAATACTATATTCACCAAAATAAGTTTTGATAAACATAATATACCTTTTTTGAGTTGCAAATGTATTTTTTTGTGTGTCATCGTCATCATCATACTAACCCAATGACTCCACGTCCACTGTTGAACATAGGCATCACCTAATTTCGGCCACAGCGGGCGATTTTGTGCCGTCCGCATCCAACGGCCACCCGCAACCTTTATTTTGCTAAATTCAGTACGCAGTTAAACCCTAGTCATTAAAATGCCTTTACGAGTTATGATAACGACATAATAGTCACTTATTTTTAAATACAATAATCTAAACTATCTATTTTGGCCTCTAAATGAGCGTTTTGTACAAAACAGGAAACCTATACAAACATTTATCCCGTTTCGCAGATTATATACTACGAAAATAATAATTAATATTATTACTTATGGCAACTTCAGAAAGATAATTACCATTGTACAAATTTAACATTGATAAAGCAACATTTTACTTCATAATATTTTTTAAGAATGTTTACTTGGTTTTAAACTGATGTTATTAATTATTTTGAGTCTGAAAAACACGTTTTTTTTACCATGTTAAAAGGAGAACGGCAGCACAATCTTCAATGTATAGCACTACCTTTCTTAGAACCTAGCAGTATTTTAACATGTGTAATAAATAAAGAAAATTAATATTAAACAGGTCTATGTCACGTATTATATTTTAGGAAATATAAAATACCTTAATTATTTGCCCGACGTTTCGACCGAATTGCACCGATCGTGGTAAATAAGGTACCTATTTAATTTTACTTACTTAAAACATAACTGACGTAGACCTGTTTTATAAAAATACTACATGTTAAAATAATGCTTTCTGAAAGAGATAATGCTATACATTGAAGATAATGCTGTCCTTTTCTTATTAAAATTACAGCCGGATACACAATATTATTACTCAATATATCCATCCAATCTTCATTGATTAGAATATACTAGGTAGTTTGATAAACTGATGAGTGGTGAGTCTGATACTACTACAACTAATATTAGTTTACTTGCTGACTTTTTCTCCTCCTAGTAGATCGTTTAGTAGATTTCTCCTCAACATTCTCCTCTGGTTCCTGCAGGACCATCTTCCTCGCAGACCTTCGAGGAGTGACAGCATCATCAGCATTACTCTTTCGCCTACTTCTAGTCAACACAGGACTCCTATCTTCTGCATCTTGCCTCACTAACTTCGATTTAGTTCTAGTATTTTCTTTATTTTCTACCTTTTCAAAGTCCATAGATGATAAGCCACTATCTGTGTGTAATTCCTCTATGTTTTCTGCTAGAATCTCGCTGTCTGGTGTGTTATATGATGAGTCCATGTCTGATCGGTTGAATAAAACCACCTTGATTGACTTTCTCGTCGATTTATTTTCTGTGTTTGCTCCCTTGAGTATGCTGCGGCCCGGAGTCGCGTTTAGGTTGATTGGGTTTACCGGTGTTTGCTGTGGAGAGAATAATGTATCATTAAGACCCAATGTATTGCTACAGTTACGTGTCAAACAAGTAATATACATTATACGCCGTCTTCCGACGTCAGCGACGAGTGTGTTATACCGCCTCACTTAAAATATTGTCGAGACCTCACTGCGTACATTTTATAGTTACTCCAAAATTTGTAACACTTTTAGTATCATCATCATCATCATATCAGCCCAATGACGTCCACTGTTGAACAGAGGCCTCACCTAATAAATAAATAAATACACTTAATATATATACCTTTAGTATGTAAGTGTATAATTATTTTTTTTATTTCCCTAAGTGACAGACGAGAAGACGACCGCTTTTACCATTATCACACTTCAGAACCTTAGTACTCTGAACTCTGAAATATTTTTCTTCTGTATTTAAAAAAACTAACAACAATTTGAATTTTTAACTATGTTTCTTTTAACATAAATTCCTTTTAATTAGACCAAGTAAAAGTCAAGCTTATTAATTAACTAACCGGTATGAGAGCGAAGCCCTCGTATTCTATATTCTTGCCCATCACCGACGCGCGAAGCATGGCAAATGACGCCGAACTCTGAAATCATAAATAAAGTAAAAATATCAAATTCTAGCAAAATTATCTGAACTGTTTGAACTGATTAAAAATGGCTATAAAGAATTTTTTCACGGTAACAAGAATCTTCGCAAATTCGCAATATAGATTATTTTTTTATTAATGACAAAGATAATCCTAAAAATTTGTTATTTGCAATTTAAGTTACTTATTTATAACCACACATGTATCCTATTAGTCTGTAAGCTTTCTGAACAGAAATAAATAAAATGAATTTCCTACATACCTTACTAGCAGATTTCTTGGCCTCACTTGACAATACACACTTCAACAGACTGTTCTTACTACCGGGTGTACAGGAGCTAGATGATCGCGGGGTCGGGGATCGGATGGGTGAGCTAACGCTAAAGAAGCCGGCCTCGAAAGTCTTGTTGTCGCCATCTGCCTGACCCGACGGCGGATCTTTAAGAGTCGGAGCTTCTTCTTGCTCCTTCTTGGCTTTTCTAGCGGCTAGAATATACAATCAAATATCCTAATACCAAGAGATTGCAAAAAAAAATGTATTTTATTGGCTACTTAGGTAAGGTATAAACAACTTAAAAATAATTTACTGTCACAAAAGCGAACAAGCAAATCACTACATATATTATAAAACAAAGTCAAAGTCCGCCGCGTCTGTATTCCAATGACGCCCTCTGCTGGACATAGGCCTAACCTAATTATGAGAGATTCAGTGCCTGCACCCAACGGCCAGCCGCAACTTTGACTACCAAATTATTCCTGTACTCTATGTTCAATTTCCTCACCTGCAATCATTTCCTTGAGGCGACTGGGAGCACCAGCAGGCTTCGTGGCTTTCTTAACATTGGCTTTGACCACTTTCCTCTTTATTTCCACAGGCTTTTCTTCCTCCCAGCCGGCAGAGCGTAATTCTTCTAGCTTCTTGAATCGCATGTCTACATTTTGCACCTGTTGATATATGGAATTTCATTTTATGTGTCTGTGTGTTAGTTCACCTTAATTCTTCAGAAAGTTTATTTAGATATAAAACATTTATTCAAACTAAAAATAACAATTACAATAATTTTAACCCACCAAACTGTTTAACAGTTTGTTGGCAGGAATTGCGCTTGTTTTTTACATAAGTTTCATAACACTAACTTATTCTCTCGTAAATAGATAAATAAGGTAACATCATTTTTGTTAATTATATTATCTAGCTGAGTGGCCGACATAAAATCCTTGTACTAGGAATTTGATAATATTATGTGTAATTGCCACGTGAAGGGTTATTTGAGTAATTAAGGTTCGACAAGTTTGTCAAGTAATACAGAAATAAGTGGCGTCTGCTCCGCTGAACACCCAAAGTGTGCCCCCGGGCGGTGGTAGAATGGATAAATTTTGTATGATCCGGAGTGACCCTTTAGTGGTTTGGTGGAGCACATCTTATCGTCGTTATATTTATGGTTCCACTTTACACCCTACAAAGGATGGAACACATGATGTCCATTTTATCTGCACTCGACTCTGAAGAGTACATCAAATAAGTTATATATCTCTACAATAAAATCTACTTAGATAGAACTACTAATATGCATAGTCTTTGCTATCATCAGTCATACGCGTCAAAGTCAGTTAATATTAGTTTAGTATCAGTTAATTATAAATATTAATATAATTGTGTAGCACGATGGACCGCGCCGCGTCACACGCTTATAATACCTAACGTGCACGTGAAGCGAACGGAACGCTCCTTTCGGTCTCGCCCAACCGTCTCCTCCGCGCTCCCGCGCAATCCGCCGCGCCGCGCCGCCGCCAGTCGGCCCCGCGCGCTTAATGTGAACGCACGCGCGACTGCGTCGCGCGACCACAATATTGTACCACGCATCTCATTGTAATTGCCCATGATTATGATTTCAAAGTGATTATAATATTATTATTGTACGCGGGTGTTTTCATTTCACCGAAACCCGCACTACAATTGTTAATTTTCTTCTTTTATTGAAACATGGATATAATATAAATGTGTTCATAACTTAAAAGGAGCAGGACAGGTAACTCAAAAATTTCCCTTCTGATCCACTAAAGGGACACAAAGGAGCATTCGAATTTACCCGTTCTACCACCAGGAGCACACTTTGGGTATTCAGCGGAGCAAACGCCAAATAAGTAACATTTTAAGGAAAGTTATTTTTTGTTTCATTTTCATAATATCTAAGACGGGTTATTTTATTGAGTAAGGTATATGTTTCTCTCGCTGTGATAAAATTGATGTGTGTAGGCACGTTCTATGAGTGTATAGAATTACCTGATCTTTTCGCTCGTGTAACGCTCGTGTTAACGCCAAATAGTACTTTACCTGCATATACACCATGTCCCAGAAGCCGTGCAGGTCGGCGGGCGTCACCACGGCCTGGCCGGGCTCGGGCCGCGCGCAGCGTTCCACCAACGACGCGAACTGCGCCATCTTCTGGGACATCAGCAGCCGCGCCTGACCCACGGCTGATAGAACCGCTTCCTGTCGATATTACATCAATATTTTTGCCTTAGGACAATTTACTGACACCTTTTTTGTTTTGTATGCCGCCCATAAGTATCTATCCATAAGTGATCTATAATTAATAAGCTAAATGCCCAATGACGTACACTGTTTAACATAGGCCTCACCTAATTTCCGCCACAGCGAGAGATTGAAATAAATTTAAAACTAAACAGCTAAATTGAATACCATATACTAATTGTTCTCTTTATATGAATATATACACCATAATTTGAGGGTTTCAACACCCACATGGTAGAAATATTTTGAACCGGGTCCGGTGATATCATGTCTCATAGAACATAATGGAAAGTACCACAACTGCCTCGGTGGCGCAGCAGTTGCTGACACGGTTTGCAGTTGCAGTTACTGAGGTCTCGAAAACACTGGGTCGGTAGAAATATTTGTGTGACCTGCAAATGTTTGTCTCACAGTTTGTGTGATTTCTATGTACAATATGCATGTATCTAAAATTATGTAGTATAAAAAGCTATATGAGTATGTAATTTACCAGTACAGATTCAGGCAACACAGTCTGCTCAGATATCTTGTCCCAAGTCTCACACATCTCGGTCATACGCTTGATCTCTGACGTCAGCTGCTGACGGAAGTGGTCCACACTGTCCATGTCACTAGCATCCTCGTCTAACCAACCTGGAAAATGGAAATATGAGGGATGCAAAGGGTAACTTATGACCCAGTGGATCCTCATTATATCTCTCATATATTCATCAAGGTTGGCACGGCAAGTCAAGATGGAGATAGCAAAAGCCTTATTATCTTGAGACTATATCTATTCCTATTACAAATCACATGTTAGGACTATTGATAGTATTGAAAATCAATAGCCATTGCTCAAAATGTGCATTTTTGGTTATTACCATTTTTTGTTATTACATCATCATCATCACTTCAACCCACAAATGTCCCACTGCTGGGCACGGGTCTTGTCCAAAGATTGTGGAGGGAATTTAGCACGCTGGCCAGACGGATTGGTATAGGGTTTGTTTCGAATTTTCCTTTTCTTCCAGTGCTCTTGTCTGCATAAGGTTACTCCTTTAGTCGTCTTTTGCGACAACCACAGATTGAGGTAGGGTAGTGACATTAAGTATTCTTAATCCGTCACAACACAGATAACCTATTTTTGTTTTTTAATTTGATTTAGCCTATGTTACTTAATGTTAATGTAGCATTCACTTAGCAAAATAATTTTCATTACAAGCAAAAATACAAATCTTTTCTCTTATATTAGTATAAAAGACAATAGAAACTAGATCATCATCATCATCATATCAGCCCAATAACATCCACTGCTGGACACAAGCCTCACCTAATTTCCGACACAGCTAATGATTTTGAGCCTTAATAGAAACTTAGTTTTAAAAATTTAAGTAAGGTATCACAACTGTGAAAACAATGAAGGGCTTAGTTTTTAACTAAGCCATAAAGTAGGTTTAGCTACATATAGCACACAAAACCCAATGAATATTTGCATACCAGCATGATCAATAAAATAAAATTCTCACATTCTATGAAAAAACCATAAACAAATTTCTTATGTTTATTTAAACTAGCTATTTCTACTGACAAGAATCATTTGCACTGTGTTGCTTGCTTTTCTCTGTTCACTTGCCCCAGTGGCACAAGGTAAAACCCTAATTACTAAAATTTCTCAATTAATCATTATTATAAAGTAATCTCAATCTGCAAAAAACATTTATAAGAATGCATTACCTTCTGCTAACTTCTTTTTCATCTCCTTCCGTGCATTATCTTTTCCTCTCGACAAAGTTACACAAGGACTTATCTTCATATACTCGTTGGATAACTGCTCTGGAGTACTCGGTAAATCAATAGAATGTTTTGGAGAGCGCAACCTTTCCTCAGAACTGGACTCACTTTTTGGCACAGGATTTCTGGGTGTATATTGTCTTGTTGCCTTCTGCATTGATTTCCTAGGAGTCTTGGTCACAATGATGGGGGAATTAGGTGCTGGTAATGATTTCCGAGTACTTCTACTATTCAGAATTGGTGATACTTCAGTCACCTGTTCCATTTCACTTGAAGAACTACTCTGTAATGGGGCCTTCTTCATTAATTTGTTCTTTTTTGGACTGGGTTTTGTTGCTCTTGCCTTGGTTGTACGGTCTGCCTGTTTATGTAATGTTGGTTTGCTTTCTACTACATTTGGTTTAGCAGATTTCGACCTTGTCTGCTTAACTTCATTCTGTGTAGTAGGCAATATTGGGTCAAATGTAATGTTTACCTTTTTAGGCTTATTTGCCCGAGAAGGAGCCAAACTCGGTAATTTAGCTGCATTTTTAATTTCTGGAGGCCGGAAGACAGCATTTTTTGGTGCAAATGATTGTGATAAAGACTTTACTTCTTTGGTTTTAATACTGACACGTGATGTTTGTGAACGTGTCACTCTGCCAGAAGTGCTTGGTTTTGGTTTGACAATTGGTGGTGGTGGCTCAAACTTCAATGGAACATGTGCCACACCTGCAACAAACGGCTTTTTCTTTTGTGAAGCTGCTTCTTTCTTCTGTTTCTCCTTTTGTTCTTTCCATTTCTCTAGTTGCTGTCTCCGATGTTCTATCTTTGATTGTACATTAGACACCGGTGCAGGCTTAGGGCTTTCGCACTTAGATAAATTCCGTATATTGTCAAAGGATGTGAGTCGACTACTCTTTCTGTATTTCAAATTGGTCTCCAACCTTTTGCGAACCTGAAATTCGAATGTTTTCTATTAAATTTGATGATAAAATTGTTTTAAAATATTATGTTGGTGCATCCATGAAGTACACTTAAGCAAGCAATGCCAAATGATTTACATTACATTTTCATTTTGAATTTGATTAGCAGTAAAGAAGATGCCTATGTCCAGCAGTGGACTGCAATTGGCTGAAATGATGATGATGAAATAATTGGTCACTGATTATTTGTAAATATTGAACTTGCAAATGATAACACATATGAATTTCACATTCCACATTACATGCAAAACGTAACGACATGAATGCACCATGTTATACATACATTAGCCATATTCATATTACGAGAAGTATTTGCCTCATGCATCATTTTAATTTAGGACTAATAGGATTTATATTAATATTAAATTTAATGGTGAAAACACACCCCGCCGGCAACACTTCCGAATTGTGAAGGCTTGCTTTTGTGTTTCTTCTGATAATTCCTGATCAGCTTATCCAAGTCGAAACTATCCTCTGAAAATAACAACGCCAATTTAAAAATCCATCAATGACGCAGTTGTTCATCCTTAATTTAAACAAGTTACAAGAGCCAAATTGGTAAATTTATTGATATAAAATTTCAGCACTATTTAATAGTATTATAAAATTAACAGTACATACCCATGACACCTGAAAAAAACTAAAAAAGAAATTAGATGAACTCACAAACTTAGAACAACCAAGATTTGAATTAACGTTAACTGTCATCAACAAAACAAACTGAATAGGTACCATAGAGTTCGAACAAACCACAGACTAATAAGAACAAACCTAACCAACGAGCTTATAGCTAGCTTGCCAAATATGCCAATAAACAATGAAATATCTTTTTGCACGAAACGGAATTAATTTTTTTACCAACTGGCAACAGCGCAGCGTTTTATATGGTTTAATGACATTTGATCTTTTTAACCCGAGCCAAGTTGTGGGACTTAATGGGTTGCTGATGATGATTAGGTATTTTAGTTTTCGACCACACAAAACAAGTAGAAAGTTATTAACTAAACGGAGTTCTAGCAGTAGATTATCCTAGATTCGTAGTAATATTCATTTTATTCATCATCATCATCATGTCAACCCATAAACGTCCCACTGCTGGGCACGGGTCTGATCAAAGAATGTGGAGGGAACTTAGCCTAATATACCACGCTGACCAAATGGGTTGGTGTATAGGGTTTGATTCGAATTTTCCTTTTCTCGCTGTGCTCTTATTTGCAAAAGGTTACTCCTTTAGTCGCCTACGGGTTGAGATGGGGTAGTGACGTATTCTTAATCCGTTACTAAACGGACCCATTTATTCAGTTTCTACTAATTTTATGCAACTAATAGAAGAAAACTAAGTGATAGAATAAGTTTGTTTACATTTTTACAAGAGAAAATATCAATGTCAACCATGGACAATACCTAATTTTAACGATGTTGCCAGTGTGTAAAATAGTACCGTTTCATGACTCTTTTGCCAAACTGTAGTTGTATTTGGTATTGTAATGTCCTTGTAGAATGAAGTACAGTCATTATTTTCATCGCTTTTTTGCCAAGGATATACGTATATTTTAAAAGATAACATAATAAAATCTTTAAATTCATAATAATTCATTGAAAAAACCAAACCACCCACTACACCTCGTTTAGTCTTTACATTTTCTAGTAATGTACTTCTATCTAATACTAACATTAGATTTATAATATAAGAAAGTTGTATTACACTAAGCATATGGATGTTGTCCGAAATAAATGAATATTATTATTGTTATTATTAATCGCCTCTCTACAGTTACATAGAATGCTTCGTGCATTGTTTAGAATGATCTCACTAAAAGAAACTATGAGAACAGGCAAACAAAAGTACATAAAATTTACTTTATTAAAAAGCAGCGCGTGCAACTTCAGTGCGTACTAGAAGTTTGACGAGACCTCTAATAAGTTGAATTTTCACATAAAATGGACATAAAGCGACGTATAAAATATAATTTAAAATGTATTTAGTTCTGCTTATTTCGAAATTCAGTTTCTAAAAATATCCGATGAGTATGTAGCGGCCATTAATAATATGTAATAGAAACATTTCAAAAATAATTTATTAATAAAGCAATACTGTTTCCTATTTCCGGCTGTCAGCTGATAGACTCCCTATTGCTTTCCAAAACCTATTTCGATTTTCGCAAAGAAATAAAACGTCAGGCACCATTCAACATGGGCTTAAAATACGCGATCAAAAGCTAGTTGTAGCTGAAATATTGCTCTAATTGTAGCGTTATTGTTATTATAGTTTCTTTTTACATGTACGTTGTGTAACTTTATTAGTAGAAAATGGATACGTTCAACATAGGATACTTCGGTTATGGCGTTTGTTGATCATTAAAAATTACGTTCGGTTCATAGTTTTACTTTATATTTGATGTCAGCTTTTCGTTTGTGATCGTCTGTTTAGTTTGTGTTTACGTGTTTTATGATAAAATGGTGAAGGAGAAGCCTAATTCGATTCGGATTTACGACGACGAGGGATATAGACGTCGCGCGGCGTGTATCTGCGTTCGTTCTGATGCCGAAACAGAGGTTAGCGTTGTATTTTCTGTTATTCTAGTGTTAGTAACAGTGTGGTATGATTGAGACACGTTGTAGTTTGTTAATATGTTGCGTAGGTGCTCCTGGTGACGTCGTCGCGGCGTCCTGACAATTGGATAGTGCCTGGTGGCGGCGTCGAGCCGGAGGAGGAGCCCTCGGTGACCGCAATGCGTGAAGTGCTTGAAGAAGCAGGCGTTATCGGCAAATTGGGCAGATGTCTCGGTGTATTTGAGGTAAGCTATCATTACAACTCGTAAACACGTTCAATTTGCGCGACATGACACCTGTCTGACGCAAAAAGTTGTTGTTTAAAGTTTTTGTACACCTTCAGATTGCTTGTTGTGACCACAGATCTGATATTGTTATCTTTCCATTTTGTACACTGATGATGAAACATAATAATCTCTTTAGAGGTCATCTTCCTTGTTTACATCATATTTCATGTTATAGAATCATTCTTGTGTGAATTATATAAAAGTATGTGAAATCAAAATAATAATGACCAAGGACATGGTTTACTATGAAAAAGTGTAAATACAGTGAATTGATAGGAAAACATTATTTTGTGGTATCTAGACCACAGCCAATTAATCCATAACCTAATTTTTTTATTAGATTACTTGCTAGAGTTCAAAGTATACTAGAATTGGCTTGTTAACATCATAGTATAATAGTTCTGTTTATTTCATTTTGAGTAAAACCAAACATTTGAAATTAACATGGCTATTAAGGTAAACTATTTTAAGTACATTAATTTTCAGTAAATGATGAATAATGTAAAACAATTTACCTTAATTATAAAAACTATATAAGTATATAAAAATGTATTGACTTTGTTAGAGATACTAGAACTCGAGAACTGCTGAACCAATTTGGCTAATTTGGGTTTTTAATTAAATATTTGTAGAAGTTCACAGAAGGTTTAAAAGATGAGAAAATTAATAAAGAAATTGCAAGGAAAGTAGTATAAACAACTATTTCATTTTTCTGTACAAACTGTTTGTACCTATCAAACAGGATGGATTTCCATATAAGAAATTTCAAAAAGGAACTATCAATGACATTTCAATGTAAAATTAAAAAGAATATAAAGATTAATGGAATGTGTACATATGCTGTACCTAGTGTACATAAAGATGTTAGTTTTTACACTGTAACACTGTTTATACACAGACAATAATACACAATAAGCTATTAGGATTTGAGCCAAACATTACCTGTGAAATATGTTTTACTCAAATTTAAGGAGTGAAATACCACGAATTTTATAATTGCTGTTGGTAATAGAACTAACAGCCCACCCGAAACCTATAACTTGCCCTTAGACTATGACCGAGACACAACCAATAGTTACTCTGCTAGCTGCTTTTAAATAAGTAGCATGTACAAACAACTATTTTTGGCCTTTCTTTATTATTATGCACATAATTATTCAACTTTAAAACTTTCTCAAAAGTTTAAAAAGTTTTAATTTTTATATAATTGTTCTGAAATGAGTCTATTACACATATTTTATTTTAAAGAACGTCTGTCAAATAAACTTTTACACATCACAAAATTATAATTAGTGTAAATGCCTCTGCTATGTGAGAGTGATACAAATCTTCCACCCATTTGTCAATAATAGCGTGATGTCTCTTTTATCAAGATTGAACCAGATTCATTAAAATCAATTGGGTAATTGAAGATTGAAGTAGACTTTAATCCACAACAGAAATTTAACATTCTGAAGTATGAAAATTTTCCCTTATTTTCTTCCTCTCTATTTTCTTACTCCCGTCGTTCCTTGTTTGAACACTGCTCAGCATCTTTTAGTCATAGCGTGATTTTCTATAGCTTATAGCCTTCCTCGATAAATGGGCTATCCAACCCTAAAATGATTTTTCAAATTGTACCAGTAGTTCCTGAGGTTAGCGCGTTCAATCTACCATAAAACTCTTCAGCTATAAGATTCATGCAATGAAATCATTAACGTAAGCAGCCTGAGTCGTCATAATTGGCTAGTTAACTAAAATAAGTTTATACTTACCCTAAAATTAGGCAGTGATTATTCTTTTTAACTCGTAAGGCCTTGAGACGGCTTACAATGGGAATTTAACGAAATTACAAATGGATTATGACGAATTATTTGACAGAAATATGTACAGCTATTTTTAACCTAATTTAGTACCATTCTAGTTTTTTATACTTACTGCCTTTTTTATACATAACGGTTATTTATTTGCTGTTATTATTGGAATGCAAATTTTAACCTTGTGAGAACTAAATAACCTACCTTTGTTACATTTCAGCTTTTTATTGTAGAATATTCAAGTAAAAGATCGAGAAATTGGGCAGTGCCCTTCTTCTGTCCTTTAACATTACTATGTACTTGTGTTCGTCACTCCTAAGCCATTAAACCCAACAATCAGCCGAACAATACAAGTACACAATATATCAAAAATAACATGAACGAAACGTATTTTTCATCTCCATATTTTAAACCAAATGTTTGTGTGCTTCCGTTAACTTGAATAATATTTCCGCCAATATCCAGAAATAACGCCATTTCCTTACGTAAGGGCATTTAGTTGTTTAGGAAATACAATGTTAGTTGAAACTAATTTAGATACGCAAACAGTATTGTTTACTTTGTATTAGTTTGGTATTTCACTTTATTGTTCGGTTACCGAGTAGTAGCGAATGTGAAAGATAAATAAACCTTTTATTAGTTGCTTCAGGGCAGATGCTACATGTATTTTAGTTGGTATTGAAAGGTCGAATGCTGTCTGATCGATGGACGACTATCTCGTCGACTTTCTAGATCGTATTTGGCACTAGCTAAGTGAAGGATTGTTATGACAAAACGCTTGGGAAATTTTCCCATAAGATTTTACAGACTGCCTCATAAGCTTCGAGTGTTAATTTTGTTATAAGCATTAAGTACCTATTCGAATAGTTTTCTAAGCTGCTGTCGTTTTTGCTCTTAGGCAATTTAATCATTTGTATCCTACGCCCGGACAACGTACTAGGGGGATCCCTTAATATAATAACCTCCTATAGAACTAATCTTAGACGGTAAATTCTTTGCCGAAATTAAAAAAAAAACAACAGCTTCCTGCCAATAAGAATCTTCAGACATTTATAGTCAACTCCTTTTCAGCAAATTCTTCTATAATCACGTAATAACTGTGATTCATACAGCTTTTAAAGTAGCAGACAATTTGTGATTGCAATTTTTCAGAAAAGTTTAGGCGTCGCGTCTCTTTGGGCCAGTGTTAACTAAATCATGGAAGTAACCATTATCTAAAAATGTTAGGGTCAGGCAGTTTTATTTACTTTCATCCCACACTAATTTTCTGCAGAAAATATTTTACGACAATTCAGGAAAAGTGTCATCAAGAATAAGACAGAACGATAGGTAGGTACTGAAACTGTCGATTACTTTTCTCACATGTCCCATATGTTCCTATTTCCAATCTAATTAATTTCTAATGAAAGTTCAAACGGCGGAATGTATAAATTGTACTATTTCCGTCGGGTTTATGTCCCTGCGGTGTGTTTACGATCTTGTCCTTGGTATTACGATCAATCTGAAGAAGGCTTGTACCAGTCAAAGGTCATGAACTTCCCTTTTGGTCTTGGTGTAATCGTCGTATATAATATATAGTGTACTAGACTCTTCCCGCGGTTTCGCTCATAAAAATTAGCCAATGCCACTTTCTAGACCACGTTACTCCGATGTCACGCAGAAATGTGAACGAAAGAGAATCAACCGAGCACACTTTCCACATTTATAATATTGGTAGTGATTATTTAAACCATCCTCGAGGAAACGTATTGTGTAGATGACACTAAAAATCTCAATAACTCAATAATTGCTCGGAGCGTGCAATGGCAAGCTATACAGATAAAAATCTACACCTATCATTTGATAGGTCTGTATCCGACCAAGATTCTATATTTATAACATTTCAAAATGGTAACTTACTAGTTCGCGGATATATCCTCAGTTGATCCGGGTCATAAGTATGTAGGTACCTACTGTTACCATATAGTTTACCGAAGCAGATCATTTAAATTTTGCTTAAAGAACTTCGTGTTTCATTGCACCGGAAAGTTCTCAGATCGCAACTGTCTCGAAGTATCCAATCTTGCAACAGTAGTTTGCAAAATGCTGATAGTTGTACGAAGCCTCACTGAAATAGCTCAAGGCAACCAGAAATGAAGAAGATAATAATTTTCTTTTCGAAGTTCCGCGTTGTTTTAGTTAAATTAGTTTTTTTTTCATTTTGTATCAAAACGGTACTAATAGCTTCTTGGTTGTTAAGTCATCAATTCAATATGAAATAAACTATAGGCACAATTAATGCGCTGATAAGGAATTTAGATCCTGAGATCATTAAGGTCTCATCAGGTTCTTTTCCATTCAGAAATTTTAAACATAATTGCATATAGCTTCCGCCTGAGGCTTCGATGGATGGTAGGTATGTCGGTAAAAAATATTTTCTACAAGTCTTTAGATTTTCATCATCATCATCATCATCATCTCAGCCTATTGCTTGCCTTTAGATTTTATCTGTATGAAATTTCATGAAAATCGGATGACTATTTTCGAGGATACTACGAGAGAGAGACTAAGATAATGTTAGAATAGACTAGCCTCCGCCCGCGACTCGACCCGTTTGCTATGTAGGTAAAAAATAGCCTATAGTTTATGCAAGACCTCTAGCAATACGTGGGTGAAAACTGCAACCGACAGAGAAATTGTTGTTTTGGCTTCTGTGGTTCTAAAAAGACCCCCATATAATCTTTTCTTCAATATCTTTAATTTTTTATTAAATTAGATATGTATCGACCTGTAACTGTAACCATTTTATTTTAAGTAGGTATAGATAGGGTTCAATCTAATGTGATATTTGGTCAAGATTTCTGTCTAGTTGCTGAATCTTTTCTTCTCTATTATTTTACGACAACCAGCATGATGAATGATGTAGGTAATTGCTGCCATTCTGCCAACTAGTTTTAATGTAGCCATAGAACGAATCCATGTACCTAATGAATGGATAGATAAAGTAACACTAGTGCCAATATATATATAAGCTGTTGATTTTTTTTACGAATGGCCATATTCGTTCATAACAAGATCAAGGTCGGACAGGTGTTGCTTTTGTTTAGTTTTACATACTTATATAATAGTGTAGGTAGGTACAGGTATATCTATGTTCGTAGGAACTTACATATATTTTGTGCGTACCATTCCTGAAAGCTACATATAAATACACTCCTGGACACTTAAATCGAGCCACCCATCATTTTTGTATTTAAAGGTCAATTCTAGAAAATATTGTTATGTAACACAAAAAAGTTTTAATGTCGTTTTCAAGACAATGTATTTGGCAATGCGTTTTTGTAAGAAATGTTCCAAATTTAAATTTAAAAGATAAAAAGAATATGTATAATTTAAATGCTTCTTTTTTTTGCTCGTTCTCTTTACCGCCAAAGGGATCAAACTACGGCTTATAAATAAAATATTGTTTAGATAATTGCTTTGTTTTACATAAACGAACGTTTTAAATTGTATTTTGTCTTAGTGAACTTAGTTTTTGACCTATATTAATGGATACTCCGCCTGAAATTGCTGCTCAGGCCGTGGCCTTGCTTCAGTCTGGTCTTAGCCAGCGAAATGTGAGTGCACAACTCCATATAAGTCGTTAAGCTGTGCAAAGTGTATCGACGGTATATAGAGACGGGTAATTATACACGCCGAAGAGCAGAACCACGCAACCGTTCCACTACAGCAAGACAAGACAGGTTTATCGTCATGACTAGCCTACGGGATCGTCACTTGACCTCACTGCAGGTCCAAGAACAACTCCGAGATTACCATGGAGTGGCTATCAGTTCTCGTACTGTAAGAAGGAGACTTGCAGAGTCTGGTCTGAAGCCGCATAAGCCAGCCAATGGACCCAAATTGACAAGGGCGCATCGAGCGGCACGACTGCAATTTGCTCGTGAACATCTGAATTGGACACAACGTCAATGGAGCCAAGTACTCTTTAGTGATGAAACAAAAGTTATGTTGTTTGGAAACGATGGACGTAGAAAGGTGTACCGTAGACAAGGAGAGCGATTTAATCAATGCTGTATAGATGGGAAAGTGAGTTATGGAGGTGGATCGTGGACTGTCTGGGGTGGTACTTCTGCTGAAGGAAAAACTTGTCTCGAGGTTGTGACAGGACCTCGCTTGCCACCACTTAATAGTGACCGTTATATACGCCAGTGCCTAGAGCCACATGTGATGCCGTATGCCGGGTATATTGGTCAGAACTTCATTTTTATGCACGATAATGCACGGGCGCACACCGCAAGAATCGTTCGTGAATACCTTCGTGACGTTGGTATTACCGTCATGGAATGGCCAGCAAGGAGCCCGGATATGAATCCAATTGAACATGTCTGGAGTGAATTAAAAAGGCGTGTCCGAACTAATCAACCAGCATCACAGACATTGCAGGAGCTAAAAACTGCCATTGAGGAAGTATGGGACAACATTCCTCCAGATTACATAAAAACATTAATTGAGTCCATGCCGAACCGCATGGTTGCCGTTATTAATGCTCGTGGGGGGGTAATACCAGTTATTAAATAGGTAAACTTCTACTCAAAGTAAATTATCGTTTTCTTTTAAAAAGTGTGCATCAACTTTGCGCCGAAGAAAAATTTAAACCTCGCTTAAACACTACTTGTTACATTGCAATACTTTTTTAGAATTCTAAATTCAAATTAAAGATCAAAAATTATCTTAAACAACGATTGATTATGTCCACTTTAAGAAACCTTTAAAAAAAATGGGTAAAATGTTGTTATTTGACTTATTTTTGAGTATTATAGGAATAATACAAGGTGGCTCGATTCAGGTGTCCAGGAGTGTATATTTTGGACTATGCTTTTATGCAAATGTGGGTATTAAAACTAGCTAAAAATAAAACAAATTATTATGTTGTTTGACCTTAATAAGAACTAGTGGTGTGCCGGATCGTCAAAGTACACTTTACATATCCCCGGATACGAATATTTCGTGTGAAGATCCGCGGAAAAGCATTGTGGTGGATTTTTACCAACAAACGGCGCTAGCGATGCCGCGGGCAGAAGGTACTAGTCTCGAGAGACGACTTACTAACATCTATAAAAACAATAAAACGGTGCAAGTGACCTTATAACGCCTAAGTGATCTCGACTCAGTTATCAAGCATTAGTTGATCATAATTACGTTCGCAATTACTTTGTCATAATACTAATAATTAACTTCAACTGCTGACGTTATTGCGAGTTATGACCATTGTTTATAAACTATGCTAAATGCTGTTTTTATCTTCAATTTGTTTGTAACTATACATTTTCAGGGCTGCACACGAATTACTTATTCTCTTTTTGTGTGGCAATAAATAGTAAGCCTATTTCAGACAATTCTATGAGGTTTTTTTATTCAAGCTTATTTAAAGTGAAATATCGTGTTTTAATCTAAGGCACATAGTCAATCTATTTGATCAAGTTCCGTCGAAATCCGTTCAGTAGTTTTTTCATGAAACAGTAACAAACTTCTATCTCTCTACAAACTTTCGCGTCCGGACAAATCAGTTTACCCTTTTCTCGCTCTGTCCGTCCATCTGTAACAGTATAATATCTCGGTATCTACTTTTACTATTGACATTGTACTTAGATATTAACTTCGATGTCTTAGGTTTATGAAGAAAAATAAGTCAATATGACGTCACATAGGTAGCTGTTTACAATCGTCGTGTAAACTTACTTGTGGCCATCGTCAAATATTACCCGCCGGTTTTATCTACAGAGATCTGGCTTTATTTTCGTGCTCAAAATCCGTTTAATCATGTGTTTTGGTATAGATTACGTGCCATGAGCCAATTGAATGATTATCAGTTGGTTAGCGAATGGATAAGAGAAACTGTGTAGAACTTGAAACAGCACTTGCTTCTAATTTATCAAATCTTTAAACTGTCACGTTCCCGCCGCCATCGGCAGCGTGTTATAATAATTATATCTTAATTTCCCGTGCCGCGGTGCTTACAGTATTAGAAGCTCATCAGACGAGCGACTTGCTTGTCTACCACTTGCAGCTATAAAAAGATGGACTGGTCATTTTGAGCGAGATATAAACCTGCGCCCTTATCTCTACGATTGGTATTTTATTTTATTAGATGTATCATCATCATGATCATCATATCAGCCCAATGACGTTCTCGGATGGACCTAGGCCTCACCTAACCGTGGCCGCAACTGAAGAACCTTTTTCCTCCCACGATTAAATATATAATTTTCCTTAATTCCAGAACCGAGAGCACAAACATCGAACAGAAGTTTACGTGATGACGGTGACCCAAGAGCTCGCGGAGTGGGAAGACTCCCGGCTCATGGGTCGCAAGCGGCAGTGGTTCTCCATCGACGACGCCCTCGTGCAGCTGGCCCTGCACAAGCCCATCCAACGCCACTACATCCAACAACTGCGCCGCTCCAAACAGAATAAAACCGACGACCCCGGCAGCTAAACACCGCTGCCTACAGTGCTCACAGTATCACCACTGCGCTTAGGTTAAGTCAGCCCGGAACTGAATCACTTGAGCGACCGGCGCGCGGAGCCCCCTCGTCAAGGTCGCGCTTAGGGCTTCAAATAATATCGTAACGATCGCCAACCGCTACACCATGTATAAACATCTCCTTTTTTCTATTTTTACGTATATTTTTATACTACGATGGAATAAATGTTAATTTTATCTTGTTAGCATTAAAACGAAAAGACATACAAGCTCTTATTTTTATTTAAATTAATGAATTAAAACTTACGTTTTATAGTATCCAGAGAAATGAGTTTTAAAAATAAATTTTATATTGCTCTTCTGTACAGTTTTTGTTTGGTGGCCGGCGGTTACCCAAATATTTACTTACCTACCTGTTGCGACTTATTTTAGATATTTATTACGAGATTTAATTTAGTTAGTTTGATGCCAAAATACGTCATCGAATTGTCGTAAAATGTATAATTTATTGTGTCAAGAGAAAAAATATCGAGTTTCTTTATAAATCAGTTTATTTAGTAGATATTTATAACCTAGTTATCGTGGCTATGAATACCCACACACTAATGACGTTGTTAGGGTAAGCGCACACTTCCACGCCGAGCGCAAACTCCACGTTTGGGTCATCGGTCACATGTACACCTGTTGATTTCACAGCAGATATCACTGACTTTGTGTTCAGATATGCCATGTTTAACGGGAACCCAAATATCTGAAATTGTAACAAGCAACGTCAAGACGTAAAAAAGACATTTATATTTGCAAACTACTATATTATCAACGATGTTGGCTGAATGGATAAGGGACCGGCGTGCAAATCACGGTCCGAGTTCGATCCCGACCGGCAGTACCAATGTGGATTCCACTTTGTGGAATTTATATGTACTAGTCAAGTGACTTACCATCTGCTAACAGTGAAGGAAAACATCCTGTGAAAACCCACAGACCCTAGAAGAAATTCTATGAGTATGTCAGTTATGTATTTATTATCAGTTGTTTAGTACCCATAACACGAGCAAATATAATTGCTTACTTTGGGACTAGATGGCGCTGTGTGAATGTGGTAGAATATTATTATGTCTGATCCACCAACCCGCACTAAGCCAGCGTGAGTGGATTGTGGCCTAAAACCCTCTCAGCTCTCTAATTAGAAAAGAGGCGACCCGAGCTCAGCAGTGGGACATACATAGTGGGACAGTGGATATTATCAACAACAGATTTTAATCATTGTATCAGGAGCATCTATGCATCATCATTGGCTTGTTAATTTTCCCTATTGAACAGTCTCCCTAAGAATTTCCACATCGGCCGATACTGGGTTGTCGGCATACAGAGGCTGCCTTTATTAGGTGCTCAGTTCATCTTGTAAGTAACTATTAAATATTTGTCTATTCAGGAGGCATTTTTCCATAGATCCACTAAAGGCAGGTAAATAATTTACTGACGAGAAAACAATTTACTTACCTTATATGTAACCATGAGCTGCTTCAGTTTCTGACTGAAGCCAGGCTTCGCTCCAATCGGATTAAAAGCCCAATACTCCCACTGTGGCAACATTTCTCTTAGCAATGTACTGCAGTATCTAAAAGAACAAAGTTCAAGATAAGGGTAAAGCCTTTGACGCCCGCGGCCTCTAACAAAGTGATAATTAATTCTAAATAGGTACTGCTTTATTGATTCATAAATACATAAGTGTGATATTAACTCGATTTTGGAAGGCGAAATATGTACTACACTAAACTTTTCCATTTTACTGTACTACACAAAAGCGTTTCTACGAGGATTAATTCATTTCACCAGGTCAGTTTGGTGCCATGTGAAAGGCGGCGCGCATATTGCCTCTCTGCTGATGATACTGTGAAATTCATTACAGAAAACCCAATTTCGTTGCTGGACCATAAAAAAATATAACTTCACGCTTTTTCTCCTCAAAAATAGTAGGCAGAATAATATATATTGTGCATCACATCCACATTTTGCAGTCGCGAATTCACGATCCCATATAATAAACCAAAAGAGAAGGATTTTTTATACCACGACAGTGGCAAACAGACATACAGCCCGCCTGATGGAGCAGGCCTAGGTACACATGTAGCATCGTTATAATGACCTGTTCCAAATGGTCTTCATGTGTGAGCGCCACTTCTGTATCTTGGCTTTGATCTTCGTCTCCAGTGCTGCCCTCAACGCCTCCACATTCGGAGGTTGCGAGTACAGCGTGTTGCCTGTCACCACTGGCTGCTTCATTACGAATACTGTTTTGTCGAATACCTGTGTTATTTATGGAAAGTTACTTGTACGCAGGTCCAACCTGGTGGTTTCCGTAGGGTGGAAATTGATGTTGACAGTGTCTCTGAGGTTGTGTGTCGGATATTGCAATGTCAATAAGAATCGCATTATTATTTAACATTATCATCATCATCATAATATCAGCCCAATGACGTCCACTGTTGAACATAGGCCTCAACTTATTTCCGCCAGCGAGCGATTTTGTACCGCCCGCATCCAACGGCCACCCGGAACCAAATATTTAACATCAGGTTGCTTGTATTTCTGTCATGTTCAATCAACATCTATTCGATGATTCAATTATTTCTAAATTTCAATTTTTAGGTACGGGGCTCTTTAGCTAAGAAATTTAAGCTATGCTAATTTTCGTGGATGTTATGTAAAAAGAAGCGTGAGTTATTGGCTATTTGGTGGCACGTAATTTACAAGTGGCCCGACATTTTCAAGAGAAGTACGAGTAAGTATCGATGAATCTTATGTTTAGAAATACAATGTAATAATCATGTAGCTTACTGGTTGCCAATCTGAAGATCTGCTGAAGTCAAATGACATACTCTCACAATCTTGTGACATTTGCATGTTGACCCATATCTAAAAATATTTTCATAATAATTTAAGTGTCAGAAGCTTATCTATTGGTAATCGAAACTATTTTCCCGATATAAGTACCTAGATACCTACATTTTCGTTGTCAAACACATAGTCAACAGTCTTCAACGGACATCCAACATCTCTCAATTCGTGTCTCTGTCCACTAGTAGCATCACACACATACCAAGTATAACCGTCTGTTCTGTTCAAAAACCCTTTGTTTCGAAACAGCTGCTCATTCTCCAGAATAATTTTTCTTGTCGTCAGATCGTATTTTATAAGAACATAGCTGCTATGCCCTCGGGGAAGGCCGAGGCCGATGGCAACCCAGCACTTGATGCCGAGGTAGATGAAATAGCTGGCCAACAATATGGTGTGGTCCAATGATGACCCATGTAGAACCTTTAGCAACTCCTGTGAAATAAAAATGGAATGGATTTCTAGAAATCTGAAACTTCTCTCTTCATATCACATGACTTATGTCAGACTTACGAGACCCAACAAAGTAACAGCATGAGATTCCGTCACTTCGTAGTTCGGAATCAGTGAAACATATCTCAAGCATGCGTTGATCATCTTGGACAAATTATCTGCATCATGTACCGTCCCACTGTATAACGACTCCCTCTCATCGTGACTCACTCTCTCCAAATCCATCTCCCTCCTTCTTCCACTTGAAGAAGAACTCTTGGAAAATCCAGACGACTTGGAAACTGCGGACTCGCATCTTGGTTGTTTCGGAAAGAAATCTCTTTCTGGCAAAGGAATTGGCTGCAAAAACTGCGTTACACACTTGTTTCTAGCAGCACTATCTATAAAAGTCAACAAAATGTTTCTCATCGGAAACTCATTAGTATATTCTGATACGAAATTGTTCAAATGTTTGATCAAATAACCATCCTCTATAGAGCTTGGCAGTGGCTGGCTGTAAGCATGTAATCCACCTAAATGAGAGAGACTAGTCGTGATTTCTAATGTTATGAAGGACGTTTCCTTTTTCAATAATTGGGTTATTTCGGGTATTAAAGATGTTGACTCCTTTGTTTGAAGAGTTTCGTATCCAAACAAGAGTGGTGGGGTCGAAATTTTAAATGTGCCGCGAATCTGAAATAAATAAGTTACAAGTAAAAATAAATTGTTAATCAGAACTATAATAATTTCTAGTTCATCTGAAGGATATACTCGTTAGTCGTTACATAAACATATTTAAATTTTAATAGGAGCAACAGTCTTTACCTAGGTCTACCACTGCAGTAGGTACAGTCGTAGCGAAAATGTTTATGTGGTAGGTACCTAGGTACCCACAAAGTATAATAAGTAATTTTATTCATTACATTTTTAATATCTAACTAGGTACCAATCATAGACCGTCCTAATCTGGAGAAGATCACCGGGCGGTCTTTTTGTGACATATTTAACTTTTCAATACAATGATAAATTTCATGAATCATGAATGAATGAATATTTAGCGGTTGCTATTTATTATTACCGCGACAAATTTGGTAAAGGTCTCTTGAACTTCATGGCAATGAATCGTTTTTATTGTGTAGTGTACCTACTAGTGACAACAAGTGAGCCCACAACCTTCTTGACAACGCGGAGTAAAATGACATATTGACGTCATCATCATACCTAATCTTCCCTAACACACCCATCACCTACGAGCACCTAACCTATGTACCCATCACACATTATGACGTAGAACGTGAGTAGGGTAATAAACTCAAAGTAATTCAGTAACCGAAATTCTGTTTTTTTTTAATATGACAAGATTAGATAAATCTATAATTACCTATTCAGGTATCTATGAATGGAATGTTACCTAAAGATTTATCGAGTTATATGACCGCGACGAAGAGATGGCGCGGGGATGCGAGAGGGCTACTACAAACAGGAATGTATGTGATTGTGTTGTTAAGTTACTTACCGTACCCAAAGACAACGCAGTATACAATGGTATCTGCAAAGTACCCAACCACTTGTTACAGTATCTGTAGTGCACAGTCTTGTTAGACCGGTCTTCTTCTGAGAACCCGTCCATTATTTGCGCTTTGTATTCATCGAAGATGTTGATCTGAACTGCCGATAGGGGCTCTAATCTGAAAAGTTGAAAAAATTAAACTTTATTATATAATTTACACTTATTGTAAATGAAATATATTCTTGGGGCCAGCGTAGACCGACTATTGTTAACTGTTTTATACTGACTTGGTTTTAATTTTCAGTGTATGACTCCAAGTAGGATGGCAGCCAATTGCTGTAGCAGTCTGAGCTGTAACACCTCTGTAGTTTATGCGAACGAAAGGTCTTAAGGGCCGTACTTTGAAACCTGTAAAATAATCATGATTACGACGTGCATATCTCTCCGAATAGTCTGCATTACACTGGCTTCTGAATCCGGAATAAGTTAAATGAAACTAACTGCTCTAAATTGAGTTGACTGATTTGGTAACTGAGCCGGATTGCTGTAGAAGTTCGCAACCAGTTGGTAACAAAACTAACAAAGAATAAAAATTATTCTGTCGCAAGTGGTTGCTAGTTGCGAAACACAGTTACCAATACGACCAGAGGGAATATACGCGCGTCGCACGTCTAGCACCCATCCAACAATGTTATTAATACTTAAAAATAAACTACCATTAATAATTTTTTCAACAAGAACAGTCCGATTTAAGTAAGCCTTTGGTTTGTTATCAATAACAATCAGTTCACCTGCAATATTTTCTTCGTTTTCACCTCCTTCCTCCAATATAGTGGAGCTCCTATCAAGTAAATTGAAAGCTCTGAGCACAGTGACGTGAATATCTTGCTCCTTACTCAGAGATTTAGCCAAGAGCTGCTGCTTAGCAGAGATAGACATTGTCGCCAAACTTGCCACATTAGATTGATTGGAGAATAAACTTCTGCAATTTAAGTAACTAATAACTTTAAATATACCTGATTAAGCTTTAAATCTGTTTCAGTTATATATCAAAGTACCAACCTTATATTAAAGCTGAAATCCCTAACAACATCCTTATGTGTCTTTTGAAGTAGATATTCGTTCAAATTTCTTAACATATTTTTGTTTAAGTTCTGGACGTATTTTGCTCCTATAAACCTTTGTAACTCAATAGGATCCATTTCCATTTCTTTATCATTAAGGTATTCCATATTGAATTCGGTTTCTTTAGTCTTTTGTAAACAGTTCAATTGTTCTGTGGATATTTGACTAGCATGAAGTGGCACTAGTTTTTTGTCTATGTTACTAAAACCTCCCACGTTCCTCAAATGCAGTAACTTTAATCTTATAAAATCAGGATTGTTCTGATCTATAGGGAAACTATTGTCACTTGAAACCTTCATTTTGCTTAATTTTCGTAATGTTTCTATCATATTTTCATCTTCAATATCTTTCTCATATATTTTACTTATAACGTCTAATAATACATCGAGATTAGGTTTGTCGGCCCCATTCAGCAGCCTTTTTATTTGTCTGCCAACTTCCATAGAAGATTTTATAGCTTCAGATTGGTTCTGTTCAATTTTATCGTTCCAGGCAACTTTTATGTTAATATCACAAATAGTGCAAAGCTTTTCTTTAAAGAGACTGCTGCTTCTTAGTCTCACTTTATTCGCTACAGCTATTTCTTTAATACTGTGTCCACTGCCAACGCTCTTAATAGTTGGCTCAATATCATCAACATACGTAAACTTCTCAACGCTATAATCGCTACTAGAGTTCACTTTCTTAACTTCGTCTAAGTTCATCTTCAAACAGGAAACTCTAATAGAATTTTCTAGTAATACTATTCTAATATAGCTGTTATTCGGTAAAATTTGCACGGAGAAACTTTCAATAAACTCTATACTAACAAAATCATCACTGGAATAATGTTCTGATTCACACACGAAAACCTCATCGACATAAATCTCAAAATTGTACGTATTTTTCGTTAAACGTGAATTTAATTTAACAGAATCAGAAATAATACTATCATCTTTTCTTAACCGTAATTCTATTTGATCTTTTACTATAATAACGTTGGTTAATTGTTCAGCTTCAACTTTTATTGCCTCTTCATCAACATTTAGTTGAGGCTTTATCAATTTCTTAGTACCATTAAATTTTTGCTTTGATTCTTTATACTCTAAATACTCATTAACATATTCATATTCAATGGCATCTAGTATATCAATGAACTCATTGTTAAATGTATTTTTCCAATGCTGCTCAAATTCGGCGTCATCTAAAACTGTTTTTGTAAGTTCTAAAATGTATGGTGTTTCTATACATTCAGTTCTTTCTCTTAACATTTCAATGTCAGACCAGAGTGAAACTATTTTATGTATAAGTTCTTTTTTATTCTTTATAAAATCTTGTTGTTTTTCTTTCAGTTGGATAAGATTTTTTGTATACTTTCGCACAGTTTGATCAAACCTTATACTGTCTTTCTTACTTGGACTTACTTTTGCTAAATCTTGCTTAAGATTATCCTTGGTTTCTCTTATAACTACAATATTTGTATGTACTTCTTTCAAAGATTTCTGAATACATTTATATTCATTGTATTTTTCAACAACTTTTAAGCAAAGTAACTTCTCTAAACTGAAATTATGATGATGTTTGAATACTATGTTTTGAATGGAAACATCCAAAAATTTTATGGGGTCTTTTAAGTTTCTGTTAGCGTTTGCAGCAATCATTTCATTGTATGAAGACGGATTTACATATTCTACAGGAATGAAACAATTTTCTATCCCAGAATTTTCAAGCACCCTCGGAAATATTGGGCTTAAATACTCAGTCTTAGGATTTTGACTCCATCTATAAACACAAATAGTTCCATCAAAAACCGTAACGTGCCTATCGAGTAACAAAGGAAATACGTGGCAATATTAATATATTTAAGGGATTTAGATTAATTAGATCTCAGTGATTTTTGAGAAACATAGGTAGGTACTTATATTATTATATTCATTCCAAATTATTGTCGTAGTTTTAGAAGAAATGAAAGTATCTTACCCATTTTCTGCATCTTTAAAAAACGATACGCTTTTTTTCAGTGGCTTATTTGGCTTGAAACTTGTGAGCAAGTAACTGCTCTGTTGTTCTTTCGAATGATCTAAAACGGTTATTACATTTTCTGCTATCGGTACACTAGTAGCAGCAATCTCAGAAGTTATGATATCCATTAAATTAGATGTCTTTTCCTTCTTCTTCGCCTTTTTCTTTTTCAAAACTTTTTTAGATTCAGCCTTAACATTATACTGAGTAAAAAAATCATATTCATTTACTAGTTTTGGGGACTGCTTTGAAGAAAACGAAGTATCCACATCATCAAGTGTAGTATCTTGTTTTATCTCATGGTATTCTTGAATGTCGTTTTCAGTGGAATCATCCATATTATACGTCTTCATTTCTATGTTCTCAGTCATGTTATTTTAGTTTTAATATCTCTCAGAACTGCGTTAGTGTTTATTGTTTACAAGGAGATGGATTATAATATAATTAATATAAGATTCCCTCCGTATAGTGTATAATCTATGTTATAATATGTCTTTGTTTTTTTAAATGGTTACCATGGTGATAAGTTTTTTAAAAGCAACTAGGAAAACCCGTACAAAGGCGTAGGTATAGGTAATGACATTTCATAAAATGATCATCATTATTAATAAATGAGGAAACAATAAAAGGAAATTGGTATTAATCTTCTTAAATAGCTTTCATTTTTATTATTTTATGAGAGACCACTTTATTTTATTACAAAAACCAGGATTCCAAACATAAAAAACACTAGTGTTCTACTATTAGGTCTGTGATTAAAATGACATCATAGATTCTGATATGTAGGTAAAATACCTACTTATTTTCACTTTGACGTTGACAATGACACAACTGAGGCACTGACTGACATTGTCATAACAAAGACGATTGACGAAAGTATTTCATGCTTGAATTTAAAATAAATATCTTTTCAAAACATGACTAAATTCCGTTTAAAAGACAGTGATGAATACTACTTGGCCCTTACAGAACAGCCAAAGCGTTTCGACGCTGATAGTCCTGTTACAAACGTATTTTTTGACGACACTAATGGTCAGGTAAATAATTTTGTTTTTACATTGATATCCTTTATTCATTTCCTTAATCCTTACAAAATAGGCTATATTTATATTATTTATTCCTAATTATATCTGAGCATCATTTTTCATAGAACTAGCTATCAAATCTGTAAACATTAAGTTGTTATTTTATTTATTCATGTTTCAGGTTTTCACAGTAAGGTCTGGGGGAGTTACAGGCGTTACAGTTAACAGCATGGACGAGACAAAGTGTACGTCATTCCGTATGGAAGACCGAGGACCAATAATATCCATAAAATTCTCACCTGATTTAAAAATATTAGCCATACAGAGAAACCTTGACAATCAGAATGCAACTGTGGAGTTTGTAAACTTCAAAGACTTGGCTCCTACCAACGTCGAGTACACTCACACATGCAAATGGAAGAATGCCAAAATACTGGGATTTGTTTGGCCTAAGATAAATGAAATAGCATTCATAACAGACCATGGTATTGAGTTGCTGCAAGTGTTGCCTGAAAAGAAACAGTTAAAGAGTCTGAAAAGTACTGCTTTCAGGTAAATTCACTACTAATTAGTCAAATGTATAAGCAAAGTGTATTTTTAAAAGAAAATGTTTTGTGATCATTTCTGATTACTAATTATGATTTTTGAAGCTACTGTTTTTATTTATATATAGCACATCCAGTCCAATAAATACTATGCTAAGTTTATTATATCTTTGAATAATTCTGTATAATTATTATAATAACACATAGCAATATTATTGGCAAATCTATGATTAAATAGAAAAAAGGAAACTAAAACGAAAACTTAAACAATAAAAAAAAAAAATCAAATAACTCAAAGAAAACTTGTTTAGGCATCGTAATATTCGTCAGCATCACTGTCAACCGGAAACGTACCCAAAAGGCTGGCGGCATTGCCACGTTGAATGGCAATGCTAATTCTCTGAGCGAGAAACACACCAGCCCTCTGATCACGTGAAGCGTCGATAAGCCTTTTTGCCAGATCTTTAAACAAAGACCTAGCACTCGGACCCCACGTACCTAAAGTCTCGACCCCAAACGGCTCAAAAATATAATTACCAATTAAATTATGGTATTTTCGCCGTTTGAGGGTCTCTGCGGCTGCAGCAGCAGCGCCAGCACAACCCGCTGAGCTTGAAACATGGGATGGCGCAAGGGTGTCGACACATGTTGCGTCCCACACCAAAGGCCTACCCATCTTCCAGGGTAATAATGTCAAACCATCAGGTCTCTTCCCATCGTCACGTGCCAAGCCATTCGGTTCAAGAATAGCTGGAACGCCAGCGGTGACAAGAGCTCGGCGGATAATGTCATTTAAATGGGCATGCCGTGGTATACGACCTGCGCTCCTGCTACAGGATAGGCCATGGTGACCGAGGCTATCGACGGCCTCCCCACAGTGACAATGATGCGGAGAAACACACGGTGCACCTAAACGAAGACAAGTGGCAAGACGAAATGTTGTATCGTCCAACATTGTGCCTATGTTGGGCGACGGGAGTGCTTGAAGCCATTGACCAGATTCCCATTCGCCCACAGCAAGCAAACGCGCACGTTCAGCAGCAGTAGAAGCTGAAGAAATAAGATTTTTTCTTCTCATACTGCTGAGTGGCCCGTCCCACAGCTTCTGGGAGAATAGGATAATATAATATAAATAGAGAGAAAAATTTACGTATACTCAATACTCAGAAGTCATAATTTATATGTTTCATGAGATTCATAATGTGTTCTCTTTTACAGTTGTGCATGGTTTGCTTGGTGTTCTCAAAGCAATATAGTATTACTGGCCGGTAACAATGGTGTGCTGCTGCAACCATTCTCTTTAAACAACTCCACTATTGCGAAGCTTCAGAAACTTGAAGGTTACAATTTATTTGAATATTATTACTTTTTATATCTAAGGAAAATAGTAAATAAGTTCACATGATAACTTACCAGGCTGGAATTAGAAATTAGTAAAATCAATGTTTATTATTAGAAACATACAGTGATATAGTTTTTTTATTTATATGAGCTATGTGAATCTGGAGTGTCTGCTGGGCAAAATGTATAATATAAAATCCGTCACCTAGCAATCTAGCATAATAAATTTAATTATGTACTTACTATTAAATTGTTGTACTAGCCTTTGACAATAATACACTACCATTTTCACACTTAAATAAACTTTCAAGTTCAAGTTCTAAATAAATTTGCAAAAAAAAATGTGGTTATTACATAAGATAGTGGGTCCAGTGTTATTATTCCATGACACATTTTGCCGCATTACTTGTGGTATGCAAATTGTTAGTTTCAATTAAATTAAATTAATGTTAATATTATGAATTATGACTTTTTTCTATATAATTACTTTAGAATCAAATTAATTTGTTTTTGTCTGCTTCAGTGGAGCCAACCAAACCAGTATTGGAACGGGATGTATTCATATTACGGCTGTGTGATGCAACATGGTGTGCTGTGTTTCGACACGGACACTCTGCCAGTGTCAGTGCTCCTGGACCTACAGAGGTAAGTAAGCTATGTGCAAAATTATTAAATACTAGCTGTTGAGAGGGGCTTCGTTCCCGTAGATATTTATTTGACCACTGCTCAGTTCCTATTGGCCTTGGCCTGTGGTTTTTAAGGTCTCAGGTTTGATTACCGGGTCAGAACAAATACTTGTATGATGTGCAAATGTTATGTATTTAGAAATATATCACATATAAATGTTTGTCTGTTGTCAAAAAAAAAAGCTAGCTTACTTTGGGCAAGACGGTGCTGTGTAAAAAATAAAATTCAGTACCAATAGAAATCTTTATCTACCTTGCAACATATCGAATCCTGGGAAACGTTTTACATAAGTAAGTCCTGAACAAGTCTGTAAATTGATTTTGAATATAATTTTAATGGTATTTACCGTTTTCAGGTTTGGCTGATGCCTATCATGGGACCTAACGGGTTCCACTACACACACGTGTTGAAGACAGGGCTTGTCGGCAGGTTCGCTGTCAACGTCATTGACGATTTGGTTCTCGTACATCATCAGGTGAAAATACTATGTACTTATTATAGTAAATATTCTTGTTCTAGGCCTCGCTCCCGTGAATCTTTGATTGGCCACTACTCAGTAAAAGTAAATCTTCTGTAAAGCATGCCAGCACCATGGTAGATGTTTATGAATTAAAAAAACAATGGTGTACCCACTCAGATCCATGAAATCTCTTGCCTATGCTATGAATGTTTATGCCTATATTCTATACACAGAGATCAGATTGGGTTTTTACGATTGCAATATTTTTTCTGGCCATTCTGCTGGACATAGGCCTCACTTAATTTCCGCCGCAGCGAGCGATATTGTGCCGCCTGCAAGTTTTTTTTACAACAAGCGTATTATTTCCAGTCGAGTGAAACTTCGCAACTGTTCGATATAATGGAGGATTCAAAGCCGGAGAACAACATGATGATTCACATCCCCGTTGTTCCCGGCGTCTCCATGAAGCCAGCACTTGTTGGGGACAACTTCTGCCCAATGTGTATCCTTTTCGACATTAACATTAGAGGTGTTATTTGAAACTTGATTTGTTTTTTTTCAAAACAGCAATATTTATAAGGCTCGTGCGGCTCACCGGACATTTATTTATTTATACATACATAGGTATAAGTATATGATTTTAATCTTCTAAATATTTGCGATCATACACATTTTTTTTTAATAATGCCAATTTAACCCTGCATCACATGTATTGGTCCATTGAACTCAAGGAGGTATTTAACATCCATGATTGAACTCACTCATGACCAATTTATGTGCATTTCGAATTGGAATAATACAAGATAATTAAATGTTGCTAGTGCATAAATTATGGGTAAGTATATTTTATCCTACTACAAGGGAAAAAATACAATAAAATAAGCATTGCATTTTTCGATATTATATAATATTTGGAATGTTTAACATATGATGGTATTGAATACTTATCTATACTTTAATAATATTTGTAATTGGATACCTACAAACACAACACAGTGGCCCTACTCTGAAAATATTTGGTTGTATAAAATTGTTGATCAGAAAAACCCTCAGGGTTTTGTTCATTAATGTAACATAAGCTTTCATCTAAGCTAAGACCTCGAAGGGGCGCGCCCTTAAGTTCCATCTCCATTATATGAAAATAATATTGGAATGTTGATCCACTTAAATAACCCAATGGTTTCAAAGTTTCAATCCATTTTGTCCGCTATTTGCTCAAGAACATCTGAGAGTCTGTAATAAAAAAACATATAGATATTTACTCAAAGGGGTACATATACATACATAGGTATACTTTATTCTCTACCTTCTTTTATTTTAGACGTCACAATTTTTTGCATGCAACATATATTTAGTATTCACCTTTTTAAAGCTGCAACTTCACTTCTTCCATTCTTCTCAAAGATCTTATTTCTTTCCTTTTCAACTTTAATTATTTCATCCTCTATTTGAATTTTCTTCAGTTCTAGCTCAATTTTCTTATTTTTAGTGAGTAAAAGACGGTCTGAAAAATATAAGCTATAATTATACACAAGCCTTTTGTCCAAACAAAATAATGGAATTGGTATAATAATTATTATGGGCCATTTACACGAGGCCATTTTCGGGGCCAATACGGTAGTGTAAAGGGAGCGCTTAGAATTAATTACAATTTTGCCGTGTAGTTTGTCTCTACATGATACCAATGTACTAAGCCATTGGCTTGGCATATAGGATGGCGAACTGCTGGTCTATTTGAATAAAATATTGAATACTGTTCATTGGTAGGTATTTGACTTACTATAGCTTCATTTGATAATGGTTGGAACAATTTGGCTTTTAGTTTGGAATGTTCCTAATAGCACGTAACAAACAAGATTTCATGAATAAAAAATTTAAAAAAAATGGGAATTCAATTCTAATAATAATTACCCATAGTTTTTAATATTCGGCGCCGTTTTTTTTGAGAACGTAGAGATGCCAGTGATGCTGAAGATAATGGTGATGTCATTGAAGATCCATTCTGTGAAGGTGAGTGTAGATGTCCAAGTAATGGGTCTGTCTTGGACCCAGATATTTTAGTATTCCAGTTAAGTGTCCCCTGGAAATCTGTCTCATTCTGCGAAATTCCTGGACCTTCCTGAGAAATTTCTGGAGTTTCCTGAGAAATTATTTGCCATATCTGAGAAATTTCTGGCCATCCATCTTGTGAGCTTTCCTTCAAAATAATAAAATAGTTTTTTTAATGTAGCTAATAACATAGTCTTGTAGTTATTGCATAATAATAACACACCGGCCTCAGTATATATAAAGTGACGGCCATTGAACACAACCAATAGTGGCTTAATGTGCTGGATCTCTGGACCAATACTGTTCACGTTTAATGGTCGCCACTAGTGGTTTAGTTTGTGTGTGCTCTTTAATACAGGTAGATTTATAAGTGTCCAAAAAATCTCATCTCCTATTTTAGAGAATTGAAAGGTATTTTAGAGAAATAAAATTTTACAGCTGAATGGGTGACTTCTTCCAAGTCCACAATAATGGGCGCAGGAACCATCATAGTAAAATCCTGCTCATCTGATGGAGTCTGGTCAGGAAGTATGGAGGAATTATTGGCCTGTTCCTCTAAACGTTTTTTCTTATTTTCATAGTAGAGCATATCACGCCAAGCCTGCAATCATAAAGCTATTCCAATAAAAATAAAAATGTGTCTTACTGGGATATAAAATAAAATTTTCAACTGTCAGTTAGACGACTATATAGATGGGGCCGGACCCGTGCTTCACCTAGGTTCTCCACCTGGGTGAAGCGGGACTTCAAGGTCCCGTGCTCCAACTGATGATAAGTACAGTCAAGTAATTAAGAAAAATATACAATTATAGGTAATCAAATGTCCACAAGTTCAAGTTTCTTTATTATTCTGGACATCTTTTGTAATATTTGCTTGATGAATATAATCTAAATCCTACACCATTTCATGCTTTAGCATACTACATAATATTTTAAGCATATGTGCATTTTAAAAAAAGAAATCAATAACCCATTTTCAATATATATCTGAAGACCAGCATTATGAAATAAGTAATTATTTATGTAAAAAAAAATAAGCATAACAAATACCTGTCTCCATTGATATTTAGTTTTAGGCCGCCCTAATGTATTGAGTTGTTCCGTGAGATCCGACCACTGCTTGTCGGCATCTAACTTTAAATCATTGCTGTATCCCGTCGAGAGTGGATTGTTCCTCATAACAGAATTCAATAACGCGGTTTGTGCCTTATTTGCCTTTCTACTTCTGATGTCTGATACATTAAAGTCCATTTTTACATTTTTTATTCTTCAATAAATTAAATCAATTTATGTAAACCAACTGACGAAATTAAATTAAATGTGTGCTAACTGCTATCAACGTGGGTATAAATACACCTTACGCGAATCGAAATTTTTAATAAAAATAAAACATTCGTATGAGTATTTACATTAAATTTATTTTTACACAAAATAATTCTACACCAAGAATTTCGAAACGATACGACGATACAACTAGACGATTTATTTCTGTCTTCATTAAATTTCTCTGCAGCAATGTGAATTGTGACATTTCAATAATTTGATTGAATCACTTTGGTGTTTTGATAGTTCGATCCACGTTCGAAAATTTAGATTGTGCCAGCCGACATTATTTAAATTCTTACAAAATGAAGAATATAATAATTACACAATTTAGAGATTTTGAAATCATTATTATAAAGAAAATCTTTTGAGAGTCTGTAACAATATCGTAAAACTCTTCTTCAGTGATCTTCTTACTTTATTACGCTCCGATTCGTTCGAGTCGGTAGTCGTTTGTACGCATACGTAACTTCGTAGTTCGTTTCGTATGTCGATCAATACAACGTCTATGGTTAGGTATGAAATGAATATCGAATATCGAGTGGAATGTCGTGAAAGACTCAAATGTCGTTTGCATCTGAGTGATAGATTAGATTTATGTTGATAAAAATTACAAACAATACTAATCTCAACGCTTTCTGGCACATGGTAAGCATTGTTGGAACCACTTGGACAATATCAACTTTTCGTACTTTAGACATTTTCGTACCCGATTAAAGTCAGCATACTTTACGTAGGTACTATCGTATCTACCAAAATGTTTTGTAAAATGAAAACGACACGGTACGAAATGTGAATATAGTCTTATTGCTACGAACGTAATATCGATCGTAACGAATTTATGTATTTATACATAATTATTCCCATTGATGACACTGCTACATTTTAGCATTCAGTATCGAAATGAATAATAGACGAGTAAGTAACAAGGAACAAACAGCATTTCTGTACGCATATATGCGGGAGCACCCCAACCTTGCGAAATGCTTCGCCGGCGCGGGTCCCTTGTCGAGAGCCACTTACGAAAAACACTGGACGTTCCTTACGGATAAACTCAACGCTTTAGGTCCACATAAAGAAAAACTGATGTGGAAAAAGGTAGGTAACAAAAACTATTATATGCTTTTCGTTTAATTAATCTAGGTATATAAATTATGGTGTGGGCTATTCGTCAACCTCTTACGTTAGGTAGGTATATCAAATATACCTAGGTATGACCGAATTTATAAATACTGAAGGTATCTAGTAGTAACACTTAGCTTTGCAGACAAGTTATTTACCTACCAGCGGATTTGTTCCTCAGTGGATAAGGGCATGTTTTTTCGGGGCGAACGTAAACGCTCAATATGCTCGATTTAGTACGCACATACGTGCTTGCTTCTCCTACAAGCGTAGGTATATGCTATGTTTCGAAGTCTAGTACGCTCGTGATGTTGCTGATGTAGCAAAAGCTTGAAGTATATTGCTTTGAACTAAAATTATTGCTCACTTAGTAAATATTCGTAACGTATATAAGTAACATTACAGACCTGGGCTGATATGCGCTACCAACTCAAAAAGAAAAAGATGAGGGATCGTTTGTTTTTGACCAATAGTTCCACAGAACTTCAGGATGATGAGCCTCCCCCTTTAGATGAGCAGGTCATTACTATCATTACTCCAGTCACTGTTATGGATATGGATGAAGTCCGAAATACTGAGGTAATTCACTCACTCACACACACACACACACACACACAACCATCATTATCAACTCAGACGTTAAATGTTTATTGTTTAACGAAGGTCTTTTCCCGTTTTGCTTTACTGCCTAATCCTTTAATAAATATAATCATCAGCAAGCAAGGTGACCCGAGGCCAGCAGCGGAATATTAACATGTTCCGCTTCTGGCCTCGGGTCTCCTCACCTCTAAAGTCCTCCATCTAGAGAGCTGAGAGGGGTTAGGCCATAATTCAGACACGCTGGCCTAGTGCGGGTTGGTGGGTAATAGGTACAACAATAATATTTAAGTATATACTCGTACTAATAAGTATGACTAAACTGTTGGTTTAGTTAGAGCATTAAATATAACCGAGCTGACATTTATTTTGTAGCCCACTCAAAGCCCAGAAACCTTACGACCTACAGAACAATTTTACGAGGTCGAGACAGATAAACCAGGTGCTTTAGAAGACCCTCCATCATCACGGAACACTCCATCACCCCCACTAAATAATCCTCAGCCATCACCAAAAAGAGCGCATACGCAGAAGAACTCTCAAAAGAGAGGACGGCGAGTCCGTCTAGTGCTGAAAACAATGGGTAGGTATTTTCTTCGATTCAGGAATCTGACTGGATACAGAGCTACGAGTAGTTACTTAGTGTTGACATTTTCACAACATACCAACATGCATGGGCGTAGTAAATATAACTTTCAAAACGGGGGAGGGGGTTGATTTGATTCCACAACTGTATTTGAGTATAGTTACGAATACGTACCCAGATACCAGTAAACTTGCGGCACACCAGATGTACATGTGTATCTCGACAATTATGGCGCCATATTTGAAGCGCTACATATAACCCTGTCAGCTTTCTTCTTAGAGTAGAAGAGATTAATGGATATCTGATGATGATGATGATATACTAGACGATTGTCCACTGAACGCAACCCGACGAGTCCTTTATCAAGCCTCACGGACCCCATAAAGAAGAAAATGATTTAAAACTGATTATGAATTTTCCTTTTTCTTTTATCCTTTATTCCTTTTTTTTTTTCAGAAAATATTTTAGATGTCAAAAATAAGAAAATGAACTTGGAATTGAAGAGAATAGAGATAGAAAATAGAAAACTAAATATAGAAAAGGAAAGAAACGAGATCATTGCTCGTGTGGGCAAGGAGAAAGCTCAAGCTATAAATAGGTATACCTAGGTCTCACCAAACTTCTAGTTCGCTCTGAAGTTTCACCCCGCTGCTGTTTAACATAGTAAATGAACTTCGTTCGGATGTGTTCGGGTCCGTTCGCAGAGCAGATTCAGAGCGAATTAAAAGTTTGGCGACACCTATAACATATGTTTTATTTTACAATATTAATGCAAATAATAAAAAGACAAAACCAGTAGGTACCTAATGATATTCATTTCTTATTTTGCAGGTTAACGGAGGTTCTTCAGCAAATATCAGAGAAACTTAATTAAAATAAAAATACAAAGTAATAAAGTTCTATTGAAAGTAAATGCGTTGTTATTTTATCAATTTCTACTATACCACGTATATAATATAACAAAACCTTATATATGTTTAGAATTTTCCTTTTCTCGCAGTACTCTTGTTGCTTAAATCTTTTTAAATTACAGAAGATACGCGCGCTTAGTACCTACATATTGAGGGAAGCGACTTTATTTTATACCTAGGTACCAAGTAAGATTTAGAACGTAGATGTATGTAATAGTCTAATATTTCCAATGAATCCTTAACAAACTAAAAACAGATTCGGACACATGGGTTGTGTTCCAGCCCGACTACATAATAGACGCGCGCCTCGGTTGTCTGTGGAGAGTCAATCTCTTACCCTCTGGACTGGCACACTCGGTAAGTAGACTATATGATGCCAATTTCAATTTCAATTATCAAGCCACAGAAACAGGTGAAGCACGAGACTTGCCTCGCAAAACTTGCATTGTCGAAATGGGCTTAAATTAATAGTATTCATTATTATGCCTTTAATAAAATCTACGGTAACGTATATGTGGTGAGTTCAATTTTCAATGGGACTGATAATACCGACTTGATCAAATCTTTTCGAGTTTGTTCGTTATATTTTTTGCAAGTCAACTTGAAGGTCCAAGCGCTTCGGACTACCCTACCAGCATTGCAAAATCCAATATTCTCTCCAACAATTCATGAAGATTACGATAGTAATTCTAATTAGCAAACAAGTTCGCAAGAAAGAAAAATTCTTCGCTTTAGTGGCGTTGCTTTGTTAAAATAGATGCCTCCATTAGCCACAAAATTTATATTTCTTTATTTATAATATTGCCCACAGATACCGAAGGATGAGATATCGAAGATAGTAGCAGTGCTACTTCGTCGTACACATGGCAAGGAGACCATTTATAAGATACTGAACCAGCTTGTCACTGACGCTGGCACATACCTGGTCGAATTATCCAGCGTTTTTGATGAAATCAATTCCGTTTACAGGTACTTAGCTAATATTATTATATATATTTAGCTACGTAACGCAAAATACGACTGGAAAATGAAATCGCACTGGCTTACATTTGGGGTGATACGAGTATATGCAACCTTAGATCGGTCAATAAGCAACATGTTTCAAAATAGACACCGAAAAGTCATCAAATGTCGAACGAATCGGTAGTAGAACTATTAATTTATATCTGATAGGTGCCTACAATGCCAGCAAACGAAACGCTATAGCAAGTATCCAATGTAGAGTCTGGCCATCCGTTCTTTGCACAAGAAAAGAGCGGTAAATTAAAAAAAACAAGGGGTGACAACACCGACTATAGACTGAAAAAATGCGTTTGATACTATTATCTCAACTTAAGTAAATATCAACTTTCTAACTACGCCTTTGATAGCTTTCGGCATTATTTTTCAATAATTTCAAAAGAATATTGATTGAAAAACACTAAAAAGACAGTGACATGACATTTCAAAAATATTGCCATGTATAGATTTTAAAAAACAGTCCAGTGCAGAGAACCGGTAGCCAGACTCTATCCTCCTAATACAATAAGTTAATGCGAAAGTTTGTAAAAATGGACGTTTGTTGGTTGTTTGTCTACGCTTTTACGCAAAAGCTACTGAATGGAATTTGATGAAATTTTGCATCAGAATAACATAGGCAACCATTTTATCCTTAAACCCCGTTCCTGTGAGTCGCGTTAACAATACTGGGGCTAGCCACTAGCCAGTATAAGAAGCTTTCATCAAGGTAAGTAAGCAACAGCAAAAGTAGTAAAATATATATTCTCTTGATGCAGGAAGTGGGCAGACCTCGAGGTAGCTCGCAACACAGCTGGCCAGGCGGTGGAGACCTCGCGACCTCCGCACAATTTTAGGGTTCTGATATCACAGCCCGATATATGCAGCCATGTGTTGCAGTATCATGCTGATGACAAGTATTTAGTTCAGGTATGTCACTGTTGTCAAGTATTTGATACTGTTTAAAAAAATCAAAGTTAATTAAAGTGACGTAATAGGGCTTAGGTAAGTGCCCTAACTATATGGCTATTTTTATGTTAGGTGGTGACAGCATACATAGCTTCTCTCTGCCGCCACTCGATGACGGTGCAGCAAGCTGCAGCCGAAGTAACCGTACGAGCGCTAGTGACGCGCGGTGCCACGGGGCGCCTGCGGGCGGCCCTGCGCCGCGGGGCGCTCGGGGACGCGCGGCCGCTCGCCTGTGCGCTGTTGTCGCTGGGGCACCTCGACCCCGCCGCCGCACAGCTCGCGCTCGATATGATGTGGCGGCTTAAAGGTTACGAGGTAAGGGCCCAGTGTGTATCCTTGAGGTACTCCATAATAATTCTAACATACAAAATTGCAATTGTTGGCATGAAATTCTCACAAGTTGTAGTTGACTCTTGAGAGGTGTGTAACCCAACTTTAGGCTTCGTCGTTTAAGTATAATCATTGAAACTCTAAGATTGAATAAGCAAAGATTCTAGTACGAAGCAAATTTTTATACTTACTTCGACTGTAGCAAACGGGCTTACAGCTCGGCGTGGTGGTAAGTCTAAGGTTACCATAGCCCACGGATGTCTCCAACACCAGGAGCATTACGAGCGCGACCTTTAAAAACCTGTACCTACTCTCCCTTTTTGAAGAAGCTCATAGTGTTGTCTATAACCCAATATGGTCGTGTAGGAAGTGGTGGAGGTGCTACTGAGCTGGAACGAGCCGGTGAGCGCGGTGGGGGCGGCGCGTGCGGCGGGCGCGTGGGGGGCGCTGGCGCCGCGCAAGCTGCTGGCGGCGGCGGCGCAGCACGCGACGGAGCGCGGGGAGCCCACCGCCTTCACCGCCATCTACCACGCCTTACAAGCAAGGAATGAACGCGTCCGGGGCTCTCCGCATTTTGTTAAAGGTAAATTCACTAGAAAGTCTATGTACCTAACGTTGTCACGATTTGATTGAACTCATTTGGTCACTCGCAAAAGATTCGCACTAGGCCCACTAGGTAGCAAACGGGCTTAAAAAAGCAGGCCCTGTGTCGCAGGGGACTTGACAAACATAGATACAATTAATCCTAGACTCGAAAATCTATGACACACAAATAATTCGAAATTTCGGGAATCGAGCCTACATCACTAAGCACGGCGATGTTAGTGGCGAGGCAAACACCTTACCCTCTACGCCACAGTGACATTTTGGCTCAACCGCACCGTGGTGACAAACCACCATAGTTAAAATACAAAGCAGGTTACCGACAGTTAAGATTGTTGCGAGAGCTATAATTACAAAATGTGTGACATTTTGCGCCAACTTCAGGTGACATGAAAAAATTACAGAAGGAAGAAGACAGACTGTTAGATTTCTTTAAGCGAACACAATAATATTAAATTAACAAAAACATTATCATTGTTATAAGAGATACTGTATTAAAGTAGTAGTACCACTTCATCACAATACCATAAACGACTCATATTAACACCAAAATAATCGAACCATCCGATAACCCATAGCAGTACAAACCGATTATTACCTACATCAATGTAGCCAATCGCTCCGATAGGTTATCAACGTCCCTCTCTATATTCATATGGTGTCATGGAATTATCACATCTTATGTAAGTTAGGTATTCATGATAGCGAGCTTTTGATAAACATAATAATTCTATGAAAATAATGTAAAAATCTTCATTACTTAAATAGGTATGTGTGTGCATGGCTGAATTTCAAAGAAAACTAGGAATTACCCAGTGGATATTAGGTTCGGTCCCTACGTCGGACATAAACAATATTCTTAGTACCTATCAGCCTTGAGTCTGGAAGTGACAATAGGTTCGCCCCCTACTATGGGATCTAACATAGCTGGTGAGATGCACAATTGCACACCTGCCTTGCATGTCGGGCGTTTAAACTATGTCTTTAACTGAGGTAAATGTATTTAACCGAAACTTTACCTATATATGTATATTATATTGCACAGATGTATAAATAAATATCACAAGACGTGTTCTGAGACATTGAAAACCATTGTTTGGAGTTTAGGGCCCACAGCTTTGCATTTTACATAAGGCATACCTAATATTAAAATAAGTATTTAATATGAGAAAATATTCCATTGTTACAGGTGAACAATGCGACAGTTATGTGGAATACTATAAACAGATCACAGCCGAACAATAACGTTTCTGAACGATACGTTACAATAGACAGGATCAACCGACTGGTGATATTGAGGTCAGTTAGGTGAATTATTTATACTACTACTGGTAGTCATAAACCTATAGTATAATAATAATTCTAGACAATATATTATGAGTGTTGTCTAACTTCCGCATAACAATTTGTTGGAAAGGAGGTACATGATAAATTTTGTAACAAGTATTTTGCAAGTAAAGCTCATGCCGTCATGTCCAATGAATTTCGATAGCAAATTGTTTTTAGTTTTCTATTTTACATAGATTTTACAATTAAAAAAAAATCATGCAATGAAATTTTATCTTTTGAAAAAAATACTGGAATGGTAATCTTAATTTCTATCTGTTTAATGTTGATAAAATATTCAAATTAACGAGGGGTTTACAGTATAAAACGATTTCGAAACAAGAATGCCTAAACATACCGTCATACTCATATCGTACTTTTTGATTATGGTAGCCAGCTATTCATAGATGAATTTACTTTTATGGTGATGTTTTAAATAGATTGAATAGTAAATATATGAAAATGAACTCCTCGCACCTTAATCTCTGAATTTATAACTGTGATTTTTATATTTAGTAGGTACTTATTGAAGGTGCTGGGTAAATGAATAACACTTATGTTAACGAAAACTTCAGGGTAATGGTGGTTCAGTTGGTAATTCCTGAGGGTCCAAGGGCGAATCTCCACTTCGAACTGGGCCTATGCAGGCAGTATTTCCACCAGAGCTATGAAGAAGCATAGCAATCATCTACCGATAGCTAATTCTATTGGTTCTTAAAAAACACATTGCTATGCATCTTCGCACATCCCTGGTAGTAAGTAACGCAGCCCAAATCCATCATTCATCGCTGGCTGATTTGTGTCTGATAAATAATTCGACGCTGAAGTTACAGATTTTATATGTATTATGTAATTAGCTTCTGCCCGCTTGTGTGGCTATGACCAAACAATAATGTAATCTGTTTGCCAATTTTCATACAGATCTTTTCAGCCGTTCTGGCGTGATTGAGTACCTAACAAACATCCATCCATACATCGATCCATCCATCTACCCTAACTGTCGCATTAAGATAAGATTTAAGGCAAAATCTATAAACTTTCAGATAGCTTCAGAAATTAATCTTCCAGTGGTAAAAGTGGTGAAACAAGGCCATACTCGTAAGCTCGGTTTCTGAGCCCTCAGATTAAAATTATTCATCGATTAAAGTATAACCTGCCTGAATATAAAAGTAAAACAATAGAACTAGTTGATTCATACATCTGTCATTCTTAATTTTTTTAAGTTATATTTTATCCTATATATAGATACGCCGCGCCGTTCAGAAACAAGGCATTATACAACTAAGTTAAGGTGCATTGGGGTAACTACGATAGGAATTTTGATGAGTTGAGTATATGTCTTTATTTTGGGTAAAAAAAAACTATTATTTTTATATTTATTGCCTATATTTTCTTCTATCTTCGTAATTTATGAATAGATGTATGATTAATATACATTAGATATGCAATTAAGGTTTTAGATTTTTTTTAAAGGTATTTTGAATATTTAATTTTTATTATAGTCAGTGCAGTGTCTTCTGTGACTTGCAACTAACTATTTTAGACCCACCTCTCCCCCTCCCCTCAATTCGCATGACAGTTGTTTTCTATAACGAGTGTTATCCTTTCATCCAGCATCGCTCTTTCAAAAATTCTGCTCTAAACTAACAATATATATAAATACCTAGGCAGAAATTTTAAAAAAGCAAGTATCTTTAGTGTAATACAAATTGAAATAAACATTTGAGCAGTATTTTTAGAACTGTATAAATATTTACAGATTATTTCTATATACATATAAACCTACTATATTCAAAATTAGATAAATGTGTTAATTTATTTAACCTTTTGACCGCCATGTCAAATCGGTATCGCCGTGCCTTGTGCGCCAAGCTTTTAAAATACAGTACATTTTTGACGTGCCATGCCGTCATTGGCGTGGTGAGCTTATTTTCATTTTACGTGTATCTGTCTCTGGCGTTCAAAGGGTTAATTGCAAACGTATTCAATAAAATACACAAACAGTATTAGGAATCACTCGCAAATCTTTGACCGTATGCAAAATTATGAAAGAATAATGCAAATACTACACTTGCTACAGAAAAATGCTTCATTCTTCATTAATAGGGCAGCTAATGCTAAATTCCTTATAGAAATAAAATTATCTAAGGAATCCCTTATATAATATATATAATAATACTAAAAGGTTTATATAAGGACCCATTAATTGCCTTATACAAATTATAAGTTTACTATTTCAAAAAAATATACCTTTATTTACCCCCTTATTACAAAATGTGGACTAAGTATTAAACCGGGTTTAAATTGACATAAGCCATTGTTTTAGTGTCAGAGTGGTCAATTTAAACCTGGTTTAATGTTTAGTCCGTATTTTGTAATAAGGGGGAGATTTTTTTAATTTTGACATTGGATTATGTATTTATTATTATCTCAAAGCGTGTAATTAGCTAAAATTTATCATAATTTAAACATTGTAAATATTTATTGTATAAATCTTGTTGATTAGTTATCTGTATAGGTAAGTACCTACATATTGCAATGTATATTTTGTTATGAATATAAAAATGTTATGATCTAATCAAGTGTTGGTTTTTTGTTTCACTTCACTAGACTTTGATCTTTTAGCAAATTAACTTTTTGTTTGTCGTCAAATTTATATTTAACTGTTCCGGTTCACGATAGACCGTGGTCGCCTATTACTGACTGGACCATTATTGCCACTATCACCAACACAACATAACACCGACGACTGCCCTAGTGGCCCAGCCTGTGTGTCACGTACGATTGCTGCGCTAGAGTTCACGGTTCGAACCCGGGTTGGGAAAAATTTTAGGTAATTGGTTTTTCTATGTAGACAACGCCCTTTATTACTACCAATAATAACTGGTGAAACGTACCTTTACCTATTCCTTCGGGAAAATGCGTGATGCGTTGTTATTACTATTACCAGGACACGATCAGGTCATCAGGCTTGATCATCATCCATCGTTGTCGATTACAACCCTCCACTCAAGCCTCATGGTCCTGTAATCGCTCTTTGAGGAGAAGGATGGCAATCAGCCACCCTAGCCAGATGAAACACAGCACATAAACATTTTTTCCTGGCACGGGAATCGAACCCACAACATTCGGTGTAGTTCTGCCCGCGACGTAAATTCTAAAATCACTAAATATCTTGAATAGCTTGCTTTTACTTAATAGATTGAAAGTGTTCTAGAATACTTACCTACCTATTTGTAGGTGTAGTAGGTACTAATTAAATATGTATACACTGTTTATCAATTTATCATCATAATTAAGGCGAATGACGTCCACTGCTGGACATAGGCCTCACCTTATTTTCGCCACGGCGAGCGTCCTGCTGGCTGTAACCAACAACCAACCGCAACTTTACCAGGTCGTCAGACCATCTGGTGAGGGAAGGAGGGAAAAACTGCCAAAAAAAATTGGAAACCGCAGTGTGGGGCGGCACACTGCGGTTTCCATTTTTTTTTTGTATTTGAGTACCTACATGTTTTTTATTTACATTTGCGTTTCGTATTATATAACAATCAACACACTGAGTTAACCCTGAATAGCAACGTAATACCTACATTTTTATTACATAGGCAAAAAAAAACTATATTGCATATTTACTGTACTACACTTATTTTTCTCATTTTAGGTTTGTCCACAAAATTATTGGAGTATTATACATGTTTGTGTTAGTTTAACTGTCATTTTCTGCAGTTTTTGGTAACACTAGGTGCCTACATTGGTACGTCTCACGCTTATTCATAAAGAAAAACATGTAGTTGGATTCTGCCTACAGTTTTTCTAGCCGTCAATTTAATTTGTTCGACTGCCAAGGTTGTTGTTAATACAATCCATTTAATAGTGTTTTTATTCAACTTAATCGTGTCGAGTTGATAAGATAGAAATTATTTGCCGACCCTTATATGAACTTATCTCCCCTATAACATAAGTAATCTGCTGTAGTTTACGTATCATATATTATTAGCATGTTTCTAGATAAAACCACACTCCTGTCAATAGATAGGCAAACATAATTATAATTTTTGTATTTGAGTACCTACATGTTTTTTATTTACATTTGCGTTTCGTATTATATAACAATCAACACACTGAGTTAACCCTGAATAGCAACGTAATACCTACATTTTTATTACATAGGCAAAAAAAAACTATATTGCATATTTACTGTACTACACTTATTTTTCTCATTTTAGGTTTGTCCACAAAATTATTGGAGTATTATACATGTTTGTGTTAGTTTAACTGTCATTTTCTGCACTTGAATTACCTGAACCTATAATTATTATTATTCTTTACAGTGAAAAAGTGCTGAGTATTTGTTATCAAGAATTTATATGTCACAGTATCAGCAGTCAGTTATGCTAAACAACCAACGCCCTGACAATAACCAATCAATAAGTAGATTGCAAGCATTAAATAGATACATTTTATGATTGGCATGATTTTATATGCATTGATGAATTACTACAGCGAAAGTTACTTAATTATGAAATGAAAATACTGTTTTGGTATGTAAACAGACAAATTTAATTTTTTGTATAAATATTTTTATCATGTTTGACATGTATAACAGCTTAAATGCAACTCAATGAGTGTAACTGCTTACAAAAATATAGTATTATCCTTATAAATTATAGATGGACAACAGCACGGATAGATTGGCCAGTGTGCATCAGGTGGAATGCCTCATTGATTTCCTTCAGGGACACATTGTGAGTCACAAACTCATCCAAAGGCAGTTTCTTTGCTAAATACTCATCAACTAACTTTGGTACATTGTCACGGCTCTTGTATCCTCCAAAAGCTGTTCCTTTCCAAGTACGTCCAGTCACAAGCTGGAATGGACGAGTGCTAATCTCTTCACCAGCAGCAGCCACTCCAATAATAACAGATACACCCCAACCCTTGTGGCAAGCTTCGAGAGCAGCACGCATAGTGTTAATGTTACCAATACATTCAAAGGTGTAGTCTAAACCACCATCAGTTAAGTCAACCAGGACCTGCTGGATGGGCTTCTCAAAATCTTTGGGGTTTACAAATTCATTGACTCCAAACTTTTGAGCTACTTTGAATTTATCAGGGTTAATGTCTACTCCAATGATGCGTTTAGCTCCAGCAGCCTTACATCCAAGTGCAACGGCAAGACCTACAGCTCCAAGACCAAATATGGCACAGTTTGAATTGGGTTCAACTTTAGCAGTGTTCAATGCTGCTCCATATCCAGTTGGGACACCACAGCCCAGCAAGCACACTTTATCTAAGGCAGCAGACTCATCCACTTTGCAGACTGAGATTTCTGCTACAACTGTATATTCACTGAATGTGGAGCATCCCATGAAGTGAAACAGGTCCTGTCCTTTGCAGTGGAATCGCTTGGTGCCATCAGGCATGACTCCCTGGCCCTGTGTTACGCGCACTTTCTGGCAGAGATTAGTTTTAGGATTCAGGCAGAACTTACACGTTTTGCACTGGGGTACGTAAAGAGGCACGACGTGGTCTCCAGGCTTGACGCTGGTGACGCCTTCACCGACACTTTCGACGATGCCGCCGCCCTCATGTCCCAACACGACAGGAAACACTCCCTCGGGGTCCTTACCAGAAAGCGTGTAGGCATCGGTGTGGCAGACTCCAGTCGCGGTGATCTTTATACGCACTTCACCGGCTTTAGGAGGGTCAACCTCAATTTCTTCGATGGATAAAGGCTTGCCGGCCTCCCAAGCAACTGCCGCCTGACATTTAATAACTTTTCCGGCTGTGGACATGATGTGCGCACTGGATGACTGCCACAACAAAAGTGAGTGATGAGTCTCACAATATACTGAGTTAAAAGTAGATTGTACGTAGCGATGATGTAATAAAATGTGAACGATAAGGCAAACGTAAGTATTCAGTAGACCTTGAACTCTAATGAGGTATAAGTGTCCTAATCGTAGATTAATTTACAAATTTCGTCTTGTGTACCAGTAGTGTGGTGCCAAGACCAGTGTCGATTGTTAAAAAAGCTAGTTCTATTAGAGGGTATTTAATTTTTAGGCTAACTTTATTCACATAGTCTACAAAAACAGAAATTAAATTAAAACTATAAAAGTTACAAATATATGATCCTTTTTTTTACGAAAAGTATTTATTTCTGAACAAGAGAACGTCAGTAACAAAATTTATAAAATAATATTAAAGTTGAATTTTAACATTTTAGAATATGTATGTACCTAAAGTATTTTTTATTTGTTTTTAATCTACACTAATTTGACACTAAAACACTGACCTGTATATACCTCTGGACAGGCGTCTTTGAAACTGATTTTGTCGCTGTTTGATTTGCGCCATTGTGCGCTGTAAGCAGTGGCGGAGAAGATATGAACTAAAATTAGTGATATGACAAACTTTGTAGATGTTAAATCTACAAAGTTTGTCATATCACTAATTTTAGTGTATGTACCTATAGATAGATTTCTTTTTAAGATTTGATATAAACATATTCTGAAAAAGGGAAAATAATTTTTAATAATCCATTACGAAATTAATTAGTGACGTAAATTGATTTTGAAGGCACTAATTTTAATAGCAGTATCTGTTCAAATAAATCAAATAGAAGTGTCTGTTTGCAATATCAAAACAACAGCTTTTAGAGGACTTATTCGTCAAATGTTTCGAACAAAGACGACTGTTTGCATTTGGAGTCCCATTAAGGGGTGCGTTCATGTTGGCTAGCCATGATTTTTGAAACGCTGGATCAGGTTGAAATCTACAATGAAATAAAAATCTATTATTATAAAAACCAGACCTAGATAATGTTTGAAAAAAAAAATGGGCAGTCAGCTTTTATTTCATTTACTTCTATGAACAAATTAAAGTTTTGTTGGCAACCATAGATCACATGAGACCATCATGATCAATTCATATCGATATGACGATATGGACATCAGTCCATATCGTCATATCGATAAATATGATCAACAAAGTGTTGGTGATCCAACACTTTGTTTACAAAACGTATTATATACGTGAATATTACGTCAAATATAGTTTCAGTCTTCTCCGCTAGTTGGTCAAATAGACAAAGAAAATTAGCTGTCATTTGTATAGGACAGCCAGTCCAGAGGTATATACAGGTCAGTGCATTAAAAGCTTAAGAGTTTGTTTGTTTAGTTGAACGTGCTAATCTCAAGAACGACTGAACAGAATTCAGAAATTCTTTTATAGCCCATTTACCGAGGAAGGCTACCGCTACAGCACGCTTCAGGTTTTAAAACATAACGCTACGACCAAAAAGAACTGATAAAAAAAACCAGCTAATTGCTAATAAAATGAATAGAACAAGAAAACATAAATCACATCGTGCAATAATATAATATTTTGTATTTGAACGAGCCCTCAAAGTCTAAAATGTCAAAAAAACTCATATTGACATGACATGTGTCAACTGTCAAAACAAAATCCAACCTAACCTACACGCGGTAAAAACTCAAGTCCAATATTGTTATTTTTTATATATAGGCGGTAATATTACCCAATATTTTATGTGTTTCGCTGTAAATAATGGCCAAACTACATAATTACTACGTTTTGTGTCCGTTGATAGATCAGAAAAGCTTTCTTGGTGTAGCAGAAGATAAAGAAGAGGAACATGTTATTGTTACGTTAGGACGAAATGTCGTCAATAAATATCAAGTAAGATATTAAGTATACAGCATTTAGAGATAAACCTTTTCTTTTCAGTGTTTGATATATTAAATAAATCGACACACATTAAAATATAAAGAGTTTGTATAGGTTATGTTAAAACGTTTTGTTTCCAGCTTTCAGATCAAAAGCAGGTTGGTGGGTGGACATCTAAAGACCACATTACTAGTGCCATAATCTATGATAAGGAACAAGAGAGATATGTCGGTGTTTTTAACAAAAATACAATCAAAACATGGAAGGAAGACTCTGTTAATTTGGATAAGATTAAAAAGTATAAGGTAAGAAACAAAATCAATAAATATTGTTTTGATAGCATGAAAAGTGCTCTGGAAATTCAGAAAACACTGTCCATTGTGTTCTTACTAGGCAAAGTTACCAACATCACATAGTTATAATCATCATCATCTCAGCCTATTGCAGTCCACTGTGGGACATAGGCCTAGTTAATAATAATAATGTCTTGGTGAAATTAATTATTTTAACTTTATCCAATCCTTCATTAACTAACTAATTTAATGTCTACACATTAAATAAGTTTGAAAGCTATAAAAATTGTTTTTTTTCCAGTTTCCCCTAAACATCTTAAAACTATTACCAAGAGAAAAACAACCACCACTCATTATATTCTCCAATGGTAACTGTGCATCTCTACCGTATGCACTAGACAACAGAAAGACTTACGAAAATAAGTCATTGCTGAAAGAAACAGATACTATCATTGAAGCTGCTTGCTACACAGTCAATAAGACAGATTACATTTGTTACATAGTAAAGAATAACAAAGATGGTTACGAAATATTGAATTGTTCATTAAGAGATGAGTTGGGAGATATGGAACGATCCAAACTAACAAAGACTAAAATTGTGAGACCTGATGATGTTTATGTTGTTGGCAAGTTTATTTGTACTGAAGGCAAGAATACTGTTTATATTTTGTGTAAGTAACTATCTCTTCGTTTTATTCAATTTCTGTGTCTTAAAGTTGCCCTGAGTGCCCTGACTCACCACTGGCAAATAGGTCTCTGATAAACTATCTGGGACTTTAAAGACTAGTTTATGTCAAAAACCCATGAACTAAGTTTCGGTTTGGTTATTGTGTATATATAGTATATATGTCAGTGGTAAAATTAACAATCTTGTTGTATGAAATGGTAAGAGAATAAACCTTTGTTTTGTTTCAGGGAGTGATGCGAAAATGACAGTATACAATTTCAAAGACTGGAAGACTATCGGTACAGTCCCTTGGATATCTACTATGTCTAGTGTATCACTAGCTTGGATGGGTAAAGATCATCTTATACTCTTTGGAAGCAATACAGAGCAAGATGGCGCTATTATAGTAGCGTATAATATTGTATTAGGAGTTGGATCTTGTAGATATCCAATGAAAATGTACTCTGAAGATGCGAAACTATACTGCTTTTATGGAAGAATTATTCTGGAAGCTTCCAACCATATTGGCATGCTGCCCTATGTTTTACAAACAAAACGAAATCTATCAAGCCTCTTGGGATCACATGAAATTATTCAAGATGAATGTATGGAGATTGCAAACTGGGATTCGCCAACTGAACCACAGTTTATAGTGAACAATGAAATAAAAGACCTTTTAAAGTTGGGCCTTACAGAAAGAAGCATGTGCAGTAGTGTCATTCCACCATTGTTAGAAAAAAATGACATAAGATCAGTGTACCAAACAATCAAACAATTTAACGATGTCCCAGAATCAGTGTTGGTATCATTACTTAATTACTGTATCAAAATCGTCAACCCAAATAAAGTAGATGTTAGTGATGCCGAAGAATTCTCGAAGTTATGTTCCGGACAGCACAAAACAACGAAAGAACAAATAATGCACAAAGCCAAGTTTGAACTATTGAACTACACACTTCAGATATCATTTAGTGATGCGTTGATAATTCCACACTTGAGGAACGGTCTACACCTTGATGATACACTATTTCTGCTGACTTATATGACACATGTTCTTGTCAACTCGGAGAAAACTTTGAATGTTGATTGTGAGAGCAAGTTGTTTGACTGGTGTATATTACTTATAGATGCCTTTTATCAGCAATATTTGATGACTAAAGATGAGAAAGTAACTGCAGTGTTACAAAACACATTGAATGTTGTTTTGGATCTTATAAAACAGTTAAATAGTGTCAGTGATATATTACCTGTAGTCAATAAATTGTTATCTGGTAAAGTTATTGAGAGTGATGCAGACTCAATGTCTTATGCTATTGAATTAATGCAAATATAAGCTAAATTGTTTTATGTATTTTGATTTGTACAAGTCACAGCTTGTCACTATGGTAATCTACTATAAGAATTCAGTTGTGTCTGGCAAAAACCTTTGAAGGAAAATAAAACTACAATTTCAGTTTATAGTCTTTTTATTGGCTGCTCTAGCAAACTGAACAACCATTGGTCGCTCTTTCAATAAATAGCCATTTGTTTCATTTAGAGCTGCTTCTGCTATTCTTACAGAAGGAAATGTTACAAAGGCCTGTCCTTTCATTCTACCCTCCTGCATAACTCGCACATCAAAGCCTGTTAACTCCTCATCAGTCATGCTTTCAACATAACGTTTATAAATCCTTTTTACATCTAATTCTGTGACAGTTTTAGCTAAATTCTTGATGTACAACCTCATTGATGGCTCTCCTGGATGATAGTTTTTAAACACAGGCAATACTCTCATATCACTGTATGATATCCTATTACGTAAAAGTTCTTTCTTAGTAACAGTTGGTTGTTCTGGTTCTTCTTGTTTCTCTTCAACTTCAATTGGTTGTTCCTCTTTCTGGAACTTTCCTAATTCACCTACAACTTCTGGTTCTTCTGATGGCTTCTGTAATGCATCCTGATGGACATTAAGCAATATTTTCTTTGGTTCTAAGATTGGTGTCACTGCTTCAAATACTTCTTCTTGATTTATAACAGTTTTCTTTGTCTTTGGTGGTGGCGGTTGTGCAATTAATATATTAGTAAGACGATTTTTAAGTACTGGAAGTTTCCTTTTTTGTTTAACAATTTTATGTACGGGTTGTTTTTTCTGTTCATCTTCTGCTGAAGATATTTCAGATTCTGTTTCCAGCGGTTCTTGTACTGTTGCAGGAGATGGCGGTACCAAGTGAACAAAATAATTCTTAAATGTTTCTTTAAAAAAGGCAATGGCCTGTGCATTTTCTACAAAGGGTACCTCAAGGCACATTTTATTCATTAAATGTATCACCTGCATGTATAGTGGTTTATGAGAAAATAAAGCATGAACTATATTTATACTAATTTCTGGAGTTATATCAGGATATTTATATTTTAGATGTGCTGGTGGTGGCTGGTAGAAATCTATAGAAGGGCTCCAGGCATTTAATGTTTTTAGAAACTCTTTTATTAATTTTGTAGTCTCAGAATTCTGTTCAGCTGGTAGCTTAGTGCTTGTAACTGGTTCTTTATCATTCGAATATTCAACGACTAATCTTTTTTTAGCTATTTCAAGCTGATGCAGACGTGCAAGCGATGTTTTAGCTTTATCTACACTGCTAAATGAAGCGAACAAGTAGTTTCGCTTCGATCTCGTCTCCCAGACTTTTTCAGCGCCAAAATGCTTTAAAAGTTGTTCTTTATCTTGAAATGTTAAAGTAGTTGGTAAATGTCTTATCATCAAAACTTGCGACATTTTACATTGAAACTTTAAAAATGTTCATGAGTGCACGCGTATGATAACAAAACAATCAATATCAGTTTAAGATATTTTCAATCTTCAAACAATCAATAACAGGTTGGGATATTTTCAATCTTGAACAAATTTAATTTGATTTCTTAGTTAATTTACATGACATTGACAGCTCGCTGACGGATGACTATTCGTTCGTTTTATTTTGCATATTTACCATTCCGATCAACTTTTATATTACTATGTCATATAAGATTGATTATAATATTGTTTAAATGTTATGTAACAAAAAAAAGGAGGTCTTTTGTATCTTGCATACCTGTGTGTAAATGCGCGTGAGTGAGCCGCCCCGCTCCGCACTGCCCTGCCCCGCCCCTCTGCTCCGCGTCGCTCCTCTCTCGGCGCGGGGCGGTAGTGTTTTCCCGATGTTTGCCGCTCCTCTCCGCCAATGCTGTTTCCTTTGAAGCGGAGTGGAGAAGAGATGTGGATTTCAAACCATGTGATTGGTGAATCGCAGCACAGCTCGTCTCCTCTTTGCTCCGCTCCGCCTCAGTGGAACCGCAACTTAAAGGGTGGGCCGCCGGAACTTGATATGACATCAGCAGCGGCCCACCCAGAAACCGGGCAACCCCATTCCCAACCCGAACCCAGCTTAAAGGACTCGTATCCATGTCGGCTAAATAAATTTAAAAAAAAAACCCGAACCGAAATCCATGCCAATAACTTTGACGTCGTTAGTTTATTATATCTAAAATCTTTTGACATTTATAAAATAATTTCTACGTATATTTTAAAAAATAATATCAAACTATAATATATTACCTATGTTCCTTTGATCTCCTATCCTTTTATTCGTCCTATCCGAAATTATTCCTTGCATTATTATAATTTATTAGATCGTAATAATTTCCTTAGCTTTATGGCTAAAGCACAAATCGTGCAGAGCCAAGAAAAGAAAAAAAAAAAAAAAAAAAACTTTGACGTCATCAGCCGTTATGCGTCAATGTCATCGTCCGTGACATCCGTCAAATACACATGATTTTCGTTTAACTTCGTTCGCGCTTTGAAAACAATATCAATAATTATACTATATTGGTTGGTAACCGGTGAAAAAGTTAACAGCGATAAATAGAACTAAATGAAGAGACATAGAAACAATTTTGAAAAGTGATACAATAAGAGTAAAACAAACATCGAAATGCCTAATGAACAAAATAGAAAGACTGTAAAAATTGTGGTTTTGGGTGATATAGGTAGAAGTCCACGTATGCAGTACCATGCGTTATCTCTCGCAAATAGTGGACTGAATGTAATAATTATCGGATTTCAAGATTCTAGTCCGATGACGGAAATATTAGCGCACTCTAAAATAACAATACAAAAGATAGCTCATATAACCTTTGATTCGGCCCCAAGATTGGTAAACTATTTCCTTAAGGTGGTGTGGCAGACGATCAGCCTATTCTTCACGTTACTCATCACTGGTAGCTGTCACTTTGTATTATGCCAGAATCCTCCAGCAATCCCCACACTGCCTATCTGTAGATTCTACTGCTTGGTGACTGGTACAAAGTTCATAATAGACTGGCATAACTATGCTTATTCTATAATGGCTATGTCACTATCGGCAGATCATATGTTAGTGAGGACTGCTAAGGGAATTGAGCATTTCTTTGGTCAGACTGCAGATCACAATATCTGTGTTAGTTACACTATGAAAGAGGATTTATTGGCTCATTGGAAATTGACGTGAGTATTGTTTGATGTAATTTTAAACTGATGATGATGAGCTAAGTATACAATATATAACCTCACATTTTAATAACTAGAATTTAATGTTAGAATCTGCAAAAGAAGGAAAGCTTAATACAAATCCAAATACTATTTACAAATAATCTTAGGAAATAAATTATTGAAATATTTAATTATTATAATATTTAATAAATTTTGTTTTCATTTCCAGGACTGCAACAGTGTTATATGATAGGCCTCCAAAAATATTCCACCCAATAACTTTAGAAGAAAAGCACCAATGGTTTGTGAAATTATGTAAAACATATCCTATCTTTGGATCAGAAAGGCATACAATAAACTCTGCAGGGGAAGATGAGATGCACACAGCATTCACACAAATAGTCGATGATAAAATTGTACTGAGGAGTGACAGACCTGGGCTTATATTCAGCAGCACTAGCTGGACAGCTGATGAGGATTTTACTATTATGATTGATGCTTTTCAAGGTAAGTTCTAATAAGTTTTTATAATATGTTGTCTTAGATTCCAAGAAGGCTACAAGAGTTCTCAGGTTGGATGCCGGGTCTAGACAAACAGTATTTAGTTTTTCTGCCTGGAAGTCTGTAAAACTGTGCCTGGAAAGAAAGTAAAAACATTTTTTTTATTTCCATTATGTTTTTTTTTTCAAAACAAGTTCTTTCTTTTTTGATCTTTTTTTACATAACTTTATTTTTATATTTTCAGTCTATGAAAATACCTATGAAACTAGCGAAAATCTACCCGAGCTAATCTGTGTAGTAACGGGCAGGGGACCCATGAGGGAACATTACATTAAGTTAATAGAGGATAGAAAATGGCAGCATATCAAAGTAATCACTCCTTGGCTAGAATCTGTGGATTATCCTAAAATGGTGGCAAGTGCAGACTTAGGTCTTTGCCTGCACACCAGTTCTTCAGGGATGGATTTACCGATGAAAGTAGTAGATATGTTTGGAGCTGGATTGCCAGTTTGCGCTTTTGATTTTTTGTGGTAAGTGTACACAACAAATCTTCTCTTATAAGTGTTGTCAAATGTTGCTAGCAATGCCCAGCCACAATTATGAGATTTCAATATTTTTAGTCATAAAATATAATTATAACAAATAGAAATATTAAGATATTAGGTATAATTGTAAGTAGACATAATTCCCAGTTGTTTTTATACTTATTATTTTATACCACAACCATGGTCACTTGACAGATTTCTCAGTTTGTGCCGAGCCTTACTATGGGCCTATGGGCCTCTGCAACACCAAGAGCATGATTGTTGTCGACCCTTAGGAAACCTATAGTTGTTGCTTTAATAATTAAACTGTTGTTATGATTTGGAATTACTGTATATTTATGCTAAAAACGTGACTAGCAAGAACTGTTTATACTTCTAAATATAAAATTTTATATTGACATAGTGTAAAGTATATTTTATTACTTGGGTTTATTACAACTATATGTCTTAGTCAAGTGGTTGGTAGCTCCTAAGCACACAAAAGATGAAGAAGTTCTTCTATGTTATAAAACTGTATTGAGTTGCTATTTTCTCAATGGTGAGTGTGAGAGTATTAAGACAAAGGTTTATTTGATAGATCTAGATTTTCTAAACTACAATTTTGATAAACATGTGTACCCTGTTCTTAAGCAATTATCGTGGCCTAAAGACACCTGTAACACCAGGGCCACCGCAAGGGCATTGCAGACCTTTAAAAAATCTACTTCACTCCTTTTTGAAGAACGTAGATGGATAAATTATAAATGTAATTATAAAAATTAATGCATGCCTAATACAGGCAGAATATAGCTTATAGCTTTCACTTTGCACCGCTATTGTTAAATCTGGTACATACCACCTGTATTCTGTGCAAATAAATGTTTCTTTCTTTAGGTTTTACTGTGATCAGTAGGCATGGGCAAAATCAGAAACATTAAAATTCTAACAAATACATAGTGTAATCTTTTTTTTACAGTTTGGATGAATTAGTTGAAAACGGTGTAAATGGATACACATTCAGAAACACCAGTGAACTAGCCAAAGCAATAGTGACCTGGTTCCAAGGCTTCCCTAACAATGAGAAGCAAAATCACATAGCAGAGAGAATGAGACTAGAACTAGCAACATTCCAGAACACAAGGTGGGAAGAAAACTGGGATCTCAGAGTTAAGAAGTATTTTGTATGAAGCAGCTAGTATTTTCTATTATAATTTAAGTACACAATAATGAATATATATTTTTAATTATGTTAGAATATTAATGTCTTCTCATCATCGTTTCAGCCTATTGCAGTCCACTGCTAGACATAGGCCTTTCCTAACATGAATAATAATGTCTAATGTGTTCTCATCACGCATATTATTCTCTATGAGGTAGTGTGGGGTTGATCACTTCCATGCCAAGGACCATGGATCATTGCAACTGGTGATCGCGGACGATGACCCAGCATCCGACCGCGCCGCCGACTCCTGTAAGATGTACGTCTTCTGCGGGCCCATCAGGCGCAGTGAGTCTGACGACTGCATCGTTCGACTTGCCAAGAAAGATGACATATTGACAAAGAACTACTGACAGTTTGTAGTCATAAGGAGTATTATTTAAGCTAAAATAAAAAATGTATCGAGGCTTGGATGGCTGCAAAGGAAGTGGGAACATGGGTCCAACATGCTAGGGCTCTTAAAGAATTTTAATTTAAAATGAGCTGAGATTGAGACACTGCAGTTATAGTAGAACTATTGTAGTACAGGTATACTACTCTTAATAACTACTTTGTTGAAGAGTAGTTCATCTGGAGAAGGGAAATTACTGGGAGATCAGTGGTGGAAATGTAAGCTGGGTAAACTTGGGATAGTTTTCTCATTTCATTCATTAGCAACCCGTTAATGTTCCATTGCTGGACTCGGGTCTCCCCTCCTCTATATAGAAAGCCAAGAGGGTTTAGGCCATAATTCACACACGCTACTTTTGTCATTCACATTTTGAGCTAATGATGTTACATAATGTTGTAAAGAATCTGTGATCAGAAAATCAGTTTTAGATTTCTAGTTAAAAATCAACTTAGTAAAACCACATAGTTCAAAATACAATTTGTATTAGAAAAATTACACTTATAACACTTCACTTAAACTAAGAGTCTTTCAATTTCTTGTTGAATGCTCTGGATCTGTGGCTTGAGCTGTGAGCCTTCATTGATAGTGATGGAGCAGGCAATTATGGGCCTTGAGACACCACACGCTCTGCCTAAAGCTTGCTTAGACCTAACAAATACATAAGGTACATTTTTGTCCTCACAGAGGATAGGAATGTGTAAAACAATTTCTAATGGCTCAGCATCAGCAGCCATTATAATAAACTCTGAAAGTCCTCGGTTCAAAGTTTTGGTGGCTTCGTTAGCTCCCTTTCGCAGCTGTTTATAGTTAGCTGCCTGTTGCACGAGGTTGAGGATCTTAGCAGTGAGAGGAGCATCCGCCAGCGGGTATGCCTTAGGATTAACTGCAGCTTCATCAGCCTATTGAAAGAAAAATATGGAATATTATTGTTTGGAACATAGATGTTACAAATGTAGATAATCCATGTGAATTTTATAATGGTATTGCACCCAAATTATTAGTTGGAAGTATTTAGATATCGTACAGGCTCAGACCCCGCCTTTATATAACCTAACAAAATTTTATTAGAGTAAACAAACATAACCTAAAATTTTAGTGTGACTTTACCATAACAAGGAAATAAATTAATTTGAATAGTTTAGAGTGGAATGTCAGTCTGTATTGTAATAAAATCACGATTTTATCATGAAAGATAGCTCAAATTCAAAATGTAAATTAACACGTGCGGCTTACCATGATTGCGGCAAACCCAAGACTAAACCGAGTGTTGATAAAGTCAACCTCTCGGCGATTTCTCGCTTCACTGAGGAACTTGAATCCGTAGAACTCAAAAGCCTGTCGAAGGTAAGTAATTCAGCAAGTTCTATGCTTTGTGGCAGGAATCGGAAAATATTGTTACTGAGTTTACGAGACGCATGCGCGTGGGGTAAAGCAGCAAGCAAGGTTAATCTGACAGTGACAATTATTTAATTTAATCTATTACTGTCAGTGTCAACTGTTGACAGTTGTGCCTTTTTTTTTTATTAATTAAAGCATTGGCAACATAGTCAAGGGTTGCTCAAAGGCATAATAAAATCAAAATAAAAAATAATTTTAATTAAAATTCACACAATGGGAAATACACAAAAAATATCCCTGATCTAGGTTCGAATAATTTTTTTATTGCCATGATTTCGATTTTAAGGGGCTTTGTTGCATTTTTTTTTAATTTGTAGTGTTGACGCACTAAATAAACTAAAAGATTCGGAATCACTTCGTATGGTTGATCAATTTCTTAAAAAAAATCTCGCGTGCACAGCATTTTTAATTTGGTATGAATAGTTATTGTGGTGCAATTTAAATTATGAAAATTGTAGAAGTAGGTATTATGCCGACCGCAAATTTGGTTTCAAAATTTAAGCTCATTAGAATTTTTATCACCGTGTATCGGCGGCGATATAAAATATTTCGAATTTAATAAGTTCCTGGAGTCGGAGTACATTTAGATTAGAAAGTATTCATTCCCCTGACTGCGATTTTTAACGATATGCCACGCTGGCGAAACGGTGTCCAATCATTTGACAAAAAACAAATGACAAATTTTCATTAATAAAACAAGGTTTGACAAAATGATACTTGATAAATTTAGCATTTTACAAACTATTGTTTAACAAACTACTCATTTGATAAATTATTTACCAAACTAAATTTTGTTATGGTCAAAACTTCATTTCATATAATGGATTCTTTTTTAAACATGTAGAAGGCAAAACAACGTATAGCATAAATAACATTTGACAAAATGGCTAGGTTAGGTTAGGTTAGAACTGCGACCACGACGCTAGAACCGAATTCTACTTATTTCGCTTAGTTAAGTGTGTATTTTTTTATATTGACGTACTTCAGTAAAATTATCCAAAATACCTCCTTTTGTAACATACAAAAGGCGTTTGTTTTTCCTAATAAGTTATCTTCTGTCATTTTATAAAAACACCAATTAAACAAACGAATTATTTAGTCAAATGAACATTTTTAACCTCGTCCTGCCCATTGTGATTTTAAAACACCATAATATACTTCACGTGTCCTGCCCAACTCAATGAGAGTAGAGATCGCAATTCTGCCCACAGGGAATTAAAAATCACATATTCAAATAATGCGCCTAAAATTTTAAACTGCCTCCATTTTGCTAGTTTATTACTTTGACTTGATTGGTTGGAATGTTTTTAATCGAGGAGCTGTCATTTTGACGTATACAGACAAACAATTGTGGAATAAGTCAGTCCACAAGTTCAAGATGGCACCACGTCCGAGAACATGTAAGTTTTAATCCATTTTTATTTACATAATCATGCATGATCGGTGAAAAAAAAAACCATTAATTTCAAGTTAAATAATTAGTAAATTCAACCAAATAATACTTTTTCGTAATTCTGTATTCTTTCTATTTTTATTAACACAAATAGTGAATATGTGATTTTAAAATCACATTGGGCATATTTGAATAACCAGTTTTGTTAATCTTATAGATTTAAGAGATAGCGATATTGGGGGCTTGCTGGATAAATCAGACATCGGTGACTACATCTCTTCCGGGAAAACTGCAACGATCCATAGTATAACCTAATACGCAGAAGGGAATCGGTAAGCGACGGTGATTTTTCAGGATCTGAAGGGGAGACTAGTGATGACGAGAACAACTTTAACATGAGAGGCCAAAGTAATCAAAGAAGAACAGGATGTCGATTACGAGGGTTCAGCTGGCCGTTCTTGTGGTCGAAGTAGAACGAAAGTCAACTTGCCATTATCATCTGATTCCATTCAAAAAACATGGGTGTGAAAAAGAATATCAGCTTAAAAAATTTAATTTTCGAGAGCCTTCTTATCTGCCTAAAAATATGGCAGAATTCTGAATAACTGATTAATTCAAGCAATATTTTGATGAAGAATTATTTTTATGGTAAAGGTTGTGCTATTTTGTACTGTGATTGATCTCTGTTTAGACCGATTAAAATAATAAAATAATAATTAAACCCAATTAGAATGTTTTACTTAAATGTACCCATTGTCTTCTAAAGAGCACAAATAAAATATAGCTTATTATTCATTTCTGCCCAATGTTCACTAAAAAGAACAAAAGATATAAACTTAATTCACACAAAAATACATAAAGTACAACTCCTACATACCCCCAAAAATATATAAAAAATAATATCATAACTGAAAGCCAAAATATTTTTAAACAAAGCCTTGGGCAGTAAAGACTTGAAATATACTGTGCTTTTTAAATCACAACGGGCATATCTAGCAAATTATGAAGAATGAGCCTGGGCAGGACGAGGATAAAATAATATTTTACAAGAATGGAATATTTGCGAAGTAAAACATTTGTGAAACCTGTATTTTGTCAAACGATTGTTTTTAAAGTAATGTGTTTTAGAAATGAAAGTTTGTCAAATGATTAGTTTTTACCCGACTGCCAAAAAGGAGAGTAATGTTTTTCACGCGTATGTATGTATGTGGGTATATCTTTCCATTTTTTCATTTGTTCCATTGTGACCTTCTGTAGCCTAAACGGCTTAGCTGATTTTAAAGTGTGAGGTGTCATTAGATTCGTAATTTTTCCCCGAGTGTCATAGGCTATGTGACGTCAACAAAAAACCAATATGGCGGACGTGAATTGTCAAAACAGACGTTTTTTTAGTGCTATCGCATTATGGGTATCAGATGAAAGCTAATTAATAGCCTAAGCTACGATTCAGACCAACCGGCTCGCATCGGCCCGCGCCGGGCGGCATTTTACAATGCGTTAAAGAACATTGAAATGTATCAACAGTAATTACAGTTCATATTTGCATGCAACTTACGCATAGTTACCTCCGTCGGCATCCCGCGACGCGTCGCGATGGCCGACCGGCTCCGACCGTAAGTTGCATGCAAATATGAACTGTAATTACTGTTGATACATTTCAATGTTCTTTAACGCATTGTAAAATGCCGCCCGGCGCGGGCCGATGCGAGCCGGTTGGTCTGAATCGTAGCTAATTCAATGATATATATGCACTGACTATGGCCTGCGGCTCCACTTGTCTCTTGTAACCTAAATAGATTGACCGATTTGGAAGTGAAAGGTGTTGTTATAAATTCGTATTCATCCCTGAATCTCTTTAAGTACCTATGCTAATATTATAAAGTTGAAGAGTGTATTTGTTTGTAGGCTATATAATATCATGCTACGGCGTGCGAGGTTTCGCTGCCATCGTTCTTTTATAGCAACTGCTCAGTTAAGTGAAATAGTTTAACGATTTTGATAGCACTATCGAAATTCACAAAGTAATAATATACTTACTTAATAATGAATAATATTGACCGAAGGCTACTTTTTGGCAAGGCAAGGCAGTCGGGTTTTTTTAAATAAACACTAGTTCTAACGTTGTTTTTATAATGATAATTTGTCATACGCACGTCATACGTTTTTTGTCAAACAATAGTAGATAAACCTGGCGAAACTACGGGCGGAAGCTAGTATACAATAAATGCGTTGATTTGAGCACCTCCTTTTTTCGTCTGTTAAAAATTAAGTTCTCTGGAATAACACTGGACAGCCATACTCAGTGCCTGACAAGAACGAAGACGGTGATATAACAACCAATACACTCAGCACGCTATATCAATACCCGGGACTCGAACCGGCTATATCCCAATCCCAATACAAAAATACTTACTTAATCACCATGCCACGGCTAGGGGTAAATTTTAGTGCAGAAATGAAACACACGATACCATACGAAACTGTTGTAAAATTATTGGGTTGCCGTAAACTAGACTCGTTAAAATGAAAAAAAAAAAAAAACTACAGTGGCGAAACAAGTGCGATATCGTTTAATAGGTATTTGAAAAGAATTATTAGGTTTCTTTGACCATGTTTCATTTGAAGTAACCATTTAAGATTTATTAACTTTTAAAGTAAATAGTAGTACAGTATTAACTTTTAAATAAAATATGTAAATTGTAGTTTCCCCACGGAAACCTGCCGACAGGTCAGAATCAGGGCCCGAACGGGATAGGAACGCGCTAAAGAATGATTACGACAAAGAATGATCTTCATAATAGGTCCTGCAACTGCCTGCAACCAATGTTGTACACGGTAATATTCGAATTCGAAACCACTCAACCAATTCTTTATGGGGCCATATACGCTACGAGAAGTCGTTACGATCAGACTGTACAGTTCGAACGGTACAGTTTATCGTACATGGCATACAAGCCATATACGCTACGAGAAATCGTTACGATCAGACGGTACAATAAACGATGCCGACATACACATGTCAACGATGGCTTCGACGGACGACGCTTTAGCAGTTGTTGGATTAATATTCGCCCTGAAGGAAAAAAAAAGGGAAGCGGAAAATAGCCATTCGTGATTAGATTGAGACGCCATGCCTCGTGCGCACTTCCAGCCGAACTGCGACTGACGACAAAACTGAACGAGCGCATATACGTTACGATCAGTCGGCACAGTTCATCCGATTCCGATTAATCAATTGAAATTTTCGTATTGTTCCGTTCGACTGCAGTCTTAAAAAATCGGAGGAAACTGTACAGTTTTATAACATACATGTAGCGATTTATCGGTACCGTTCGAACTGTTCAGTCTGATCGTAACGTGATTTCTCGTAGCGTATATGGCCACCATTATGTGGTAGTTTTTAAGTCGATAGCTGGTGTTGTTAAATTATACACTACATGTAACCGGCCACATATTTGACGGAAAATGCGTCGCGTATTATCAGTCGCGTAACATTAGAACAGATCATAAATGTTGAAGAGCTTGTTTGTTTTTTTTTGTTTGTTGGTTGAACGCGCTAATTTCAAGAACTACTGATTCGAATTGAAAAAATCTTTGTGTTGGAGAGCCCATAAGTAGGTATAACAAGAAAGGCTATTATTACAGGCTACATAATTATATAACATCACACTACAACAAGAAGCTGAGCAGTGGCTAAACAAAGATTCACAGGAACGAAGCTCCGGGTCGCAGCTTGTAATTATAACTCTTTAATAAAACATTCATAGGCCTCACCTAATTTCCGCCACAGCGAGCGATTTTGAATTAGGTGAGGCCTATGTTCAACAGTGGGCGTCATTGGGCTGATAATCATATTATGAATGTTTTATTTAACTACATTCAACTAATGATTAGTTGATGCGTCGTGCATACTGTACTCGGGCCGAATTCAATGTAGAATATTATATTAATGAGAATATTTGACTGTCTTTTAATGTCTGTTTTTGTAAAACCAAATATATTACATACATAAAAAAATCAACTCTTCTATTATTTTAAAATGTTTCAAGAAATATATTTCAAACTAAATATTAAAATCCAACTTCAAAGTGATTTGTTTAATAACATTTTACATTAATTTCGGCCTGAGTTAAATAATGATACGACGGATACGCCCAAATTGTTACAACATATTGTATAGTTTTTAATTTCAACATACTACTGTACTATTTATTTATTGAAGAAAAATACTATAATTGTCTTGAATTGTAATTAATTAACTTACAAATACTTCTATCTTATACTTAATTTAGGCAGTTATGGCCATTTTAATGTCCCACTAAACATAACTTTCACTTTTCTTCAAACTCAATAGTTCATTTATGAAGCCTGTGCTAATGTGGCTTCACAAATTTATACTAGTTAGGCTTTTTAAATGCATTCGGGTTGTTCTGGCCGGATTGACTGGAGAGGAATGCCAGGTGACCCTTTGGACATTTATTTGCATAATGTCCCTTGGTGCCACACTTGAAACAGGTGACTTCTTCTAATGGTTTGTGGACAATGCGTTGTAATCTCTGTCCAAGGTTTTCCTCGTTTTCATTAGCCGGTTTCACATAGCCTAACGCGCGATATCTTGCTTCTTCTTGTCTTTGGGCTGCTTCTCTTTGCTGAAATGCAAAAACAAAATTATAATTATTGTTTACTGAAATACAGACTTGTTTTTTCTATGATCAATATTAGTGAGACATTGCACATACTACACCTGCCTAAGCCATCACTATCATTGCTGTGCACCTGATTCAAACCTAGAGCCGTAAAGAGAGAGCCCTAAAGTTATTGCCTAGTTCTTTTTATCATCAGTATAATATATTATGAAAGTTATTAGGTCTACTAACCTCAGCCGGTATCTTACTACAGGATGAAGCCTTATGTCCAACTTCAGAGCAGTAATGGCATACAGGCAGTCTTTTAGCATCCTTAGTTTGTTCCGGAGGTGCTGGCAGCTCAAAACGTGGATGCATGTACTTGCATGATGAACCATCGGGACAGAAACCTGCTAGGTAGTTCATGCAGAGGACGCGCCGCACGTGTCTATGGCGACAGTGAGGCCCATGACGGCAGAAACCTCGGTCATACCTAAAAAGTGTATATATATTAAAATTTATTATAACATTTCTCATCTCAAGTTTTCATTGTAGTACTTTCAATATCTTCAAATAAGCAATATTTTACACACAGTTTCAATGCCCAAGAATGGAAAGGTAGAAAACATAAAAATAGAGACAATATTGAACAAGTAATTCTTAGATGACTTTTTTTTTATTGCCTGAAGTGGCGACTGAACAAAATTTTTGATTCTCTGAGTTCAAATAATCAATGTCACTTAATCTAACAAATGATATGACTGTTTTAACTCTACAGACGTCTGTAGCTGACCAACTAATAGAAATGCATTTTAAATGTTGGGATCACAGCTGCCACTTCATGTGGTCAAAAGAACAGCCTTCTAATGAATATAACAGGAGCTGACACAAGCCCATCTATAATGAGTATAAATATGTTTTGTTATGATAAAGAAAACAACACTAATCAGTGTCAGAAATGCTATTTAGTGGTATACTCAAACAGGTTGTCTGAGGGACCTGTCAGTAGAACCAGTCAAATTAGTGTATGTTTTTTTGTATATCCATGTGTTCTGGGGGTGTTGGTTCTATCTGATGATAAATATAATAATAGTTAACTAAGTCTATAGTCTTCTCTAACTGAGCAGAACTCTGACTAAAGTTTTGAAATAGATTTTTCTTTTTGTAAGCTTTCTTTTATGTCAGAATTTTATTATTCTTTAAAAAATGTTTTAGAAATATGTTGTACCAGACATTTCTTGAACTGGCCAGTTAAAACTAGTGACTATTCACTCAAATGAAGCGATAAACATAATGTATTGTTTATTTTCCTAATTATTTTTATAATAATGAACATTATTAAGTTTTTAATATACCAAGGACAATCTTTGATCTTGCTTTCAGGGTCTATGTGCAGGAAAGGACATTCTTTGTTGTGGCATGCATTGAATCTTGCATAGAAGTAGCATTCTGGCATTTTGGACATGTCATATTCGTGCAGGAACTCGCACTGGTCGCCTTTCTTGCATAAACCTCGAAGCCAATGCTTGCATACGACGGTGCGGTCCCCTCTGACGTGTCTGTATGGACATTGGGGTCCATTACCACAGCCACCCGGTTGACTGAAGAATTCGCACACGGCTGCAGTTGATTCTTTAAATAATTACAAACAAGGTATATATTAAGTAAGTTCAGTTAGTGTTTACATCAAAAACGGTTCCATCAAAAAGTTCTGTATTTTTTCGGCTTCTAAGGATGAGGAAAGCAACTCACTGTCCATCCCCGGAAAAGGTAGTGGTAGGGCCCCATATTGCTCTTCTAACGCGTAATCGATGTCGAATTTTATATGGTCTACATTAGCAACGATGACTTCCATATTTACTGATACGCGCTATATACTTTTATGAAAAACAAAGTTATTTTCAAAGCACACGCTATTTAAGCAAAAGCGAATTACCTACTTTGACAATATTGACAACTGTGACAGGCGTGACAGCTCAGATACGTTGCAGATTAAAAATTATCAAGCTACTAATATGAAATGCTTAAAGTATGTGCTGGCTGGAATAGCTAGAATGAGCCGATTGGGCACGTTTTTGTTTTCAAGAGGAAAATCTTGATGCTGGAATTTCATTAAAGAAACACCATTTTCCATTTCCACCCAACTCGGTTAAATACCTGCATTTTATGTTATCAAGTCTCAATACTTTGCACAGAATAAGTATCAATTATGTAGTCTCATGTCAATTTTATTCATGTTGTCAAAATGTCAAATCGGTTCTGTGGTGGTGGTGCTTTTTTGCGTTGTGCTTATTTGTGTGGAAGCGATTTCAAAGATTTGTAGTGTTTGTTTGATTTTGGACACTATATAAACTATAAAAACATGTCTGTATCAGATTTGAAACATGCCCTTAGAAAATATGAATTTCCAATATCTGCTAAAGAGGCTCTCAGTAGAATAGGTACTGAAATTCAATTTGATTTTATATTATGTTTGGATGTCTGCCGTTCCCGAGACTCTATTTATTTTCTATTTGCAGAACAACTGCTCGTGGGTCGAGCGGCTCCATCGAGCAAGCAGCTGGACGTGGCTATGGATATAATATCTGAGTTTGTATTCTGCGAGGATCGTCGCGGGGGCCGCAGAGGAGCTGGTCTCACACCGCTACAAGAGCTGCAGCTCATAGAGATCATATGTGACTACTTATCGGCTTGTACGAATGAGATCACTAAAAATACCGTCTTTTTGTCTCTGTTCGGAGGCATGGAGAGTCAGAGAAGGTTGAAAATCTTGAGTATATTGGCTAGTATGGCCGTGTCAGCGTCTAGCACACCTGTGAGACACTTTCATTTTAATAACAAAAATTTAATCTCTAGTCAGTTTAAACATGACAATTTTTTAAGATCTTTAAAGTTTTCTGTTTTATAAAAAATATATTTTCATGAAATTTCAATTAAGTACTTATATTTTTGGAGCCTATATTGCATTAACAAAAATATGAATTTTATAGGGTAATCTTTCAGGCAACATTATATATTAATATATTCCAGGTCCTATTAGCAGTAGGAGTTTGGCTTCAACAGATGGGTTGCTCATCAATCCAGTCACTCCAACTAGTAGAAAATGTAATTCGTGACCACTTCTACTTGAACACTTCTAACCAGACTGCTCTGAAGTCCTTGGCGGACACTGCACCACAGTTTGTATCCAACTTCGTCACAGCAGTCACAGAGTTGTACATGCATGATGTACAAGGAACTAAGAAATTACCTCCCAAAAATCTTTTAGAAGTAATCACATCTTGGGTTAGTAAATTATTTGGATTTGATTTAATAATATATGAAAAACGAATAGTTGCCATAATTGCATAGGTCTCATTTTCATTCAATGACCAACACAGTTTTGACAGCTAAATAACATAAACATTTGAATGAAAAATCATATAATTTGTGATTATTATGTTGCAGGTTTATTCAAGTCCAACTCTATGTATGTCAGCACAGTTGAATCCAGCGGCTTTACCTAGTGGCTCAATACCAATGGCTGCTGTAACACCTCTTGCTGGACTAGTCCATTGGTGTGCATTGGCACCACTCTGTATTGATGAAGGTATAATAATACAGTAATTGTAATTTTAGCTGTATTAAATGAGTACTTAGGCTGAGATCTATAGAGTGTACTTGAACTTTGCTCTGACTAAATTTTAAGACAAAATCGGTATTTATAGTGCAAACTTTGACTTTGTCCAAGCCCAAGCTAAGCAAAGTCAAAGTTCTCAAAATCGACGACTTACGAAAATCTTTGGCTATAATGCTGTAAAAAATAATGGTGTACAGATGTCATAATTTTAAAAGGACTTGCATAAAAGGATGTTGCATAACATTAATAATAATTGAACAGCTGTCATTAGCGATCTTTTACTCAATTTCTTTCATAACTTCATATTTATTACATCAGCCTTAGACTGGTTAACAAAGGTTGCTGACCAAGCAGTATAGGAGTCATGGGGGCCTTTACTCAGCTGTGAGATGATACGGGCTCACTGTAACTGTAAATGTACTTTCTCTGTAATTACATTAGCTAATATTAGATTACAAACATTTTTCTAAATAAAGTAAGCTGATTGAGGTTGCATTACATTGTGTACATCCATTTTCAATTTAGCATTGAAAAATCCATTCAAATACAGTTCTCATAAAAATGTATGTTGTTCAAACTTACAGATGCTGAAATGGTTGAAGTTCCTGTGCCTGTAAAAAAAATAAAACTAGAAGGTGAAAAAGAAAGGTCAATAGTGAAGACAGTCACTAACAAGCCATTAACTGAAGCAGAACTATACATAAAGCTGCACTTAGGTGTGTTGCATAGTTTGCGAGCAGGGAAGAGAACCCATGGCCCACCTACTGCGGTCAACGCACAGCATTTGGCGGCCCTTGCGCCGTTAGTGCAGGCATACGCTCATAATGTACTAAAAAGGGGTGGGAAGCTGCAGAGTGATGATAAGTTGCAGGTATTATTTTTATTTGGCTTTTATAAGTTCAGAGAGCCCCTCAGCATTATTAAAAACATTTTTCTTATTATGTGCTAATGCTATGGATGTCAATTGCTGTTGTTTTCATACTAAAAATATTGGTAAATTAAGTGGGAAAAAAAAATGATTTAGTGTACCGGTCATGTTGCCTTCAGTATTGTGATATGAAAAATTTTGAAATTTGTTGATGTTGGATTATGGTTATTGATAGAGAATCATCATCATCATATCAACCCAAAGACGTCCACTGCTGGACATAGGCCTCATCTAATTTGACATTTTGTGGATGTGAAATTATTATGCCCACTATGTCTAATTCTGAGCATAATATAATACACATTTTTAATCATATCCAATGATCTTTCAGGACTGCTTAGACAGGATAGGCCAGGCTGTTCAAGTGGCCTTAGCAAATGGATGTGTGTATGGCAACATTAGTAACTTGCTAGCTGCACTAGACACATTGCCTGAGAACAGGTTACTGAGGATCATTATTAAAACACACCAGCAGGCGATCTGACGAGTGCTGTAAATATAGGGATGGGTAAACCCAATCAATGGATTTGTATTATGCAGCAACATTACTCCATGAGTTATGAGCTAAAGTTGTATTTTTAAATTTATAAGGACAAATTCGGATTGCTCTGTTGCATGGTTGATAAGAAAAAAATTACAAATTGGATAAAAATAGTATACCTAGTCTGTTTTCCCTTATTTAGTAAAAATTTTGGCATATCTTTTTCAATTTAATTGTCATTCAAAATTACAAAAAGATGCTACAATAACCATTTTACATACTAATTAACATTATTGCCTATTTCTATTTGTGGCATCAGTATTTAGAGATTTTTAAAACACTAAAATAAAATATTCTGTTTCTACCAAGATTGTATTATGACATGTAAGGATAAACAGACTATAAATATGTCTCTTTATGGCAACATTTTTGTATGCTATTCATGACAATAGATACCCAGAAAAATTTAATATAGGTGTAAATAATGTAAATAAAATACTGTGATAAACAAAACTTATTTTATTTTAAAATGGCTTGAACCTCCGACTTTGTTTAATTTGTGCTATTTTCTTCTTATCTTCTTCAAACTTCTGTCTTAATGCTACAATGTGTTTCATTTTTGATTCTCTGATTTGGAAGGTGTAGAAGTTCTTCAGTTCTTTTCGTTTTTTGTTTTTCTCTTCTTTTCTCATTATTTTGTTCTCAACCTTTTCTGACCTTGCAAAGCTTTGGACCTTTCCTTTCTTAGTGACTGTAACCCAACCATCATCATCCTCTTCTCCTAATTCCTTCTCCTTTTTCTCCTGTTTCTGAGACTCTTCATCAAAGTGTTTCATAAATGTTTCTATACTCTCCTTGAGTGTTTTAGGTAATAATATTGTGCTGTTGTGTTCATCAATCCATTTCTTTATTCCTACTGTTGTCTGATGTTCCTCTGAATTCAGTGGACGTAATTTTGTTAATTTGAGAGCTTTGTCTAATTCTGCAACCTTTTTGAATACTAAATAAGCAGCTTTGAAAGTGGTCTCTTTAGCATCAGGTAAAAATTTAAGAACAGTCTTTACTTCTGCAGTTGAGGGTTTCAAGTAAAATTGAACAGATTGTACAGTTCCAGCATCTTTGAAAGCATTGATCATGCCCTTCTCGTCAGCATAAGGCGGAACATTGACTATCAATAATGTTCGGCCCTGGGGTTTGTCCTTTGTGTGCTCTCTAACTGAATGTTCCTTCAAATATATAGTGTGTGCAGCTGGAGAATCTTCCTTAAATTTAAGCTCCACAGCTGTAAAATTGAAATACTAACTGTATTTTTTTTTGAGAATAATTATTTTATAACTCTGAGGGAAAAGTTAATCAAGATATTGTACGAGTTTAAAGTTGCTCCACTAAGATTAAATAGGTGAGAAGTGAAAAATCTCGTATAATGATCTAGGTTACAACATAACTTATGAAAGTCACAAGTTATGAATGAGAGCTTAATAAAAAAGAAAGTGTCAACAAATTTGCTTACGACCAAGTCGATGATTTTTATTTGCGATTGTTCGCACTGTTCGCAGAAAAAATCATACTTAACTTCATTAGGTGCCAGTAATGTAAAAATTTCATACCATTATTAAACCAAGAATCGAGAAACTTACCTCGGAAATCCGGTGCACGTTTTACAGCCTTCATATTTTTTATTTTAAGACATTTATACACCGCTAACCAACACGATTCAATTGTTAATCAACGAAATCAACATGTTTTTATGAAAAATAAGTGAGGTTATGTATTGTGTGTTTTGATAGAATTGTCAATCGAATTGATGTACCAAGTTACGTCTAGCAGCTAATAACTATAAATGTTAGTTTATGGTTTGTAAACTTTAAATAAAATGAAAATTGAGGTATCAATTAATTTATTATACCCAAAATTACATTCTGTGGTTATTGATAAACATACAGTACAGTTTTTAGTTTTAGCGTTATGTCAAGGAGAAAAACAGTAAATTGTCGTTCTACTATTGCGCAATAATTTTTCGTTCGGAATTTTCTTGTTGGTACTTAAGAAATGACAGACAATAACAGTGACAGAGTGACAGTTAGATTATTTTGTCTATGACATACAGTGACTGTTGGCGGAGAGTGTCTGTTTTGCCCGTATTTTGTCGTAATTTTATGGCCATGTGTGGTTATATTTACGTATTTGACAAAATTTCTAGTGATGATATCCACCACTGCCAATAGTAAATTAAAAAACCCAAAGGGAACTGAGGGTATAGACGCTCAAGAGAGGGACGAAATCGGTCAAGAAAACACGGACGATAAGGTCAGAGGTTATGTTGGTGCGTACGATGCTTCCTCGTCTTTCGGAGGACCGTCTAGAGATGGCAGGTTTCGGTCCCGAGGCCGTGTCACCGAGTTCAGGCCGTCCCGAGGCGGTGGACGCGGCGGCAGGGGACGCGGCGGTTTCCCGCCCCGAGGCGATCGTGATCAGATGGAGAATTCCTATAAATATCACGAATCGCTAAATCAATCTACCAATGACACCTGGTCTCAAGGAAACAGCAGCAACAAGTTCTACGAACGATCGGAACTGGCCGTCAACCTGCCCGAGGATCCTCGTATATCTAAGTTGTTGCGACGACTCTGTGCGGAAGTGGACGTTGAAAAATCACTTGTAATATGTAGTAAACTTCAAGATGCCGTTATGCTATCCGAAAACGCGCGATACATTCGACGTTCATATGATATTTTAGTTGAATCACTGTTGGATGTGTTGTATGATGCTCCTGGCCCCGAGACAAAGGAAGGGGCAGCTGTTGTTCTGGGTAGAATCGGCTACGTCATGGGCCATGAGTTTAGAAAGCATCTAGACTGGATTGGTGCTACATATGCAGTAAACAATTTATCTATAAAACATTTTTTGACTCTCTCGTTTGTGGAAACATTTCAGCTTGACTACCTAACTCTTAACTTGACTGAGTTTGCAGAAATAAGTTTGGACAGATTACAATCTATTATAGAAGGGACAGATTCAGCTGATGTGTTCATGGCTGCAATAAATGCTATGATTATTATGTCTAATTCATATCCGGAACAGTTTGGTAATCATTTTGTGGACACAGTAGACATCCTAGTGGGCTGGCATGTGGACAATGCTCAGCCTAAAAAGATTAAGGACTTTGCACTACAATCCTTATTTAAACTGAGTCGTCACTGGCAGGCTGCTGTTGGATTTTCAGTGAACCTACTAAATCAGTTTGTGGAGGATATGGTGGCTTATTCTATTGACATGGAGTCAGATTGTAATGACAGGGAAGATGATGCGGCTTCAACTGAAGATTGTATGCAGAAAATAACATCATTTCTAAATGTATTTAATACAGTCGTCAAGAGTTTGGGAAACCTTTTAAGCCCTACTGTGTCACAAAATGTGTCGTGGTCATTTCTCACAGAAGCTTTCACTAAAATTCTCCAAGTGCTGAGTAAAACTCTGAAGGATGATGCCGACTCAGATTTGATATTAGCAGGTAATGAATGTATTTGCTTATTGTTAAAATATTTGCAATCAAAATCGGCAACTTGTTCCCCCGTACTCTTTACTCTGATTGCTAAAGAGATGACGAATTTTTTACAAGGCGAGGAGTATGTAAGTCTCAGTGTAATCAGTTTAGTATCTACAGTCATAAAAGAGATAGCTTCTAACCTCCCCATTGAATTCATAACGCAAACAATTGGACCTGAATCATATTTGCGTCCACTCCGTTATTCAAATAGCTCAGTAGTATTGGGAGGTGTGTTATCGGTATATAACAATCTGCTAAACTTGAAAAATATACCACTCTTGCAAGAAACATACAAATATGTCTTGACCGACATACAAAACTCTTACTCAGTCATTATACCGGACATATTGATTATAAAACCTGAATATGCAGAAATGGTGAACATAGATGATGCTGAGAAAAATGTTATATTCTATCTGCAGTGTTTATCTGAACTTGCCAATGCTAGTAATTCTATTATTGGGATGTGGGCGTTACAGCCTAGTATTTTAGAACTCCTCGCTATAAAGATGTGTCCACATGACGACAAGCTTACCAAACAAAAGCCCGCAGTTCAATATTCTGTATTATATTTACTTTATTCGCATTGCAAAAAGAATAATCATTTTATAGCTTCAAGTGATTTAGTTACTAATACACAGCAAAGAGCGAATGATATATTTGGGTTATCGAACCTCAGTCTCGGGGATGTGTCTAGCTCTAGTCCGACATCTGGACATTTAGCTGTGATTCTCAACACGATAAGCATGATACTGGATGAAGAAGTACCTAAAGAAACTTTAATCTTGGTTCTGACTTGGGTATCCGACATATTTTGCCAGTTGGACAAGTATTTGCCTATAGTAAGCATGTCTAAGGGATTTCTAGTGTTGACTACTAATATGCTTTCACTGGCATATAACTTTGATGAAGACATTGTGTTGCTTGTTATGAAGAACACTCAACATTTACTGAAAAACAAAACTTTGAGTTGGAATGTTATGATATTAAAAACGATTGCAGTGCTCTGTATGTTACATATTGATAATCAAAATAATGTGGTATCAAATGTTTGCAAAGATGTGTTATTTGAATTACCTTGGGACATTGTGCAGCTGGAGCTGGATAAACAAGTCGTTAAAGTGTTTACTTCGCGCAAAATGAGTTTGAATGTTCTCAATGGCGATACAAAGGCTAATTCTTTTAAAGAATATCTTATGCGAGGTTCTTTTTCTAATTTATCCAATCAGCATTTTCAAATTGTTATGAATTTCCTCCTTCAGTCTACTGCCGAAGATAAAAAAGCGATGGTGGATACATTTTTAACATCATGGCCTTTACAAAGTTCAGACGTAGATGAGAATAATCTGTTATTTTTCCGTCAATGTGCAACAAGTTTCTCTTCTATTTGTCTTGGTTGGGCGTTATCAGAACTAGCTCAAACTACTGTGTCACTCAAATTAAGAACTGTGCTCGGTAAGCCACAAGAAACGTTCATGAAGATAGAAGGAGCTCTGAAAGGCATAGCTCGAGAAATCTCAACTATGGAATCGAAGTATGTTGGAACTGAGCAACAAAGATTGGTCGATGTGATTATTTCAGAACAAATGAGATCTCGCTGGATTACAGAGTTTATGATGTTTTTGGAGAAGTATATATACAATGCCGCTGAAGGTACTGCTACGGTACTACCAGCAGTTGCGAAACCTGTAAGAACATTCTTTCATACGAATTGGCCGACTTGCCGCGAATGGTTGACCAGAGTCCGCCCTGCTGGATTAGCTGTGAGCTTATACGCAGGACACTTCGGTGCAGCCATTTATCATGCTTCCTTGATACTCGAGACTGCTGCTAGAAGTAATACGAACATCGACATCGAAGCAATAACAATAAGCGTAGCACGAGCGCTGATCAAGATCGAAGAACCGGAGGTATTGCACGGTCTGTATGTTTGGATAAAACAAACTTTTGATAAGAAGTTACTTTGGCTAAAAGGAGCAGCTGAACAAGCAAATTCCAGACATGAAATAGCTGTCGAATTTTACAAAAAAATCAGTAATTTAAAACCTCATGATGAAACAAAAGACACCAATAACACATCTCAAATTGATACGAGGAGCACAAGATTTATTGACGAACAGGTGATGGAAAGCTATAAGCACATACAGAGTTGGGAAGATATGCAAGAATGGAAAGAGAATGATCAACAAGCACACAGCTCCCCGTGGACCTCTTTTTCTGCTTTGAAATTGTTAGAGGAAGGTACTGACATTCCGTCGGAATTGTGTGATTGGGATATTCTCGATATGGACAACAATGAAATTTCAAAAAACACTTGTTCATACCAAGGGTTATTGAACAAAATAGAATCGACTTTAGTAAGCACTGCAGTTACTATGTATAACCATGAATATGACGAGAAACATGATGATTTATTAAAACAATGTGACATCTTGCTTAAAGCATCAGCGGAGGAGTTCTCAAGAACGAACGCTGTTCATTTCTTGAAAGAAATTGCCGTGTTGCAATTAGCAAATAAAGGATTAAGAAATATAAACAGGAATGGAAAATTGGTATCTAATCCATTTAAACCGTCGACAGTAAAAGATCACAAATTCGGTACTGAGTTCAAGAACCTAAGTCGAATCTTGTGGTGGAATCAGTATTTCACAAAGTTGAACCTAACAGAAGAAAATGTATTCTACGCAGAATGTTTAAGATTGGACGTTATAAAAAGTGCAAGAAAAAATGCTAACTTGCTCATGGCAAAGAGAGAACTATTAAAACATTTTAAACAAAATTCTGCTTTCCAAATGAATTTAGGAAACGTGAGTAATTTGGACGAATTAAGTGAAGTTCTTCTTATGTCTACAAACACTTACGATCTAGAAATTTGGACATTAAACAACGCTACGGCTTTAGGCGAACTTTGCAAATTAACATACGCCAAAGAAGAAACGAAGAAACGTGCTGTTAACTTATGTGCCAGCATTTCATTTGGATTTTCTCAAAGGCTGGCAATGGGCGAACCAAGCTATGAACTACGAGAAAAGGGTACACGATTACTTCTCACCCTTTCGAAATGGGTTCAAAACGAGAGTGAGAACATCTTAGAAATTGATTCTCCACTACTGAAATTAGTATCAGCTCTTCCCGAAATTGGTTTAGTAGACAATAATATATCGGAAAATGTTATTCCTGTATCAGATTCTGCTGTTGGCAAGCTTCTTCAGTTTGGTGTAAATCAGTGTCCAGGATTGGCTAAAGCCTGGGCTAGTTTTGCTGCCTGGTGTTTTAGATGGGGTCGCAAAATGGTTGAATTTAGTTCCAAAACTCGCGAACAATTAACAGAAAATGATAAGTTACAAATTGAAAGCGTTATGATTGGATGCTCACCCCAAGATTTTGAAGCCGTCTGTGAAATATTATCCAAAACCAAAGCGACATGTGACGACGAAGATATCGATTGGAATGAAATTAATACTTCTGAAATGATAGAGAGTCAACTACGTACTGTTCCATCTTTGAGTAGCGCATTCCCTGAACATCTGGCTTTGCTAGTTGACATTTGGCGCCAAGCGCAAAAACGAGTGTTTTCTTACTTTGAACTCTCAGCCGACGCTTACTTCAAGTTTCTGCAGCTTATTTGTGCCTCCGACTATATCAACCACAGCGGTGAAAACGCTGTAGTTAACGCAACGTTGCGACTACTCCGTTTAATCGTGAAACATGCTATGGAATTGCAAACGGTCTTAGAGTCGGGTTTAGCCAACACGCCTACACAACCATGGAAAGTCATCATTCCTCAATTATTTTCACGTCTGAATCATCCGGAAACGTACGTGAGAAAATGTGTGTCAGACTTATTATGCAGATTGGCAGAAGATACTCCACATCTTATTACCTTCCCAGCAGTCGTCGGAGCAGTGGAAAATGAACAAAAAGACTTAATGGAGCTGAATGTCGCTAGATCTTTCTTGTCCAGTGACGGAGCAGAAGGTAGCCAAGATAATATCGATGTAGATGACGCTGCTAGTGAGGATAAAGTAATTAATAATGAACTGAACTCTTGCTTCTTAGATATGGTTGAAACATTAGCGAAGCAGGCACCTAAGACCATTCAGCAGGTCAAACTGTTAGTAAAAGAACTGCAACGAATAAATTTGCTCTGGGATGAACTTTGTCTTGGGACGCTCGTTCAACATCATTCAGAGTTTACTAAGCGTCTATCGCAGTTAGAAACAGAGGTCACTAAAGTGAAGAATAATCCGCACTTGTCAGCCGAAGATAAGGAGAAGTTGATAAAGGAGAAACATCGCATAATATTCGAACCAATAGTGTTCGTTTTGGAGCAACTTAACCAGATGACATCAGTTAAACCTGAGACGCCACATGAAGTGTCTTTCCAGACTAAATTCCAGTTACTTATTCTTGACGTCATAGACAAATTGAAAAACCCAGCGAATCCTGAAAAGCCACAAGAGTCTTGGGCACCTTTAAAACAGCTGCAAATAAAACTTCAACAAAAAGTCAACAGAAGAACTTCGTACATTCTTAAAATGTCTGACATCAGTCCTGTGTTGGCAGAGTTGAAAAATACCGTAATTACGATGCCAGGAGTACACACAAACCAGAGAGCTGTAAGAATTACCATAAAATCTGTGGAAAATAATGTGGCTATTTTACCCACAAAAACTAGGCCTAAGAAATTAGTCTTCTACGGTTCTGACGGCAAAGCGTATACCTATCTGTTCAAAGGATTAGAAGATTTGCATTTAGATGAAAGAATAATGCAGTTGCTGTCGATCACGAATACCATGATGGCGCGGGACTCTGAGAATAACGATAACCAGACATATAGGGCTCGCCACTACTCCGTAATTCCACTAGGTCCTCGCTCGGGACTCATTAGTTGGGTTGATAACGTCACACCATTGTTTGCGTTATACAAACGGTGGCAGAACCGCGAAGCCGCTTTACTATCAGCTAAGACTAACAAGCCTGTGAACGTGCTGCGTCCCTCAGAATTATTTTATAACAAGCTGAACCCTCTATTGAAGGAAGCGGGTATATCGACAGATAACAGAAAAGAATGGCCGGTATCGATCTTGAAACAAGTTCTGCAAGAGTTATCAGCAGAGACTCCTCGTGACTTGCTGTGGCGGGAGTTGTGGTGCAGTAGTGTCAGTCCTGAGCAGTGGTGGCAGATGACCCGTCGGTATAGTTATTCGGTGGCAGTGATGAGTATGATCGGTTACATAATCGGGTTAGGCGACAGACATTTGGACAATGTTCTGGTGGACTTGACGTCGGGTGAAGTGGTGCATATAGACTATAACGTGTGCTTCGAGAAAGGCAAGACGCTGCGGGTGCCGGAGACTGTGCCGTTCAGGCTGACGCCAAACTTGGTGACGGCACTCGGAGTGACCGGTGTTGAGGTGAGTCTTTTGTTATTCTTCTGGTGGTGGGTTTAATTGTCACGTATTTATTTGCACAAAAGTATTAGAATAGGTCGTAGGGTTATATACTATGATTTCTAGGTTTAGATTACGACCATGATGCCGACTATTATTGTGTTAAGGGCCTTGAATATTTATAGTACTACAACATGGTATTTGGCTGCAATGTTTAAAGACGGCCTTTTTCTTATCTTACTTGCATAACAAGTAGGATTGTCTGTTGCAAGCCTGGTTGTCGGAACCTATTAAGCTGCCCAGAAGGTTCCTTTAAGTCTATGATATAATTAGTGATTTAATTAAATATCTAGAACACTTTTACTTTCTCAGTGTGATCATATCATGTTACTCCATTATCACGTATGAAGGAATAACAAACAGTCAGGTGCTCTATTTCGCTTTTCTAAATCCGTACGTACCGCTTATGATTTGTCAGTTTATGAATAAAAATAATTAGTGGCAACGAATTTTTGTTTTTGAGTGAAAAATGAAATCCATAATGGAATGGAATCTTGTAGACAGTGGCGACGTAGCTTTATGACTTACTTATTAGACCATGTAGAATTTAAAGTATGATAAATAATATGCCTTCTGCGCCTTATGCCAAAATGTGGTAGGTATGTCAATACCATTTTTTCTTTTTTGTAATCAATATTCAGATTTTATCGAATTTAATTGTAAAATTCACTAATTTAAAAACTATTGAAAAGTAGCGTGATAGTGTTTTTTCACTTTTATTTTTCTCGATGTTCTATTTTTACCCACGACGGAACGGAGACGGTATATGCGTTTGGGGTGAGAGGCTGTGTGTTTGTGTGTTTGTGTGTTTGTGTGTTCCAACATAATGCCTTATAACACGGAAACGGTTTGACCGATTTAGATGCGGTTTTCTGTAAAGTGTGTGCGGCTCTGGGGGACAGGTTATTAGATAGGTGTTATGTTAATAGCTCGCCAGGGGGCGCTACAATACACTGATTTCGTTGAATCCTTTGTGCCCTCCTATCTTTAAAACGATTAGACTGATTTCGATACGGTTTTCTGTAATGTATTTGTGATTTATCGAGGATTGTTTTTGGATTCAAGATTTTGTATTTTTTTGCCAGGGGGCGCTGCAATAGACTAGGCAAACCTATGTTGATTTCGTTGAAACCTTTGTGCCCTCCTATCTTTAAAACGATTAAAGCGATTTCGATACGGTTTTCTGTAATGTATTTGTGATTTATCGAGGATGACTTTTGGATACACGATATTGTATTTTTTCGCCAGGGGGCGCTGCAATAGACTAAGCAAACTTATGTTTACAGTAATCTGTAAAATAATTAGACCTCTTACTGTATAGGGACACGTAGCATTGTAGTACTGAGATATTGATTACACTCATGAGGTTAAGCAACTTCGGATAAGGTCAGTTCATAGATGGGTGACCGTTTATGCAATTTTAGGGTTCTGTACCTCAAAAGAAAAAAACGGAACCCTTATAGGATCACTCCGTTGTATGTCTCTCTGTCTGTCTGTCTGTCCGTCTGTCTAGAATATTTTTCTCAAGAACGCATAGAGGTATAAAGCTGAAATTAATATCATATACTTGGGTCTGCAAACCCTCGGCGTAAAATAAAAATCAAAATTCTAAGTTAACGCAATCAAAAGATACAGCTGTTTATGCTCCATTTTTGGAGATTTATCTTGACGATCATAATCTAATAGGGAACTTACCGTTGACCTAGAATCATGAAATTTGGCCAGAAGCAATAACAAGTTGCACAAGTAAAGGAAAAAATCCGAAAACCGATCTCGTGTTGTTATATCACTGAATATTTGTACTGAGGTATACAATGATAAGCCTTAAAAAAATTTAGTAAGAGTGAGAGTTTATTCCGGACTGACGTTATATAAACACCTACCTACCTTATTTATTCTAACTTATAGGTATCCCGTGCTCGGGGTGTAACCAAATTTTCATCATTTTTGCGATAGCACGCACCGTTTTCGAGATACAAGCTATTATAGGTGGAAATCTGCGCTAACGCCGAAGGCAGTCCGGCTACGGCAATCAATGTGCGATAGCTAAACTTAACACCCCCTGATTCAGAGCAATCCGAATCGGACTGGTTAGGTTAGGGTTATTTTTTTTTTTCAAACCATCCAGAAGTAGGAGCCCCGCGAAGCGGGGCTCCGGCGACCTTAGTGCGACGGATGAGCACACAAGTCAACAAAAAATAAAATACATAATAATATATATAATATAGTCGAAGCTCCATGCAAATTCCATTCATTCTAGAGCTTACATGGTAAGATAAGGCGCTCCTTAAAAAATTTAAAATAAGAAAATCAAAATGATAATTTCAAGTTATAAGACTTACTGCAACAGTAAATTAAAAAAAATTGTGTTTGTTCTATAACTTAGTATAAAACTTTTATTTTTCTGTCAAGGTTCTTAAAATTGTATACGAGTTACTTACAGTTAGTAAGATAGGGGCGCTCTTTGAAAATATTTAAAATAAAAGACAAAATTAAAAATTTTGAAAAAACCCACGACCATAACATCTATACAAAATAAGAAACGTAACATATAAAAAGGTTTAAATAACTTTATTTTAAATCCCCGACGAAAAGAAAATAAGTAGCGTAAAAACAATCCCAAGAAAATTCGTCGGGGGCTGCCAATATCATTACTGTTTCTAGTATTAAATATATATTGTAAACTAAATATTGTTAATAATTAGGTAGGTATCAAATACATAAAACTGCAATACTTCGTTCATTTCAAGTCAGGGTATGGCAGCCCCCGACGGATTTTCTTGGGATTGTTTTTACGCTACTTATTTTCTTTTCGTCGGGGATTTAAAATAAAGTTATTTAAACCTTTTTATATGTTACGTTTCTTATTTTGTATAGATGTTATGGTCGTGGGTTTTTTCAAAATTTTTAATTTTGTCTTTTATTATTGATATTAAAACCAGATACAAACAGTACAACTAAAGATATTTTTCATTAATTTTATATAAGATAAACGAAAATAATTTCCTCCGACCTACTCGTATTGATAAAAGGATTTAAATACGTAAATAGATTTCTATTTTCGATGGTGACATTTTAATTTCCATGGTTGTATAAAGGGAATGATTTATGATATATTCTTTGAACGTAATCTACAATATTTGCGAGTGAAAACTGTAGCAATTGATTTTGCAGTGTTTTACGTATTTATTAGTGCGCTATATTCGTAGGTATGGTGCATAGTTTCTGTTGTACGTAAAGTTACCATATTGTGTAAGTTATAGTGAGGTCACGGTATAGGAACGCTTGATAGGACGTCTCCTGTCCTGTCCTACGAATCTGTACTTTTTATACCACGCACGATGGTACGATCATCGAAGTTAAGCAACATTCGGCAAGGCCAGTGCATGATGGGTGACAGTTTGTGTTAATTAAATTCTTGAGCGTCTTCGTTCTTCTGAATGCATGCAAAGCCGTTGGTCCCGGTTATCACTTAATGTGGTAGTCGTTAAGTCAAGTTGGAAGCCTTCTGGGCGACTTGATAAATTCGAACACTAGGGTGTGCCTCACATACGACAAGAAGAAGAAGACGGTGGCAAACAGACGTATCTACGGCCTGGCTGATGGTATGCGGTTACCGTAGCCTTGGTTGCATGCACTACCAGGGGCATCACGAGCGCGTTGCCTTCTTACTACTATCGTAAAACATGTGCATGTCTGGATTCTTATTACTCTTTCACGCAAGGACTGCTCCATGGATTTTGGAAGATCTTTTCTGTACCTAATATAGCATAATACATATACAGATTATTACTTAAATTTTCAAAAACTTGTTTTAACCAATTTAAATTATCCCTTGCTTTCCCGTGGGTCATCGCAGATTGAATGTAGTGATTACTACTGATGTTATAAGCGGAAACGTTTGCTTGTTTGAATGTAACATCGTATACTTTTTTCCCCTGAGAGGGTAAGCAGAGGCCCCATGTATTAAGGGGCCAGCCATTATCCGGGCATATTTCTAAATTTTGGGCTGATGAAATACCTGTCCAGTCTGATCTAGAAATCTAGTTCTAATCTCTAATCTAGTTTTTACACTTTTTGCAACTGGTTTCAGGAGAATATTGATCGAATAAGACTCTAAGTTATAAAACATCACGCTATGACTCAAAGAAATGAGGCTGTAAGGATAGAAGCCAAATTTTTCCTAACTTACAGATAGTTGTTCAGTCGTGGTTGTTATTTGTGTCTGTCCGTTTCGAATTTGGCAATGATTGTTCAGACAGTGTGAATTCGTAGATTTGATTTTATTTGATGTGTATAAAGGGTCTCACATGCACAATACAATCTTATAACAATAATAACAACTTCCTAAACTAGGGACCCGTATTGATTCATAATGAACATACTTGAGAGATCTCAATAAACTGAAGGGTGCCTGCTGCCTGCCTATTTACCACATGTAAAGGGCTGTTATGCGTTATGAACTCTTTGTTTGTCTATGCCATTGTATCTTCGAAACGGATGTACCGAACAAAACGGTCTTACTTTTGTTTAAAAGCCGGTTTAATTAGGGCTGTTATTAGTGAAGTTTCTTGGGAATCGTCCGGGCCCTTTTGTCATCGTATTTCTTGTCCATTTTTACTATGATTATCATCAACTGCCCCCCGGCTGAATGTAACCCTGCCCTTGTCAGCTGTCAACCCATTGCACCCTATCTGGTAGCAAAGTTAGCTTGTGACTTCTGCCGTTGTAACCTGCAAAATAAGGTAGGTACTATGTAATTACATAGGTAACTCATGAGCCCGTTAAATACCGTTTTATATTAGCTTATTTAATGTGTCTCTGAATTATTTTTTATTTTATTTAAACAAAAAAGAAATTGCTTTTTCTTGCGCGCCAGTCGCGTAAAAATATTTTTACCTGTTTATTGTACCTTTGTAATGATGATATCTCTTTGAAACGGCAAGAGGAAGAAATGTAACTTTTTAGGTTTTTTAGAATTTCAATGATTAGGTAGGTATATTTTTGTATAATATGTAGTTAAACTGCCTTTTAATACGAAAATAGTTGTCTGCCTGTCTAAACGGGTGACTAGGATTTAGGGGACTTGAACTTGTAACGGTTGCACCCGTTGCAGGCTACGTCCTGCACGAATGCACCTCTTTTGACCACCTTTTGAATCTCTTTTGTTTTCTTTTTCTAATTTATTTTTAATAATTTAAAATTCAAAATCCTAAATTAATACAAATTCCTAAATTCCAAGTCTTTGTCGGAGCATCCGCCGAAGACTTGGGGCTCATTACAATTTTAATTTCTAGTGCGGTGCACGCTATTCTGGCCAATTATACCTAAATTCAATAATAATAAATACTATATTATTTTAATTAATGTAATAAGTTTACAGTGACTCAAGTAATACAACCGAAAGTGAGTTCTCTGTGTTTTATTTTACGGGCCCCACGCCCTTCCCCATTTACCCGGATTTACTTCTCTACTCTTGCCTAGCGCCCACTGGAGGGGACAGTGGAGATCGCTAGAATCTTAAGGGAAAAAACGCTTGGAAAAAGATTTATGAAAATACCTACCACACAAGCAAAACCGTTGGCAAAAGCTTTACTAGCTTCTGTCAGACGCTTCGTTCGAGTGTTATCCAAAATCAAAATATCAAATTAATTTAAACTGATTATGTGAACATGTGCGTATTTCCTTAAGTTATAAACGTATTTTTAGTTCAATTGTGTCGTTGTTGCCTTCGTATCAGATCGTAAATATACGCCTATGTGTTGCCTCACCTATGTGGGCTTTTTACGTTATTGTACAATAACTTAATGTGTGTTTAAGACTAGGTATTGCACAATATTAATAAATAACGAGATAGTGTTGTACTTTCTCATCGCTATCACTCAATTGCTTTGATAAATTCATAGCTGCATACATTACCTTGGTGTTATTGTTCGGATTGTCTAGCCATATGGTTTGTTTTGTTGTCGCATCCTTAAAATAGTTATATATTGTATTACCTCGTTTGTTAGTACCATACATTTGCATCGAAGAATCTAATTCAGGACATGCTAATCATATTTAAATATTTTTATAATCTAATTATAATTTGCGGTACACAATCCTTTGTATTAGCTTTGTTGAAGATCACGCCATCTATGTTTCTTCGCTGAAACTAACATATTTCTGTTGTTCCTAATCGCACGTCCTTTGAAGTTTCTCTGTGCTATACATAGATGGCGCTGTAAGACACAATGAGGCCATGAACAGTTTTTGTTGGGAAGTTACAATTTAAAGTCGGTGAGACATTGTGTTATATATTTTAATTTTACATAGAACATCTTTATTTAATTATATCATTTAAACATCATATTTTGACAGAGAACCACTTATTAAAACATCATTATGGCGGGAACTCAGTATAATCTCTCAATAAAAATTCAACAATAAAGCTTTTAAAAACTTGAGCGTAGTAGATTCGAACAGGTACCTAAATGCGAAGGGGGTACCTACAGTCACTAACAACTTTAAATACTAGAAGCGTTTCACGTTTCCCACAAAACGTCTAAGATCGTTCATGGTTACACTACACTAGGTCTGCGCGCACGGCGCCGGCGCCGGCGCCTGCACTGTCGGCGGCGGCCACTGTCGCGGGCCGGTGCACGGGCGTGGGCCCGTCCGGCGCGTACGACGGGTTCGTGTCGCCGCACTCGGCGTCCACGTAGCCGGCGTTCTCGATGATACGGCAGCGCGACGTATCCGCCTCTCTCTCTATGTACAAGAGCCTCGCCGGCCGACCTCCGAGGGTCGACAGCGCGCTTGGGGCGCTGGACCTCGTGATCGACCCCTCCCGTAGCGCCACCGAGCCTCGCTTCCTCTCTGGTGCCGGGGAGCCGCGATATTCTGACGTGTCAGGTCTTTTACATCGTAGTAACTTCGCAAAAGCAAGTCGGAAGCCAGCGTTCTTCCAAGCGTAGATCAGTGGGTTTATTCCGGAGTTGGACATGGCGAGTGATGACGTGAGACGGTACGCGACGTGGTTATGTAGGGGCATGATGGGCAGCGTCTGCGCGCATGCAACCACCACGAACGGCATCCAGCATATAGAGAACGACCCTAATACTAGCAGTACTACCTGAAACAGAAATGAGTTATTGTTACAATATGTTTACAAAGACATGCATAAAAAAAAATTAGTGTACTTGATTTTTGATAATACGTAATGCATTTGACCTTTGCACGTAAAATGATAGCAAATATCCTCGTAGTGTACAGAAAACGTAATAAGCAATAATACGTTTTACGTTTCGTTACTGACGCTTTATTATAATTATACATTTCTTGTTGTATCAGCTGACTTTTCATAAGTGTACATTTCTTAAATGAAATATGTTTCAAACTTTTCTATATTAATATGTTCTTTAGAATACTGAATATAGCTTTGAAATTTAAATCAGGATCTACGTCTATTTATGAGTGTTTCATAACGTTCTTCGTACCTGTATACTCTTCCAATCATTGGCCCCAGTCGGGCAGCAAGTATTAGCTCTCATGCGCCTTGCGTGGCAGGTCGCCTCGCGCCATATCCGCCAGTACAAGATGAACATCACCATCCAGATCAGAGAGAACATGGGAGCCAGGATACTCGTCGTGTAGGCCTTCGGTACCACCTGGAAAATTAGAACAAAAATAAAAGTTAATACCTTACTTAAGTAAATAATCTTTTTACACTTTTGTTATTAGTTGCAACTGTTGCAAGACACCTTGTTAGTTGTTGACGTGTTAAGTGAATAAAAGATGTTAATGTCCATGTCCAGTTTACAAACGGGAGTTAAACAGTTTTCATACTATTTAAAATGAATTATACCTACGTTGCGTGTACGGACTTCAAGATTGTAAAGAAAAGGGTTACTTACTGAATGTATTTCTTCAAATATATATACGTGAACAAAGTCAATAGTTTCCGCTACAAAATAAAGTGATCCTCTATCTAAATATTAGAAATATCATTGAGAGAAACTCGCAGAGCCAATATTTAACTATTAATATTCGATATTCGTTCTGTCCTATTTGATTGATTATATGAACACGCTCGGTCCTACGTAAGTTCTGTGAATTTAAACGCGCAAACTTAGTGCGTAATATTATGTGTTTAAACGATAACTTTTATAGAAAATACGCGGCTTCTGATATATACATAATGCAAATGTAAAAAAAGCGTAAATATACGAGCGGTTTGAGGCTCATGTCAATATAATAATATAATGTGTTTCTCGACTGAATGAGTTCCTGACGGGCTATTACTGAAGATACGACTTTAGTAACTATTTACGTGCAGCGGTTACCATGCGTGTCTTCTTCAACTCATTTCCCTCCTATGCCCACTAACTTTACATCCCTTATTTCAAAATGAGGTCCCCAAGGATGAAAATATTATTTTAACAATACAAATGTTTACCTGTTTGTTTTATTTATATTGTTATTTATGGAGACACGAGACTTTATGGTTCTTTTCGAAGACGACGCTATAAATCTACATAATTGTGCTCATAAAACTTACGATAGATGGGCTAGTCTTTGCTCACAGTTTTGGCTATTTTGTTTTTAGTTACTGTTCGTATTTTGGGGTTCTTTAATGTAAAAGTTATATAAAAGTGAATGCTGATATGAATATTAAAGAACTACGAAAAAAGGTGAACTTACCAAGTTCATCTCGCAGGCGACACCTTCATGCCAGTCGTTCCAGAATATGGGTATGCAGCTGATGCAGACGGCGACGGACCACGTGGTGCTCATCAACAGCCGCGTCACCAGCTTCGTCATGTACCGACTGTAGTGCAACGGGTGCACTATCGCTATGTACCTGCACACAACACATTCCGTGACTACACATCACAATCCACTTTATTTCTTAGAAATAAAAATTGAAAGCGAAGAGCATTCCACCTACCTGTCTACAGCTATCGCTATTATGTTGTAAATGGACGCGAGACACGCTAGTATTATGAGAATGAATCTCATCAGACAAGACCACTTGATATTACCGAAGTCATCGTCTATGTAGAAGACCAAATGGTAGGGCAGCGTCAAGCCGACCATCAGATCCGATATGGCCAAGTTGAGCACGAACTGGTTGGAGACGAGTGAGGAGAGCCGCCGGCTCAGCGTCACCGCGAGGATGGTGAGAGTGTTGCCGCTGACGATGAGCAGCATCAGTGAGCCGTCCACGATGCTCCACGCCCAGTAGTTGTACAGGTTCGCACTCTCCCCCTCCTCCGTCGCGTTCCACCCCCCGCTCTCATTCCCGAAGTCAACGTCCATACCATCGCTGGGGGTGGTCGCCAGCGTCCCCCACTCCGAGTAGTTCGACGTCGTGTCGAAGCTCACACGCGCATCGTCTTAACTGTTACCTTCACTTGTCACCCGCGATACACATGAACTTATCACAGAAGTCTTTTTCTTGATGCACTGTACGCACATTTTTTAATACTGCGTTAGTTGCTAGCACACCTGGAACAAATAGGGGTTATTAGTTAAATTTGTATTTAGGGCGTGAGTAGAGTGCAGCGCACGTGCCTGCTCCTTGAAAATGCATAGCGGCGTGTTCAAATAACGCAGCGCTGTAGAGACGCGCTCTGTATGCAGGAGCGCGTCGCCTTCACAAATTACTCGGCAGGACTCGCTCGACTTCCCTCCACTTCGCGCCTCAAAATCACATTATAAACTTTTTTAAGGGATCGTCTGCGAGAGTATCGGATGTTGGCACTCCCGCTGTCGCCGATGAATTATTTATGTAGCACAATATGAGACGAGCTTTGTCTGTCGGCGCCATAATCGATTGCCTTGTTGTTATAAATGAATTATTTTTATACGCAGAAGGCCACGTGGCTTGCGACTGGTTCGTTAGAACTATAATTTGTTAATATTTAAAGGTGCCGTCCTTCAGGTTCGATACTTGACTTATTCATGTACCACTTTTGCAAGCTACCAACCTCCGCGGCGAGCCTATTCGAACCGATCATAAACCGATGGACATTTTAACGTGTGGATATAGTTGAAAGCTCTTGAAATAAAAATAGTGAATGTCTACAGAGTATTTTAGATCCACTTTGGGTAGATAATATCGACTAAGTCTATTGTGTTACTTCGTACAAAGCTGGTTTCTCTCTGTACACGACTAAGAATACCAACTTTATATAAACATTAACTTTTGGGATTATGAGGGTATAAAAGAGATACGAAAAGGCCAAAGTAATATTTCAGCGAGACAGAAAATTCTTTAACATTGTACTAGTGGCATATTTGTTAATGTATTCAGTGGGCATGTTGCTCCTGATGAAATATTTAGTTGCTCTGAAATTGACACCGTTAATTATATTCGACTCATCTGGACCGACCGGCGACAGAGCCATCTGAATTTAAAAATTCAATCAGCCACGGATCAAAGACTGTAGACTTCATTAATTTTAATTCATTAGAACCATTTTACAGCTCTTTTTCTCGTTAATCTATCTTCAACGATTGTTCGAAGATGAAAGACAAACAGTAAGCCTAATATAAATAACTTAGATCCATTTCCTCGGTGAGCGAATAAAAGATAAGTGAATATAAATGATCCCGTCCAAATATGTATTAATATAAATATTAGTAAATAGGTGAGAAGTGCCTTAGGCCGCTATATCCGTATCTCAAATGTCTTTTTAATGCCTCCGTATTAATGAGTAATAAAATTATAAGCGATTCCATTTATTTCGATTTCGTTTAAGTGGAATCGGAGCCGGCGTCCATTTGATCGCTATTAATGTTCGGACAAATAATGAAGTAGACACGCGGTAATGTTCGTAAGTTTTACGAGATGCGGAAACGACGACTGAATTTTTTCACGAAATCTTTTTTGCCGATTTGGCAGTTCGACGTCCTTATTATAACAATTTATTGGCGTTTATTAATAACTCGCATAATTTCCTATCTAGATTGGATCGAGATTGAATGTCATTGATGGACGCTTTAATAAAATAAAAGAGGAGTAGAGCCCTCATCGGCAGCAGATTGCTATGCGACAGAGCGATTGTTTCCATGCGATAATTACTTTGTAAAACCAAACGAAGTTTTGATGAATCAGATGTCAAATGTGGTTGTACAACTTGGTCGCAATGCCTTTGTGTGGCGACAATGACGGATAACTGATAGCAATTTGTAACGCGATGATTTTCGAATTGTAGATTGTATAGTCAGATTTATTCACGTGTAATTTTGGCGCGGGAACGTGTCGGAGAATTGTATCTACTCGACGAATATCTATGGGATTAGTTGAGAGCACTACATTATTTATGGATAGCATCGAAGATACGTTAACGCTTTTAGCGCCATCATTTTGAATCGATGCTCTTGTGAATTTATTATTCTACACAGTACTGCTGCATAATTAAAATTAATCTCTTACAAATGCCAAGATCAATGTACAAAAGCTATTTAAACATTAACTTAACTTGAATATAATTCGTCGACACGTTATAAATGAACTTATTAAATACCCTAGAACTGTGGAAAATTTTCCTTCAATATTGATTAAATCAACGACAGAATTTACGTAAGTAAAGTGGTACTGAATCACAACAATGTCGAAGCCTTAAACTCGTAAACTATCACGTACAAGTCTTAAAATATACTTTAAAGAACAATACAGTCGAAGACAATGCAATAGAAATAAAGATCGTTGGAAGTAGTTGATCCATACAAATGACTAGATCGGACGAAGTATTCAGCTCACAAGCGTACAGGGCTACTAGAATGCCCTTTACCAATGACTAGTGCATTAATATGCGACGGAGGAATCTACCGTAAGTAATGATGTTTGACGTCTGCTCTCATGTCAACTTACGCCCACTTAATTCGCTCTAACACAGTGCTCTTAGTCGTGATCCGTTTTGGTTTGAGGAGTGCCACCGGGCACTATTAAGGGACCACTTAAGATGTTGCACAGCTAAATGTTTGTAAATCTGACTTAAGTACTGATCCCTTGAGGAGAAGGCTTTAAACGTATACATGGAGGCCTTATATATATTTTTGGAAAATACTGTTGATACTGGTTTAGCTAGATAAATTTATTCGCGCTTATTTACGAATTCCCAAAAGAGGCAGTGGCATACAAATACTAATAATTATGTTTTAACTATTTGCTCTAATGGAAACCGCACGTTGATTAAAGATATTTCATGCTCAGTCACGAATTTACTACATATTATGAAAGAATTGTTTTCAATTCGGAGTCTATCGATGTATTCGCAAAACAAGAACGTAAAATAGTAATATACGTTGTATTTAACTCTACTAAACAATAACAGACAAGAGCGACACAAATGTAATTACATTAGACATTCAAATGTACAGCGAGTGTATTCGAGTAATTGAATATCGGAAAATAACTAGAGTGACATTGAAAAAAAGATAATTGAGCAAAATGCTATCGACTATTTTAGTGATATCGATTTATTACTCGATATCTCGACAATCGTCCTTTACGTAACGTGGCGTGCTGGAGTAGCGTGAATGCTTCACTGTAGATTTAGTAATAGTCGCTACAACTATTTTAATTGCTAAATTGTTCATTACATTTTGACTTTATACAATATTTTAGTAAGAAGCACACATATTTTAATGTCATGGTCGAGTTGGGCATTAATATATATTTCTATACCGATGACATCTCATTAATCAAAATCTATTTCTAGAAACTATTATATTAATAAATAATGAATTCTCAACTACACTTGAACTAAGTTAGTCCTAACTTAACTAATGCAGCTTCAAGTTTGTTGGAAACTACCTATCACATACAGTTTAAACAATGTCTTTGTTTGAAAATTACCCACTGTCTCTATTTATGTTGCAACTCAGTTAAAGAATGGCTCCAAGAAAAAATTCATTCGATTTAGTAAAAATTAAAATAAATGACAAGGTTACTAGGACCCATAAATTCTAGATATTTTTTTTCTATTACGGTCCTCGTAATACATTTTGAAGAAGAATATATTGTCGGTTAAACATTGTGATGTACTCGAACTTCGCACATTACGTATTGATGTTAGTTTTATCACAGGGGTCACCGATAGTCGTCACACGAGACTCGTAATCTCAAATTGTTTATTTAACATTTTCTTGGCTTACGTAGTACAAGATAGTTTATCACCCTACCATTAACATTTTTAATCAAACTAGAAAGCGAGATGAAAAGACCAGGAAAGTTCTCGGCGCAGTTCCAAGTTACGAATAGCTGGACGATATGGAAGCGTCCGTTTCATTGGAGAATTTCACTTTCCAAATAACTCTGATTTACACTCCCGAGCTCTGGCCTGTCTGCAAACTTTATCACATAATCCCTTAGAATTACATGGAATGTTTAATAGGATGGTTTCCCTCGGAAAGCATGAACTCATTACTTCGTTAGCAGTTTGGAAATAATGTTACGAAGTTGCCAAATGGCCCCAAGAAGGGATTCAGTCAAAGTCATCTGTGAATAAGTTAAAACTTCAATCAAATTTTCATAAATTACATTGAGCGAATGATTGAAGTGAATATAACGATCTTCAAAAGAAAAGCTACGTGGCCTCATTGTAATATAGGACATTGTCCCTAGGGTGTGCAGCGCTAACGTCAGATGTGCAGAGCTTTAAACCGCTCCGTTATCAGAGAGGAAACTAGCTCATTTGTGGTACCATTTGTGCACGTTACTGATACTAGTCACGATTGGAACACAAAAATTCCGCTTCTCATGAAAATATAATATGCAAAGCGAAAGTGTACATACGTTCAATAGATATGACCTAGACAAATGCCGGATGTCATGTGTAAATAGCGTTCTGAGGATAACATAACCAGTCGTCGAGAACCGGAATACCCACAAAATTACGACATTATGGACTCGATGAGTGTTTGGTATTGCGGACACTCTTATAGGCTTCGAACGCTTACACAATGAGTGCAAATATAGCAAAATGACGTGATTACGCTTTTAAAACACTTGGCAGAAGGTTAGCGTTACGACATGAACGTAAAAAGTCGTTGGCCCATTAATATTTGTCCGCAAAATTTCCGCACCAAATTATGTCTCTGTATCCCTTCGTTAAAACCACTGATATTTATTAAAACTTACATTAATAGCCATAGATATACCACGGGCCACATGTTCTTAAGAAGGTACTCGTTTAAAATTTACACGGAGAATCTCATATATTTAATCTGAAAAGACAAGAAAATTCTAAACGTTTTTAGATTAAAAATAACGCTGTGAATAGCAAAGGAAATTGCCACTCTGCCATATATTTGTTGAGAGAGTTATATTTTAATGACATCGTTATCTTTGATGATAACTGGGCGGGTTTATGGTTTCCCATGTATTTGATGGACTTGTTCGGGGTAATGTGGCCATCCGTCATGTCAAGCAATGGGAGCTACCTAGTAGGGTGAAGTCGAAAGGTCGTCGGCCCGTGTATCACCTTCGCCCTTTAACAAACTGCTTCAGCAAAAATACATCATGTATTTTTTTCAGATTGTAGTTTTTAGATATCATTAAAATGCTGAAAGAATCATTTCTTTTGATTGTTTTTTTATGTGTACCGAAGTCACGAAACAATATTATGGGTTATCATTGTCTTATAAGCTTTAGATGCAATATTTTAATATGGATCCATGCATTTGCAACATTGTTGTTTTGCCATTATGTCTGACATTTGAGCGAGTAAAGTGTTTAACACTGAATCATAAAATTTCCAATAATATCTGCGTATCTCGTCGTAATTATTTTATGATAAGATTATTAACACTAAAATATCGCTCAGTTATCGTACAAAGTACTTTTATCACATGTTTAGTAAAGTTTTAAACGTAAAAGTGTCTAGAGGATTTTAGAAGGCATTTGAGATATGTGAAATTGTTGTCGGTTAGTTGTGCGTTAGTTGTTGATGGTCGTTAATGCATCCAACTGTGTCTTAAGTCATGTTGCTACAGACAGTTCAATACAGTTAGTTCAGAAAGAGTACATTATAGAGGCGTTTCGAGTTAACCCGTAGACATCGACAATCTTCGATTGTCAGTCTATTTGAACTTGCTTCGCAAAGATTGTAGAATTCCGAGGAGATAGATCTAAGATCACTTTGAAATTCTAGAAACGTGCCGTAAAAATATATGTTACTCTATTATATAGTTTTATTAGATAGTAGATGAAATTGAAAAGACCCAAACATTCTGGGAAATACGATATGTACTGTCGAAAAATCGAATGGCACATTTACATTCAGCGTTGAATACTCTTCCAAAAAACATAAAAGAGAACCGCCAAGGACTTAATCATCCCAATGATATTAACGTTTTAGATTAACGAATTAACTTTCTAATTATTCCACAGTAGGCGACGTATAAATCAATTTACAACTCGATTGTGTTGCGGTTTGATAGAGCTTAAAGTTGTTCGCATCGGTGGCGCTCAATGGGCCCCGATCCTAATTGGTCCCGCGGTCTGTCTTATGATCTGTGACAACCAGATCTCACACATTTGGTGGGAAGCTGGGAGGCGTAATTGATTAGACGTGAGCCGCTAATTTTGTTGATTTGTTTCGCTTTAAAGAGTACCAATTTCGGTGGTTTTGTCACATAAAAAAACTAGGCATGAACGATTCTTGTTATATGATTTTAGAGACCGGTTATTATTTTTGGGAAATTTGTAGCATCAATTAATATATGAGTATGTAGTCGATAAGAGTAAGGTTGAAACAGAGACGGTAATTTTATTTGTACTTTTACTTTAGCGTAGAAGCAAAGTTAGGACAATTTGTTACCGAAACCTGATTTTCCTTCAGGAACGTAACTTCATTTAATCTTGATGTTCTTAACGAATCCTTCTGGTGTCAAATGTAATCAGAAGTTTCTTTTATTTCCATCGTCGTGTGTAAACCAATTTAGTACTGATATATATTGGTACAATTTTCGGCTCAGGGGAGCCGCTACGAGATTACGTTAACGCTCCTAGAATCTTTATTTGTATAAATATATAGTACCTATGCTTCGTTAATGCCGGAACAAATTGACAAAAGATCAAAGATAGAGTCCAGCTGGCTTTTTCTTTGATGTCTCATCTATTTCGTCGTGAGATGTTAGTGGGATGGAAAGTAAGCGACACAATCTGGGCATATTTACACTGAGATACAATTTAAGGTAATTGGTAGGCGAACCGCTGATTCGCAAATTTGGTTCCTTGCGAAATGATTCGGTTCAATTCGATTCATTATTTTTTTGTCCATAATCAACACATAACATAACAATAATATAATATTTCAGTTTTACTTTTCTTCTCAATCCAAAACTCTTGAAATGTTTGAATAATAGTTTTGGTTGACTATTGTACCTTTTTAGGTCCCACCCCCTCCTTTATTGTCGTGATAAAAGTTACATTGTGTGTGTTAAGGGTGTGCCGGTCAATATGTACATTGCCCTGAAAGCAAAGAACCTTTCTACAAAGGCTCTTTATTGTATTAAATCTATTAATAGAGTTATTTTTAAATCTTTTGTTTTGAAATTTTGGTTTTTGTAATATCTTCCATCATTTTTTTTCCGCAGTGAAAATGATTTTGTTTGTCAGGAAAAACAGTATTTTTGTGAATATATATGGAACGTATGAGTAGCATAAGTTCCATATGGCTCTGTACCGAGCTCGGCTTTTATCGCACACTTTTATTGAAGCCTGCCAGACAGACGTCATATGCCACTGATGGATTTAAATGATTCCGTTTCTTTTCTAAGCTTCCTGAGACGAGTTTCTTGAGAAATTCTTTTCCTTATTTTTTAGACATACATCTAATTCTAGTTAAACAAATAAGAGTTGTAACTCAAAGGTAAGGCAGTGATATTTTATTCATCAGTTTCATTGTTTCTTGGTCTTTGTTGTGAGTTTGTTATACGTGTTGATGTGCCTTTGTGTTTCTAAATACTTAATAATGGGAGCGCCTGTTAACTATAGGCTAACGTTGTTTTGCCTTGAACTCATGGAAACTGCCTTGACTTTGTTCCATGTGATATTTTACTATAGAGAGTAGACACATTATCACACACTAAATTAAACTGTCTTCATTAATCAATCGTAAATTGTGCTATCGTTAGCGTGCTGTAGCGGCTTTCACACAATCAAAGTGTGTTAATGTGTGGTCAGTGATGCTTATGGTAGCTCCTAAGGATTAAATTAAAGACAATTAAGTCCAAACTGGTTGATCTTGTTGTTCTGTATTTCTGGATGTTACTGAAATTAGTTTCTTGTCTTAAGTACTAAATATATTATATATCTCTGAATTAAGGAATGTAACTATATTCTATTCATATTTGCTTATATTTTCGCTATAATTTTGATTTATCGCGTGGAATATCGCTGTCTCCATATGCTGACATGCAAAGTCCAATCGTTAAATGGACCCAAAATTTTATGTTTACTTTCCATCGCGTCCTTCATAAAGTTTGTTTTTCCATTTTCATTAAATATTCAAGCTTACCTAATACCAATTTTATTATTCCATTATAGTAATGTTGACTGTATATTGTTTAAAGAGTAAATATGTTCGTGCGACATCACCCGTTCGTGTTGTCCAAATTGCTTGAAATGACCGGCTGCGTTTAATTGCTCTAACATAAACTTTTATTTTAACACGCCGTACTAATTTCATCCGGATCATATTGTTTGTCCTTGCACTGTAGTGTTAAAGTAATACTTTGTGTAACATCATGACGGAGCGCTGTATTTCATCGGCTTCAAGTGTATGCAAAATGAATTTTGTTATCGGATCAAAAACTGCCAGGTATTATAAAGTCTCTCATCTAATCTTTCCCTTTAGTCAACGATATTTTTTACGTATAAATTTAATGATCAAAAAAGGTCTTATAGCATCTAGATATTCAGCCTTGAGTGATTTTCGTGAGTTTAATCTTTTTTCAATATCTAGGTCGGCCTGTTCCAATTTTCCTGATTGTGGAAGGTAATATCCATCTAATTTGCAAAATTAACGGTCGCTCCCAAAATATTAACATAATTATGCAAAGAGGATCTTGTTAAATTGATTATAACATATGTAATCGTTTTGTAGTGTGTTCAGTCGAGACTAGCTATCTACTCGTACCATCTACGCAAGGAATGGCAATAATTTATGATTATATTTTAGGAATTCGTTGTATGTAGAAAGGCTTTCTAGAGTTTTGTATACATGCAATATATGTACATTATTATGTAATAGGCTTAATATATTTGGTTCGTCAAGAAATTCCTAGAAATAACAACAATGGTTGCCATGGTTACTCTTATTCAGTTGAAAACATAGCTTTCGAGTGTAAGGTCGTACTAATATTAGTCGGGAATTCTAAATATATCAATAACAAAGCACAGATAGCCTGTGGCGTTATCATTATGATCCTGTTATCGGTAATAATCTATTATATCAACGTTATTATCTATTCAATAGTATTTCCTTAGCTAGCTTTTATCATGAATTATGGCTTGTGCATTTAGCGCTTCTACATTATTATGTTATTCATTACTTTTGGTACCGATAAGATATATACGAGATTCACTAAACTATCGACTCAGATATTGTGATAGACTGTCTATATGTAAATATTACCAATTTTTTTTCGACCCCTGATTGGCAAACACTTCAAAGCTTGAAACATTGAAGATTATTAAATTTACTGCAGATAATATACCTATTAATTATTCGTTTTCTTTGTGGGTAAAAAAACCTACTATCTATATAATTAACTTCAGTAATATAAGACAGAAACAAATATGTAGTTATGAAGTAATAATGTCTTCAACAATTGGTAGGTACAGTTTATCTAATGGAATGGTCGCCTCAGAATTCAATCATAGCATCGCGTCCAATTCCGCACCGTTAGTGTTGACTGTTGACCTGTATAATAGCTTTTCTACCCCACCCCTCTCAGATATTGGCTATTTCCCTCGATGAATTGACAGTAGCTTTTTATTAAGACTATTTAGATACTGACTAGTTTCCAAAATAATTCTAGAATGTTCTTCAACACTCCTGGTATCCAATCAGCGTTTGAATAGATAGCATGTCATTGAATTTGATATTGTAAACATTCGTGTCACGGTGTATACCTAAATTAAGAGAAATGTCATCTCATGACCGACCTCTTGGGACGTACCCTTTTTGACACGTCTATTTGACTTGGCGACCCGTGAAATTATAATGTATGTACTCCATAATAGCAATTGCTTACATTTAGGTAATGTCGGGAGCCTTAAATTGTTCTCTAGAATAATTTACGCGGTGGAAAAAATTACTTTATTGCTTTCGGCCGTCGACTTGTGGAAATAAATGTAGAAACTTTGTACCCGCGCGCAATTTGAACCTTATCAATGTTTATTGCCTCTGAAAACTCCTTTCGTGTATTTTTATTCAATAAGCAGAGTGTAACTTTTACATGTTTATGGTGAGATGTGTTTAAAGTGAGTGAGGTCAACGGTCGGTGGCACACGGCACGTCGTGCATGTCTCGAATTATGCGAGGTCATTTCATAGAAAGCTCTCCCTAGGGCCATACTGATGTAGGCTATCCGGTGTAATGGAATAGATAATTCGAAGCTTCTTATCGACCGTTAAGCCTCCGTTGACGTTTTTAGTATTTTTTGCGTCATGTGTCCCTTCACCTCAGTTTTATATTAGGTCTCATTTTGTTGATTTTATGATATGAAATATTTTTAGTAAATTGCTTCGCAACGTAACCTGTTTTGGGGTTTACGATTTTATCTTTTTTATGCGATGTATAAGTAGGTACTTAATCTGGGCAATAATTTCATTTTCCGTTTAAATAAACGCTGGCATTGCCTGAAGGTAGTCGTAAACCGTGCGTAACTGATAATAAGTCTTAAATGTTAGGAGATTTACCGCTTAACGGCACCATCAAATTGTAACCCTTTCGAATCCTCCAGGATTACGTACAGCCGACTCTGAGTTATCACTTCCACTATCCTTGAATGTTAATTCGTTTTCTTATCTGAAACTTGTCGAGCTACGGGCGTGTATTTACGCTAAATTTACTCTGTACTATCTCACTATCTTCACAGTCCCTAAGACTAGATCAACGGTACATACATTCGTGAACTTTAAGTGCAGTTCATTACTCATCTCATTGCATTCAATATATGCATCATACATCTCAGTAGATAGAGCCATTAGGCGCAGTTACAATAATGCCCATTGAGAATTCAACAGAGATAGTCTGTCAAGGGCGCAATCCGATTGCATTAACCACATTAGTTCGCGTGCATCGAACGTCTGGGTATGATATAGGAATGGTTATGATGACGAGTCCCGCTTTAAAACTATAATACAATCCAACAATGTTGTAGCGACATATTTTTACCTAACCTACATTTTTAAAAAAAATACAATGTAACTTAAATGAGTCTAAAGATCTGAATCCACAAAATAGAGAAAAGCGTCGGGCCAGCGAGCATATATTTCGCAATTTAAAGTACCGGAACCGAACGTCCGACTCTGCAAATACAATCGAGTGCGAGAAATGATAGCTACTTTCGGATAACAATTCCAATATTCCCTAAAATTGAATCCGAAAAAGATAAAATTTCATCCAAATCGGTTAGTTACATAAGTGGGGGCGGGGAGTCCGTCGAAAGCTTACGTAAGTCTGTCTGGAACTTTAACGGCGAAATATAAAGTCCACTTTAATTCATATCTTACGATGGCGATGTGTACACTAAACATTATAGGCCCGGTGCGACCGCCCGTATCGTATTGCTGCATTTACATATCGGACGCGACAAAACAATTACAACGATTATACGGCCCGCCAAACTCTAAACATACCGAATTAACTGTACATTATCTTTATTACCACCAAAACTTAATAGTCCGGTCCCTATGCGATTGAATCTTTATTACGTTTGCTTTACCGGGGATCTAAAAGAACTCGCGCCGAACTGTATTTGCTTTCAATGATCATGCAAATATGCAAATCAAAGCGCTTGGAAATAGGATGGATGCCGTTCGAACGTTCAGCAAATACTTATCTGGCACCGGACGGTGGTCGCGAGGACTCGAGAGTGCCGGCAACCGACAATATTTACCTCCACGGCGAAGCTGTCATTGAGGCGAACAGACTAGCAAAGTGGTCCGAGTCGTCGGTACAAAACTCCGCTACATAACATAACAACACTGGCACACGGCTCGTTGGTTCACTGTATGCAACTTTTTCGTATGGTGCTCTCTCCGAGGGTGTGGGAGTACTCGTGGACGTACGGTCGCGTCGGCGGTCGGCACGCAACTAACGGCCGCGGTGCCGTCGCCGGCTTCCAAACACAAAATTCGAGGTCTTTGTAGGCATTAGTGGACAAACACCAGTGGCAAAGGTCATGGTTTTTTTCTATGCTTCAAATATGTATTTGATGCGGATTACTTTGTAACATACGCGCCGGTTTCAGCGTGTTATTGCATAATGATGATATAGGACGACAGCTTTCAGTTTTTGTTGGACTTTGTAGAATGTTATCGCGATCAATGTTGTAATACTCCAAGTTTGTATTGGTCTTTGCGAACTCCGTGAAGTTTTGTGGAACTATGCCTCATGTTGAGACATTGTTTTGTATTATTTACCAATTCTTGTTTACGACGTTGAGAGACTAGTATATTGAGCGTCATTGGAGATATTTACACTCATAAGAGTAAACACCCATTCAATAAATTCCCTTACAGTCTGAAATTAGGATTGTTACTGTTACTTTAATTAGAATTGGCTTGTTTATTATTTTCGTAAACTAAAAAGCCAATTGTGTGTTTTCATAATATATTTATAAACTATACAAAATAAACTTCAAAGAAATTAAATATTTTAGACTGCTATCAGATGTACAGAGCTATGTTTCGTTAAAACTGCTTTCTTATGATTGTGTTTCACTACTTGTGCATTTCGCGAGGCATGTTCGTGTATGTAGATTACAAATTATATAAGGTATTGCTCAGCCCTTGTATTAATCCCATATTAACCTTGTATTACAGTCAAGGGCACGCGAATCGTGGTTCTATTCTTGGAAATTGATATTGGCATATTACATTTATTTTATGTGTTAGTTCCAGTTCAGATTTATTGTCATATTGACGACGTACACGTCTCCACTATAGCGTTCTGTTATTTCAATATCTTGTTATGATAGCAAATAAATGTTTATGATTATTTAGGGTGGTATTGTAGAGGAATTTTCAAGGTGACGAGCTGTCTGGGTATTTTTAACAATGGTTTTATAGTTTACTAAAGTTACGTCTATAAGAAAAGGTGATCAATTCATTCTTCTTTTTGTTTTCTGTAAAATAAAATGTATGAGTAAAAAAGAAACAGGTTGATTGCAAGATGAATAAATATAAAGGAGTTTTTAGTTTTTAAATTTTGGTGCTCATGTTACATACACAAGTTTATTAATCTGAAAGATTTCAGTTTTCAGTTTATATAGTTAAATCTGCACGATTCGGACGTGGTCTGTTATCTATGACATGTGATTCTTTATATAATAAGAGTAGCTAAATCATTTTGATCGTAATACGATATAATTTCTGTAGTTTCAGTATACCAGATTTAAATTTAGAAGCATTTTTACTGCGAATTTATCCTTCTTTCTGTCCAGACAGTTGATTCATTGCGAGTCATATCTATTCATTGCCAATTACACTAACTATATAATCTGCTCTTTGACCTGATCTGGTGTGATTCGTAACAGCAATATGAATAATAACATGCGTTGGCAATTCGGGAACAAACATCTTATTCTGATTCACGAGTGCTGTTAGTTCAAGTAGTACGGTGTTTTACAAAACTAGTTTATCCTTGGTTTATCCCAGATTGTGTCGCGTTGTATTCAACGTTTTTACATTTTCTCTTTTCGAGTAGTTTTCAGCTCACGGTCGCAAGCCGCCGCGCCGGCCGTTACCGCCCGTGCCTGTGAAAAATGTGTACACCTAGCATCACTACTGTATGTAGTTTCATTTTGTTTGCGTAACACTTTTGAATAAATGTTTATTGCTTTTCGTTACGTGTTACAGGGCTGGAAGGTTGGTCTCACTAGCTTTTTGCACTCTCAAGAGGTATACTAAAATTTTATTGGATACATTGCGTCGTAAACTTAAACTTTATAATAAAACTAAAGTATACTCAAAGAAATTATGTGTTTAAAAGGACCATGTATGTTCGTAGCGCACGAAAACTGAGACTTGGAAAAGGCCCTTGAGCTATTGCGTACAGTTTGCAAAGTCTAAGTGACAAGTATTGACTCACATTTTTCCTCTTTTAGAAATCATATCGTAGTCTTCCTCCACCATGCGTGGGTCAAGTTCTCTTAAAACTCGCCTACGATACCCGTGTTATGAGATGAGGGCACGGATGAGTGTATTCTTATTTTGAGCATATAATAAAAAGTTCTTAGTACTGGTATAATACTATCAAAAGTAAATCAGTAATTTAAGCTAACAATAAATATAAAATACATTTAATTTAGTACAATATACTGCGCTGCTTTTTGGTCGGTACAAACTTTAATCTGTTGTCCGAAGTGCACATAAATTGTCCAGAGGTTTAGCTGTACTGTGTAGTTTACGTTAACTAATATTGTTCTAATAAAGCCAGACGCAGACGTGCTGCCATCTGTTTCACACGGATTATTTTATATATTTGCTTGTTTTATATTTCCACATAACATCGCGTTTTTTTTCGGGTTGATACAGATGTATCACATCAATAACGTCAGCTATGTTAAATCCCAAGTAATAGAAAGCTACTATAAGCTACTAAACTACAACTTAATTCTGGATTTTTGGTTAATTATCATATAGAATTCCGTGAAAAAAATATTTAAAAAATAACAAAGAACTTCCTTGAAAATTACTTTGATTTTGAGGTAGCTTGACAGTGTCTCTAGTTGTCAGCAAGTTAGAAATGTCAATTAACATAAGATGGGAACTTAGCCCTTTTGCCATTTTAGTATTGCATGCGAAGTCTACTATAGTGTTGTCGAGATGAACAGAAAGAAAATAAGTTTTTAAACACCCAATAAGAATAAAAATAGCGCCAGTAAATTTGAATGCGACGTAATATATGCACGCGCCACTTACTGCTTGTCTATAATTGGTTGTTTAAATACTCTTCTCATTTGTGGGGTCCCGGCCTCATCGCGTCGCTTAAAATTGTGGTTGGTCTGGTCGTGTATAAGTTGAAGTACTCTCGACTACGCTCTGAGCTATAATGAATTCCATCACATTGAGATAATGTGGAGTTCGTATTGTGGTTGGTTATTATGATTGACTAAATTTGTAGTAATTCGTGTAGTGACGGATTAAGTATACATTATGTCACAACTCCCTCTCAACCCGTCGAGGTCGTAAAAGGCGACTAAGGGAGTAACCTCATGCAGACAAGAGCACTGCGAGAAAAGGAAAATTGGAAATAAACCCTATACGGGTTGAAATATGAAATTTGTACTTATTATTAAACTGGCTATCACGAAAAAAATAAAAATGTCCTACTGATATTAATGCAAAAGTTATAAAGGATGTTTGTGACTCTCTCACACCAGAACGGCAGAAAGTATACAATTTGGCACCCAGATAGATTACAGTTGGTGGAAGCTAGCTAACTTTCGAATTTTTTATTTTTGTATTTTATTTGTTTGGCACAACAAACCGTTTACACAATGACACTTAATAACTAAACATTCGTTGAATAAAGTATAGAAATGGTGAAACTCACACCATTACCCACGTGTTGTTTAAAAGTGAAGTGAAATCGAAAACTTACTTTTTTTTTACGTTAGTAAAATTATTTGAATTTAGCATTTCTTCACCATTAGCAGATGGTAAGTCACTTGACTAGTACATATAAATTCCACAAAGTGGAATCCACATTGGTACTGCCGGTCTGCTAACGGTGAAGGAAAACATCGTGAGGAAACCCACATACCCTAGAAGAAATTCTATGAGTATGTCTGATCCACCAACCCGCACTAGGCCAGCGTGAGTGGATTATGGCCTTAACCCTCTCAGCTCTCTTGTTAGAGGAGAGGAGACCCGAACCCAGCAGTGGGACTTAATGGGTTGCTGATGATTAGCATTTCTGGTCACACCAGCTGCCCACTACGTGGTCTCCATTCGGTCATGTAGTATCATCTCATCTATCCAAAAGCCATTAGTATAAATTTATTACGTTCGTAATTTCGTATAACACACTAATTGCGAAATTGAATTACAGATGCTCTACAAATAATTACACTGTGGATCACGATTTCAGAAACGTAACACTTATTCTCAGGTAACAAATGTGGGAATTTGTTCAAAGAACCTGTAGACTTTATTGTTTCGGACAGTTAATTAAATATGTTCTAGTATAGGCACTAGTTTATTGTTAGGGTTCCGTACTGAAAAGGTACCAAAGGAATCCTTATGATCTCGCTCTGTCCGTCCGTCTGTTTCAGCGTTATATTTCGGAATCTACTTATGCTATCGACATGAAATTTGAAACAGTTTTAAACACCGCAGTATTTCCATCCATCTCAATTAAGATTTTAAAAATCGAGTAAACGTTTTTATATTTTTACCGTTCACAGTTTTTGAGTTAGGATTAAAAATATCATAAAAAGTATTATGATGACATGGAGCTGATCTGATGATGGCCATAGGAATTCCGTAAATTAACGGCATAATACCGTCGAGTTTGGGCTCATATGATTCGTCTTGACGAGTATTTTGTCTCTAGATGGTATCCTGGGTTTGATGATGAAGCTGAAAGGTAGCCATAGGATCTCCGTAATAAAACGATATATTCGCATATAGTGGGCTTGTTTGGTTTGTTTTGATCAGTACCGAATCTAAAAGCTTGTTTGAAAAATATATAGCGGAAATATAAAAATAAAGCGGTGTTCGCTGAGCGCTATGACATGTCCTTCTTCTAACGAGGTCTAAAGAGAGCTCTACACCTCTAACATTGCCAACGTCCATGAGCGGCGGTAACCACTTACCATCAGATGGGCAGCCTGCTCGTCTGCCACTTCAGGCAATAAAAAAAAACTAATTAAAACTTATAATATTATTTCTCAGATTTCGAGATAATACTCAACATGTACTCGTATACCTTTTGATATTAAGCTGTTAAATATTAGCAAGTAAATATTATTAGTATATTTAAGAATATGGTTCATGTGGTCGACACTAAAATGTGAAAGCTCAAGGTATCCGTTATTTTAGGATGTAAAATTAAACGCGTCTGGTTGTGATCGTTAAATCGAATTTCGGTTATTACGAGTATTACCTTCGTTCACTTTATTTTTCTCCCATGAGCTTTTATATAAGGTCGAATGTCTTTTGGGACACTCTTGTTCACTATTATGGTATTTATATTCTTATTTATATAGTGTGTTAGGTTCATTTTTCCATCTCGGGTTTTTGGAGGAAAGGAAGGAGTTGTGGTTAATCATGAATTGTTTTTTCGATTGTATGTCTTAATTGTGTACACACAACTCATAAATATTGTGTGGTCACTTCAAATTCACTACACGGAGCTAAGCCAGGTTTAGCTAACTTATAATTTTAATAGAAATTATTCTAAATACCTTTGTATTTATTCATTTATTGCCAAGTTCTACTTTATAAAAATACATATTATTATGAATTAAACTTGTAACACGTATATTCACTTTAATTAAATCACAACTAAAATTAATGTTATATAGTTATGGTTTTAAACGTTCGCTCTTTAGGCTATGAAAAATTCGAAGTTTTGGGTGAAATTACTAACACAAATGATACTGAATTGTCAATTTGGGATACATTTAAACAATACATGTTCTATATACACTAATGTTGAAATCAAAGACAAACTTTGGACTTAGTTGGACTATTACCTTACTATACAGCTGGGCTCGAATCTCCTCTCCTCTACCTAGAGAGCTGAGAAGGCTGATATGATGATGAAAAAAGCACCTTTTCGGCCAATTTCAGTACCTAATGAAATAAAAAATAATTTCCACTGTTCACATTGCTTTATATTTGTGTCTTAAGTTCATATATAACTGTTTCTAGAGGTGTTACAGTTGTTTGCGAGTGAATTCCCTCTGCACTGTCACCTCCGTAGTGTTTGTCCGAGTTTCATTAGCCGAGCAAACTGTTTGTTGTCTCTGACTTACCAATGCGTACGTGTTACAATATATAGGGTGTATTTCAAAGTTTTCTTATTCTTTGAATGGCCTAAACAAATATGTTTATTGTGGTTTTGTTCATGTTTTATCCTCGTTATATAGAAAGTAAATATTTTCTTTAAGAGAGGAAACTAAAAAAATAAATATCTTTCTGAGTATCTATCTGAGTCCTTTTTTAATTTATAAATTGTTGTCTTATATCCTTCTTATTGTTTATGTGTTCAGTGGCGTGTAAATGGAGAGGCCAATGTCCAGCTCTTTTAATAGGCCTTAAGTACTGGACAGCTTTGCTTACTTCTGGAGGGTAACATAGCAGCCATTCCCACACAACATACAACACCAGATCCCGTCCACTGAATTATGAACCAGGCAAGTTGCAGCACAGTCTTAAATTCCGACATCACCTTAAACTTTCACCTCGCTCTGCCTTCGTTAGCTGAGTAAACTGCGGCGCTCTATTGTTGGCTGTACAATTATTATGCACCTATATGTGCTGTACCAACATGATATTATATGCCAACGCCTTAGACCTTGAGATTTTATGAGCATATGCTGAATTATAATTATAATAGGCTACGGTAACCGCTTACCATCAGGCGGACCGTACGTCTGTTTGCCACCGTCGTGGTATAAAAAAAAAAATACAGAATAGACATTTTTTTCTGGACAAGTTAAGACTTCGATACAGATATCTGTTTGTTTGCCTAACATTTATTGTAAGGTTATTTATTTAGGTTTTCCCAAGGGACTAGGTACCCCATAGGTACTGTACCTATGGGGTTTTTCAAAAAAAGGAGTAAATAAGATTCTTTAGCGTCGGCAAGGCGCTCGTGATGCCTGGTCTTGCAGGCGCCCATAGACTACGGTAACCGCTTACCATCAGGCGGACCGTACATCGTAGTAAAAAAAATATTGTAAGTGTAACGTAACGTAGTTGTAAAAAAAAATATTGTAAGTGGAACTTGAACTTAGTACTTAACGATATTGTAAGTGAAATCTTTTGATAAAACTGACCTCAACTTACTTTTACTTCCATTCATTTATTGTTAATGAAATATACTATTATTGTCCGCTAGGTGGCGCTACATTCGACTGTACGTATTGTTCACAAAAATGCTCGGTTTTCATTGTCATGTTGAATAGAATCTGTGTGATTACGGTTAATCTGTAGGTACCTACAGGAAAGGATTGTGTTTATTTTTTCGATACCAAACCAAATGCCGGTTATGTGTTTTTTGTTGAATAAAATGATCTGAATTCGTTATTAGTCCTTTGTTTTCAGTTTAGATATATTGTGGGGAATTCGTTACAGGGTTTCTGATATAAAATTTGGGTTTAGAGTGGATATTATCTGATTTTATCACGGTCACGGCGTGTTGTTTAATAGCCAAATGCCTTTATTTTTGGATACCAGCGGCAGTTTCCACCAGAATAAGTACAAAATTAAACTAACATATTATTTGATAATAAACTGTGACTGAGCTAAAAATCCCCCAAAAGGTAAAATCCCCGACTCTTGCCAACAGACGAAAATACATATTTGCTAGTAAATCAAATATTGACTTACCCATTCGTTAAAACATTACAACTTCTAATATATTCATGCTATAAATACGTTCGCAGATAATAAAGTTTTATGTAGGTACAGTATGAGAAAGCAAAATGGTTATGTTGGATATATAAAAGAAAAAAACTAAAACGTAAAGTATGAACCACAAAACGGCGGTCCTAAATAAGCACACAACAGCCTCAAAGAAATGCTGTGAAACAAAGCGGAACGCTGACGTCCGAATATCTCTCTTTGATGGTGATCTGACACTCTTTGTGAGGATGTTGCTACCTGAATATAAATGAACAAGTTATTACGTCACTGCACCTGCTTCATTCTCATGAAATTAATTTTTGTAAATTTCTTATCCTCATCGCGCCCTTTGGGTGTTGTAAAATCTTCGAGGTCACACTCCTGGAAAAATTATCTAAATGATAATCTACTTTCTTAGTAAAGTTGTTTTAATATAACAAATTAATTAGCCTGAACGATTCCTTTAGATATAGAAAAGCAGACTAGGGGGAAAATATATAATAATACTTACATTCATAAAAAAATAAAAGCTTATAGCTCTGTACTAACCCGTGTTTGTGGTTTACACCGTTTTGTCGTAGTTTGTTATCCTCCCCATGTAAGAGAGCCCCTTGCTGAGCAGAAGAGCGTTAGAGATTTTAATTCAAAGGTATCCTCAAATTGTACATAATAGGCACTTATAGGATCCATGTAGTGACGGATTAAGAATACATAATGTCACTACCCCATCACAACTAGTAGGTGTCGTAAAAGGCGACTAAGGGAGTAACCTTATGCAGACAAGAGTACTGCGAGAAAAGAAAAATTCGAAACAAGCCCTATACGAACCCGTCTGGCCAGCGTGGTATAGTAGGCTAAATTCCCTCCACATTCCTTGGAGGAGACCCATGCCCAGCAGTGCGACATGGGCTGAAGTGCTGATGATGATCCTAAAATTGAAGTATTACGAAAGTAAGTACTTATTATTCAAGATCGTGAAATGGTTACAATTTTCACTCACGATGAAATTACGGTTCTTATCAAAACTGGCCGCTCATTGGTCAGGAAGTCAACTAATATTCTTGGTGATGTCACGAATGCAGGTTCATTAACTTTTTCAGACCCTCGGGAAATAGCGAACCACAATTCAAGTCTGTTACGTAATTCTCCGGTGTACGGGCATTTGATACGTTTCTCGAAACGTGAATAAGTTTTCGTTTCGTATTTCTTCTTCAGTTAAATACAAACGAGCTCAAGTAGGATCGTTATCATGTTATCTTTGGTTGATTATAGAGTCTTGGAGTACTGCAAGGTCTTCGAAAGGTCCAAGGTCTCGGCCCTGAGACAAGAACATCAATAAACTTTCATTAACTTGAGTTTTTATGCCTCTGAGATATTTTAATATTAGGTAGATAAGTCAAGGTAGTAGCTGAACAAGGACACGGAGTACACGCATGCCATTGATTGATTCTTACTCTGTTTAAGTTGTGGCCCAAAAATATATTTCTCTAAAGAAGCTTTCCCACAGTGCGTAATTCTGTAGATTGTCATGCACGCACACTATTACAGACTTGTCTGCGCTTCTTTTCTGCGTCCGTGCGCAATACCACACACCGTGGAATGCCGACCTAATACAATGTTGCACGCGATCCAATAAATTATTGATTACAGTATAATTACTGAAATTAAAAGGAACTTGATGTTAAAAATAAATGAAATGAACAATCAGGATAATAACAATGATGAAGTATATTTAGAACGTAAAAATATATGTATCTATACGTATATATTTGTAATTGTAACAAAAAGGTTAAACATAAATACTACTTATATACGAGAATTGTTTATCTTAGTTAGACGTGAGATAGGCACATGTTGCGGCGCCTTGTACCGACTGTAATAGAGAGAATTTAGTTTTATTTATGGTTCCGTGAACTTGATAAGAATTGTGTGCTGGCTAACAAATGTGTTATTTGTACTAAATAGAGTTACTTTGAATGTTATTTTATAAGGTTGGTATGTATCAGAGCAACATGATTTTGTTCATAGCTGTTGAATGATTGAAAAATGACTAATTTATCACTATAATGTTATTTCATGGGACAAGATGAAGCTACGGCTGAAAGACAGAGCATGTTGTGTCTGAAAAATAATAAATTTTTACTTTAAAAGCGGAGTATTTACCTATATACCCTGTGGGAGTCATTAATTTTTGAATATTGTTTTCAGTGCTTTTTAACTGACGTAATTTTAACCTTGTTTCAAAAGTAATATGCTGATGATCGTATATGGCACTCTGGACTTATTTTGGCCCCATCGGCAAAAGTTTTAACTGACCACGAAGGCATTTAGAATCTCAATCCCTTTTTCTGGCTACCCCATAAGACGGTAGTATTAAAAGAGTCATAAACTGACTTTACGTGTTTTAGAGCTGCTAATATATCTTTTATGTCTCAATAAAGCCTACTTTATATAAAAAATCTATGATATTATAAAGTTGGACAGTTGTAAGTGCTAATCACAGGAGCGAGCGATAAGATCTAGATTTTTTTACACTAGGTAACATTAATTGTGGGATGTTCACCCCGCGAAGCAGTGGAGTTAGGCGCGAGTTAAAGGTAGTAACTACCCTCCGTTCAAACAGCCGTCTGCCCGTATATATATATATACTTCCACCTTATTAAACCTCGCAACAATATAATAATATCTCTGTTTTTCTGCTAGTAAGTAGTGGTCTCCGAGGGAACGGCTTTTAAAGGGTCAGCGACGGGCATTTGAGCTGATGGTGTTGCAGGTGCTCATAGTGCTCGGTAACCGCTTATCATCAAGCGGACTGTATCTTGCATGCGACCATCGTAATTCCACCATCACCATGATTATCCTATCAGCCCAACGACGTCCACTGCTGGACATAGGACTCACCTAACTTCCGCCACAGCGAGCGACTTTGTGCCGCCTGCATCCAACGACAACCCTTACCAGGTCGTCAGTCCATCTCGTGGAGGGTCGCCCTACACTGAACCCATGGGCGACTCCCTCCCCATAGTAATATAGAACATTTTTATCGATTCTTGAAGTTCCCATCTTGCAAGCCTTTCCATTAATCTAGGTTGTTTATTATTCAAGGGACGGTCTAGATTAGGGTCCGGGACTCTGGGAGTAGTCTAGCGACGGGGCTCTAGGGACTCAGGTAGTGTCGCTGTTCAAAATGTATTATTGATAGGCCTTTTTGATTATTGAGTTTTGGTGTATTTGATGTTATTGTGTTTGATATTTTATTTGATGTTGAGGTGTAGTTTTGGTTTTTATTTACTAATGTTATAGGTTTAAGTGTTCTTGCTTGTCTATAATAATGGGAGATTTAAATGTGTTTTCGGATAGAATAAGACCAGTTATAGCTTGCCGCTTTTACGATTAGGTACGTTGTACTTAATATTATAGTCCGTCTGTATATTAAGCAGCATTCTACAAAATCTGTTTATACAAGAGTGATACTTTCTTACATTTTGTTAAGTGAAGCCACGTGATAATCATATAGCTGCTTTTGGAGGGATTGTAGAATTCCACACAATAATAAGGTCCATAGCCGGTGTCTATATATTAGTTCGTTAAAATCTTTTTTTTAATTTCATGTATATTATTTTAAGATTATATACTCACAATCTACTGAAATATAAATCTTTACATAAAATTCTAAGGCGCAAATTGTACCCATAATACGACACAAATTGTAGTTATTAGACGAACAATCTCCTGTAAAATTTGTTCCTTCAAATTCGTGTACGTTTGAATGGAATTTTCCTTGTATTATGTAGATAAGCACACGTATTCGTGCCTAGTATTAACGCGATCACTGAAAGACACGCTCTGTCTGCGTGTAATACAGTTGATGTTGCTTTTAACACGTCTCTGTTGTCGGGCTTATGGAGGCTCTACGGCGTTGGTCTTCATCTAACTTCGAGTTTATGTTCAATGAAAATGGTTGTTATGGTACAGTAAATATTTGACCGTCTAGTTATGTCTAGTTAGGTACGATTCAGACCAACCGGCTCGCATCGGGCCGGGCCGGGCGACGTTTTACAATGCGGTAAAGAACATTGAAATGTATCAACAGTAATTACAGTTCATATTTGCATGCAACTTACGCATAGTTACCTCCGTTGGCATCCTGCGACGCGTCGCGACGGCCGACCGGCTCCGACCGGCTCCGAAGACGCCGTCGGCATCCAATCGGCTGCCGTCGGGTCCGTTCGGAGCCGGTCGGCCGTGTGTCGTACGGAGATTACGGTGCAGCAACAGCTAGCGAATCATTCAAGTTGTGTTCTTCAAGCGACAGTTTACAAGTAAAAAATGGATACGGAAGAAAAACTAATTTCTTTAGTTCAGACATATGATTGTGCGGACGCTGTCGGCTGCCGCGGCACCCGTACGGCTACCGCGGCAGCCGTAAAATGCCGCGGCAGCGGTACGGCTCCGACGGATGCGTTCGGCTGCCGCGGCACGCGTACGGCTCCGTTCCGATGCGGCTCGACGCGAGCCGGTTGGTCTGAATCGTACCTTAGGCATTCTATGTAGGAGTTTAATAGGTACTAGAAAATAAGCTAAATTTTAACACATTTTTCTGTTAATATTTATCGTTGACCTCTAAAAAAACCTATCTATGTTCTGTGTCGACAGTGGACGCCCGTCCGTCTCACTCATATGGTCTTTCTTCTCTTATTTCATGGCAGCTATATTGCTGAGTTAAGACCTCTTTTGTCTCGCACATATGTACATACAATATATAATCATATTAAAGCAGTTAGTAGTTATTATTTATTAGATAAGTCTAAATTAAGTTTCACTGCATTAATATTAACATTTTTTCCAGTTAAGTATTGTGAGAACAAAATAAATATTTTTCTTTCTTTCTTTCTAGTCGTGAACAGCTAAGCTGAACTTTAGCAGAAGTAACTGGGGGCTAGTTTATTCGAGTGAATTTATATGAAATAAGGAAGTGCCTTCTAGTGACAATATTTTGAAATATACGTCTTCATCATCATTATATAATAATATAATAATATTCTACCACATTTACACAGCGCCATCTAGTCCCAAAGTAAGCAATTATATTTGCTTGTGTTATGGGTACTAAACAACTCATCACACAAAGATTTGTCCTGGGTGGGGATCGAACCCACGACCTCCGGTTTAGCAGTCAGGGTCACTAACCACTAGACCAACAGGCCAGTCGATATAAGCCCAACGACATCCACTGCTGAACATAGGCCATTTTATATGTCTTATATCTATATAAAAAGTAACATTGTTACGATCCTCTGTACAGTCGTATACGCAAAGCTCAACGGTAATTCAGACCTTACAGAATAGATACGATTTCCAACAATGAATGTGACAAGAATCACGGATATTTTTCTCCATTACTTTACTCAATTTATCAACCTTACTACTTTTATCTTTCCTTTTCAGTCAGTCAGGTTCGACCTATTCGAAGGGTTGCTCTTTACGTTGAAAAACTAGTTTCAAAGCTCAATTTAGTTTAGTTTTTTCTTTGCGCAGGTGCATAAAGCTACAAATATTTAGAGTCTATCATCTTCCATTCTTCGCACGTTACAATGTTTTATCAATTTTGTCTAATATATCGATGTATGAAGGAGATGACGACCATCTGTGGCGCTTGGCATGCCACGTTGGAGCTCAGCCAGCGATGTTAATGTCAAGACCACGCTTTCACGACACACTTTCTTGATTACATACCGTTTTTGGTTTGTTTTATACATTAGATGAAATATGACATTGCTTTCAAGAGTTTTCTTTTAAGATTTAAGACAATGATGTATGATACACGCTTTTAAATAAACTTTTGCATCGTCACCGGAACTTCCAGATAATGTTAATATACTCGTATGTATTTTGTCATGATTTCAATCGGTTGAATTTCAATCGAATTTTGGTTGATTCATGGTTTCAAAAACAAAAATATAGGATAAGCCGTTGATAAGTATATTTATTCAGATCTAATATAACAATTTCAATTAAAATAATTGTCAAAATTGTCGCGGACGGAGGCAGTTCGCTGTGGAAAAAGGTTTTTGTGTTTTACTTTTAGTTCTTTTTTTGTGAGCTTCATGCGCCGGATAATATTTCATTCGTCAAATGTGAGTCTGTGACAAATGATTTATATAAAACATGTATTTTTCTGTACAGAGTAGCTGGTACATTACGTTCTTAGGATAATTTAACATTTTGTTATAAGAAATGTATTTTTATATAGTTAGCTACAACAAGGAATACAGTCCGCGCGATAGGAACATATTTCCACAAAAACATTTCTTAACATTTTGGTACAGAATCCAAAAATTTTAATATTCATTCATTTCTTTGGCACAGCGACACGAAGTAAGCCTTGGCCTCCGAAACAAGATATCTCCAATACAGGCTATCATAAAACATATTTCTTCGTAAATAAAAGGCAACAATAGCACCCTATTATATGATATAGTTATCTAACTAAACTCATTTTGAGACTAATGCAGAAAAACTCGACAATCCACTTATATCGAGCCAAGAGCCGGCAAGTTGTGGGTCAAGTGTAGACTCGAGCCGAGACTGAGAATGGCCCCCACGACAAATGTAAAGTAGGAAACTATTTGACACCAGCAGATTGCTTTAGTTAAGTAAATAAGGACCTTGGAACATTGTCCCTCGACGCATTCTTCGCTTTATACAAACTGGTGTTGTTAACAAAAACTCTGGAATAGTAGATGTGAAATAGATTTTAAAAAGGAATTCAGAAATGTAAATAAATCTAAATATAATGTGATTAGGTGTGGTGTCTTAATTGCAGGCGAGCGGCACAAAATCGCTCGCTGTGACGGAAATTAGATGAGGCCTATGTATAGTAATGTACCTCATTGGGCTCATATGATGTGGTGTTGACGACTTTGAAATCCGAATTTTGACTGACAATATTTCTAGGCTTAAATCCTGCAGTCTTCTACTTATCGAGTCGAGTGTGCTATATATACTTATCTGATGGTGCAATTTATCAAGTCGCCCGGAAGGCTTGTCGAACCCTGCAGTGATTACAAAAAAGCAGAGTATTGTTTCGAACAATGTGTAGACGAGACTAGACTCGATATTTACAATTATAATGCGCGTGCCGCTTAGTGCACGTGTATTCGATTGTTTATGAATTATGACAGTTCTTTCCTATTAAATTACACTAATTTTATCTCATTAATCTAACGGTGTGGTGCTCTGCGGCGTCACTTTACACGCTACCCAAATTGTAAATTACAGAAGATTGTAACTATCCATTTTTTTTTTAATAATTGTCGTGAGTTTCTTGCCAGTTCTTCTCATAGCTCCACCCCGTCAGCGAACTGATCGTAGGCAAATTTGCGGACACTACTTTTCGGATAACCTGTTACCATTCTTAACTTGTGACTTTCATATTCATTGTTACTTTGTAACCTAGATGAATAAACAAGATTTCATTTCATTTCTATTTTTGTCTTCACTCTACTTTAGTCGAGATTCAAGCGCCATATTAAATTTTACTCAACAAAAATATTTCGACCAGAATCTAGGCATACCTGTGCAGGTATCTTATGAATATTTTCTCAGGACCGTGCTAAACAAAATATATAGGAAAGGTTCGCCTCCGCAGTATTACGATTGTTTTACGTAACACAACTATTACTTTAGTTCCTCGAAGGGGTAGGCAGAGGTGTGTTACATCCACATCTCAGCAGCTACTTATGTTAATTCTCACCCATGTAATAGGGCCCTTTGCCAGAATAGTGCGCGTACGTAGATTTGTCATTAGTTTGAACTAGAAGTCTAGAAGGCTAAACTTGAATGAAAATAAGAAATATATTGTGATCGATTTTCTATACGATAAGACATTTATTCACTTTGTTGTTTGTCACCCAAGCTACACTACTACTGTTTGACACTATTGTTTTTCTTATGAAAATTTTAACGTTGATTGTTTTCTTTTTTTCAGGTAAGTGACTACTGACTGCAATATATTAATGAAGAGTTTGGATCTTCTGACAAAAGGTTTAATTGCAATTAAATAAAACCATATTCATATAAAATAAATTTTAATTACAAATAATAATTTTCGCAAGTCATTAAAGTTCATTAGCAAACACGTACCCACAGACTAACTTACATAAGTAAACCCCTAGAGTACAATAAAACCTAAGTAAAGTCATCACGCCTGCCCACCACGTGTCATAACCATTCAGTTACAAATAAACCAGTCTATAAACTCAACATGTCACATAAGCCTATTAAAAACCTCGTAGACACACCTACCACAACAAATACCGACTTTAGTGATACAAAATAAGGTTCAATTTTGGTTTGGTAATCTGAAAATTGGGAGACAGTGACCTCGGCTGGTCCCATGGTGTTGCTCGGCCTTGGCATCGTGCCAGATAGCCAATGTCAATGGCATGTGCCAAATGCCATGCTCACTGGAGTATGGCACACTTCCTTGTTTGTTCATTGAGATTTCCTTCAGGATTTTTGTGTGTCAGCCTTCAGATATTGATTATTTGACGGAGATCTAGGAATAATTATAAATGCTGTAGTCTATAATGTTTGTTATTCTTTCAGGTAAAAACTATGGAACGGAATGAATGATTCATCTTACACGTAATAGAACTAGGTTTTTTAATTAACGCATAACTTCCTTCTATCCCGATAACTTTGAGTCACGCGGATAGAAACGTGGCCGGAACTCTGGTGTTTTCGTATAATTATTTTTATTGATACATTGATTATTATATATGAAAGTAACCGCATACCATCACACGGATAGAAAGCCAGTTTGCCACTATCACCAAAAATTATACATACAAATACTTCACTTTAAAATGGATGCCAATTTTGTTTTGAGTCAGTTCTCACAACGGAAGCGTCAAGAAATCTTCATTGCAAATTGTCCAACAGCGCGGTACATGTACTGTATTGAAATATTGAGAAATTCTCTGAAGGCTATATTATTTACACGTTCAGCTCTCGCCTCAGCGGTGCCGCATACTCGATTTGATTTCCTTTGTACAATTGGAGTAGAAACTTGAAGCTACCGCGGGACTTATGCAGCGATTTTCTTCACTAGCTTCCGTACGCGTCGTATATCGGTAAAAGTAGCCTACGTTCTATTCCAGACTATTTATCTGTGTGTCTAATAATTTGTATTTGCGACGCCGCTCTGGCGTGATTGGTTAATAAACATCCATATATTCATCCATCATTATTTGAGCTGTCCTTATTATCAATAATTGACATAGTTATACTCCTATAATTATATTTAGACAGCCGCTTCTGTCTAGACTTTAGAAGCATGCGACAGTCGAACTCTTATTACGTGGGTTTAAACTTAAAAGCTTTCCACACAATAACACAATTTTCCCGTAGATTAGAGGTGTACACATGTCACTACATGGACAAAAAAAATTGAGAGGATAGGTCTCTTTAAATCTACTTTGAAGAATGACATGACATAAGCTCTTAGCACTTAGGTACTGGATAAATCTTATAAACGTCATAAGTTAAGAATCAAACAAAATCAAATCTGAAAAAAAATTGCCAATTTGCCTACGACGAGTCCCATTTAAACCACAAGAAGATGAATTTAATTATATGAATATAATGAAAGTCGCTCGCAGTGGTGGAAGTTAGGTGAGGCTAATGTCCAGCAGATGACGTCATTGCGCTGATATGATGATGATGATGAATGATGAATGAGGAGTCAGATGAAAATAAGCGTATTTCTGAATATTGACTCGCTTTGTACTTGGTATCCATGAACGAATTTTATTACAGAATCATATCTTTATGCTAGGATCGGCAAATACTCATAAAAGAGGAGATATCAACTGTTTATGTAGCGGCGGGTGTTTGTGTGTGCCCATCATAAAAGTGTAATGGATTCGAATCTGTTTATTGCGTTTTTTGGGAAGAGTTTTTTGTGCTCTATTCAGGGATAGGTATCTTATGCGGTGTGGCTTTTGAATTCATGGGTTTTATATGGAAGATGTAAATATAAGAAAGTGTGTTCATATGATATGAAACTCGTTATTTTATGTGTGGTATTTCATGTCCAATTGCGGCAAAGTAATAAATATGTAAGATGAGTTCTTAGCTTTAATCCTGATCGGGATTCTCGAACATTCTGCTCAAGGAGACACTGTTTTTATCATATTATTAGGTATTACTATATTTGTTCCTATGAGTTTCTATAGATATTGGAATTGTAAGTATTCTTTGCGGTATTATCTTTGCATTTTTTTAATATGTATGTATGTAACAGAATTTCTCTAAAACTTATGGTACGATTTTGAATAGACAATTACTAAGACTCTGTACATATTACAATTGAGAATGTTTTTTGGGGCGATCATGTTAGAGCTAGGTTCATATTTCTAACCATAGCTTTCATTTTCAAAAATATTTTCTTTAGTCTTATTTCGTTTTTAATAAGCTGTACTCGGCGCGTAAAATATGGACAAAATGCCACCAAAATAAGCTGTACTCGGCGCCTGAAACATGGACAAAATGCCACCAAAATAAGCCGCAAAAAGCACGTTCCTCAATAATACGCTACATTTATCCAAAGCCGTAACAAACTTGTTTATGCCGTTACTCATTCACTCAAAGCAAATTAAATTGGGCAGCCATTAAATTTTCCCATCATAAAACCGGATGCTGCGTGTTTTTTTGCACAACATCATCTGAGAGAGGGTGGGGTCCCCCCCCCCCCCCTCCCCCTCATCAAACTACCTTTTGGTCGTTTAACCTCGTCTTTTGATCTCAGAATTTATTGTGTCGCGGTAATAAATAGTAAACAGTATATTGTTTATGGTTTACTGCTGGGTCAGTGCTTAATTAGGGAATTCTTGTCATTCTTGTCAGATTGATATGGTTCAGGGCTATATAATGAGGTCAGGTCAATTTCAGCGCTCATTTCTCCACGCTCGTGGAAACTTTGTTATAAAATGCTGACTGCGGAGTTTCCAGAGGGACTACGTGTCCTTGTTGGAATGTGTTTTATAAAGAGCATTTTTTTTTCTAAGGTAGTGGCACGGTGTAATGTCGTAAAAGGGGACTAAGGGATAATATAATCTTATACAGACAAGAACACTGCGAGAAAAGGAAAATTCGAAACAAACCCTATACCAATCCGTCTGGCCAGCGTGGTATAGTAGGCTAAATTCCATTTACATTCTTTGGAGGAGACCCGTGCTCAGCAGTGTGACTTCTATGGGTTGAAATTATGATGAATGATTACCACCATTGTGGTATAAAAAATATACGTATAAATAATAATATAATATAATAGGTAATATTCTACCACATTCACACAGCGCCATCTAGTCCCAAAGTAAGCAATTATATTTGCTTGTGTTATGAGTACTAAACAACTGATATATCTACTTAAATACATTTTTTTTTTAAATACATACATATTATAGATAAATTACACCCAGACACAGAACAAACCTTTTATGCTCATCACACAAAGATTTGTCCTGTGTGGGGATCGAACCCACGACCTCCGGCTTAGCAGTCAGGGTCACTAACCACTAGACCAACAGGCCAGTCGAAATAATCTAGACGTATTTGTTAAAATTAGGTAACACATTATTAGATTCCGATATCGATATAAATTAGTTTAAGCTAATCAGCCTGATCCTAACGTACGAAGGATAATTAAGTTTACCTCGGAAGAAAGTAGTTAACTGTTCGGGAGGGCGAACGTGGTTCGTACTTTCGAAGTACGGTAAAGATTTTTGTTTGGTCAATATTGGATCGTCAGTTGCGTTTAAAATGGTGGACTTCTATCATAAAAGAGACTTGATCATAATAAAATTTAATCTAGAGTAGACTATTATAAAGCTGAAGGGTTAGTTTGTTTGGTTAGTTGAACGCTAGAGTCTCAGGAACTACTGGTCCGATTTAAAAAAAATAATTTTAGTGTAGGATAGCCCATTTATCGATGAAGGTTATAGGCTATATAAAACCACGCTGCGGCCAATAGGAGCTGAGCAATTGCCAAACAAAGAACGACGGGAGTGAAGCCCCGCGCGACTTCTAGTTAAGTATATAGTTAAACTTACTCGTATTTATACTTTAAATATAACAGATACATTGAGCAGTTAGGTAACAGGTTGCGGGGCAGTTTACTTAATGTTTTGTTATCAGTAAGTTGGTGAACCGGCTCTGTTTTACTTACGTACGTATACAAGTTCTATCATAACATTTACTTTGACTGTGTTTTTTAACCGACGAGGATAATAACGAGTTCCTCTTCGTTTATGTAGTTCATTTTAACGTTTAGAAGTTTGTTGATTTTAAAGGTACGTGTGATGTGAAACGTCGGGCAAATAAATAAGGTATTTACTATTCCTTATAATATAATACGTGACGTAGACCCGTTTTAAAGAAATTTAATACGTGTGATTTAGCAGTTTTTTGTATATTATTTGTCTAATAGCGACTGTCATAACCGTGTAGTGACGGATTAAGAATACATAATGTCACTACCCCATCTCAACCTGTGGGTGTCGTAAAAGGCGACTAAGGGAGTAACTTTATGCAGACAAGAGCGCTGCGATAATAGGAAAATTCGAAACAAACTCTATATCAACCCGTCTGGCCAGTGTAGCATAATAGGCTAAATTCCCTTCACATTCTTTGGAGAAGACCCTTGCCCAACAGTAGAACGTTTATGGGTTGATATAATGACTATCATCGTGGCGTAGTGGTTAAGGTGGTCTCCTCGCCATTAACATTGCTGTGTCGTGAGTTCGATCAACACACGAGATAAATATTTGTTTCGTGTCTGGGTGTACTTTGTTCCCGTTAATTGTATGTTTGTAAAGTCCCCCCGCGACACAGGATATGTTTACTAGTGCGGGGTTTCATCCCACTACCAAGCCATTAGGACGAGATAAAATAAGTTTCAATGTGTACTTCGATTTATTGTTTAGCATTTTAAAAAACATGTTCAACTTTTAGCATTTCATTCTCTAAATATTAGTAGTAAATAGGTAGTAATTAGTGTTCGTCTGCATAACAAGTGGGATAGAGAGCTTAACGTAATTTCCGAAGCACTCAGCTCTTCGTAAACAGCACTAAGCGAAGACTGAGAGGTTAGTTACATCGTATGGAGACTTACGAGTCGATGAGTTAGATGTAAATCGGTCACCGGTGATCGTGTTATATATGGTTAAGTATGCCCGTTAAGAGCAAACGTCGTTATTTTTCTTCATCATTATCATATCAGCTGGAGGACGCCTATTGTCGAACAAAGCCCTCCTCAAAGATTTTCAATAGGACTGATTCCAGTATGTGGTTTGCTTCTATCGCAATCCTGTGGTTCGGATCAGAACATATAGGTGGACGTTCTACACTGCGTTTGTCACACAACATTCACAGACAGCATCATTCACAGAAACAAACCAAGATAACCCATATCGATCAGCTCTTCAACTATCTGTACAATGCACTGTATAACGTTTACTCAATAAACCTCGTCAAATGTGTAGGTAACGGGACGTGTGATCACATAACCGGGTTTGTTTTATCCGGCTCGATCGACCCGTATCACACGGATAAACCGGGATTTAACACGGGTATTTTTGAACTGTTTGCCCTTATATAGAGAGGGTTTTTGAGCCGCTAAAATAGCAAATAACAGCTGGGTTTTCGTATGCAGTTATTGCAGTGCATAGACTAATTAGTTCTGCTGAACTTGATATGTCTAGCTACCCTACATATATATGTAGGGTAGCTAACAATAAAATCAATATGCTGGGGAGACTTTTGCGTCATACACAATTATGGAGTGAGTCCTTTTGTAAACTCTCTTTTTAAAGAACCTTCTTGCAAATATACTATGACCTGCATGGTCCATTGCCGCTTCTTTTGATGATTTAGCAGATAAATATAGTCATAACTTAAATGTGTTGTAGCTCAACATAATTCTGTCTAAAGAAGGAAAATGTTATATTCAAATAGACTATGTCTTAAATACGTCTACGTCCAGCAGTGGACTGCAATAGGCTGAAATGATGATGATGTCTTAGATTAAACTAAAAGACTTTTTATACGATAATATTCTTTGGTCTTGATAGAAGTTAAGACTAACGTGAAATATAAGTTTACTACAAAATATAATTTATTGCAGTCTTATTGTATAGCCATAACTCTTATTTAAATGCCCTTACAGGAATATTCAATTCAAAAGCTTATACTTACATATACAAGCACATTAGTCATGGCACGAAGAATATTTAGAGTCCTTAAATGCGATAGTAGATAGATTTATAGCGCTTGCCATCTGCGACTTTATAGAATACTACCGTTTAGTATTGATGGCATTCAATAGACGACACGGCAGCTCCTTATACGCTGAATTGAAACTTATCACAGTACTATTAAGAGTTATGTATGTAGCTTACATACTGTATATAAATCCTACTAATATTATACTCGTAATTGCGAAAGTTATGATGAATGTATGGATGGATGTTTGACACTCAATCACGCAAAACGGCTGAAGAGGTCTCTATAAAATTTGGTACACAAATAGAGTACCGGGCGGAGCTGTGGACAGAAGCTATTGGATTTGTGGATATGGAATTTGTTTTTGGATTCCTTGTGTCATGTAACTGAACGGAATGATATCACACCATGCACACATGCATATATTGCAAATGGCGTCAACTTTGAGGTCAAGACAAGACAATTATTTTTGTCGTGTATTTGTTATACTTTTTGAACGATTTTTTTTTAACGAGAACACTAAATGTTATTATGGCTTCAGTCCTCTGTAGGGTGGTGGACTTCCCCAGGCGGGCGGCTCATTTTGAGCAGAGGCTACATCTTTTAAAGTGGAGTTAGAGCATACCTTTATGTCTGTCAGTTGTACCAATGAAAAATGTACCCAATGGTGAAAACAATAAAGTGAAAATTCCCGCACAATAAAATTCAGCCTACACTCCTTACCACAAATGAACGTCATACTAGTCTACATAATGCGTACGTTTTGTTCGCCTACCCTCTTTTGTACACGCTTTGTACGTTGTTTCTCAACCGTATGTATGTTTTCATTATACCTAGTGATTACTTAAGCTATGAATGTAACAATGCGAACATTAGAATTTTTATTTATGGCCGAGGTCGAACGGTTCTGCAATTTTTGATATTGCCTACCCGTAACAGTTGAAAGGATTGTTATAAATAAATATTTTTATTTATATGTACTGATTGTGTTGAAGAATTGTAAGGGTACCACTTACGAGTGTGGAATTATGCGTTTGCAAGGTTACGAAACTAATCTTACTGAAAGTATGAAACAGTTTTTTATTTATCAGTGTTCAACCAGGATGAACAAGGTGTTAGTGATGCCTGTGACAGGCACTCCAACATAACCAACAGTAAAAGCTTAACTGTTATAATAATATGTAGTAAGTCTTAAAATTATTAACTTGGATGTCATTACTACTCTTCACATTGTATTTTTAACAATAAATTTTAACAGTATTTTTTTCAATTAATTATATTATTGGCATTATATTCTGATATTATATTAATTTGTTTATTGGCTTTTAGTCGCTTTTCTTCGATTTATAGAACCATTTAAATATATCGGAATCACAAACTTTTATTGTTCTACCTACCTTTTACATTCTACCTAGACAAAAAACTACATGACATTCAATTTGTGCTGAAAAAGGCAATGAACCTGTACACTTACCTGCCTAATACCGTTCAATATAACCCCTAATAAAGATAACGAATTTCCTTCAAAACAACTCCAGAGATGTTTTGCTCGTTTTACTTCAGTTTCTAGTTGCAGACGGGCGACTACCTCATGTATTATGTAAAAGTAACTCATTAATATCTTCAATAGTAACGTTGTTAGTTTATAACGAGTACTACACCTTAGGGCTGTTCCCATCGAACACTGAGCCGCGGACGCCACGGACTTGCTTGATATTCTACAGACGATATTTTATATTACGTTTCCATGATGCATCCGTAGAGTACGCACTGGAAGCCACGTTCAGTATTATAAAGGAGCGGTAAATTAGCGTTTTTGTTATGAAAAAATATCAAAGCTAAATTTGTTAATATTGAAACTGCGAATAATAATATCAAAAAAATTTCGATAATCGAAATTCGATATTAAAGGTGGCTTATTTTTTTTAAATCGGGGATGAGATGCAGTCATTGTCGCTAGGTTCTGTAATTGCTATTCGTTTCAGAGATTTACCATTTATGTATGAAAGTGGTCCCTTATCCTACGTAAATTATTATCAGATATCTTGAACTCCTAGCTTTACTTCTTCACCGTGGATTTCTTTGGCAAAGGCATATTATTCCACCGTGCAAATATGATAATGAAGATTTTTTTTACTCTCGTTAGGCAAGCCCAGCTATTTGTATATTACACGTTATGCGTTTCAAACACTCGTCTAGTTCATAACATGGCACGAGGTACTGCGGGTCCTTGTTTCGACGGAGTTTGTAGTACAAGTTAGGTAGGCCTCGGTACCCTTCCCGCATAAATAAAACATTAAACAAAACTTGGTCTACTTTTTTTCGGGTAGGAGCTAAAAAGTGAACACAAGTTACAAATTCTGTAAACTTATATTTAATTTTAAAATTATAATTAGCTATTTTAAAGTGCCTAATCTGTGTTATTAGAGCATATTAGACAAGTACTAACATAAGTACTACTTTTTATGTGAGATAGGAGTGCTTACTTACCACCTGCCAGCTATTAACACAATCAACACACAGCACATCTAGATAACATTACATACATTACTTTACTACTACATTAAAATGTCACAACAAAAGTCCCAGGAAACTCAACTTAAGAAGATCAAGGCTGTAGAGAAGACCATGCAAGAAACTTTTGCTAGAGGGTTGGCTGAAATACAAGCTCAGCTTAATAGCGGTGGCTCCAAAGACACTGTTGCTCGAGTTGCAGAGGAGTTTCGGGTATTCAGGGAGCTAGTGTTCCAGATGCTTGGTGTGCTCCGCTCTCAGATTGCTGAGTGTGACCGCATGTTTGACAGCATTGAGACCAGACATCGTCGTAAAGCAGTCATCTTCTTGGGTGTCAGCGAAGAGGAAAAGGAAGACTGCACTGATATAGTGGTAAACATTGCTCGTGACAAACTGGGCCTCAGTGACATCTCAGCCAACAACATCTTGCTGTGTCATCGGTTAGGTACCCAGAGCAAGGACCACTCTCGTCCCATCTTAGTGCGGTTCTCATCACTTAAGCTGAGGACAGAAATTTGGAGGGCTAAGACCAAACTTAAGGGTTCTTCTATTTCGGTTAGGGAATTCCTCACCAAAACCCGACAAGCAATCTTTGGCAAGGCCCGTCAACACTACGGTATGAGAGCTGTCTGGACACAGGAGGGCGCGATACTGGTGAAGGTGCCTGATGGAAGCCGTCACAAGATTGTCTCAGAGCATGAACTTGATGCCTTGCTGAAAAAATACCCAGACAAGGCTTCTTCAGAGCCCAAGAAAGGTGCCGGTATCTCTGCAGGTGCAAACCAGCCTAAAGGTCGTTAGTGATTAGTGTGCGGTATGTGTCTGTTTCTCTTAGTATAGCTCCAATTATTCAGCTAATCTTTATAATTAATATCTTGTTTTGGTTTCTTTTACTATTTATGTTAGTACAGTAAGAACCAGCCGCCGTATACTTTAGATTTATTTTGTGTTTGAAACTCTTAATTAACTATTACTTAAAACTATTCCTCCTTCATACATAGTTTACACTGAACCTTTATGTATTTATAATTACCCACTTAATTACTTAATAATGTACAGGTTGTTTAGTAAGTTGCATAAATTATTGACAAAACAAATCTGACAATAAGTATTGTATTGACATTGACAGTATTGACACTTGGCATTATACACAGTGTCATGTACGGTGAGCTGCGTTCCGAATTCTAGAAAAAAAAATTTTTTGTTTAGTTTTTATTTACTATATTAGAGGTCAAAACTTGTTATTGTACGTTCTATATTGTTGATGTTATACTTTTATTTTTTTTTCTTCTTCTTTTGTCTTTTATAAATGTGTTTTAATTTCAGTTAGCTGGCGGGTGGTGCAGAAGCAATAACATTGCCTCTTTCCTCATAATCAACAAATAACTATTAATTATATTTTATTTTATATCTTATTTATTATATTATATTTATGTTATCCTCAGATGATGAAACATATCACTCTGCGAACGAATCTGCTAGTGTGTCGAATGATGATAGTTTTGGTTCAGTGACCGGGACTCTGGGTGACTTTGTACGGGCAACTTTTAATCAGTTACCTTGCAGATTATTTAATGTTTGTCATATCAATGCTCAAAGCATACCCAGTCACTACAGTGACCTTGTTGAAACATTTTCAGATGCTAACGTACATGCTGTCCTGATTTCCGAGAGTTGGCTCAAACCCCATCTTCCTTCTACCTCTTATCCCCTGTCTGACTTTATCCTGATCAGGAATGATCGGGTTGGTCGGAGAGGGGGTGGAGTTGCTATCTATCTTCGTAGCAACTTTTCCTACAAAATTCTTGCCTCATCTCCCTCTAACTCATCTGTAGCGGAATTTCTTTTTCTCGAAGTCTGTATCAATGGAATTAAAACTATTTTAGGGGTTGTTTATTGTCCTCCCAGTCTCGATTACTTCTCCAGTCTCGAATCGATTCTGGAATCTTTAGGGTCTGAATACTCACATCACATCATTATGGGCGATTTTAATACCGATCTCCTTGTCCCGCACTCCTATCGTTCCTGTAAACTCCTACAAATCATTGATTCCGTCAGTCTACACGTGCTACCTTTATTAGCAACTCATCGGAATATTGAAGGTGATGACACTTGGCTGGATCTTATCCTGACTTCCACTCCATCTTTAGTCCGAACTCATGGTCAAACCCTTGCACCTGGCTTTTCCCGTCACGACCTTCTTTTCCTCTCCTATAATCTTAAACCTCCTAAACCACCTCCTAAGGTTCTGCACATTCGTTGTTTCGGACGTATAAACGTGGATAACTTAAACAGCGATGCTTCAACCCTTGATTGGGAGCCTTTAAATGCTGCCTCAACTATGGACGAAAAGGTGCGTATCTTTAACAACGTTGTTCTTGACTTGTACAGCACACATGCACCTATAAAAAAGGTCAAAATTAAGCGTCCTCCTGCTCCCTGGATGTCTGAGGGCGTTCGGATGGCGATGCGGGTCAGGGATAAGGCATTCCGCAGGTATCGTCGGGACCGCTCTGATGACAACTGGAGTCTCTATAAGGTTGCGAGGAATCGGTGTAACCAGATTATACGTAATACAAAGCGCCGCCACATTCTTAACAACCTCAATTCCTCCTCTCCCGCCGATGTCTGGAGGTTCCTAGGAACCCTTGGCATCGGCAAACAGCGGTCTGCGTGTCCTCAGACAACGGTAGGCTTGGATGAGATCAACCAACACTTTCTCTCCTCTAGTCTGATAGATCCTCAAACCAGGCTCCGAACTTTGGACTACGTAGCTACCTTACCCAGTCCCTGTCTTGATAATCCTTTCAAATTTTCTCCAGTTGCACCTGATGAAATCAAAAAGATAATCCTATCAATCAAGTCCAATGCCCTGGGATGGGATGGCATTAGCCGCAGGATGATTACCCAGATTCTTGATCATCTCGTACCTGTTATCACACACTTAATAAATTTTTCATTGGAATCTGGGCAGTTTCCATCAGTGTGGCAAAAGGCCTTCATTATTCCCTTACCTAAGATCCCCAATCCTTCAGCTCCTAACCATTTTAGACCTATATCCATACTCCCATTCCTATCAAAAGTGGTCGAGGCCTGTGTTCAGAGACAGCTGTCTCAATTTATATTTCGTAACAATCTTATTAGCGCTTTCCAATCTGGATTCAGGCCTGGCCACAGCACAACTTCCGCTCTTCTCAAAGTGACTGGCGATATTAGGGCAGGAATGGAAGAAACTAAAGTTACTGTGTTGACTTTGGTGGATTTCACGAATGCCTTTAATACCGTCAGTCACGATATCCTTCTCTCAATCCTCTCCCATCTTAGCGTTTCCTCTAATGCACTGGAATGGTTCTCATCATATCTTCAGGGACGTCAACAGTCTGTACACATGGAAGATCGCTCTTCTGCTTGGTGTAATGTTGACACAGGCGTCCCTCAAGGTGGCATACTTTCTCCTTTATTATTTTCAATTTTTATTAATTTCATAACACCTCATCTTCAATGTGCGTATCATCTTTATGCCGATGACTTGCAACTTTATTGTACAGCTGGTGTAGATGACATATCTGTGGCCATTGACCAGATAAATCACGACCTAGATACTATTAGGAGCTGGTCAGGGCGTTTTGGCATTACAGTGAACCCCAACAAATGCCAGGCAATTATTGTGGGCAGCCAGCGGTTGTTAAGCAGGGTCAACTTGGTAATCGTACCTTCTATTGTTTTTGACGGATTGACTATACCACTTAGTTCTACTGTCAAAGATCTTGGGCTAATCATTGATAAAAATTTCTCCTGGCAGGCTCAAGTCACCAGTGTTAGTCAGAGAGTAACGGGTATCCTTCGTGCCTTATATCGCCTGAAGAACTTCCTGCCACCAAAAACTAAAACAATGATTGTGCAGGCCTTAATCCTTCCAATAATCGACTATGGTGATGTATGTTATTTAGACCTGAATGCAGATCTACTCAATAAATATGACCGTCTTCTCAATAACTGCATTCGATTCATTTTTAATCTTCGTAAATTTGATCACATCTCCTCATATCGCTTAGAACTTAAATGGTTACCAATACGGCAGCGCCGTAATTTGCGTGCTCTTACTACTCTTTTTTCTTTTCTTCATTCTCCTAATCTACCTCGTTATTTAGTACCTTACTTCCAAACGTTGGCCTCAACCCATAACCGAACTTTACGCTCGGCCAATAACCTTCTTCTCACCTGTCCCACTCCTCACTCCACTGATTTTGTTCATTGTTCCTTCTTCATACAATCTGTTCTTCTCTGGAATGCACTCCCTACGGAGGTCAGGATGGTCACTACCAAGTTTACCTTTAAGTTAAGAGTACGAAGCATACTATTCGACAAACTAGCAGAATCATCTCGTCAATAAATTAGCAGTATATATATTGATATTATTATATTCATTTTATTTGTATTTATATAATATATATATATATATTACTTACATCTATATATATTATTTAATATGTATCTAATTATTGTTTGTGTAGTACCTATATTTACTATTTTATTATACCTATATTGTATTTAATATTATAGCTTACTCGACACACTTTTCCTTGATTTTTGCACCTACCATGTTCTTCTCTGCATCACCCTAAGGTCGGCTGGTAGATAATGCCTTCTGGCATTAAGCTTACCTTTGTACAATTGTGCATAAAGTTTTAAATAAATAAAACTGCTGCGTGTACTGTCCTACCTGTTATGCACCCTATTACTATATGTTTTTCGGTTTTCATTTACGTCATCATATATTACGCCTTCCTTTGGGATATGCAGACACTCCAAACTCATCTCTTTGTTTCCTGTACATATATAGTTCTTATCTTTGGCTTGCGGACCACTGGGGATCTATGAAAGCACCCAAAAGTATTGCGCGAAGCGGCCATGTTGACTGAGCTACCGGAATTAAACTTGAATGACTTGGAGCAATTTATCCATTATTTATGGTTTATGACCGTATATTAGTCATATGTTCCCTCACTAGATCAGGACTCAGGAGTACTCTAAACCGGCGAGAACGTATGAAAAGATTGATGAATGTTGAAGAAACGAAGATGATGATGTGTGTCAGAATCGTAGCAGGTGGAAGGAAATAGTCTCTGCCACCCCTCTGTTGGGAAAGAGGCGTAATGTATATATGTAATGTGTTGTGGAATAAACTCCCTAACGAGGTTTTCCCAAGGGACTACAGTATGGGGTTCTTCAAAAAAGGAGTGAATAGGTTTCTTAAGGGTCGGCAACGCGCTCGTGATGCCCCTGGTGTTGCAGGCGCCCATAGGCTACGGTAACCGCTTACCATCATTCGGACCGTACGTCTGTTAACCACCGTCGTGGTATAAAAAAAAATGTATGTATTCCCTCACTGCTAAAGAAGCTTTAAATTCATCGAAAATTTTTAATATTTTTTCTTTATAATTCAATTATATTGTATTTACTTTTGTATTTTTATCATAATATAAACGCGATGTTTATTGTCTTTTAAAGCAATAATATGTCCGATTAATGGCTATAGGTTTGCCCCATATTACATTGGACTTAACATAGCTGGAAAATGTGAGTACGATGAACCTCTGCCTACCCCTTCGGATAAAAAGACGTGATGCTAAGTTGTTGACGTTTAGAAATATGAATAGTTGGAACTCTGCGTTACATATATAACATTATACAAACTAATTCATATCATTATCATCTGGCATCTGGTGGTCTGTCCTATCCGCTAATGTCCGTATCTTTCTTGTCCCGGGGTCAATCTTGTCCACGATGCGATGTATTCTCACGGACAATGTGTCCTGTCCTCCATCTGCGCAGCGTATAGGATGATATACATATCCATGTATTTATGTTTTGTAAGAAGTATTCTTCCAGCACTGTATAATGTAGGAATTCTTGTTTAGTACATTTAACGCTACCAAATAGTTCATAGGTAAATACCTAGATGACACTGTTCATATGACGTAATTTCTTAAAACTCGATGTTAAGATTCTCCGGCGGCAGTATATAAGGTGAGAATTTTATCTGTCAATTTGTATTAGTGTATTGTTATATTAGTGTTATACTGTTTAGTAAGGTAAAAGGTTCAAGTGCAATATACCAGTGAGTGTTCAGTAAACTGTGGTTTTATTTATTGAGGCCCGAAGAAGAACACGTCCCAGTGCAAGGGAAGGAAGAAAAGGAACCTTTACAAGCACATAATAAATATTACAATTACATAAAGAAAAACTCTCGTAATTTAAGAAATAGGCCGCGATCCTTATTGAAATAATTGCTACAAGTTAAACAAAAGTAATAAATGCCAGATGTACGGTACTTATTAAACTATTTTAATTTAAGAAACGGTTCGTGTTTCCTACTTCTTTGTTATTTACTTTTTATTTGAAATGTTTCTTTTTTATAATTTGAGTTTTACTTTTGATCGTACTACGAGTATAATAGCGCAAATTCTCGATGTACTCGTATTTCAATAATTTTAGATTGATATATTATACATTGTGATTTTTAATCATCATCTAAATTTAGTTTTTTATGGCTCGATGTATTCTAGTACCTATAGTATATCTAATTGCTATGTCATAGATCCAATTTTTAAGACGACTAAAAGTAACAAGGATCTAAAATTACTTACATAGCAATTCTTGTCAATTTGGCTCAAATTACGGAGATTACAATTTAGATGAGATTTTTTGTTTATCCAAATTCAGCCTATATTTAAACGACTTCAAAAAAGGAGGAGGTTATATGTTCGACTGTATGTATTTTTTTTTTTTTTTATGTATGTTCAACGATTACTCGGAGATGCCTGAACCGATTTAAAAAATTCTTTTTTTATTTGAAAGGGTATACTTCCGAATTGGTCCCCTATTCATCACGTCAAGTTCTGATGATCGAATCTCAGGAATATCGAAGGCAACCCTCAAATTTTATAGGCACATGTTACGTTTTTCATATATTTTTTAAAGTTATTCAAGTATTTACGTCTGATAGTCAACATCTCATGTTGATGAGCTGGTGATGGAAGGTATAACTCCTTAACTGTTAGGAGTTGGAGGATAATTCTTTCGACATTATAGGTACTTCTAAACCTATAGTTGTATTCTTGTAGGTTATTCAGGTGAGCTGTCAGTGGAAGGTATAACTCCTTGACTCTTAGGAGTTGGAGGATAATTCTTTCGACATTATAGGTACTTCTAAACCTATAGTTGTATTCTTGTAGGTTATTCAGGTGAGCTGTCACTGGAAGGTATAACTCCTTAACTATTAGGAGTTGGAGGATAATTATTTCAATATTATAGGTACTTCTAAACCTATAGTTGTATTCTTGTAGGTTATTCAGGTGAGCTGTCAGTGGAAGGTATAACTCCTTGACCCTTAGGAGTTGGAGGATAATTCTTTCGACATTATAGGTACTTCTAAACCTATAGTTGTATTCTTGTAGGTTATTCAGGTGAGCTGTCACTGGAAGGGAAACTTCTTAATGTTTAGGAGTAAGAAGATGATTTCTTTAAATATCACATCCATGTATAAACCTTAAGTTGTGTTATTTCAAGTGTCTGAGGTGAGAGCTCTTGATGGAAGATAAAGTTGTATAATTCAAAGGAATTCTTAGATGATATTTTAAGTTTTCGATATAGTATCTAACCTGCATTGTATACCTATACTTGTTACCTGTCGCATTTTATAGGAAAAAAGAAAGACAAAAAAAGCTGAGAGTTTTGAGATTCCTCTATTCTACAATCAGGTTGTGTTGTTAGAATATTTAAATAGACGTTCCCTTCTATCGAAGATTCTTTATTTCGGTTTTCCGTCTTAGTTTGCCAGCCAGAGTACACTAAAAATGTAAAAATAAACTATTTTTAACAAAAAAATATTAAAACGACTTCAAATCAGTACTAAAAAGCGAAAAATAAACTGAATTAGATATTTAATTCCAAGCTAAAAAATACCTACCTACCTGTTTAAAGTATAATACCCTATTACTAATCTGTTTGAAGTCGGTGCCAGCCTAATGAGGTTGTATCACTCAGTTTGAGCCGTCCACTAGGTACGATCACACGCAAGTGCGAGGTGGTGTGAAGTAGCGAGCGGTAACAGATGTACGTACTAAGTAGTACGTAGCTTAACAAACTCTTTAGGCTTGGCACCGACTTCAAACAGATTAGTAATAGGGTATTATACTTTAAACAGGTAGGTAGGTATTTTTTAGCTTGGAATTAAATATCTAATTCAGTTTATTTTTCGCTTTTTAGTACTGATTTGAAGTCGTTTTAATATTTTTTTGTTAAAAATAGTTTTTATATGTAAAATTTCATAAAGATCTGTTGAGTGGTTTTGGTGTGAAAGCAGAACAAACAATGACACAAACATTCATAAGATTGAGTAGAACAAAACTATTATAACTGCAATTTAGTTGTAACAGAGCTCTTCAAACTAGTCATAGTCACAGTATTGTGTTCACACAATGGGAGTTAGGAACGTCATCCACTGGAAGCTAAGCTAGCTGTCACATGCACTACTGAAGATAACCACGTGGATATTTTGAATAAGACATCGGTTTTAACAGCTCATTCTCACTAGTTCAACAGACAACAGGACAGTACAGCCGTTGAACTAGTTGTAAACAAAAGGAAGTTTTATGTTTATTATCTTTAGACAATAGTGTTTTTTAAGGATCCGTAGCCAGTGAATGCATCGACAAGAGCTCATAAATAATAGGAGACCTTGAGGATCTATAGTTTTCTAACGACATGTCAGATTAGTGATAAAAAAGACACAGATCTGTGCCATGTCGATAGCTTATGTCAGGAGTGTGTTCAAATGTATTGAAGTAGCATTTAAATAGTGAGTTTGCCACTTGTCTATGGGGTTTAGCTTAACGCTTACTATAGCGTATTCACGCAGTGGTCGTGGCACTTTACGGCGTGTTTGCAAGTGACGTGAAGCCTCGACTTTACTTGTTACTCGTGCTATTATTCACTCTTCAGCCCATATTCTGTTCTACTTGGACTGTGTGCATACATAGACTTCCAGCGTTCTATATAACTTATTTATATACCAAATATCTGTCTAATTTAGTGATGACAATAGGCTCGCCACCCATTAAATGAATTTTAGATAGCTGGCGAAATGCGAAAGTAGTACGAGGAACCTCTGCCTACCTCCGTTTAAATAGCATAATAATTGGCTAAAACCATACTCTAGTAAAGGCAGACTAACGGTCAATTTTTCGACATTATGAAGTGCACCCAGACTCGGAACTAACATCTGAGGTTCATCCAAATTTAGTTCCGTATGGTATTCCAACCTGCCACATGAGATGATGAAGTGGTACTCAGAGACCATTAGGAAGGGATATGAAGGTTCGAGAACACGCCCGTGATGCCCCTGGTGTTCCAGACATCTATATGCTACGGTAATCGCTTACCGTTAGGCGGGCCTACGCCTGTTTACCACCGTTTGGTATAAAAAAAATCATTAGCAACAAAACAACATAACTTCTAAGTAGTCATGTGTATCTCACTTGTTCATATAATTCAAACCACGAGTCACAGCCCTCAGTCGCCGTGTTGCCATGGAGACGATAATCAGATTACATGGTCCGGATGTTGTTGGTAAGGCTCTCCTGTATACAAGCCTTAGTGTATCATATCGGTTTAGCTTCTCTGGGGATTTGAACAAAGGCACGGCTGGTATTGTTTTGGTTTTGACCTGGTACGTTCATTTATTTTGTATGAAGTATGATTTTTTTTTGTTAGATGTAGTAATACATACATAGTGTTAAGGCTTTTTCTCCGAAGAGGTAGGCAGACGTGCATCAACACCGACATTTCGCCAGTTATGTTAGCTTCAATGTAATAGGGGGTCTATTCAACCACGCACATATGTTTCTCTATTCCGGGCTGAAAATCCCAATACCATTTTTGCCCGACCTGGGAATCGAACCCGGGACTTTTATATTTGTGTTATGGGTACTAAACAACTGATATACTACTAATATACATTTGTTTTTGTAAATACATACATATTATAGATAAATTACACCCAGACACAGAACAAACCTTCATGCTCATCACACAAAGATTTGTCCTGGGTGGGGATCGAACCCACGACCTCCGGCTTACCAGTCAGGGTCACTAATTACTAGACCCACAGGCCATTTTACATTATACACTTCGCCTTCGTCAATACAATAAATCAAACTAAAGTTCATTTACTTTTGTTACAGGTACGTTACTATAATATTATGCATAAACGATGCATGCTGATTTAAATCATGCAGGTAATTATATTTTATAATACATCTACACTAATATTATAAAGAGGAAAACTTGTTTGGTTGTAATGAATAGGCTCAAAAACTACTGGACCGTTTTTAAAAATTCTTTCACCATTCAAAAGCTACATTATCCACGAGCACATAGGCTAAATTTTATTTTCGAAAAAAAAAATAGGGTTCCGTAAGATATTTGTTTTTTTCGGACATTTATTATAATTTTGTAAGTATGTTAGTCGGTAAAGTATGTAACATGACTTTGTTTCACCATAATACTTTTTTTTTTATTCATAAAATATAACCATATTTGATTATATTACTGGGATAGTCAGACGAGTTTGTGCAGGGTTTTCTTACTCCATTACGAGACAGGAAGTTGATATTTATTAATTTGACTTTAATTTAAAAAAATTAACAATATAAATTCATCGGATATTGTGAAATGTTTTTTATTGTTGGTTTTAGTCTATAACATTGCCATGAAAATATAATATACTCGATCATCTTTTATTCATGCGCTATACGCATATAACTTAACTTGAAACTCTGACTAGATAGAAAGACTGGCCTGTTGGTCTAGTGGTTAGTGACCCTGACTGCTAAGCCGGAGGTCGTGGGTTCGATCCCCATCCAGGACAAATCTTTGTGTAATAAGCATAAAGGTTTGTTCTGTGTCTGGGTGTAATTTATCTATAATATGTATGTATTTACAAAAAAAAAAATTTTAGTAGTATATCAGTTGTTTAATACCCGTAACACAAGCAAATATAATTGCTTACTTTGGGACTAGATAGCGCTGTGTGAATGTGGTAAAATATTATTATATTATAAAAATCTAATGCAAATGAATTTAAAAAGTATTGCATTATTAATGAAAAATAACTAAAAGATCAGATGTCAGATTGCTTGAGACAAATATAACACGAGTGTATTAACCCCCAGTTAAACATTCCTATCTGAGCTCCATTCAAATTACTCGTTGTTTTAACATTAACAAGACAACCCGACAGTTATTGTACAATTCGTCTCGTAGCCCGTAGCTGACTCTACGGAGTTCGTAGCACGTCTACGAGATGCTACGTACATTGTCCCTAACACCGAATAAATCATTTTGTTGTTTGATTTACATTTAGATCGTGTTATTTGTCTGTTTGTTTGTTGTCTCTGTATACAGCGTTTCAATTATATGAATAACTGGAATTTTGATCTTTATTTCTTGAACTATAGGGGCGTGTAGGAAAATTTATCGCGAAATTGAACAGCTTGCCATGAAAGCCTTCAGTCAATAAAAAACAGCCATAACTCAGTTCTGATAGGAGGGTGAAAACTCAATTATGACAGTGAGACATGGTTGGCAGTGGCTTGGTCGCATTTATCTTCTTTTGTTTATATAGTGCTGAGAGGGTTAGGGTCTGAACAGGGGTTTAATTTCAATCATCATCATTTCAACCCATAAACGTCCCACTGCTGGGCACGTGTCTCCTCCAAAGAATGTGGAGGGAATTTAGCCTACTATACCACGCTGGTCAGACGGGTTGGTATAGGGCTTGTTTCGAATTTTCCTTTTCTCGCAGTGCTCTAGTCTGCATAAGGTTACTCCTTTAGTCGTCTTTTACGACACCCACAGGTTGAGATGGGGTAGTGACATTATGTATTCTTAATCCGTCACTACACGTAAAGTATAACGATAATAACACTATATAAAGTAATAGTGTTTTGTTCGTATTAATAATGTCGGTGCCGGATAACTGGCCGATAATGTGCGCTCTATCTTATCTGTCGGATTTATTTTTGGAATCAATTATGGTACTGTTATGTTGTTGTTTATCATTGCCATGGTCATCATGTCCACGGCTGGACGGAGGCCTATTCAATGTCTTTTTATATATTTTTGGATTCAACTTGAATATTAATAAAGTAAGGAAAACCAGGTATATTATTCAAATTTTAATACGATTTTTTTGATGAAGGAAGAAACATTTATGGGATTTTCCAAAAAGAGAGTACCTAAATAGGTTTTAAGGCCAACGCACATGTGATGCTCATGTTACGGTAGGTTAGGTTACGGTTAGGGTACGGTAACAGCTTACCATTAAGCGGGGCGTAAGCTTACCGTTTAATTGAAAACTAGCTTTTGCCCGGAGTTTCGCTCCCGTCGTTCTTTGTTTGGCCACTACTCAGCTCAATTAACCGTAGCGTGATGTTATAGCCTATAGCCTTCCTCGATAAATAGACTACTACACTAAAAGCATTTTCAAATCAGACCAGTAGTTCCGGAGCTAAACGCGTTCAACCAACCTAACAACGACAACCTCTTATTTTAATACTACCATATAAATTAAGAGCAACTGTGAACCTACAATATTTAATAAATTAATTATGAAATAAACATACTCTTCAGTATAGATATGTAACTACTTATTTCGTCTCCTAGCAACATCGTCACTTGTTTACAAAACTCTTAAATAATAACTATTTCCAAGAACTTGTTTACCTTGTTCACACCTCACAAAATCAATATTTAGTTAGTAACCATATTTTGTAAACAAACGTTCACTTATTCATATGGGTCTGTCCGTCTGTGCATAATACTGTGAATACAATTTACCCTCCTACGAATATGAGGAGTGCGGTGTTAGTGCCGGCGGCTGGGCGCTGGCGAGGAGCCAACTCTTCCACCACAACTGTTCTTTAAAGGTGAATCTGGATAATGGATTACATTGAAACTCTTGTACTGTTGTACACTGTACTCGATTGTGGTTTCTGAGGTCTTGAGTTCGATCCCGGTCAGAACAAATATTTGTACAATCTGCAAATGTTTGTTTTGGAGATGTTTTTCTATGTATGTGTATATTTAGAAAGAAATTTAAGGATGTTCATTAATTGTTTATACTTATTATATTCCATAACATTATATTACTTTAGACTTTTAAAAATAGCAAAAAAAGTATTGGATTTTTCAGCTATAAAATTCTCAGTAATAGTCCAGTCTAGAAACGTGCTTAATTTTTTTTTTTATACCACGACGGTGGCAAACAGACGTACGGTCCGCCTATGTCCTAATTAAGGGCAATAGGATCCCCCTTTAACATGGGACATAACATAGCTAGGACAGAATGCCCCTCTGCCTTACCACCCCCCTAACGTGACGTGTAACGTGTTTCATATGTTTTTACATTTTATTTTGTTTGTTTATTAAAATGCATGACATGTCAATTTTCTATGGTTTCTCTGAAAAATTTAATACGTTTCACACTACTTTTGAGAGCTTTTGGTAACTAACTACCAGTAGAAAGTAAAGACATGACGATCATGAAAGTATTCAAATAGGGGTTCTTATTGAATACTTACGTGATCGTCTGTGAGACCTTGTCGACGATTGTCGCTAGCTAGCGGATTAATTTAATATATCCGTGCATATCATAAAGGGCGTAAGATTACACATATTTTTTTAATAATAATAATTTATTTACTTATAAAAAATAAATTGCAATAACATTAGTGAACAATAAACCTTATAACAATGTCGTAGGCGGAAATACCATATACTTATTCTTCTGAATTTCACCTATATAGGTCGGACGTCATTGGGCTGATGTGATGATGATGATGATGATACATAAATATCACTACGCCTGTCTTTCTTGAGGTAGGTAGAAACCACAAAGTACCAATGTTGTCGATCCCAAAGCTTCTTTCATTTTCTCTGAAACATTTAAAGATAAATAGATTTAATAACAAATCGCTGACACAGCGACCACACACTACTGAATGAATTTGAATATAATGAATACGGATTGATGTGTGTAATCCGCGCGAAGCTCGCATAATTCCTAATGTAACTCTCATAATGCGATATTAATTAATGAGATTTACTCATTTTGTTTATAATCATATGCATTAATTACTTTCATATAAAGGATTTTACGATGTTACCCGTTTATTGGTCACATAGCGGTATAATGATTTTATTATGAAGCGGAAGTAGCTTCGAGAAGAGATTACATATGAGAGATTTGTTGTCAACAAACGGTAGAATTTTAAAATCAATTGCCACGTGTTTGACGCAGCATCACTTGAGAACGGCTCGACCGAATGCACATGAAATATTGAAAATATGCACCCATAGGCAGCCGGATCGGGACGCTAGTTTACAATAGATTTTATTTTGCACGACGTTCTCCGCGCATTTCTCTTCTCGAAATATCTCCGTTTTGGTGAAACCGACCCTGAAAAGCTGTTCAGGCAGTACTAGCAGCTCAATAAAATAAAATAAACAGTATTACACAAGTATCCATTGGAGCTGAACAGATTGTTTCCCTTCACAATCATTCGCTGCAGTTATTTCTACGGCACGTGGCTTGCAGCTGACGTCGCACTATTTCTCGTGAAAGCTCCCTTTCTACAAACTTGTTTATTTTTTCTAGATGATTGAAAATCATACTGTTTGTTTAAACGGAAATATTGTGATAGTTATTTTTTCGCATAACTAATTTCAGTCGCACCAATATTGGTTTTTTATTTACTATCAATAATAAATAATTGTAGAGTATCCAGCAAACCACAAAACCGTATGCAGGGTTTGCCTGAAATGAAATCTACGTACCAAATTCGAAAGAGTATATATCGTACGATAGGAAATAAAACAAAGGTTATTATAACTTAAACCAAATGCCGAATACTTTGAAGTTATTACCGATGCACATCAAAACTTGGTTCTATACTTAGCCAGATTATCCTTCACTAAGCGTCCAAAGTAATCGATCCCCGATCTACATATATCTTGACCCAATTGAATCCCTTGGTAGATGAGCTAACAGCTTTATTATTCATCATACATTTACATTTTGAGCTTGGATTACAATAGTTTATTTGCATCGTAACGGAAGCTATTCGTGAAGGCTTTCTGTTTCCAATGCAATATTAAATAGGACGCTGTCGTCTGTATTGAATCGTTTGTATTCGTGAAAATTTAAACGTTCAATAAGCTCAGCACAAACTATGAGTGGATTTATTAATGTGTAAGCTATATTATAACGTTTAATGGTTGGTAACTTACAAAAAACGGTTACACATATTTTATTAAACATATTTTAACCTCTATTGTAATGACATTACAGTCAACTATTAAAGATATAATATGAAGTTAAGTGTTCATTGAATCCGTCACTTAGAGCAGAGTTACATGACAAACTAATTATGCATCTCCAATCAAACTACTTGACGCGTGTGCGCCTGCTATTTGGAGAACGCCCTCAATCCCTTCATTAGAACTCTAATTACACTTAAAACAATAGACTTTAAATCTATTTAATTGTGGGTTGAATTTAGAAGACATCAATTTGGAAAGATAATCAATCTGCCATTCACTAAAAAGGTAATTGGGCAATTGTGTCTAAAGCAGGCACAATGTTGGCTAATTTTCCACAATGAGGGACCTTCTCAAGTGCGGAACAAAGACAGATTACAATGGCTAGTCACCATGGACCGGGCGGAAAGCTTCGGCGGGTTTGCCAGTTTTCCTCACAACAAATTATCCGTAACGGGACACTGTGCAAACTTGCCAGCCTATTGTGTCTTATTACTAAGTTTCCTTTGAACTTGGATACTCTTCGTGTTATTGCTAGCTTTTGACTAGAGCGCAAGAGCCTCAAATTATATCGCCGGAAACTTAATTTAACTTCAGCTTCCGAAATAGATTGTGTTCTAGAAATTTCGGGGCATTTCTGTTTGAACATTGTTCCAAACCTAAAAGGTTTATGAAGCAGTGCTCAGAATTTTCTGATTACCACCAGAGACCCTATTAAATATGCAATTTTAGTTTAATGTTGGTGGTTAATAATACGAAAAAGTCTAAACTATTTTGACCTTGTTGCTTCACTTACCTTAAATCAAAGGATTAGTCAAGCTAAGATAGTTTTGTTTAAGAATATAATACCGGGGTTAGGAGTTTGCAGATTCGACAAAATAATCGTAACTTTATTTTCACATTATTTCTATTATAACAGTGACAATAATGACAAGAAGTCGTAATTAATAATGAGAATAGAAACTTTTTATTGATATTCTGTAATTATTGCGAAGTACCAATTTCCTATCTAGGAACACAAGATTAGAAGCAGGATGAAGGGTCTGCAACAAACCGTAGTTGCCTTGTTGACGAAATAGACTTAGAATTTTACATTATATTAATTTCCCACATTTTCGACGGCCAGTGAACCTTGGACAATCATGATTTAAGTGCTTTCACATCGTTTGAAAATGTTCAAGATTAGACTGTTATTAGCATTTCAAAGATTCGTATTTAATGTAACATTTGCTTAAACTTTCGAGATCAATGATTACTTAAAAGAATTTAAATGTAAAAAAAAATATAAATTAAGTTGTATTTATATTTATACTTCGGTAATTTTATAATACTGGGTGGCGCAAAAGTAGTGGCACTAAAGAAAATGCTTTTTTTTTTTTTATTATACATTTTCTGTCATTCTGTTGTTGAAAATTGTGTAGTGAACAAATGTAAAATACACTGAAAATAAACATGGACCGTTTTACTCCCCAAGAACGTGGAATATCAGTGATAAGAACACAACGTGAATTTCGTCGACGATTTCCCCACCGTCCGGCACCGATTGGTCGCACAATTCGACGCTTTGCCACACACCCACTAAAAGTTACTGTATGGTGTGGCATCTGTGTTGACAGAGTGATCGGACCCTATTTTTTCGAAGACGCTGGAGGCAATGCGATAACTGTCACTGGAGAACGCTACAGAACCATGTTACGTGAGTTTTTGATACCCAGTTTGGACGAATTGGGGCTGGAGCACATCTGGTTTCAACAAGACGGCGCTACGGCACACACAGCGCGCGACACTATGGACTTAGTGAGGGACGCTTTTCCAGGCCGAGTTATCTCTCGTTTTGGCGATTTGCCTTGGCCTGCAAGATCACCCGATCTGACCAGTCCAGACTTTTTTCTTTGGGGTTTTTTGAAATCTCGGGTGTATGTGAACAAGCCACAGACTCTCGCAGCTCTAAAAGAAAACATTCGTCAAGAAATAACGAACATATCGCAGGAAGTGTTACGGCAAGTTATGCAAAATGTCATAAATAGGGCTCAAATGTGTATCAACTCTGGAGGTCACCATTTAAAAGACATCATCTTTAAATCCTAATGGTACGAAATTTAATGGCACAAATATACATTTAAAAAAATCTAAATCTAGTTTTCTAATTTAGAAAAAATGTTATAGCTGAACCAAATAGGGTCTTTACTTTTGCGCCACCCGTTATTTTGAACTTAGCTCATTGAATTCAAAATACTTCGTGTTCTTATGTTTTCCTCCCTATGCTATGGTATTTTAATTTTATGTATAAATGATGAAGATTTGTGATTTTAATACACCCCAACAACGAACACTAAGTCAATATATACTTACTTTTTTAAATGTGTTCCTCAATAACTTATTTAAGAATTAGATAAAGACTTAGATAACAATGTGACCTTATTTATGAGTATTTAATTTAGTCTCTGTTTCGTATCGGGCGTGAATATGACAGCTACGCAAGAGGTACAGGGTTCGATTATCGGATTGGGAAAAAACTTTATCATCACCGTTTTTCACCTTTCCGATATTTTTCATATTAGAAAGTAAATGACTAGGTGGTACAGCGGTGTTTTGTAAGACTGCAGCGCAGGTGGTCCTAGGATCGATCTTGAGTAGAGTAAAAGTCATATAATGGTTTTGTTTCATGAAATTCTCATGAATTTCTTGGCAATAGGTCCTCTATTCCATGTAACATATAGCTAGCCAAATGTGTGTTATCTTTGCCTACCCTGTGAGCTTAAAGGCGTGACGATATAAATAGAGTAAAAGAACAGTAAAAGTGACATTAAATGCATGGAATCATTTTATTATAACAAGTCTCTAAGCAGTCGTACATATTGGTCTTGCATCAATTCGTTCAATGTTTCACAGTGCACGGTGGAGCGGTGTCAACAAAGTATACAATTAAATTGCCTGTTTACTACAAGATAAGATAGATCGATATCCACGTGTCTGATAGTGGTGACCTTCCCACCGTCCTCCCCACCATAATAGTGTTATTATAGAGCTATATACACCTATGTGGGATGGTATTATATGGACGGGTTTAATACGGACGGTATTATATTTTAATGTAGGACTTCTTTTTCTTTCTTCAAAACTTGACTATGACTTGTAAGCCAGCAATCATGGCGATGAACAAATTTATTCAGAAGTAATATGGTCTATTTTGAAAGGTAATAAGTTCTTTGCCCGATTTAGTCTGTAATCCATAGTTACTTCAAATTTGGGTATAATATATATTTAATTACATTCAATGTTTTACTGTGTCTTGTTTGACTGTCGCTATGGCGTAGCGCTCGCCTCGACATTAACATCATCGTGCTAAGTGACGTGGGTTCGATTCCCACTCGAGACAAATACGACTGGCCTGTTGGTCTAGTGGTTAGTGACCCTGACTGCTAAGCCGGAGGTCGTGGGTTCAATCCCCACCCAGGACAAATCTTTGTGTGATGAGCATAAAGGTTTGTTCTGTGTCTGGGTGTAATTTATCTATAATATGTATGTATTTACAAAAAAAAATGTATTTAAGTAGTATATCAGTTGTTTAGTACCCATAACACAAGCAAATATAATTGCTTACTTTGGGACTAGATGGCGCTGTGTGAATGTGGTAGAATATTATTATTATTATTAAATATTTGTGTGATTCACAGACATTTGTTTCGAGTCTGGATATATTTTGTGTCCATTATTTATATGTTTGTAAAATCCCCCGCGAGCACAGAGCTTGATCCCTAATGCGGGCGTTGTCTTTTATAACAAAAGAAAAAAGTATTTTAGAAAACGAATTGTCTATTACATATATTTGATACAAAGCTATAGTTATAACAGCAAGTTGAAACTACCCGCATTAGTGAACAATCTAGTTTTAATTGTTCCTGATAGACATGACCGAGTTATGCGACAGCTTGAAACCTAGATTAATTGTAGTGCATCTACATAGACCGTGTCTATGCTGAAATGTGTTGCAATTTGCGAGGGACGCGCAATTAACTCGTGATGGATCGCTAAATTATTGCCTAGGTTTGTTATGTTAATCGCCTTTAAAATTGCATGTTTCAAATGGCCCGAAATAAACTGCAAATTGTCAATTTCGACAATATTCTCTTCAATCAATAGTGATTACCTAACTAGTATAAGTCTCTTTAGTTTATTGGCCAAAAAAAGAATTCGCAGCTTAAATCTATTATCCCTTTCGTACAAAAATATCTTATTTCCTTCTTTAGTTTCCGGAGTAGCCATTCGCAAAATAGAGGTTACAGGAGACAGGAAATACGCAGACCAAAATTGTACATAAATAGCATAAGTTTATCGAGCCATGGCATTGAGGAAATGACGCAAGAGGGAGGATCCGAACATTGCGGGCTACAGACGTTACAGGGACATCTAATATTAGAAGGGGCCCGTTTTACCACAAGTGTGTATTGCGGCTTACACTTTGAGCTTGTTTTGCTACTGGTAACTTTTCCTAACTATACTCGTGTGAGGTTTCGTTTGCTTAATATTTTCTTAAAAAAATATATGTTAGGTATACAAAGGTAGAAGGTGAAGGTACTCAGTTATTCAGATAGATTTCATTTCATAATTAAATTGACAAAATTGTCACGATATTTATATATAGTCTTCACCTGCCCCCATGGGGAGATAGGTGTGATGAAATCCGTCTCTATACCTACCTAACCTATATAGACACATGTAAGTATGCCAACCAATCTTGAGAATTATTTGTGACTTCTTTTCTCCTTGTTTATATTCAATCATCACCATTTTTATTATATTGTGTGCAGCGGTTCTATACAAAATGTATGAAAAACCACGTCCGCAAGTTCTGGCGGCCACTAGTGGCTCAGTGTACAGGGGCTCTTAATGGCAAAAGAAATAATAAAATCTAGAATTGTAAATAAATATCATCATCATCATCAACAACCCATTAAGTCCCACTGCTGGGCTCGAATACCATAAAATTATGGTCGGTATGATGATGAAGCATCAATCGAGAACGGCTTAACCATTTTGGTTAATTAATTTTTTATTCACATACACACGTAATTGTGCGGGCAAGGTTTGTATAAAACATTTGTTTTTTCAAAAATCCACAGAAAAAAAAGTCCTCCTGTGTTTTCGGTTTGGTTCGCTAGTAAATATATTCGCGATATATTTCTGTTTGACCCAATTTAAAGAGTACAACATGGCGAGTTGTGGTTATATTTGTACCGTTAACGTTACCTGTGTCTGTTCGGTATTCAACGCTTGTTCACGAGTATCGTGTACTATGTACTATTGTTCTGTGTCACATATAACGTTCCTGTATTCTTTCTGTAAATTATTTGTTTATTTTTCACAGGTTTTTGATAGTATTTGTGTGGGACGGTTAATTAGGTTTTTGTTCAAATATATGTTTTAGATTTAACTACGCGAATTCAGTAGTTTCGAGAGAAATTTTAATGTTAAAAATAGTAGTTTTAAAAAGAGTAAATTCATTAGATTGTGTAGGTGTTTCTTCGGCTTCCTTATTGAACGATTAATTGACAAATTTAATACTTTTAATAATACTCTATGTAGAGTATTCTACAGACTTTCCTCAAGAAACAGTTTACGGTTCCCTCAAATATTGCCTTTATTTAAGTATAGAATTGACTACCCAATTAATAACAAGTGTACGCCATTGTGTTTATCTACTTAAGTTATAAAATCTCGTAATCAAATCTTCAGGGTCTGTTTTAATACCTAAAATCAAGTCTGAACAAAGACATTGTTATATAATAGGCTGTATTAAAGAAAATTGTCGTTTTAATTTTCCATTCTGTCCTTTATCTCGGATCTGTTTTTTAAGCCTTTGTTCGCCTCTTCAATGGCCGAATTATTTATTAGGGATACTAGACGGATTATTTTTATTTCAGCAAAGTTCAAAATAACTTTGGCATGTTGGTAAATAGGTTAGTGGGTTATGTATAATCTATGAATATTAACGATTTAAACATATTAATTTATTTAGACTGCCTCGATGGCGCAGTGGTAGTGTATAGCAGTTGCGGTCCCTGAGGTATCTTGTTCGATTCCCAGGTCTGAATAAATATTTGTATGATCTGAAAATGTTTGTTATGGTGTTTGGGTGTTTTTTATGTATAATATAATGTATTTAGAAATAAACGTATAGGTATGTATGTTTATCAACATAAATACATAATTTCTTCTAGTCTGTCTCACATGACATTTTCATTCAGTAAGACACTCATTTTCATTTCTAATATATAACAGTCATCAATACAACCTCGTCAAGTTTACTGAAGTACATAAGGTGTATAATACCTTGTTTACATTATTCAAACTGAAGGTAAAGGGGAAAAGATTTGTAATTGAAGGCACACCAAATTAACCTTAAAGTTAAAAGTTGTAAAAAGTTCGTTTATCGCCCTCAGTGGAATAATCGTTATTTTTGTCTTTTACAAATTAGTGCAAAGTTTTAAACCTTGAGGAGTCAGTGACCAATAAGGCCATCTTAATTTGAGCTTTGGGACCTTAAGTTAAAGTCGATTAATTAAATAAATTATGACTTTTGAATGTGCCAATAATTTCACGTTTTTAGGGTTTTCAAAAATGGCAAAAACGGAACCCTTAGTTAATTTCGTCATATCCGAACTATGTCGTCGTTAGACTATCTCTGCGAAACTAAGCATGAATACCTGTCTGTATCTTAGGAGAAGATGTCCAGAGTTACAGGGGTCTTAAGAACTGTTCTATAATAAAGGTACGTGTGATGGGCGAACTAAATAAAGTTACATAATTGGAATAGAGACGTTTGTTGTATAAGTGCGAAATCTCCTTATTTTCATATATAATAATTCCTTATTCATTATATAGTTAAATTTAACACTATCCTGGTTATATACCTGGCAAATTATACAGACAAAAACATAAATTTAACAATGGCAATTAGGCTGCGAATACTGCCTACCTTAATAGCTATACAGTAACATTGTAGGTGTAACTATCAAACCACATACTACGTACCTTTATTACGGGTTGATTAAATTCTATCGCACAAATGCCCGGTTTCTGAACCATCAGATAAAATGTATTCATCGATTTAAGTATAACCTGACTGAAAATAAAAGTAAAACAATGGAACTAATTCATTCATACAACTGTCATTTTTAATTTCATCATCATTTCAACCCATAAACGTCCCACTGCTGGGCAAGGGTCTCCTTCCAACATTCTGGAGGGAATTTAGCTTACTATACCACGCTGGCCAGACGGGTTGGTATAGGGTTTGTTTCGAATTTTCCTTTTCTCGCAGTGCTCTTGTCTGCTTAAGGTCCTTAGTCGCCTTTTACGACACCCACGGGTTGAAATGGGGTAGTGGTAGACATTACGTATTCTTAATCCGTACACCAGATCCATACTACACAGACATATTTTTTCTATACATATTTTTAATTTGTTTAAGTTATATTTTATCGGTGGGGCGGCCCCCCGCCAGATGGACCGCACGACCTAGTTAAGGTTACGGGTGGCCGTTGGTTGCAGTCGGCACAAAGTCGCTCTCTGTAGCGGAAATTAGGTGAGGCTTATGTCCAACAGTGGACGTCATTGGGTTGCTGATATTTTATAGGAAAATATAGGAATCAATAACCCCCAATCTGACGACTCAGAAACCGGGCATAACAGGACTATAATTGACTGTCAAATTAAGGGTTATTTTGTACATCTAATTATCAAATTTCATCTTAATGTGAAGGGGATAGTTAGTTACTAATGGGAAGGGAAGCTTATTTTTATCTTAGTCAAAGTCTAACTTTCACTCATAACAATATATTTTTCAACACAGCATCATTTTTGTAACAGAATATACATCACGGCTTTCCTTAAAGGGTTAAGCAGTCATGTATCACCCGCATTTCGCTAAGTATGTTTAGTCCATGTAATAAAATATTTTTTTTGCACATTTTTTATGCCAAAAAATATTTATCATTGACAATCCATTTTCCATACAAACAAATTCATTTCAATACCAATAAAATGTAGCAATAGCACGGCAAAATTCTGTTTTATCCAAAGGACTTTAATAACTTCGTAATCAGCCAGTGGAAACTTATAATAAAGTTTGTAGCTTACACAGCTATGTGAGTTGGAGCGATTGCTTCATTGCGCACAATTACGCAGCGAGCAAATCAGTCGCATGACGTTAATTGGCCATTGATAACGGGTCGCCGGTTCGAATCCCGCTTGAGAGAGCTGCGGCTGAATCGGATTGAAACATTTCAGTTTACGAATGGATTAGTTTATTATTATAACTTATTATTGTTTTGGTAATTTATTGTTAGCACGTAGATACATTTTTCATTTTTCTGATGCGTATCGATGAAAGATTTATTTATTTAGAAAACCAACAGCGTATACAATGGTAAGTTATAATTAATACATAATCGTGAGTCATTAACAATATTTATGTTGTTGGTAAGTATCAGACAGTTAACTTTACTCTTAGAAGCACTACAATTATTATATAATTAATGTGTGTATATATATATCTATGTATGTATGCATGTAGGTATTACACAAATAACCCTACGCTATGTATTTATACCTATATAAGAACCTATTTTGAAATTTATATAGTCCAGCAATGAGCGTCGTCAGGCTGTTAATTTAAAAACATAATCATTTTACTACTCTAAAAATTAGATAATATATCCATAAACACATAAAGGTTGGAAGCGGAATAAAATCGCTCGCTGTGGCGGAAATAAGGTGAGGTCTAGGTCCAGCAGTGGACTGGTATGATGATGATGAAACCCATAAAAATGATACCTTCAGGATCGATTTAGGAGTACATATGAATTTTTATCCGAAACATTGAATTTAGTTTCTTCGTAAGCCTTTTTTCCTGAAAATAATGTCATCTCTAATGACCTAACCGTCTGACTAATTGTATAAATCATTTCCATCCAGTTGTCGGGCTATTAACATCCAATTTCCATATCACACATAACTGTCCCATCCTCTAAATCAGTGTAACAAACTTACGCGTCACTCGCGTCACTCAGACGCAGGTCACATCACGCGCCGAGCCTTAATAGGCAATTTACGCAACGGTTGCTCGGTTTCAATCCCGGCCTGTCTCCCCAGGTGTCTGTTTAATTAACTCACCTACCGCCAATGACAGGGTGACCAGCCCCCCAGGGGAGGGTACCCGTATGTTAACAAGCTATTAATATTTCTGTCTTCATTTGTAAGAGGGAATCATGCATGATGAGGCTCAAAGGTCACTAGTGTTTTGTGGTGACGGTTTTGAATTAGGGTGTTCACTAACTTGTTGGTTATTTGGTGTTTACACGTGTAGGTATGTAATTCATTTTATTTTATTGTAATATATTTAGGATACTTACAGCTACAAACAGGATAAACTTAACTATAAAATATAAAGGCCATTTACAAGTTTCCACTTATAGATATTTCGGTATTAAAGATTAAAGGTCGATAAATAAAAAGTATGAATTAATAGCTACGTGTTTTTGGCACCTCCACCTATCAGTATTACTACTATGTAGTTGTAAAAGTTAAAATTGGTACAATATTCAATTTATGAATCGTTTTAACTATACTAATAATATAAAGCAGAGATTTTTTTGTTTGGTTAATTGCGATAATCTCAGACTTACTGGTCCGATTTGAAGAATTCTTTTAGTATTAGATAGTCCATTTATTGAGGACTAATAGGAGCTGAGTAGTTGCTAAATAAAGATCCACGAGAGCGAAGTGCCGGGTAACAGCTAGTCTAAAATATTTATATATGTCTAAATTGAGGAAGAAAATAATAACTACTTCCGGTGGGTAAGCACGAGTGTGCAGGACTAAAAAAATTTATAAGTAAAAAATTTTATAGTATTAATCTGAAGGAGAAGTGCCCGGTTTTAAAATAATAACATTATTTTTACGCTTTCCAATAAGACAATAAACAAAGCAGCTTGACTAACAAGACAGTATCTGCAAGTTTTGCTCGTACTATACAGTTCAAGCTCTTGTGAACTGTCGGCGCATTCGACCGGAGGCGTTTCTCAAACAATACGAGTACAGCGAACGAACTCGCCTTTGCACTACAACTAAGATATTAAAACCTTTGATTGTGTGCATCTGCAATGTTGTAAACCCTGGACTTTTAAGGTCCTACGTAGATGAATAGTCGTCTGAGAACAGTCCGCGGCACTTGTGAAAATAAAACAAAATACAAACTGGCATAAATAAAATCTGTTTTACTTAATTAAGAAAGATGAAACGTGTTAAATGGTGTGTGGAAATCGTTAGCATAGCATCATAGCAAACATATCAAACAAACAAGAAGTACCTACTCCATATTGGATATATACCTCATAATTTTTTTCCTCGGCTCACAACCACCCACTGCTAGGTATAGGTCTCATCTCCACAGCGCCACTTCTCACGGTCCTGTGTCAACCGCGTCCAGTGAGATCCTTTGATCTTGACGATACCGTCTGCCCACTGGCCATTTAGCGTCTCTAGATCACCACTCTGTGGCTACCTTGGTCCACCGTCCGTCATCCCTTTTTGCTAAATCTCCTGCCCACCTCCACCTTAACCTCGCCTCCTGACTTCGACCATCGTTTTACGTCGAATCTCGACGTTCGGAACACGGTCAACGAGGAAGATGCCTAACATGGAACGCTCTTTGTGCAACATAGTTTATGGAACCTAGATTATTATAAAATAAGTCATAAAAGTGTAAGAAATACTCCGTGGCGAGAGAATATGACAACGCATTTTAGTCCCCTTTGAGCTCTTGTCTCGTGATATTCGTTACTACATAGCCTCTGATAAAATTAATGTGGGCCGTGTGTCACGAACAAAATGTAACACGAGAGAAAAGAAAGGCGTCTCCATCGCGTTAATAATATACAGTGACGTTATTTTAATATATCTTAGAGAATAAAATAACACGTAAAGAATTGAAGCTCGCATTTAAATGAAACGCTGAATTGAATGAAATTTTTATATATCCACATAACTGGGATTGTTAGGAAGGCGCACAATTTTCTCCGCGCTTTTCAATGACTTAAATAATCTTAGACGTATAACATAAATTGCCTCCGAACTCTGAACAAAATAAGAGTACTAAATCTTATTCGTAAAACTTAATGTATCAAGTCGAGTGGTTGGGGTGTTGGGGAGCCTATTTAAAAAAATATATGTTTATTTAAGATACTTGTGCGCAGAGTTACAGCTTGTATTTTGTGTCCGTAATTGTGTATGTTTTTTTTTATACAAACGTGCGGCCTAGCCTATGGACGCCTGCGACACCAGGGACATCATGAGTATGCATGAACGCCTTGCTGATGCTTAAGAAACCTATTCACAATTTTGTAGTACCTGATACTGTAGTCCCTTGGGATAACCTCGTTATGGAGTTCGTTCCGCATCCTAAGAGTTTTTGGGAGGAAATTGATTGACAGTTTGTGTCGTGTCCCAGTGTGGATTTTTTTTTTTAATAAACTAACCAATTCTTATACTACAGGGAATATTACATGGCATGAAACAAAACAATATCATACATGGTAATGTTGAATCGATATGGTTTCTAACAATAACCACACAAAACTGCAGAATTGGGTGCACTGGTCGATATTACATGCTCTGTATAACTATGCTATTGACATTGACCCAGATGAAGGCATCTGGCGATGTTGACCTGATATGCGCTTCAGCAATGATACGATGAAGCCGTGCCCGCAAAATTGCGTATTATGTGCTTTGTCAGGAAATATGTGTGTTACGATTAGGATTGCATGATATCTGTGGTTTTTCCCACAAAAATTTAAGAACTATGTTGGTATTGGAGAATAACTTTCCGTGTTATATATACGACTTTAGCTGTTTGTATACCTATCGTACAGATACGAGACATACCGTTTCAGACCAAATAATATTTTTTCTATATAATTTGAAAGCTTTGGTCGGTTCGCGTTGGTGTGGCCACGTTACGATATATATATGTATATATATAAATGGGTTAATACAAACTGTATGGAAAAATATATTTTGTCTAATACGGCACGCGTCTGAAACGTTCCGTGTTTGTATATATAGCGCCTATATCTACTTTAACAGGTTTATTTGGGTGTTTCAGATATCACAAAGATAGAAGTAATAAAAACATGACAATATTTAGACGCGACCACATCAAACTTAAGTGTTTGTTATTAATACAGATTAATCTTAAAATTGATTTCTCTCAGTAGCTGTTTTGATAAATATAATATACAATTTAACTATCGAGAAATAAGTTTAATCAAACTTCATCTTGTATAGAATTCAATCGGAAACTAATAGAATTCACGTCACTTCATTGTTAATATAATTAGAATGGCATTGGCCTACCTAGGTGTAGCTCGGAAACGGTTCGGTAACGACTGAAAGGTCACCAGTTCAAATACTAAATGTTAAACTATTCCCAGTGTATCGGTATTATGAATATTTAATTAGAGTTGGAACTTTCTGGAATATTTTTGTTCGCAAGAGAATGAAGGCTTCGACAGGGATATATAAGAGTTGATATATTAGTGAGTGTGTTTTAAATATTTAATACTAGCTTGTGGTCGAGACTTCGCCTGTTTGACCTATTTGAATATAGCCTTTATATTAACACTGGACGTTTGTTTGCACTAGATTACATTCCAACGAGGAAGGAACACTCGCATTTATAACACTTAGGCGTTTCAAAGTAAAATGTTAGAAAACTATCCACTAGTGATCGATGAACCGTTTCAAATCGCTCCGAATTGTGTGATTCCCACTCCCCTTCTAGTCCCAACTTCTATCTCTAAACTTTGAAGTTTGAACAAAATACTTACATTCAAAATTCTTATATATAAATGAATTTAGGTGTCTCGTTCTCTGGCGATCGTAGATTGTCGTAAACACGATGTTGTCGGTTTGATTCCCACTTAGAACAAAACATATTTGTTCAACACAGAGATTATTTTATTATATATATTCTAGATCGTGATCGTGATTGTCTGTTAATTATATTTGTTATAGTGCTACCACATAGGGATTGTTGTCCTTCATAAATTACCTAATTAAAACAAAAATATGGAGGGAAATAGGGAGAAAATATATAGGTGGTGCAGCATTGTTTAATTAATTTCACTAGACATTAATATATTTATCTATTGAAGTTTGTATTCAGATTCAGATTCCACCGAGGGAGGTACAGTCGTATTTAATCACTTAGTAGCTTTACACGGATAAGAATAAGACCTAATATTAGAACACGTCCCTAGTATATTACCGAGAGGTTTCAGAACGAATTACATCATATTGAAAGAATGTTTATTACACAGCTTTTCTCTGGACAAAAAATCTTTGTACTTTTTTGTTAAGATCCTAGACTTACAGGCGTAATTTGTTTTCTTATTATATTTTTAGAGAAATCTGTTTATCTCTCGTTGTTTGTAAAATGGAGCTTATATTCTTAGGCTTTTGTTACACAGGCTTTTTAAAAGAATGGTGGTATTTGCAGCATTACATCGACTGTATCAGTTTGTGTGATATCTTCAAAATTTATCATTGTTAACAGCGATGACTGTCATCGTGGTGTAACGGTTAAGGTGGTCGCCTCGCCGTACCAAGTGTGTGACGTGGGTTCGTTTCCTGAAACAAATATGGGCGTAATTTGTGTCCATTAATTGTATGTTTGTAAGGTCCACGCGACATATTGCTCGCGCTCCAGTGCGGGTGTTGTCTTTTTAAAAATAAAAGAAAGAAAATACATATATGTGCTTTTTAAAAACGTGTATATAAAGACAAACAAGCAATTGCGACATACTTCCTCAAAGATTTACGGTAACTAAAAATGTAGAGAAGCTATTTTATGATAATCAGTAATTTTAAATAATCCTGACAGGTTCACGTCATGCTATAAATAAATAAAATGTTGATTTAAATTCATACATTTTTTGCTGTGTCCATTAGTGTGGGGTGGCGACACAGTGATTAAAATGCAAATTTCTAGAATTATCTCCCCCCTCCCAATCCTCCCCTGTGGCTCGTGACGCAGAATTTTAGTGGCGGCTAACGTCTGCAAGCGTGATTGTACGCAATTGGACCGTCTAATACTTTGTTTAATTATATTATGCTAATTTCCTCTCGCTACACCCACTTAAAAAGCGACTACGCTCAATAATTTTCAAGTTTTTCTTCAGCCATTATCTTTGAAGGTTGCGGGCCAACCTTTGTTCTTGCGAAACTGTTGCCGAAATAACTATTTTTAGATGAAAATGTTGTTACATCGCTGCCTTGAACGTTAGCACAGAGTCTGGAGGAGAATTTTGATGCTGAAATTGGTGTTTGAACGATAGGTAAGTGCTTTTGACGTTTATTCGAATATTCGTGGATGTGTGTATCGTGAGCTTTCATTCGATAAACGAAGTCGGTATCGGCACGTGATTTATGTGGAGGGTCCACATGTATTGGTATTTGTATTGGCTGTATTGGTTTATTGATCTCTGTGTGATCGCTTACCGGCCAATAGGGTAGGCCAAATGGTTTACCTCAAGACGAGGAATGTTTGGTACGATTAATGTTTGACGTGCTCACGCGTGTAATGGTATAGGTCTTTCGGTTTTAATATAAAATATAACTCATTTTACTTTGTACCCGTTAAGGTAAATAGGACCTATTAAATCTGGGCAAACTTACTTTAGATTCTAGAACTATTTGCAGTTTCCACTTCGGTTTAGTCTGAAAGTTACCTCAAATTTAAAAAAAAATGTAATTTCAGTCTGTATGCGTCTTAAGAAAAAAAAGCAATTAGAGTCCTTAACAACAGCTGCTTATGGCAAACTTGTAACTGAACTTGCACTCAACCAGGGGCACTAAGCCTCCAAATGTGGTGCAAGCCAATCGATAGAGGTGAGAGTGGCGGGGCGACCTTTGGCGCGGTGCCAGAACAGCCAAGGTTCCAGACTGAGGATACTAACGTCTTGGACTGTTGCGTGTGCGTCTGTGTGTGTGCGAGGGTGTGTCGCGGTGACGTCACGTAGCCGGTTTATGGACGCTGTTGCTATGTTGTAAACTAGACATTTGTTGCTCGTAAAGTGGCTATTACTGAGGATCCTTTGACTCGTCGTCGATGTACACGTGAGGAACAGTCTTTTTTAAGAATACATCAATGGGAATGATGACATTGTCCATAATTATTTATCCCTAGCATTCGCGCCTAAACCCTCTCAGCTTTCTAGTTAGAGGACAGGAGACCTGAGCCCAGCAGTGGGACTTAATGGGTTGATGATGATGATTCGCCTGCGACTCCACTCACATGATATGTCAGTAAAAAGTAGCTTATATGCTGTTCCAGACTTCAGCCTTTCCGGCGTGATTGAGTTATATACATTCAGCCGTCCATCAATTCTAACTATCGCATTTTTGATGGTAGGATTTTAAGACTGATCTTGCTGTCCACTAAAAAATGCTATGAGAATGTATAGAAATTGTAGCAGATGGCGCCACCAACACGTACAGTTTCTTTTTTTGTGATAATTGCCCTTTTCCAAGAAACTCACGTTACGAAACAATTTGAATAGAAGCACTTTCATCAGCAAACCATTAATGTCCCACTGCTGGGCTCGGGTCTCTAAGCCCTCTCAACTCTCTAGATAGAGGAGGAGAGACCCGAGAAGCACCTTATCAAAGTACAAATTCTCATTAAAATTCTTAGATCCTTTTTCGAGAGGCAATACATATATTTATTGATTTGTATTGCCACATCCACAATTTGACATACTTTTTTTTATTCATCTGCAATCCATTAAATCCCACTGCTGGGCTCGGGTCGTCATTTGACATGTACCTATTGAGTTATTATGTACTACGTACAGTACATAATAACTCAATGCATGTATTAGATTATTTATTTTAAATATTGTAGAATAAAACAGTTATGTTGAGAATGTGTGAACTGAAGATATCATGGCCGTGGTTGCAATAGACAATACTATTTGAGACGATTGTTATTCGAAATCTTACGTCTAGACTTTCTCTTTGCCAAACGATCGTACACTAAATGATGCAAATATTGTTGTTTTGTTCAAATATAAACTGTTAATGCTAGATTGGAGATTGGCGGCTTGTTAATACAAAGAGAACATCCTTACATCTATTCATAAAAAATTCTAACGGATGTGTACATGGAAGATATGTGAGATAAACTGTTATTGGGGGTCTTTATAAACGTAATAGAACCCAAAACAATCATTGTTAGAATTTTCGTCTGTTTATTTGTGCGTTTGTTCGCGCTAATTTGCGAAACGGCTGAATCAATTTAAATGATTTTCACTAATATATTGCTCCACTTAACATTTAGTGTTTGTTTTATTCGAATCGGTTCATAAATAAAAAAGTTACATCGATTTTAAGAACTACGTCGAATATTTTGTTCGATAAAACTGGCATAAAAAGCTGTTCAGTTGAATTGGCTGAATATTTAGATAACTATAAAGGTAAATAATTGACGATGATCGTAAGTTTTTAAGTTACAAACATTTTCAGTTTCGGTGTATCGATTTTTTCACTCAATATTAAATAGGGATTAGTTTAGACTGGATGCAAACATACGTATTTGTGAGAAAGTACATAAAGGTCTATGTAAATATCGAAATCTACACGAACGAAGTCGCGGGCATAAGCTAGTTAATGCGAAACCCTACTGATCATCATTGAATTTCACATAGAGATCGAATGGTCTAGGAACTGAATAGAACCTTCCGCTACTTATAGCGGCATAGCTGCAGTTTAAAAATAAAACGTTTTATTTTTTCATAATTTCATAGTCAAATTAAAGGGAGTCAAGACCTTCTACTGGACTGGGCCTTCTTGTGTATTTAAAAACATATGACTATTTTGACTGGCCTGTTGGTCTAGTGGTTAGTGACCCTGACTGCTAAACCGGAGGTCGTGGGTTCGATCCCCACCCAGGACAAATCTTTGTGTGATGAGCATAAAGGCTTGTTCTGTGTCTGGGTGTAATTTATCTATAATATGTAAGTATTTACAAAAAAAAATGTATTTAAGTACTATATCAGTTGTTTAGTACCTATAACACAAGCAAATATAATTGCTTAATTTGGGACTAGATGGCGCTGTGTAAATGTGGTAGAATATTATTATATGACAATCATCAACTGTCTCTTCTCTTTTCAAATCTTATCATGTCTGAGCTTATTGAGTTTTTTAGAAGTTTTCACAATAAAATATATCAGCATAGTTACACCAAAGAGGTTTCCAGCAACCCTTTGCCCTTACTCTGTTATTCATAAAAAGCTTACGCATCAATTATGTACATTCGATCTTATAAAGCAGTCGTATAAAACCCCCGTGACCCGGCGGTGCCGTCGAAACATGTTATTTCTGTTCTATATATAACCAAGGCTATCTGATACTAAATAAAACCTATATTTGTTTGTTAGCTATCAAATTATGCCTAGCCTTGATAGATTAGTTATTTTGTTTGAAGCTTTATTATTCTTTTTAATAGTAATGAAATATTATCTTTGTATTTAATCAAAATATTTACTAACTTATTTCAGGAATTATTTGTTCAAACAATATTTTTGAATTTTAATTGCCCGACTTATTATTTGTAACAGTATCTCTGTATAAAGTTTTTTGTAATACGAAAATATTCTAATAAAAAACACACTGCTTACCGCGTGTCTGTTGCTGTTGTAAATTCCTTTATTTTGTCCCGTTTTGGCGAATTCCTTACCTACTCGATGTCTTGATGACTTAAAATCACTTAGTACCATTTAAGAATAAATTTAGAAAAATGAAAAAAGTTAACATGTAATTAAAGAATCTGAAACAAAGTATGGGGCAAAAAAACAGCTTCTATAATATAGGTACATTTAACCATTTAATCGTCTAGGTCGGATTAATCCGACAAAATAAAAATAGGTATTAGTGTCCACTTCGCCACAATCGTATATTTACGACCATATACCCCCACTTGATTACTCTGCTTTTATTATTAAATTACGTTATATTCTATCAAATTAATGTTTATATTAGGAAATAGTTAATTTAATACACTTTAATTGATTGCCAGACTAATTCAGGCGGTTAAAAAGTTAATCAGTCTAAGTTAATGACAATAGGCTCGCCCCCTATTCCATGGGACTAAACATGTGTGGCGAAATGTGAGTGCGATGCACTCTTGCCTTCCCTATTGTGTAACGTTAAGGTATTTTATTTATTTAGATCTTTGTTATTGCTTCCATGTACGTAGTACTATGTTCTAAATGTAGACTTTTATATCAACACATCGAGCTACGATTCAGACCAACCGGCTCGCATCGGCCCGCGCCGGGCGGCATTTTACAATGCGTTAAAGAACATTGAAATGTATCAACAGTAATTACAGTTCATATTTGCATGCAACTTACGCATAGTTACCTCCGTCGGCATCCCGCGACGCGTCGCGACGGCCGACCGGCTCCGACCGTAAGTTGCATGCAAATATGAACTGTAATTACTGTTGATACATTTCAATGTTCTTTAACGCATTGTAAAATGCCGCCCGGCGCGGGCCGATGCGAGCCGGTTGGTCTGAATCGTAGCTTACAAAGCACTTTATTGATGTATTCGATTTAATAAAATGTGATCTGATGACACAAATATTCTTTTCTTTAAAAGGTCGATTGTCACTACCGTTTAATCTATGCATCGAGGATTATATCACAAATGTCTATTAAATCAATAGTATGGAAGAAAGTTTACCAAATGTGTCGACGTTTTCGTGGTGCGGAAATGTTAGAACTAGTGAAGTTATTTTTTTTCTGAAAATCAAAAATATGTATGTTAGTTAACAAATTAAAGGGTTTCTTACCTCAAAAGGACAAATAAACAGAATTCTCATAGAATTACATAGTTGTCTGTCGGTCTATATGTCAATTTACGACACTGGTACGTATCAGGATATTTGGCAGGAAGTTAGAACTAGGTTGTTGGTTTAAACCTCTGCATAGCATAGCACAAATATTTGTGCATTGTGTGTATAGGTAAATAAAAAAAATCGATAACCTTAGATTGCCTTTTAATCAAAAACAGATGACTGAAAACTTTGAAAATCGTTTTAGAAGTGATATAGACATATAGATTTCAATATTTCGTCGTTTTACAAACCTAAAGACAAACACACCTCCTAATAAACTCCGGAATAAATCCGTAAAGTCAACCCTTCAAATGCGGCTGCAGTTATAAATTGGAACGCGGTGAACCGGCACCTCAGTCGATACTCACCGCACAAATTGCACACTGCACTGTGCACAAACTCGTGTGCAAGCGTGTGTAATGCCCCTTAGTACAGGGCTTGCAGCGTCATCCCTGCGCGAACTCAATTGCGATTACTGGGATTTTGAAGCCATTGCAGGTGTGCTTGTTGATTGGCGATTATTTTCTATTGATAAAATTTTTGTGAAATTAATGGTTTCGCACTCTATATATTTAAAAGGAGCAGATACGTATGTTACTAGTGTGTACAAGAGACTTTTTTGTACTCGAATTCTAACTGAAATATCGGGTGATGTAATTATTTGTGCCGCTGCCCGCAGCGTACAATATATAATTATGTTTGTTTTGTTAGAGGAAAGCTTTCTGTTATATTTTTGCACAGTCCTAGTTGGAGGGTTAGAGAGTTCGCCCAAGGAAATACAAACGAATATATTTATACGAGTAACCAGAAGGGGTGGGGCTTCGCTCCCGTCCTTCTTTATTTGACCATTGCTTGGCTCCTATTGGCCGTAGCGTGATGTTGTATAACATATAACCTTTCTCACATAACATCTCAACATATAACCCGTAGGCAAATTTACTGACACTTTTTCTGGCTTTGTATGACGTTCATAAGTATCATGTATGTGATCCAAATGAAATAAAAAGATTTGACTTTGACTTTCAATAAATGGGCTATCCAACACTAAATGATTTTTTTTCAAATCAGACCAGTAGTTGACTGAAATTATCAGGTTCAATAAAACAAACTCTTCAGCTTTATAATATTAGTATAGAAGATATAAGTGAATATTATATGAAACATCAACAGCTTCTATCCACTTCGAGTAAGTTTTTCCCATCAACATCGGTCGATAGAACTAAGACGACTAAAGGATTATGTCTGTCGAGCGCCACTGTTCGGTGCACCGATAGTGGAAGTCGATACTTAATCTGTACCTACCAGCTTGTGTACTGCCAAGCTCTTATTCTGTAGTTTTACGGTTGTTTTATTGTTGCTTAGAATACGAGTATGTGTCTTTTGTGTGATGTGACTCAGCCGTGCTGGAGGAGTTCCGCCGCCGCACCCCTACTGATTACGTGGGTAAACGCCGCCGCTCTTCCACACTCTGCCCACCAGTTCCGAGGAGGAACCTACTTAAATTTGCCCCTGTGTCGCGCGCTATACAGCTCATTAATATAATAGCTATGGAAGTAGATATCTATAACTGTAGCCAGCCGAAATTTGCAGAAGTTGCACAAAGTTGCATTGTAAACAGTGTTATATAGTGGTCTAATACTATTAAGACTAATATTATTATTATTATGTTTCATGTAGCTTACAATATCGCTTTGGAATTATCTGTAAAGGTGTTGTAAATGTGTTTGAATAATAAATAATAAATAAATAATTGTTCAAGGCTCGTTTAAGGAGAAGTGAGGTGGGTGTGAAGAAAATATTCATGTGACAAATATAAACTATAATAGTGTATTATATGCCATGGCATATCTGTCATTACGTTGACCAGATATTACAAAACTTTTAATTGCAATTAACAATAAACGATTATTTGTTGATTGAACAATAAACTAATTTTAACTGTGGAAAATTACAAATAATAATATTACTAATGTAATTTTCCACAATTTGTTAAAAATTGTTTAGTGGCAATTAATATGTAATTTATCGTAAATTGCAATTAAAATGTGCCCAATACTGTCGTTGACGTACTATCAAAATGTAGAACGCAATGTTGGCTCCTGTCTTTCCTCACAGTATAGAATAGCAAGCTGACTTGGTACTTCAGTATCCTTCTTTCCACCAAGTGAAGAGGAGCCACTATATTGAATTTCTATAGAAAATGTCTGTTAGTAAAACTTGAAGTGTATGGAAAGCTTTTTCATTGCATTCAGTTTATAATATCTTAACTTATGGCTTCTTTGTTGTGGATTTTACTTACTTATTGTATAATGATCTTGTTCAGATCGCAGTACAGCGTCTTTAAATTTCAATTGCTTCACTACTTCTATTGTCAAGAAATAATGAGCAAAGTTTCTTGGAAAATATGCATGAAACTAGCGTTGATAAATTATTATACAAACAAAGTTACTACGTTGTTCTATAAGTCTTGTACCGTTAGAAATTAAATAAAAAGTATATTTACTGGCTTGAGGCAAAGTCACGAAGTAAATTACGAGCTTGATTGAACATAACATATATTATATTTGCCTGCCTGCCTCGGTCGCGCATCGTTTGCTGATACAGTTACGGTTAGAACACGATAATCTCACGAACTACTGTTCCGATTTAAACAATATTTTAGTTTTAGATAGCCAATATGACTATAGGCTATATAACATTACGTTACGGCTAATAGGAGCCGAGCAGTAGTCAAATAGAATAATAAATCAAATAGAACAACAGGAACGAAGCTCCGCCCAATAGTTTATGTTTTATAATATAATTAACATTTATGTTTATATACGCGAACAGCCTTCACCACATGTCTTGTTGTTCATGATATATCTCTCGAACCATCCCAACATGTCTCAGGCTGTATAATAAGAATACCTGTATAAAGCTTTGTGTAAGGAAAACTTGGAAAGATTTTTGGACAACAATCTGGTAGATGTAAACGCAATTTAAACTTTTCCTATCTTTTTTCTTGTGCCATATAAAGTTTAATATCCTAATATATCCCCGTCGCGTACATGCAGTTTGTAATTATCAAGCGTCGCGACCAACGCTGTTTTGTTTTACACATTTGTTTATTAACTATACGGCAACAAATTAAAATGCAAATGGCGGAGACAGGGGTTCTCAGAGCGCAGTGTCCGGTGGCCAACGCCCAGTGTCCGACTATATCCGGACAAGTAATTTATGCGTATTTATGCGAGCCTGTCGACACATCACTGACAGCTTAGCTGTCATGCAAATAGGGAAAAATTGTGTGGACAGTGTGATAGAGGAAATTAACGAGCGTTCGCACTGGATTATTGTTGAATATATCAAAAATATTGTCAGTGTTCATTTATTTTAATAGTCTCTGTGTTTTATTAAATATTTACCGAATTTTAACTGAATATTGTAGAAAAATGTTAGTCTGTTTTGAAAAGTTTTGATCTAGAAGCCGGCATAGAACTCACGCCTTTTTCCTTGATATTGACTACGAGTACCTATTAACAAATTAGCTATTCTAGACAATCACAAATAAGCTAAGGAACTTTAAACTATAACCAACAGAAACTGGTTTAAGATTGCATTTAATTATTAGAAATCTTTTCCAAAATATTGAATGTGTTAATAATAATGTCTGTCCGTCTGTTGGCTGTTTGTGAAGCTTTCACGGCTTATGGCGGCAATGATTTTAATAAACTTTGTCACGGAAATCAGACATAGGTTGCTATTATCTACAAACTACATTAATGAAGTCGCTAATAATAGTTAATGACGTTATAAATAGCTTACTACACGTGTCATGGCTTGCGTAAAGTATATATTTAGCTGTATAAGGGCACGTCGAGACAGACGGTAATCACGTTATCGTCTCAACTTAATCTATTTCCGAACACGCCGTGACTTGGAATGTGAACTAACAATTACAGTTAGTTCTCGATTAAACTGTTGGTTATTGGTTATGTGTTCAAACTTTACAAGTTGGTGTCGATAAATGCCTGGGGCTGGTTATAGGAGACTATTTGTGTTTGTAAGGGGTTTTGTTACGGTTTGCAGTTCGGTCGATGTCCATGAACAGTCAAGCTAATTAGCTATCGCTTTCTCTGTTTCGTAGTCAAGTTTATTTTAAGGATTATAAATCTTTTTGCCTAAAGCTGCTGTGCGTAGCTTGTTCTCACATACATTATGTAAATTGTAATATTGTATATCAGAGTACCCAAGTCCTCGCCACGTCTGGCTGTTTGAACGTGTCAAACTCTAAAACGAAGTATGTCATGAGGGAGGTTTATTTATGATTAAATTTTTCAACGAATTTCAAACTCTTCATTTATTTTTGAAGCCAATATAGGAGCATGTGATTAATTAATTAGAGTTTGATGGAACATTGTTGAATTTGTTGATTCTGAATATTTTAAAATGTATCGCAAAACTGTCATGTGTACGAATATATATCACTGTGGGTAAGTGACAAAAACGAATTGTTAGTGTATGATTTATTACTAGAAAACTCGAAAACAAAAATCGTCTCGCGATTTACACGTTTGATTTATATGTGATGATTTATTATGATTTAACGTTTTAGTTTTTTAGAGTTCCACTGATGTTGCTTATAAGGTGGCTAAGCTAAAGTGGGACTGCGTTGGGCACGAAAACGTCTGCCGAGCTGTGATCCAAAATTACCATCATGCTTTGAGACAGCAAATAGACTAGTACTTTCATACTGGAAGGCTATGGAATTTATAGACAGACCTTTTTCCAGCAGTAGGATAGAATAAATAAAAAGAAAAAATAGGATGCAGGCTGATTGTAACTACAAAAACAAAAATTGTGAGGTACCGTCATTTTTGTCACTTGAGCTTAGCAGGCCTTCACAAATATGTTTCATAAGTTTTCATACAAAATCAATACAGTTTTCTCCTGCTTTAAATATGCATAAATTATAATTAGAGTTTTTAATTTATGTGTAAGTGGTTAGTGTGAATATTTGCAATGCAAAGGAATTTTTGGTTAATTAAAAAGTTGTTTGTTCAGAACATGCAACTTGGTGTTAAATTCCAAGCTTATTATTTGAGGCGTTTGCACTATTTATGTGCTCATTTTTGCAGAGCAAATGGTGAACTAATATATACATATTTCGAGTTATGGTGTAATTGGAAATAGTGTTAATAACTAAACTAACTGCTGCCTGCAACTTCGCCCGCGTAGCCTGTCGATAAGTATTAATAGCTTAGATGTCAGCCACTGCTCCTCCGACTAATCCTCTGTGCGATTAATCACGTTGATCAATTGCTCTGTTGCTTCGTTGCAATATGAAAGAAGGAAAAGCAGACACACTGTGGCACTAATATTAGTAAGCAAAAGGGATAGTTTAATTATATATAGTAGGTGGAAGAAAATAGTCTCTGCCTACGCCTCTGTTGGGAAAAAGACTGGATTTTTAACCATACAAATCATCATCATTTCAACCCATAAACGTCCCACTGCTGGGCACGGGTCTCCTCCAAAGATTTTGGAGGGAATTTAGCCTACTATACTACGCTGGCCAGACGGGTTGGTATAGGGTTTGTTTCGAATTTTCCTTTTTGCAGTGCTCTTGTCTGCATAAGGTTACTCCCTTAGTCGCCTTTTACGGCACCTACTAGTTGAGATGGGTTGGTGACATTATGTATTCTGAATCCATCACTACACGGCTGAACCATACACATACGCTTGCATGACCGAAAGTGCACTACGCTCTTATACGGTTGTATAACATACAAGAGTATAAGAGAGGCAGTGGGAAAACCATTATGTAACATGTCCCATTACAATATGGCATATATTGGCACGCGGCGGCGTTGTAATGATGTCCCTCAACTGACAAATGGCGCTGGTACTCCACGAAATGTATTCAATTGCAAATTACTCCCGTTTATTACGAGTATGATACGGTCGATCCTCGGTAGTGGAGTGACGTAAATAGGTTAATATGATATGTGTGGATGGATAAATAATGATGTTTAATGACAGTTTTAATTATTGTTATTGTGTAACGTGAGTTGTAATATTTCGGGAGTGCTTTAGTCGAATGTTGAAGTTTTTTTAATCGTAATAATATCGGTATTGCTACAGTTTTTATCTGATCAAATATCTGAAAGATAAATTCATTTTAGCTTATATAAATATTCATAAATGCGTCTTTTGGTGCAATGCTGGACATAATTAAGTAAATCAGTCACAATTAGCTTCACAGGAGTCTTTCTTTCACTACACACTTCCAAATCTAGTCATTTACAGCTAGTATTCATATAAATGTAAGGTATCTTATCACTCAGAGTTGCAACCGCCTTTTTAATTAAAATTTTTCTTTTTATTACATAATTAATTAAAAATTATTTAAATAAAAACAAATACAGCGGTCAGAATGCCTAACAATTTTGTCATAAATGCGGTATCAGTATATCTAATAGAATAAAAAAAAATAGTTAAATGCGAAAGCTTGCATTCCAAAACCCGTGGTTAAGAAAGTTCGTTGATTTCCTAAAATTTGTAAAACATGCTTCTAAACAAAAGACATGAAACACAAAAACACAAAGTCACGGCCAATATCAACACAGGAACATGATTTTACGGCGTCATACCGTGCCGAATGTGTGTGCGATGACCCGGAACAGTGATAGGCAGCGCCACCTGTCACGTTGGACGTGAAATACAGCCTTTATACAGCCCATAGAGGTTAAAGCACGGTGGGTCACCGGCCTACACTTGAGCTTATCGGTTTTATAAGTTACTAGCTTCTGTCCGCGGCTGCACCCTCGTGTTATGTCGGTAAAAGTTGCCCGTTTTTTTTTTAAATATGTTTGTTTACTTTCAGATACATATTTTTTACACAATCGCCAAACTGCACAAGCAATTTGTTGGCGAAAGAGGCGCTCTTACTAACTAAATACCTTATAATTAAAATTTAAATTTGTTTAATTCAAAGTTTTCCTAAACTCCAGTGAAATGATCCAATGATATTTCATATTGTTACATACAAAATACAAATATTTCCTCTTTACATTATTAGTTTAGATAATTGATCTATGAGGTAGTTTTGAAAATTTACAATAATGCAAGTATTTATCATTAAATTTATTTCTCAACACTTTACTACTTTACTTATGTTTTTAGTTATATTTCTTATTAATATAAACTGATTGTTGATGCCATGTTTTTTTAAGTTTATATATTAATAAATTATTATATTGTACGTATATTGATCTCTATGCGACTTTGTTAAACGATAATAAACGATTTTGATTTGATTTAGATTGACGACTTAATTACTTATTTACGAAAGTTAATTCTTGCTGTCACTATAAATCACTGGTAAAATGTTTTCAGTGACTACTAAAGTCTAAAGACTTTAAGTCAGAAAGTCCCACCTATGAATTAAGGTTCGAATAAAAAACAGTCAGCAAATCCACCCGCGGTCAGTTCCGCTGACAAGGGTAAAGCCTCACGTTACAATTACTGGTGACCAGCTCTAACCTTTCGAAGGTCGAAGTAATTTCATTTATTGAAATGTTTCTTTCATAATAATACAATATGAATTATGTCGGCAACATTAGTTCTCCTACGAATCTCCTCATTTCTGATTCGATCACGTAGGGAAACTCCGAGTTTAGCTTTTTCCATGACTAGTGAACTTTCTAATGAGGCCTAAATAGTTAGCGGCCACGTCTCAGTATCATAAGTCAGTAGAGTTATAGAAATATGCAATACTGTGTGGATGAGTCTAATGTCCCGACACCATTGAACAAATACAAGAAGAGAACAGAGAAAAGACAATAAGAGCAGAGTAAATAAATAAAGCAGTAATAAATAAATAATTTTGTACTTGAATTATGTCCTTTTTCGTCTGTGTAGCCAGCTGTTTGTTCGTCTTTAGTGGTTTACTAAAAACAAATTAAGGAGTACACAGACGAGACGAAAAGCAAGATCTTTTATGAAGATTCGTATATTCTCACTCATTTGAACTCTTTGGTTAAGGCCCTGTACTAAGCCAATGTTGAGCTAATCAAGGGGGTGAAGCAGGGAAGCTGAAGCACGAGCCCCCCGCGCCTTTCAACAATTCATCCCAAAGAACAAACTCGCATTCACGTCAACCAGCGGCGGTCTTATTCTCGCGCCGTCCGTATTCTGGTCGAACAAAATAATTATTAGGTACGGTAAATTATTTCTAATGTTTTCTATATTTAAACCAAAACACCTTAGTTTCTTTCTTTACCCGACTGTCAAAAAGGAATGGGAGGGTAATGTTTTTCGCGCGTATGTATGTATGTTTTTGGGCATGTCTGTTCCATTGTGACCTTCTGTAGCCTAAACGGCTTGGCTGATTTTAAAGTGTGAGGTGTCATTAGGTTCGTATTTTTTCCTCAAGTGTCATAGGCTAAGTGACGTAAACAAAAAATTAATAGGGCGGACGGAAACTGTCTAAACAGAATTTTTTTTAAAGCTATCGCAATATAGATATCAAATGAAATGAAATGAAATGAAGCCACTGCTCAGTTCCTATTACCCGTATCATGATGTTATATAGCCTACAAACAAAAACTCTTTTAGGGTTTTTTGGTTTTTTAAATTAATTCTTGTTCAATAGACGATGTCTGAACTGAACATACGCAAAACGTGCACTTTAAATGAAGTGATATACAAGGAATTATAGTTTGTACCAAGTATTATAATCGTCTAGCATCGTATTAAACACTAGAAGTCGCGCAGGGCTTCGCTCCCGTCGTTCTTTATTTGGCCACTGCTCAGCCCCTATTAGCTGTAATGTGATTTTATATAGCCTATAACCTTCCTCGATAAATGGGCTATCCAACACTTAAAGAAAATTGCCAGTTGGACCAGTAGTTCTTTAGATCCTAGCGTTCAAACAAACAAACTCTTCAGCCTTATAATATTAGTATAGATTTTTCGCGTTTTTGCAACTTTACACTGATGCTTCGCTCCTATTGGTCTCAGCGTAATGTTATATAGCTTAAAACCTTCCTCAACAAATGGACTATCCAACACTAAAATAATTTTTGAAATCCGACCAGTAGTTCCTGAGATTAGCGCGTTCAAACAAACAAACTCTTCAGCTTTATAATATTAGTATAGATTTTTCGCGTTTTTGCAACTTTTTCACTGATGCTTCGCTCCTATTGGTCCCAGCGTAATGTTATATAGCTTAAAACCTTCCTCGACAAATGGACTATCCAACACTAAAAGAATTTTTGAAATCTGACCAGTAGTTCCTGAGATTAGCGCGATCAAACAAACAAACTCTTCAGCTTTATAAAATTAGTATAGATTATATTACACGTGCGATATAAACAAATAAAAATAATATGCATTTTATATTTAAGTGATAGATGGACCATGTTACTTGAGATGTTACAAGAGTAGGATAATATGGATAATGTAATTACGGAAGTCAACTTTTTAAAAAAATATAGCATTGGGAAGAAAAACAAGTATTTTTCCTAAATATAATATTAATTATATTTGTTTATTCTCATGAAAAAATACACATAGCATAAGCTAACGTTTTTATATAATAGAAAATATAATAAGTAATAAATAATTTTATAATTAGGTACTAAAGCAGGAAATAAACTAGCTGATATGTTACAACTGTTTTTGACGTTCATAAGTATATACACAATTGTTTTACATGAATGAAGAATTTTTGACTTTGACTTTAACGAAATTCTTATATCTCATCAAAAGTCTACTACAACAGGGCACATTTTCTTTATTATCTTCAAAAATAGAAAAGCATTGTAGTCTCTTACGATATGGTAGAGTTGGATAACCTTCAGAATCGAAACTTCTCTTACGACCCAGTATATTTTTTTGATTTATGAAAAGTCCCCAATAAATTGTTCTTACCGATATGAATTGTTTTCTCTCAATGGCATGCCTCGAGCTTGACGAGAGTAAATTTCGGGTAATAGCCAGTCCATAAAAAATGACAACAACTTTGGTATCATTATTGTATGTATTTACAAAAAAAAATGTATTTAAGTAGTATATCAGTTGTTTAGTACCCATAACACAAGCAAATATAATTGCTTACTTTAGGACTAGATGGCGCTGTGTGAATGTGGTAGAATATTATTATTATTGTTTATTTCCAATACTCTAAATTTTGTACGTTATTATAAGGTAGCCACCACGTTCATGTGACGTATGTAACAGCGCCGTCTTAGCGTTCGCTGGTTGTTAGCCTCAGCGACATCTTAGCAACACCGGCCGCCGGTGACGTGATAAGAATAAAACCAATGCAAATATTATCTCCGATATTGAGAATTGTTGCAAGATATTAATGTTATGATAATTGATTCTTGTATCCATGAAGTTTTCTTCTAAATAAATAAAATGTTTATTTAAAAAATACGAAAATAGCGTGAACCAAAAATTTAATCAGAGTGACGTGACCTTCCTTCCTAACGGCTCGTCGCCGACTGGGAGGGGGCACAATAAACAAGCTACACTAGTACCTCATGTGAACGCATAAGGTTCAAATTGCTGAGATGTTTGACTTTATTCAAATCTATCAAGCGTCGAATTAGACGTGATTTCGCGAATTTCTCTTAATAAAAAAAAAACTACTTGTCGTAGTGAAATAATTTTTAGGTAATTCTCTAGCTTATTAAATTTCCTTTATTATCATAGAAAAAAATATATTACTTTACGATCTAAATATAGCAAACTGCGCGACGAAAACATTTTCTAAGGGTCATCTTTGTGACCTTTTTTCTACGAAACTATTATAATTACATGAAATATTTTTAGGTAAGTCTTTTCTTTAGATTCTCGACTTTATCCAAGTAAATTTTCTGGTTTGTAGTATATACCGATACGGCAAACTGCGCGACGAAAAATTGAGAGTTTTTCGGTGTTTCCGTTTGGACAGCGCCTTAAAGAATAAATGGATATGCAAGAGTTAAGGAACTTTATCATAGTCAGCCAGTATTGCTACCTCTCTGAAGTCTGGTGTCTTCTTCTAAAACAAGTGTCGACTAACAGCGATTTTGACAATTAGTTGTATGCAAAAACGGACTCACCCAGAAGAGGGGAGACGACGAAACACTCATTGGATTAAGGGTGTATCAACGTAATTTACGATGCTCTGAAAGCACAGGTCTTGTACAGTAAAATATAAAACTTTTTCATTATAACATTAAGAAAACTGAAATCATATAAAACTTTGAAGTGTCCCAAGAGCCACATACAAATGGTACGGGCACACAAAGTGTGGCCCAAGTACCGGTGTATTGCGGAAGTCCTAGTGACGTCATATCTCTTGCTAAATTACTCCCACAACGAAAGCACCAAACTTTGACTTACGAAATATAAGTTAGGAGGTTAAAGTTATATTTAACGGCGTAGCTATTTGATTCATAAGGTTCTTTTTACGGGTATGTTAATGCTGCAGTGTATAGTAAAATGAGACACAAATTCCACCAAAGCGAACCGCGCCCCCACGCTGCGCTTTCCAATATACGTCGCCGCCACTCGAGAACCTTTTTGCCCCATCGGCCATCAGTTATCCGAGGTATGTGGCCTATCGCTGAAGTGGCAGTTCAGCGATAGGACACATACAATACATGATTACAAGTTGACAAACCTGCTTAATCTTCGCAGCTTTTATGGATTCTAGTTCTAAGAGGCGTGTGTTTACCCACTAATATATAATGGAGGAAAACAACACAAACCAAACTAGCTACACATTCTCCAACCTACATTCTAATAAAATTTAATTACAAGCTTATACAAGTCTTATTACAAACAAACAAAAGATCTATATCTCTTAATACGTCCACATTAGGCTGACCTTAATCCGAAACAATTTGCAAGCCTAGTTCAAATAATTTGAAATGATATACGAACGGCGGTAATACAAAACTTTACGAGGCTTATAATTTTATGTAAGGCCGTTATTTGCCTGAATTACATGTAACCGTTCGCTTTGTACCCCGTCCTAAACAGACATCGGCTCACACAAATCATTTCAACACATATTTATCTTTCTGTGCACACCAAATTTATGACCGTACCGGTGGCCATACTAGATACATAATCTTGTTCTATAAGGGATATTATTTTATTAGTTTAGGTCTTAATCGTGGAGGAAAACCGACTTCGAGACGAAATCACTTCATATTTTAGCGATCATGTTGCTAAAAGCCTTGCGAAAGAGTTTAGGCATTTTCTGGCTATCGACGGGATATTTGTTTATTTATATATTATATTGTATTGTTAGTCCAGTTTATAATCTGTCTTTCTTATCACTTGGACTAAATGATACTGGTTTAAATAACAGTCCATCCTAATGTATATTAGATTTAGTGTCAGTCTAATTTACATTTGTAATTGCCTTTGTTTATTCTAAGCTTACATAAGCACAAATCCGTAAATATAAAATTAAATTAGGAGCTACAGTTCTTCCAGACTATCCAATTACTCTTAATGCCTGATGAAATGAGTAAATTTATTTTTCCATTACACTAAATATTTTTCTGAAAGTCTCTAAGGAATCTTGATAAAAAGTAAGTGAGAGCTGAAATATTTCAAAAGCCCCACTCGGGATTTGAACCGAGGTAGGTTCGTAAACAGAATTAATATAGCATCCATCGTCGCATTACTCCGCGGAGAGATAGGCAGATCTATCACAACCACGTTTCGCTCGATATTTTTGTTAATTTCATCATTTTATATATTCATACTGCGGCCAATAGGAACTGAGCAGTAGCCAAATAAAGAACGACGGTAGCGAAGCGCCGCGCGACTTCTAGTGTCATATACATCATCTCCTATGTTAAACCAAAGCAAAGTAAATAGTTCAGTATTTAATGAGTTATTTAATACCCTACCTCACCTATTACCTCACGTATGAACAATTTTAGCAAAACACCGCGAAGCCTTTACTAACTTGAGCGCAACAGTAAAAGCAAACTAAAAACATTTGCAACAAGCACTGCACAAATTACAGAGCTTTCACATCGAGTTGACAAAGTCAGCCTTAATGAGAGCTAAACACTTGTTTGAACTAGGTTTCAAGATGTTAACGAGCACTTAAACGGGGGTTTAATATTTACATACGTTTTACAAATCTTATGAGTAAATACAGATAAATATATGTGTTTATGATGGGCGTTAGTTTGATGAGATGTTTCATGTATGCCTTTTAAGAGACTTTGTATGAGATAGTCTTTGAGAGACTGAGGATTTATGTAACAGAAGTAATAATAAAACTACCAGTGCATGAGTCTTATATCTTTCATAAGTCAAACCCTACCAATCAAATCGCTAAAATTCTGATACACTATATATCTCTCCCTTTCTGTGGCACTGGACTCTCAGGCATAGCGGCGGGGTCGGTGCAGCAGACGACTAAGACTAAAGTAACACAATTGGTTGATTTTATAAAGACTCAGGCGATTTTGACTAAGATTGAATTAAGAGAAAAACTCAAGGCCACTTTTTATTGACAGACTAAAACCAAGATGTTCACAAATCGTAATTATACCGACTTTAGCAACTAAACAATAACAAAAATCATAAAAGCTATAGCGAGAACAAAACATTAAAATTTTAATCAACACTAACAAATACTGAAGTTCAATTAACTAAATACAAAATGGCGGGTGTAATACTTGTCGTAATAACAGAGGATATTAAATGAGTAATCATTTCGAGTAATGGCTCAGATACGCACAATAGGTACGTTTATACGTACCTACATTTACATACAAAGTTTATCTCCGTACCTGTATAAGTAACAGTTTGAATTGGTGTTGCCAGCTCAATTTATTATGTCGGGATCTCCCTATATTTACATTATTTACATTTATTTTTCTTTATCTATCTAGTTTTGATGTACTTACAGACTGATGTAAATTACATTTATTTACCAATTGTTATTTTAAGTTGATTTCAACTAGTCTTCCATCGTACTGGCCCATTGGTAATTATGATTATATAAAATATTATTATTGATTTTAGATAACTTTCGAGATTAAATTCAAGGTGCCTCAAAATAACCTGTATTTGGAGCCATAATCAATTTTGAAATAAAGGTCAAAAACATAGCAACACTATTTCGCACACACCCGTTTCATTTGGCGCGGCCCTGGGCGCCAAAATAAATGGTTATTGCTTTCCATGTTTCGACTTGTTTTGAATGAATGAGACCTTCACAAATATTTCAGTGCCACAGATGACAAGTAACTCAGTGCTACTGCTGTAATTATTATTTATTTAGTGAGGGCAACACTTTGATCGCTTTGAGAGTAGTTCTGACGCGTAATTACTTTTAAGCATCATCGAATCTTGTTAAAAGTGAATCTTTCTTAAATTAAAGTATTTGTATTTATTTTAAGGACATCGAAACCCAATTATACATACATTTATTGAAAAATACGACGCAGTCAATTCGATATTCACATTTACGGACTCGGAATATTTTAGTAATCGCGGGATTCATTTTATACTATTAGCTATCAAATATTTGTGTATTTTGTTATTCCGATGCATTTCATTGCAATATCGCGTTCGATTCTCTCGTCTCGTTCTTCAACGGCACCCTGAGGGTTCGAGAATTTTCTATTCGTTGGTACAAGGTCCCCGGCACTTAGGTTGATTTGAATTACGGTTCCCTGGAGCGTCGGTGGACAGTAAAACTTACGTGAGCTGAATTTTACACTTGGCAATTTTGTAACAGTTCAAATTTGAAGCACGCCTCACTTGCCCCTCTCAATAGAGTTATGATGAAACCTCACTTCTCTATCTGCTTAATAAGTTTGTACTCATTTTGTACGTGTTTTACGAGTAACAAGTTTGCGATGGGTTCAACTGAAATGTAATTTTTTAGTTGCTGGGAAAACCTAAAACCTGTTCCGGCACAAAATCGCTCGCTGTGGTGGAAATTAGGTGATGTCTATGTCCAGCAGTAGACGTCGTTGGGGTGATATGAAGATGATTAGGGGAAATTCCATAAATAAAAAATAGATGATGTTATATAAAGGAAACAAGTACAAGTAGTGGTATTGTATTTTTACCGAGTACCCCCCCCCTGGCCCCCGCCCCGTGAATAACAATGATGCATCCAAGTTTATTTGTTATTTGGTAAATGAATGTTTATTTGTATCTACCTTCATTCTGAATGTGTTGTGTGTGGGAGGGTTGTTTTCCTTATTTCGTATGGTAATTATAAGTACCATTGAGATTTAATGGAAAATAAACAACTGAGATTGTTGTATAATGAAACGTGTTGTTTGTTGTAATAATGTGTAAGATAACTTGCATTTGATTCTTGTTTACCAACTCAACCCATCTTTATACCTGTCAACGAACTGGTCGTAAGTAAATTGGCCTTCTGAGCGACGGCTTGAGGCTGGGTGCACTCAAGCCCAGTGTTAGGATTTATCGCGTCCCCCAGAAGGCTTCCAACTTACTTAACGACTACCACATTAAGTGATAATCCGGACAAATGGTTTTACGTGCCTTCCGAAGCACGGAGACACTCGAGAATAAAATGTGTCATAAGCGATCACCCATCGTGGACTGGCCTTGCCGAACGTTACTTATCGTCGATAATCGCAAAGAACACATCAGTGTCACTATGCTACGAGCGACGCAGGCAATGAACGGTAGACATAAACAACGTTTACCTCTGTATGTTTCATATATACTATAATATAATTTACTAAGTAAAAACAAAAACAGAATTTTTCAATTCGGCTTGGGCATCTTCGAGAAATCGTTGAACATACATAAAAAAAAATACATACAGTCGTTCGACTTTGTATTTTTTTTTATAAAATTTCCTCGTTTATAAAGAATATCGATTCATTGCCCTATTGAAAATGACAGAATAACAACAATTAAAAAAAAATGCATTTAAAATAATATTAGTAAGAAATTTCGGTTATTTGTTTTATACATAACCTCCTCCTTTTTTGAAGTCGTTTAAAAAACAGAACCTTATGTTTGTTGGCCAACTTTGCCGTATCTATAATTACACTATAAGATATCCCCGGGCACTCTTATTAATATTATCATGTATTTTGTTACAGGTATGTGTCCACATCTTCTTTCCATACTTTCAGCAGCTAGAACGGGACATGTGTTGGAAATCGCTTAAATTGGTAAGCAGAAATAGTTATAATTAATTGTATTTTATACAAATTGAAACGGTATTTTCTTAGAGAAGCATATTCAAGGTAACAAATTCGGATGAAAATCCATCATAAAGGTGGAATCAGGCTTGGGTAAAATTTAAAATGGATCCGCTAAGTCGTCGATCAATAGCGTTGGGAGTGAGAGTCCATTGATGTGGAACGTTGATAGTCGGCACTGCAACTGCCTGCGAGCGATAGATACAACAGCCTTTGTCTAGACTGACTGCTTCCCTACTAAATACTGAAGTAGTAGTTCAGTACAATTTCAGTTTACAATAGTTATTTTTGAGTATTACCAAAATTGAAAATATGGGTTTTTAAAAAGAGGAAGATGAAACGGAAACATTAAAAATTAATAAGACATGAATAAGTTATTATATTTTTGTTCTTAACAGCTGTAACGCCATGTCCGCCGAGAAAATCTCTTTCATTCTACATTTCATTAATTATTCTAATAATAAAACAGGCATGACTTACGACCAATGTGCTCTAAAACCTACATTTATCAATGCCTTAGTGGCGAGTGTGTGTCCCGCAGGAAGACCCGATCTGTCCATAGATATAAAAATTATATACTCAATAAAACATACAAAAACGGGCCCAATGCACATCTATGATTCACACAAATATGTGTTGTGTCAGAATAAAAAACCACTAAAAAGAAACGCATGTTTCGCTATGTCATGTTATTTATCAATAGTACAAAGGTTTAATAATCACGCACATACATAAGCCTGTTTCTAAGACTACCCTCTAAAACGCTAAGCCTTCGCTTACAAGCCCGCATGTAAATTACACTTGTATCATTAAGACGAAAGCTCATAAGCGCTCGTAAGCTTCCACTACAGTAACATTATCATCTTGTAAGCATTCAGTGATCTTCGGCGTTTATAAGTATAATAATATTCAGTGGAGGAGAGAGATGTGATTTAGACAAACAATATTTTTAGTAATATTAATTCGGATGATGGTCTCTGCACGTCTTATCATTTTTACCCATAAACGTCCCACAGCTGGGCCCAGGTCTTCTCCAAAGAATGCGGAGGAAATTTAGCCTACTATACTCGTACCACTCTGGCCAGACGGGTAGGTACCCTATACCTACCCGTCTGGCCAGAGTGGTACGAGTTTCGATGTTTCGATTTTTCATTTTCTAGTAGAGCTCTTGTCTGCATAAGGTTACACCCTTAGTCGCCTTTTACTACACCCACGGGTTGAGATGAGGTTTATCATTATGTATTCTTAATCTGTCACTACACGGATGCTATGGATGATAAAAATAGTACCAAATTTTTAAAAAAATCTTAATGTATAGTTAGTCTTAATGTTTATACATCATCTCTGGCACATCTCCTGTCTGCTCGTCTTCTCTTCGCCTTGTTAGTATAAGGTTCATTAGCTTACCATCTCTACTGCCGCATTCAGAGACGTCAATTAGCAGTAATCTGTCATTAACACAATTTTTTCATTGAATAATCGTCTTTAGGCGTATAGACTTAAGTATTACACGTTTTTACTAGATAAACTATAAAGTTAAGTTACATCTCTGAGTACGGCAGTTATACATATATACCTGCGTATATTTTTGCGATGAAAATTCTTTTTACCTCGATATTAGCTCGCTACAGCAACTAACAATACATTTAGCCGGTCAACTTGCGAAAATTCATTAGGTACTAAACGGTTTGTGCTTCAGAAGCAATCTAGTTACCTTGCATAACAGCCATTTAGTGCACGATAACAGTTAATTTTCCGTTCTCAAACTATAAATATTAACACTTAGTGAATTATATTCGCGTTGGAACGTGGTCTCCTTTTCCAACTTGTAGTTTTTCTTTCATAAAATAAAGGTAGGTTTATACCAAGCTAGTGTAGCAGCCAGTAAGAAAGGCAATCGGTTTAGTATTGGCCTCTGTAAACAACGGCCTGGTGACAGCACTGACTGTTAACGCTGGCATGAAAACAACTCCGATTATTTTTTAACCAGTTTCTGCCACCCGTGTCCTTCTCATACATGTTATGCCAAGCCTTATATCTATGTAATAAGTCTAACAGCAGCACCACCTATTGGGTAACTAACCTATTTTTCAAGGTAGAGCCAACTAAACGTATTAATTATATTTCATTTTATTCTTCGACGAACTTCAGATTTTATTTAATTATTTTCCTCTATTACAATAGAAACGACTTTTCTTGTGTGAATAACATGTAGAAACTTCTGGCAAGACTTTAACAGCGCTAACACACTTTCTTCGTGTGCACATATGTTTAAAGCGTAGTTCTGAGGGTAGTTTCGTGTTAGACGATACACGAGGCGGGGGTGACCTTGACCGTGACCTTGTCTGTGGGTAATGGCGATGTTCTCAGGTGGCCTCACCCGCTGGGCACTCTTCCTAGATGCACTGTAATACTGCTGCTCCTTACTAACATTATTATACACTTGTTTGTTATGAAAAAATATAATGATCTATTCTTTAAATAATGCTTATTCCGGTTTTTCCATGTAGTGATGGATTAAGAATACGTAAGTAAATTCGCCAGAAAAGAGATATAAACTTTCATAAAGTTATTAATTCCACTAGATGACACCACCAGCGCGCGGTTAGGATTTTTGTTCAACATAAACTTTAAACACCACTTGCACTTATTAAAACAACGCTGCCTACAACATTTTAGTGTCTAAACACTGTTTAACTTATACTGAGAACAATAACTTATTGATTAAACATGTTCTTGAAAAACAAATACAATAAATAGTTATTTGTTGAACATCAAATATATTTTTCAAAATAGAATTTAATTTGAACACATTTTAAACATGTTATTTCAAAACAAAAGTAAAATCGGACGCCAAAAGAAGTTGCAAAGTCTTTGTAAAAGATTGTTGTTGTTACGATGTTGCTTTCTTTTATACTTCGCTAGTGTGCGTTTGAACGAAAATAAATAAAATTTTATTGATAACCGTCTTGTTTATCTATAGATTGTAAAAGTTCTTATGTTTAAAGACAATGTCTTGTGAATACTCTTCTTTGCTGTAGAAATAATAAATTAATACTTTGTGAAATAGTTGCGACCTTTTAATAGTAATTCTGTTTGTTTGTTATGCTACGACGTCTGAACTGAAGAGCCGATCTTGACCATTTACATACACACTAAAGGTTGTGCAGGTTCCAAGTCAGCAAGGTTAGGCTTTCCTTATGACTCTTGGTGTTTGTAAGTTCCTCATTGATAATTATGGAGTCGCAGTGATGGGTGTGTGGGAGAGTTTCTGCCGACACAGACATTTTTTTATCAATATGACACCGATAGAAGCCGCGTACAGAAATTAGTCTATAATATTGAAGTTGAAGTAGGTAGTTAATAAAGAATCGATTGCAATTAAACTTTTTCTCGAGGGTGCAATCATTGATCGAGTGCTCGTGACCCGAATGTCCTTTAATGAAACGAAATGTTGAAGACAAAATATGAAGCTAATGCAACTTTTTGATAAAAATATATTCATTAGAATTGATGAGAAAGTTCACTATATATTATAAAGAAGATTGTTCTTGCCATGCGATGGTTTGTCATAATAAATAACGACTGGACTGTGTTATTATTTGAATATTTTTTGTGTTATTATTTAATTTTTATTTTTTTGTATTTATAACAAAACGTAGGTAATGTATTGTTACGCTTTTATTCCAATAGGATGGCAGCAGACACTCAAAAAATCCGGCGGCGTCTGAGTTTTTAATAAAATTAAGCACATGATGCAGTAACACGGCACAGGACCGTTCGCAGTGGCGTAAATTAGGTGAGGCCTATGTTCAGCAGTGGACGTCGATAGGCTGATATGATGATGATGATGATGGTGATGCAGTAACTAAACTGCTAAACATGGGGTAGCGGTTTTCTAGGCAACAAATGAACTAAAACAGAATTTCAAAATTCGTATGATTCGTTTTCCCAGCGAACAGTTACAATTTACTATTTAATACTATGGAATATAATACGTCATAATTTAATCGTTCGTAGGAGATAGTTATTTACATATAGAAGCAACTCGAGCTATGTGATAAATCACTGCTAATGTTCTAATCTCCTCCGTTCTCACCGCCTCAAAGGTCACAAGAATCCATTATCTAACGAACAATTTACAATAGTTAAACACTACTTTAACAGCTCTAACTGCTTTCATCTAACACTAATATAGCTCTTCGATCACTGTGAGATAAGTCATTACCGACATTCGGACTTTTTCACTGTTAGTAATGTAAATTGGGACTGCTAGGGTTGCCATTTTTAAGAAAAAAAATATCAACGCATTATCTCAGACATGGTGCCGGTTATATGGTTAGGTAAAGGGTGGATTATACAGGCGCGACTGATGGTAAGCGGTTACCGTAGCCTATGGACGCCTGCAACACCAGGGACATCACCCATCATCAGGCCCAGATTTTATCAGTTCATAAATCTGGTCATAATCGTAGTGATTGCTCCTAAAAATTAAATAGAAAATACACGTTTTTAATAAGTGCTTTAGCAGCTTGTTAAATAGAAAATATTCTTTATCTATTGGCCCTAGCGTGATGTTATAAGCCTAAAGCCTTTCTCAATAAATAAGCTATCCAACACAACACATAAATATTTTTTCTATTCGGACCTGTAGTTCTTGAGATTAACGCGTTCAATCAAATAAAATATTTAGCTTTATAATATACTAGACTCGCGCGGGGCTTCACTCGTTCTTTATTTGACAGACTATAACCTTCCTCGATAAATGGACTCTCCAACATTAAAATAATTTTTCAAATCGGACCAGTAGTTTCTAAGATCCTAGCGTTCAACGAAACAACCAAACAAACTCGTCAGCTTTATAATATTACTAGCTTCCGCCCGCTGCTTCGCCCGCGTGGTATGTATTTTATATCTATAAACCTTCCTCTAGAATCAGTCTATCTAATAAAAAAAACTGCATCAAAATCCGTTGCGTAGTTTTAAAGATTTAAGCATACATAGGGATATAGGAACAGAGAAAGTGACTTTGTTTTATACTATGTAGTGATAAGTATAGATTGAGATTACTTTAAGCGATATTATGATTTAATTTCCCAATTTACAAATGTAATATTCGAGGTTATTAACAAATCCTCGCTCTGGTGATATTGATGGCGTCCCTACGTGCGCTCAATATTGTAGACGAGGACAGATTTGAATAATGTGCACTGATTGTCTCGTAACTGGTGTGCAGATAATTTATATGCTTTCCTCAGCAGCTTTGCGGAGACTCCACTTTATAGGCTGCATGTTAGATTAGCTACGGATTGGGATATAAATTAGTTAAGTTATGGATTTAGCTACAAAAATTTAGAATTTTAACTTTAGTAGCCAAATCCATAGATATATACATTAGTGAAAACGGCCGTAAGAAAAGAACGAATTGTTCAGACCTCTGAGGTAACGCCCGCTATATTGGACAATAGCACTATGCGGCGAGGGACTTAAAATATACAATTAAATTTTGTTTTTTTTTGTTTTTTAAAAGACAACGCCCGCACTAGGGAACGAGCCCTGTGTCGCGGGGAGCTTTACAAACATGAAACTAACGGACACAAAGTACACCCAGACTAGAAACAAATATCTATGAATCACACAAATATTTGTCTCGTGTGGGAATCGAACCCACGTCACCCAGCACGGCGATGTAGTGGCGAGGCGACCACCTTAACCACTGCGCCACGGTGACAGTCGTTAGTTTGGTTGCATGCCGCCCAAATCAGTCACTGCTGGTGGTCTATGGTGCCATCCATAGGGTCATCGGGACAGTCGCACCCTCACACCAACCACTGTTAATCCTGAAAGTCAGGATTAACATCGATAGAACGTTAATACACCGAGTCATGACATTCGGGTGCCCCAAGGAATGCCCTCTTGTGTCCGCTACGAAATTTAATAAAAGTCATTATTTAAAGAGTTTTAAAGAAAATTCGAATGAATGAGGCATAGGTATGTTAAATACACACAGTACACGTCTTCAGACTGATGATAATTTTACATTTTATAAACGAAACCAGCTCAGCTCATCTCTGCTGTAGCAGAACCCGACCTTAATACTTGAATGTTCGTATAATAAGGTAAGTTGAACAGCAGTAAGTTGGGCCATTGTAAACATAGCGAGTGAAAACGAACGGTAACTTTAATTGAACTTAATGTTTGCTCGTGCTTGTGACTTTAACCCAAATATTTGGTTTTCTCTGTGCCCGATTTGGAAATAGTCTGTGTTATTTGTTTTTATTTGGTGAGCGTTTAATTTGTACTTTTTTTTGACTCTCTTGAGTATTATAAAGTTCCTGGTTACAGTAAGTTACGTACCAAATGGGAGCGAAACTACAGCTATTTACCGAAAAAGCCTTATAACATTTCTTTTCGTCCTGAGGAACCCAACACGTCTCAATTTTTTTTAATGCCTTTAAATACTCTTTCATTAGATGTGGTATAAAAAGGAAAAAGATCGAACTAATTAATAGCCCGCTTAGTTCTAACGTACAGCACTTAATTCACACCGGAGGCGACGACAGATGGCGCCACTGGTGCAGTTCCCAGCATTGCAAACGCTTCCATTTATCACACACGTTAGTTTTACACCATTTTCTAGTGGCGATTATATCTTCAGTTCGCCAGCCATTTTAGATTTTGACTCAAATCTGTAGTTAATTAATATTGAATACAAGATGTTCGACACAGTTTTACCCTTTACTGTTCCACTTTTATGGGTCGCGGCGTGATGTTTTTAAAGTCTTACTCAGACAACACAATTTAATTGAATTTTATTTTCTTGATCTGGCTTTCAGTTCAATACCAATCTATCACACCGACATAAAATATGCCTTGTGAGAAAAGTTCCTTGCATTGGACGTAATAAGTCCTTAATACAAAATATATTTTACCAAAATAGCTCTTTTATATATCAATACATAAGTCTGACATTGGCATACAAAGTCAAATTGTACATTATATATAATGCACATTTAATAAGTAATGTCTGAATAGAACGGGCGACAACACGTGGCGCCACATTGACGCGCGTCTTCCGTTGTGACAACCTGTCAGTTGTAGACAGTGTACACCCACCATGCTTCCAGTGTTTGATGAGACAGGCCTTCATTACTGTTTCATTATATTAAGTTGTTTGTGACAGTTGATAGTTGACAGTCGTTTATGTGATGGTTAAGATGTATTACGTCTTAAGATGGTATTTTGTCGTGCTCTGTGTAGATACATAGGTACGTAATATCCTCACAACTGATCTAAATGTAACTAATTCATCATCATCATTTCAACCCATATATGTCCCACTGCTGGGCTCGGGTCTCCTCCAAAGAAGGAGGGAATTTAACCTACTATACCACGCTGGCCAGACGGGTAGGGTTTATTTCGAATTTTCCTTTTCTTGCAGTGCTCTTTTCTGCATAAGTTAGTACTCACTTAGTCGCCTTTTACGACACCACGGGCTGAGATGGGGCAGTGACATAATGTATTCTTAATCCGTCACTACACGGATATGTAACTAATTACTATGTAGCAAAAGAATCAATAACAATAGAAACTTAGACCCTGTTTCCGTACTGGTAGATAAGTGAGTGGTAAGATATCTGAGAATTAAGTTATAGAAATAGTATATTAGATAGCCATCGATTTGGCTGAACCCCTAACATTGCCAACGTCCATGAGCGGCGGTAACCACTTACCATCAGAACTTAAGGTCCGAATGGAAAAATCTTTTAGTGTTGGATAACCCATTTATCGAGGAAGGCTATAGGCTATATAACATCACACTACGACCAATACGAGCTAAGCAGTGGCTAAACTAAGATCCACGGAAGTAAATTTCCGGGCATAGTATATAAAATAAAAATGTATTTTACTTTGTTTTCTCTCGTCTCAAATCATGGTTATTTTACTTACTCCCGAAATTCGTGTTCATATTACGTGGCTAATGTACTGCCTTATCAATCATAATACGTCGCGCCCGATTGTTTGTCTCTCCTCCTGACTCCTGAGATCAAACACCGACCTTTCTATTTATATTATCTTATATTTTTACAAAAATATTGATCATAGGCTTCTGTAACACAAATAAAAATGTTAATAATAACATTACTAACATTTGACTGCCTCGGTGGCGCAGCGGTAGTGTAATTATAGGTACTGTTGCGGTTTTGAGGTTTCGGGTTCGATTTCTGGGTCAGAACAAACATTTGTATGATCTGGAAATATTTTTCAGAATTTGAGTATGTTTTGTGTGTATTTAGGTATATTAATGTTTATCTGTTGTTTAGATACCATAACACATTTGGGCTAGATGACGCTGTGTAAAAAGATAACAAAAAAGTCACAGAAATATTAATTATTATTTAAGCCCCTTTTCTGCATCTACACTGCTGGGCACAAGTCTCTCCTAATAATAGAACGATTATAAGTCTATTGTTATCCTGCTGACTCACACCCACAACGTGTGGAAGTTTAACTTTTTATGATACTTCAAATTTAAAAAAAAAGTGACATGAAGTTCTTACCAGCTCTTCATAAGTAACCTTGTCATCGCACTGCCTGTAGTAAGAAAGTCGCGAGCTTTTTGATTTTATGTATTATACTTGATCTAAATGAATATAGGACTTTGACTATGGTGTGTCAGTCCACGAGCATCTCTGATGACCCTTTCTAGAATATAGAAGAATATCGTTAAACTTTATTTAAAAACCAATTTTACTTAAATAGGACACGTGTTCCAAGACACAATGCTGTGACATTGTGTCTATTAGTATGTGTCTGTAGAAAGCTCAGAACATGGTTTCTATTGTTGAAGTATTACAAGGATAGAACAAAATTTGTTCTCGTATGAAAGGTACTCGTGACAATGGTTGACAACGTTACTTAAATCTGATTACTTCTCTTTCTGCACATGACTGTGAGAAAGGGATAAAATATGAAATGAGAAGTTAATCTCATTTCGTCTAGGTAACAAAGAAACTCTTACGAAAGTAATAAGTTCAGATTGTAATAAGTAATTACAAAAAAATGTGTTATCTTATTCGAGTACGCCCAGTAAGAGCTAGCTAGAAGAACTGGTAAGAAACTCAGGCCATGTGTTCTGAAGTTACACAACAGTTATATTTTATTTCAGTACTAGCTTTCGCCTGCGGCTTTGCCTGCGTGGCATGTCAGTAAAAAGTAGCCTTTATTTTAAATTAGACCTCTAGCAATACATTAATGAAAACCGTATTCAATTCCATGCAGTAGTTTTTGATTGATGCGCGTGCAAACATACAGACAGACAAAAATTGATAATTTGGCTTCTGTGGCTCCCCGACATTATTCTTTCTTCTTTTTAAACGACTTCAAAAAAGGAGGAGGTTATATGTTCGACTGTATGTATTTTTTTTTTTTTTTATGTATGTTCAACGATTACTCGGAGATGCCTGAACCGATTTAAAAAATTCTTGTTTTGTTTGAAAGGGTATACTTCCGAATTGGTCCCCTATTCATCACGTCAAGTTCTGATGATGGAATCTCAGGGAAATCGAAGGCAACCCTCAAATTTTATAGGCACATGATACGTGTTTCATATATTTTTTAAAGTTATTCAAGTATTTACGTCTGATAGTCAACATCTCATGTTGATGAGCTGGTGATGGAAGGTATAACTCCTTAACTGTTAGGAGTTGGAGGATAATTCTTTCGACATTATAGGTTCTTATAAACCAATAGTTGTATTCTTGTAGGTTGTTTAGGTGAGCTGATACTGGAAGGTATAACTCCTTAACCATTAGGAGTTGGAGGATAATTCTTTCAATATTATAGGTACTTATAAACCTATAGTTGTATTCTTGTAGGTTATTCAGGTGAGCTGTCAGTGAAAGGTATAACTCCTTGACTCTTAGGAGTTGGAGGATAATTCTTTCGACATTATAGGTACTTATAAACCTATAGTTGTATTCTTGTAGGTTATTCAGGTGAGCTGTCACTGGAAGGTATAACTCCTTAACTTTTAGGAGTTGGAGGATAATTCTTTCAACATTATAGGTACTTATAAACCTATAGTTGTATTCTTGTAGGTTATTTAGGTGAGCTGTCACTGGAAAGGAAACTTCTTAATGTTTAGGAGTAAGAAGATGATTTCTTTAAATATCACATCCATGTATAAACCTTAAGTTGTGTTATTTCAAGTGTCTGAGGTGAGAGCTCTTGATAGAAGATTAAGTTGCCTGCATTGTAAACCTGTCGTATTTTATAGGAAAAAAGAAAGACATAAAAAGCTGAGAGTTTAGAGATTCCTCTATTCTACAATCAGGTTGTGTTGTTAGAATATTTAAATAGACGTTCCCTTCTATCGAAGATTCTTTATTTCGGTTTTCCGTCTTAGTTTGCCTGCCAGTATTATTAAATCTGCTAGATAAAAAGTACACTAAAAATGGAAAAATAAACTATTTTTAACAAAAAAATATTAAAACGACTTCAAATCAGTACTAAAAAGCGAAAAATAAACTGAATTAGATATTTAATTCCAAGCTAAAAAATACCTACCTGCCTGTTTAAAGTATAATACCCTATTACTAATCTGTTTGAAGTCGGTGCCAGCCTAATGCGGTTGTATCACTCATTTTGAGCCGTCCACTAGGTACGAACACACGCAAGTGCGAGGTGGTGTGAAGTAGCGAGCGGTAACAGATGTACGTACTAAGAAGTACGTAGCTTAACAAACTCTTTAGGCTTGGCACCGACTTCAAACAGATTAGTAATAGGGTATTATACTTTAAACAGGCAGGTAGGTATTTTTTAGCTTGGAATTAAATATCTAATTCAGTTTATTTTTCGCTTTTTAGTACTGATTTGAAGTCGTTTTAATATTTTTTTGTTTAAAATAGTTTATAATGTACAGACATCAACCCGTTACAATTTTATTATATGTAGACACTTACTTTATTGACACAAATGTGCTGTCTTTCTTGGCCTTGTCACTCTCGTCAAAGTCGTGAGCTGTCATTGCGTTCGACACCTTTTTTTAGGGGAATTTGTGAACGTATAGCGTTCCTTAAAAAATATTTGTAAAGTGCAAAAGTGTGTTTGTATATATGTAAACTTCTTTCATCTTGCTACAGAGCAACAATGCAAGGTAAAGGTTCACCTGATTTATTGCATAGGAGCTGGAGGGTCGGAGACATAGGCTTCTTTGATAAATGTTTAACAGTAATTTAATCCTTGGATGGCATTTGTACCCACGCACCTGGTAATCCGTTTGCAGTGCTGTTACCAATTTAGCTTAGAAGAAATTTTCGCTAGAAATCGGTTTTGTCTCTAACCTGTTTAGCTAAAACAAAGACAAAATTGCTTATCTAAAACTGCCAGCAAGAGTTAATTTTAACATAATCTTTACTACCCTGATTAATACGTATGTGTATAAAACAGCGTCCCACAATAATACGATTTGTTATATCGATGGCACTCAGCAGTGTGGAAAATTAAAATGATACTATCTGTATATATGAGTGAACGAATTGAAAATAGGCCGCGGCATGCCCCGGGGATGCACTGTGTGGCGCGGCGCTTATTGGCAATCTAGGAGCCGAGCCGTCCCGCTATTGCACTCAGATGAATGTGATTTGATAGACGATTTGATATTTGAACTTGTAAAGATCTGGCTATTATACAAGAAAGTGCTAGTGATATCAATTCTATTTGCTAGGTTGACCGACGACCTGAAAAAGGTCACTGGATCTGACTGGATGCGAAAGGCGGTTCGAGTGTTATAACGCGCGTTAGGAGAGTCCTATGTCCAGTAGTGGACTGGAATGAGCTCAATGGTTGATTGTTTTAAAAATATCTCACGCGCTAGGAAATAATTTCGTGTTTTAAGGATTTTTTCAGACATACAATTGAATCACACAAATATATACAGGGTGTATACGACGATACGACATTAAATGACAAGGTAGCCAGTGTTAACCCTTATAAACATATTCTAATATAAATTATTAAAAAAAAAAAAGAAAAAAAAAAAAGAAAAAAAAAAAAAAAAAAAGCTGCACATTATTTAAAGTCGAAAAATTTAAGAATATAAAACTACACATTATTTTTCTATCATGTCGTTTTCGGCATGACGACGACAACTGTGCGGAACAGAGTAAGAGATAAGATAATATGAAAGAGTCAGAGATATTTAAATGAATTGAATGACGTAATGACAACATACGATCAACGTAAATACCTACAGGTTGTTTAAAACTGTGAACAACTGTGACATAAAGAAAGTACATTTGCGTATGCATATACTATTGCAAATTTCTGTTTAATTTTTTTGGTATAGCCTTCTAACATCACATGCTACACGTGGTTTCATTTAATGTCGTATCGTCGTATACACCCTGTATATACCCATATTTGTCCCACATGAGAATCGAATCCATATTACTCGGTGCAGTTTCGATAGTAAAATGATCACGTAGATAAATTAAACCAGGTTTAAACTCAAATCCCATGAAACTAGAGGCAGTATATTTCATTTAATAGGACAACACACTAGACAATATTGACAGAATTTATTCATTTGTATAAAAAGTCCAACCACAGCATATATCTATGGGCACTCTAAATAAAAACAACATAATATTCCAAGCCAATAACACTGTATACAAAATAAATAATTTATTAATGGACAACCAATATCAGTATGCAGTTTTGTCAATTTTCTCCATGAATAATTAATTCGGTTTCGCGTGCATGTCGCATTGTAATCCTTAGTCTACACTAGATATTTAATTCTTACTTTCGGTTCGGTACCAGTTTGGACGTCTCCGAATCTGCTTCGACATGACAGATAGCAACTGCTGACTGTATGCTCCTCAGAAGAACCAGATAGTTAACCGGAGTTGGTTTGACATTGACCGTGGCGTAGCTGTTAAGATGATCGCCTCGCCGATAACATCGCCACACCGAGAGACGGGAGTTCGATTCCCACACGAGATAAATGTTTATGTGATTCATAGACATTTGTTTTGAGTCTGGGTGTACTTGTGTCCCTTAATTGTAGGTATGTCTGTAAAATTAGTGTATGATGCAAGTACTTTAAACTAATCTGATGATGAATATAGTCTGTGGAAATCTTCAGTGACTACTAGAAATTAAACCATTCGAGTTGTGGTCATATGATTTGTTATGACGTGTTTTTTAGTTTTTTAGTAACCATTTTTATTTATTACAATATCCAAAAAGAGATATTTGATTGTTGAACTTAATCCTACAGTTTGAATTTCCAGTTCCGAAAAAACCGAATTGACATATGCCGGTGTAGACCTACCCTAAATGAAACAGCTTTCGTATTGGGGTATTGCCATTTAATCTTCTAATATTGGACCAAGGCCCGCGCCATTTCGGTATATATTCAGATCGAGGCCTTAAGTGTATTTCGGTGAAGTTTGATACCTAATATTACAAATTGGGTTTAAATTAGAGGCTTATTTGGATTCAAATATATAATGACATTGCCAAAAAATTACCTCTTTTGAAGATTGAACCCGCAATATACTCCACGAAGTCAATAGACATACAATCACTCTCAGCCACTGCCGTTCGTTGGTAAATAACATATAAAATGTCGAAACAGAGCTAGCTCCGTGCAAGTTCGAAGTCTGCTCCCGAACTTTGCTCTCGGCAAGCAAGTAACTGGCGAAGGTACCTATTACGGTGCTTACCATGTCTTGAGCTATCCGTTAATATTATAATTCACACTTGTTAAGTTTGAAACGTATTTGTGTTCGTCTGTGGTATTATAGCTAGCTGTCATGATTTAGAGGTCTAAAAGTAAGTTAGAATAAAAATAATATCGATCTGCCTTGTTGATTTAGTGATCACGATGTAATGTTATATCGAGTATGATGTATGTTAGCATCGAGGGCAGAGCGTACGTAATTGTATTAGCATGTCTATTTATTTATTTATTTATATTTATTAGCACAACGACATCATACATATTATAACATTTACAGGTATATATATAAGTACATAATATTGCATCTGATATGTATGACAATTTCGGTGTACATAGCATTTACTATAACGTAGCAGTGCAAATTACATTATTTGTTTATAATATGGTAACTAAACTAAACTATAACTTAAATTTAACAAAATTTACTTAAATAAAATAGGTTTAAACTGATGCATAACAAGTCAACAGTTTGCTTTTAAATTCGATAAGCGAGTGATGAAAGATGTCAATGTTTGGATCGCGAATTTGAATATTATTATATTGATATAGGACTCTGTTTATGGGTGATTGCCGACCTAAATTAGTTCTTGAAAACGGTATGTGGAATATTTTTGTGATATTATGTCTAGGGTATGAGTGAGGTATAGCCAATAGAATTTTTTCTAGAAGACAGTTACATTGTATGTGACCATTTACTAACTTATAAAGAAAACAAAGGTCAAGGATACGTCTGCGATCGGAAAGAGTTGTCATGTGAAACCTGGATAACCGCTGGTCATACGGACTGCGATGAGAAAAGCCTCTACATGAGTAAGCAAGGTTCCTGGTAAAGGCACGTTGAATGCTTTCAATCCTCTGTGAATTTACAGCGTAATACGGTGACCATACAGTACTTGCATATTCGAGATTGCTGCGGACAAGAGCATTGTACAGGAGTAATTTGGTATTGGGATTCCTAAATCCTACTGAATTTCTTCTTACAAATCCGAGCATTTGGGCAGATTTAGATACAATTTTATCAATATGTGTTGCAAAAGTTAATTTTCCATCTATGATAACGCCCAAGTCGCGGATTTCATTGACTTCCAATAGATAGGTTCCGCCAATCTCGTACTTAGTGGCAAGTGGTTTCTTTTTGCGGGTATACTTTATGTGAAAGCATTTATTAACATTGAGGGACATACAATTAATGTTACACCAGTCTATAATTTCATTTAGGTCGTCTTGGATTCGTCTAGCGTCATTAGTTATTTTAATTGGAAGGTAAATCTTTAAGTCATCGGCAAATAGGGATATTTTACAGTGATTAATACGAGCACTTATATCATTAACAAATATTAGGAAGAGTACTGGACCCAGGTTTCTCACCTTGAGGCACACCAGAAATAGCATAATAAGACTGCGACTCAAACCCATCGATAACTACAGTTTGAGGTCTATCACACAAATACGATCCAAACCAGGTCAAAAATGATCCTCCCACGCCATAAGCCTGTAGCTTTTGCAAAAGAATGGTGTGATTTACTTTATCAAAAGCGCGGCTAAAGTCCGTGTATATTGCGTCTACCTGCGATCCAGCATCTACTTCCCGAGATATGTCAGAAACAAAAGAGACCAAGTTTGTCACAATTGAACGACCACTTCTAAATCCGTGCTGATGGTCAGAAATGCTACTGTTTACTAAATTCACAATTGTTGGATATATGATAGATTCAAATAATTTAGAAAAACATGAAAGTATGGATATAGGCCTATAATTTTTAACGTTTGCATGATCTCCTTTTTTAAGAACCGGTACAATTCGAGCTTTTTTCCACTCATCAGGAAATTTCCCGTCGGCAATGGATCGGTTATATAATAATGAAAGTGGTAACGCGAGCACTTTACCGCATGCTTTAACAAATATTGGTGGTATCAAATCGGGTCCAGCACCCTTCAGTCCATCGAGTTTTTTTATAGCATGTTGGATATTAAGTTCTGTAAATAGCAATTTAGATAAATAATTATTATTAATGGGAGGAGTTAGTTTGCAGGATGTCTAATGGTTTTGTTTAAAAATATATGTCATACTTAATTGTATTATTATAATTGTTTTAATAAATGGAACGCTTCGTACGAGTGTGTCCTGGGTACATATGCAAACTTTTTAGGCCCGCCGCGCCCGGTAATAGTCTATGGGTCCGCCCTTTTTTGTTTTACTTCTTTTGTTTTATGAGCTCGCCATGGACGCACGCTTGCCGCAACGCCGTACATAAAATATTTGGTTTCATTGGAATATTTCCCCTGTAGTCTATATAAAGAAGCATAGACTTCAAAAACACATTACGTACAGCATACTCCTTAAACTTACTTTTTAAAGTGATTTTCCCATAGTCGATGCCTAAAAACCACTTTAATACTTTCCATAAACAAAATACGACAATAAGCATGTGCTATACTAGAAATGACGTCTAATTACCAGGGCAGAGTCGTTATGCATAGCAATTAACCAATTGCCTGCTAATTATCAATCGTACCAATGGAAACCGCATCATATCATTAGAATTTTGACAACGCGTACATTTTGTGTCAACAATGGCGGCCAAGCCCAACAATAATAATAGTTTACTATCCATAAGATAACGATGGCGTAACACACTAGTACATACAAATTAGTATTGGTTGTTTAATCACATCATTCGGCCAGTTTCTGCTTTGGCGGAGTTCGGGCTGAAAATAATTGTTAATCAAGATACAAGTACACGTTTATACGGCATCTCTCAGATGTTACAATAAAGATAAACAACTAACTAAAAAAACAGCCTCATAATAAACGTTAAACAGACAAGGGTTAAAAACCTGACAACAACACACTTTCTAAACAACGACGACGAAAAAGAAGATTAAAACTTTCGCGTCAACTAATGAGGTTGTATACAAAACATTGCCTTAAGGTTCGGACTTCATCAAAACTGAGTTGAGTTGTGTCGTAAACAACGTTTTTTTTTTATTAAGTTTTAAGTTTTTACAATATTAAAACTATATTTATTCACAGACTGCCCCTAACGGCTGCATAGCAATGTGTAAAGTGATGCAACCGCATAGCCTAACTTTTTATTTTTTGTTTATTATTTATTTTGTAAACATTCATTTTAACTCGTTAACCTAACGGTGTGGTGCTCTGCTGCATCACTTTACACGCTACCCAAATTGTAAATTACAAAAGATTGTAACTATCCATTTTTTTTAAAAGAGTGGCGTAAGTGTGAGTTTCTTGCCAGTTCTTCTCATAGCTCCACCCCGTCAGCGAACTGGTCGTAGGCAAATTTGCTGACACTACTTTTCGGATAACCTGTTACATTCTTGTGACTTTCATAAGTGTTACCTTTTTACCTAGATGAATAAACGAGATTTCATTTCATTTCAACATTCAGACGTACGGCGACAGGAAAAAGAGATACACGTAAGAGACACATTGATATTTGGCATTAAAGCTTTTATTAATAAATCGATCTTAGTCAAAATACACTAACATAATATGTAAGATGTAGCACTAAAACTGCAGCTGTATTATACTTGTACGAGATCGCTCTGTTACTAGTACTGGTACTATACTAAACTGTCTGTGATTGTTGCTCAATTTTATATAAATGCTAATTATTATAAAATTTAAATTATTATTTTGCTAATTTTATATAAAGCAAAGAAAATTGCTTAATATTTAATGTAAATGTTACTCAATTTATCACAAAAAATTCTACATTGTATTATGTTCATAACGAAATCGAAATTTGTAACACTGACTCAACTGTGGCTGTAGTTACTTGATTCCTATTTCGTAATTGGACAGTTTTGTCCATTGGATCGTATGTCTAAGTATATAAAATTACATTTAGGCTCTACAAGACATTTTAGGCAATGTTAAATGAGATCCTAAAGCGGCCTATGTGCCTTAGCTCCAGTGTCATTCTAGTACTTGCCCGCCTCAGATTTATTTAATGTCATAATATACCTAACGAACAAATTCTATTTTCTGTTGTTTTTTTTACGAAAGATTAACTAAAGAAAGGCAAAAAAAATCATGGTTAGTATAGATTAAGAACATTAACCCTTATCCCGATCACAAAACGTCATACGTACGTGTAATTACATGCACAAGACACGTGCACATTGCACATGCGAGTCTACGTTACACGTGGCACAATCGTCGCGTAGTTGGCACATGCATTATTGAACAGGAAGGAGCAAAGTGAAGAAATAACGAGCTATGCTGTTAGGATACTTTGTTGTGTACATCAGTGGTTAGTAGGAGGAGGAGGAAGAAAAGGATAACATCGTTATATAAATTAGATTTTAAATAAGAGGGGTGAGAGTGTTTTCTAGAGACTATTCTGTTTTATTTGAATGTAAAATATTATTTAATATTTTTCATTGATTAAAGCAGATTTCCATATTTCGTCTCGTGTCTCCGCACGGGGCGGAATGCACACTTAAAGGAAGGAACTTTCTATTATTTACACATAAATTTTATGGAGCTGATGTTTATACGACGGACAGCGCCATCTCTTTTTTTACATATCTGTTTTATTATCAGTATATAGAAGCTGATAGTAAGAATAGTGATAGTATTTATAATTCAACACAATTCCTAGTTTATTTACAAATACATATTATGTAAAGCAGGTGTTCGGTTTCAAATGGAGTGTTGCCATTTAATTATGACGCCGACTAATTAATGGTGAGTTAATTGAAAACGAGATACATAGTATCACTTATTGTTTGATACAAAATTTACCAGTACCATTTACTACAATGCTATATATGAATTGTAAAGATTATAATTTGTATTTTCTACTACAAATAATAATTTAACAACAAGTAAATATTAATGTAATTGAGAGAGACAGCTGTCCTGCCAGTGCTGTCCGCCAAGCGGACCTTTGTTCACCCCGATATTAGAGATTTATCTCAATACTTCACTTATTACGAGCACAACACGAAACAGTGTCATCCTGTAAGTGATCGATCTTGGTCTGCAATACCCGCGCAACTGAATTGACAGAAAGACTCATTGCTATAACCACTGTCATTATAACACAGTCCTAAGATGAAATATGTCTTTATTGCAACTCCTTTTAACTGTATATTTTATTTTGTATCACAAATTAAGTTATTGGTCTTCTGAATTAATTACCCTTGAATTGTACATTAAAATATTACCATATATTCATTAGATCGACCTGGCCTATGCATGAAGTAAAACGGTCCTCATAAGAAGCTTAAAACTTAAGCTAAAGAATACTTGAAGCATAGCTCAGTAAAGCTGCGTTTTCACTTAAGCTTTCCTTCGTCTCAGTAGGGTAGTCAGTTAAATGTAGGGTATGAGCATTTGTTATGAGCGATCGAGCGATCTCCATCGGGACCTTAATATGGAAATTGTGGATACTGTTATCCAAAGATATGCAGAAGCTCACCAACATAGACTTCATCATCACGTGAATGTCGAGGCAATCCAGCTTCTCGACAACACGAATCTAGTAAGAAGACTTAAAAGGACTAAACCTTTCGAGTTAGTGTAAGTGATAAACAGAAATGTAGTGATAAGTGCAGTGTATGAACACATGAACAAAGTGACTTCCCCTTAACAGACACTAAGAGTAGTTATTGGACTCATTCTTAGCAATATGATTAATTAGCAATTTAGGTTAGCATTGAATTATTTATTAGTCTTACAGGCTAGATTGTAATTAAATTTAAAGTAAATTATTGTTACTTTAAAATTTAAAAAAAAAAAAAAAAAAATTGTTATGAGCAACTGCTTGGTTAATCTGTGTATTGAAAACAAAATTGTTTTCGATTTTAAAGGCAGCTAACGATTAACTGACACAAAATGCATCCAGATTCAAATCAATTATTTATAGACTGTATAAATATTTTTACTATTAAAAAGCTAACTCACTAAATGATAAATTAATTGACGATTAAAAAGAGTGGGCTAAAGCTTATCCGTGTAATCAACAACACTTCTACTAGACACGACCTTCAGCAGTGAAGATGCCGACTTAGAAGAAGAAAAAAAGTGTCTTGCCAGATTTTTCAAGACTCAACCGTGTCAGCGACCTGGCCGTAGATTGGCTGATATGTTTTAGCTTTGTATGACATTCGAAGTATTTATTCAAATTAAATTAAAAAACACTGAATTGGATCTATCGCAGTCCAACTAGACCACTAAACACAAATTCAATCGGTACCAAATGTTCGCTCCGTAGGGTAGTGAAAACATAGCTTTATATATTCAGAGCTGTTCACAGCCGAGCCGTGGCTAATGGCCCACTATAGCAAACCGGGTTACGAACCTTGTACGTTGCCTCAAGGTCCTCCAAATTGCCACTACACGTGTTTTACAAAGAATTTGTTGTAGTTTTATAACTTATAGTTATGTATGGATAAGAGTAGAATATGGCTTTTATGGATAAAGTTGTAAGTATAGAGGATAATTCTAATTTTACTGATCTTCAGATCTCTTTGGGAGAAAAACAAAGCTCTATGATTCCTGCCCTAGTGGTAAGTGGTTACCTTAACCGGTAAGCGGTTACGATTGTATACAAAAACCGTCGCGTCGTGGTTTAAAAAGTTCATTCACCGATCCCTTACATTAATATATCAAGTTACAATGACTTCTAGAGTAGGTACATAATATTAAGGACCCAATAATTCACTCTATAACGCTTTAAATAACCGCTATAAGCGACCATAAATAATGTATAAATAACACACGCTAACGTTCGAGAATATGTACGTAGCAGTCATACTGTTTTTATTATTTATAAACATGCGTGTTCACGCACAACAAATTTGTGTTTTAACAATTAAACAACTTGGTATAATTAACTATGGCTATTTGATAATAATAGTTATTATTTCTGGACGATTGATCTACGTTAGATGGAAAGAACTGACCGTTAAAGTTTCCAATTATATCGTTAAATTAAAAATTCTATAAGATGTTGCCAGCATTGATTAAAGAATTTCAAAACAGAAAAAAAAAAAATTTCGTCCAACTATGCGTAATACTTACTGCGTAAGACTTTTATCACTTTGTGTGATTTTAATTGCAGCTACTTTAATTTATCTCTGCATCAGGCTTTTTGAATAACGTAAGAATGATTTAAAAATATCTTTAATCACCAACCTAAGTATACATTTACTTATCGTTTTAAATATTATTAGTGCTTTACACGGAGACTCAAGTCGAGTAAATACTAGATCCTCAGTTGCGCACTAATTATGCTTAGCTCTCGATACAATCGATGTCCACTCAGTCGAGTCACTCGCTCGGTGCTCGAGCACTTGGAGAAAATAATTATTGCATCAATTATATTTACTTTGTAGTCTTGAAGTACTGAAACGTTTTGATTAGATATTCGTAACCCGTTGTCCTACGTGAGCGACGAACGCGATTTACCGGCGACATGCCCCGGTTTCGCATGGATGCAGTTTTCATTAAAAGTACTCTCCAAATTTACTACTTTCAAATTTCTGTCTCTTTTAGGGGGTATTAAAAAAACCCGAAAATGGGGTTAAATTGGTGGAGCCGTTCTTACACACACATTTTATTTAAGTAAATTTTTGTTGCTCTGCGAAGCATTTAATTAATTTAATACGAAGTCCCTATTCCATAGAAAGTATATTTCCTAAAATATGTAAAAAATAAAGTTCAACCAGTAACTTATTCATACAGGTAACGTAACCGGTGAATTATTAAGGTACCTCGGGGAATATTCGCACTCATAAAGCTAAGAACTTTGTGGAACTATTTTTAATAGAAAATCGCTGTGAATTCTTGACGTAAGAACTTTCTCTTAACTCCGAACTATTAGACGGCGAGGTGCATAAAGAAAGACCGTTGTGAGTTCCACAGTCCATTACAAACGGAGACAAAACTCAAAGTGAGTAGTTGTGTCATAAACAACCCATTAGCGTGCAGTAAATGGGTTAAGATTATAATATACTAGCTTCTGCATGCGGCGTCGCCTACGTGTCTAGTTATAAAAACTAGCCTTTGCTCTGTTCCAGGCGTTCGCTATGTGAAATTATATTTAAACTTTGTATTAAAAAGTGTGGCATGTCTTCTCAAGACTCATCCTTGTTAGCAAACTGGGCTTAGGCAAATTTACTGTCACCGTTTTTTGGCTTTGTATGACTAACATAAGTATCATGTATATAATCCAAAGGATAAAGTTTTTAAAAAAGTTTTTAACTTGATTTGATATCATAATGATTGGAGGGGTGGTTAAGGTGTGAAAGTATAACAAATGAAAAGACTTACTTTTCTATTCCAGACTATATACTCGTATAATAAACTATTCGTTTGCCGAATATACAAAAATCCCTTCCATATACATCCCATTTCCTTTTTTTTACTTTTAGATATTTTATTTTGAAGCCACAGACGAGAAAAGTCAGGGCTTGAAAGTTTGTTATAACCGTGGCTTTAAAATTAAATATCTGTATTGTGAAACTCAATAATCATTTATAACGATACAGCTGAAAATAAACCGTATGTAGTTTTTAATTAAACAATGATGTATCTGTGTTTGATTTATATCAAAATGTACACAATAATATGCAAAGGTATGCACAGGATATTGAATCGGTTCCTCGTTTCCGAACAATCTGTATTACATATCAGTGTCGCATCTGACAATATCATGTTATTGATACATGTATGATTAATTTGATTTTGTTTGTTTTCAGGTAATTGTGACTTCTGAATTTTTGATAAGCTGGAAGAGAGGTAAGTGTGTATATATTTACTGGGTGAGGATAGAGCCCACGGCACCGAAAACTGGGCATAGTTATTCTTACATACATCGCACGCACGTTAACTTGGAGTCAATGACCTTCCAGTAAACAAACCAGCTGATTTTCAATTTTACTTAGCTGATTTTTAATTTCTGAATACTAATGTCTAAATAACTAAGAAAAGACATATTCTCATTAAAAGCATTTAGTATCAGACAACGTTAGAGTATAAATCGAACATAACAAACCATCGACATGACTCGTATCTGCTGTGCCAGCTATTAGAAAGCGATTGAACACGACTATTAACTAAAAGTACCACTATCGCACTTTTACGATGCCACTAAACATACGGAGCGTCTCTTCAACTTTAATGATGTAGGGAACTGTCATCGTCTGTGTTTGTGTGTTGAGAACGTACTGGAAAATGCGAGTTTTAAAAATATTTTTCTGTGGTTTCGCCTATGCCGTTCTTGCAAAGGAGTCTTGCGTTAAAAAAAAATGGTATATGATTTGTCTATCATAAAATTCTTAGTACCAGCCCGAAGTTTGGAAACAAATGTGCCCGGTTGATGGCAATAAACTGGCCCCTATTAAATGGGACCTATCATAGCTGGCGAACTGTGGGAGTCGCCTGAGTTTCTTGCAAAGTTCTTCTCAGAGCACAACCTTGTCAGTGGCCTTAGGCAAATTTGCTGACACGTTTATTTTTGCTTTGTATGACGTTCATAAGTATCATATATTTGATCCAAATGAAATAAAGATTATGACTATGATACACCTCAGCCTATCCCTTCAGGGTAAAAGAGGTAAAATCATGGTTTGTCTTATGAAAGACTAGCTTTCGTTCGTGGCTCCGCCCGCGTGGTATGTCGATAAAAAGTAGCCTGATGTACTATTCCAGACTATAATCTATCTATTGTCATACAGATCGTATCAGCTGTTTTCGCGTGATGGAGTTACAAGCATCCATTAATTCATCCTAATATTCGCATTTATAATATTAGTAAGATTCTTACAAAAAAATCCGTTGTTAAATATGCAAACTAAACACTTCAAGGTCCAAGACGGTGCTGTTAACCGCTAAGGAGTTCTCTCGCCAACAAATAATTTCTATTGTAGAACTATTTGTGCATGTGTCTGAGTTATTGTCAACGAGTCTCAAGTTGACAGACACTATATTGGAACCGGCCTTTATTGTGTACTCACTGTTTATGACATCCAAGTTCTGAATTTAATGTACTTGAAATCTTCTAGCTTTTAGAATTCTAACATAGCTGCGGGGTTTCGATATTCCTCTGCCTACTCTAGTGAAGCAATAAACCCGTCTTAAAATATCGTTACGCTCTGTATCATCGGTGGTTAGGCGGGACTGATACATACTTAACATTTCGTTAGCTATATAATATCCCATGTTATAGGGGGCGATTCTGATGTCATCAGCCGAGCACATTTGTTCATAGTTCCAATTACGTAAACCGACTTGTGGATCATTTTAATGCATCTGTGTTTTTGTTGTTTGACCGAGCCAGTCGTGGTTTTAACTGTAGCAACTGATGTTAGATCGATCTCATGGTAGCAGAAAATCACATAAGTTTCCCAAAGAGGGTTGTTGTCAGACATCATCATGATGATCATGGCAGTCATAGAATAAAACAAAATAAAAACGGAATTTTAGAGAAGAAAGAAGCATGTTATATTGAGTTACTTACTTAGTTTACACGTGAAGATAAAAGTACAGTATACCGAAGCAAGTACCGTCGATTCCCACCGTCTTGTGATCGTAAACTGAGAAAATAAAACTAAATCTATTGAACGAAACCGCTGGCAAGAGCTAGTGTACAATATAAAATGGTTCACATAAACTTCGAGTATTTTACGAGCCGTGACGTCATTCGCGAACTGTTGTGGAACGTTGATGGGCTGCCTGCTGCCTCCACGTGTCACTTGTCGTATGTTAACGAATGTGTTCTATATTATGTCTGTACATTTTATGCTTCTTTTACAATGAAAAATGTGCTCGTATTTTATAGAAAGGACCCACACTTAATTACACTTAAATTAAAATAACGTTACATATATTTTTTTCATGGATATTAAAAGAATAAAAGTTGTACCAGAACCTAGAGAGGTATTATTAAAAATAATGTTTGACTTAGGCCTTGTTGCAGATAAGCGCCTGATCATGTATCTGAGAGATAAGTGACAGAAACATATGTCAAATATACCTTCATTTCTTATTCTATATATATCTATATTATATCTGGCAGATAAGTGTCAGACACCTTATCAGACACTTTTCCAGTAGTATACAGAACCTAGAGTAGTATTTATACAGTTAATGGCGAGATTTATTTCAATATCAAAGTGTAATAATGTCTGTTGACAAATTTAAAGCCCAGAGTACAAAGTAGTTAATTTAACTATAATACAAAAACATGACCTTAAAGTGTGTTTAAGAAACTTTTAATTACCTCGACCATGATTGAGTCGCCTCGTGATTGCGTACCTTTAGGGTTGCTACCACAGGAGGTAAGGACTTTCTATAATAGCTAGCATAGCACAGTTAAAAAAAATATCATAATACGATAATGGGCTGTGCGGCGACGGCGTAGAGTTAGACGTTAATTAGTAGGTATCAAATACATAAAACTGCAATATTTTCGTTCATTAGCAGTCCCCGACGAATTTTCTTGGGATTGTTTTTTTACGCTACTTATTTTCTTTTTCTTCGGGGATTTAAAATAAAATTACTTAAACCTTTTTTGTGTTTCATTTAACAGCACTGCTGCTATCCACTAACTTTCCCTAATTTAAGAGCACATTTCACAGTTCACTTTAGTTTTCTACTGTAAATTTGTGATTACTGTAAAACTGTGTTAATAGTGAGTATATACACTATGATTAGACTATGATTTTCACGATGGTTTTCAATTTCCTTATTGGTCCCCAGTAATAATTTTTATTATGTTAGAATACTTGTTGAATTGCTGCCAACCCTAGCAACAGGTCAAATGTCCCTAATGGTGTCCAATTAACTTAGTCTGCGAGCTCTCTATTTACCAAGCCCGGTAAAAATATATATCGTTAATTAAATAAGAGTGTAACCTCCGTGCGCAAAACCTACGTGCTACGTGGTCCGACATCTTTGTTAGAAACACGCTTGATAATTACTTTTAAAACAGATTTAATTATGATTAATTAACTGTCGGAGAACTAAATATACTTAATAAAGATGAATAATGAACATTTGGTTAACAGGCACTAAGTAAAAAAGTTTTATTATTAACGGATTTACCAAGAAACTTGTTAAGTTTATTAAGCATAATACAGGTTTACCGCTACTTTCACAAGAATTTTATAGTTAGCCGCATAGTCTGTAAAGAAAAAATTCGTAAAGAGACAGATAAACCTCGGTGCTTGAAATGCTAATGAGTGATAGCAATTGGGAGAACTCTTATTAAAACTGAAGACACTCACTGCGGATGGGGACGTACCAATAGACTGCAACCATAATAACCCTATTTCGGAGAGCAGTTTGTGAGTTGGACAGATGATTACGTGTTGGACGGTCTCCGACTAAAGGGTTCTGTTTTGTGGATTAAGTAGAAATCATTGTGTCCAAAATATTATGAACTTGTATGTCTCCACAGCATAAAGATTTATGACAGCTCTACCAAAATATTACTATTTAATTTGAGCTCACAACGGACACAAAATACACACAGACTCGAAACAAATATCTATGAATCTCATCATCCACGTCGCTCGGCATGTCCAATTGGCCATGTTATAGCGAGGCGACCACCTTAACTGCTGCGCCCACGGCGACAGGCAAAATCATTACACACGTAATATATTACTTTTGCAACAAGCTCCATTCTACCGCGGTAGTTCTTGATCAATAGAAAAACCAATTTACTTTTTCAACAAGTAAAAGCTGAATATTTTCAATATGCTAACCTACTTTCTTCGAAGTCGTACCCATGGGACCCCAAACGACTTTTATTTCTCCAACGGTTGATAATACCAAAAATGATCTTAAAGGTTACAATAATAAGTATGAATTTTAAACTAAACATACAAGTTGGACCTTCAAAGCTATGTTTGGTGTGATAATAAAAATAAACAAAAATATCTTATTCACGTATTTGTATTAACCTAACGTTTGTTCCTTAGGGACTCTGAATTGTGTTGCCACAAATATATCTACATTTCAGCACAAGACATAAAAACAAGACAGTTGTCTCGTAAAAAGTATACAGCCATGTTTCATCATCGGTATCTTGTAATATAGGTAACCCTATTACCACAATCGACAAATGAAATCCAATCTTTTAGTTGCGATTACGAAATTCCAATCCTAACTCAGATTATGGAGCTACTTAGTAATACCAAATAAGTTTAAAAGCAACAGAAGAATTTTAAATTAATGACATTAAATCCAATATTGTATAACGTCTTATGGACTTATATATACCTTGCTTCTACAAACTCCTTGGTTTTGGAATGTCCTGAATTTGGAGGAGAATTTTGGCAACCCTATGTCCCAACGTTCAATATCCGGCGTGTGGTGTTATCTACCGACACGGTTGTGAGAAGAATTAGAATATGTAACGGTTATTATGCATACTACGTACTTTGTTATCTTTGCGGAGATGTGAGGGTACTCGGGAAAAATATCATTGAATTTAACTTCAGTATTGCGTAAATATAAACTTTGATATCAGATGGCTATATTTTAATAACACTTTTTACCCGACTGTCAGGACGGGTATTGTTTTTCGCGCGTATCTTGTATGTTTGTAAATTTCTTTATTCCCATGAATCTTCCAAACGGCTGGATGAATTTTGACAATTAGGGTATCGTTAGATTCGTCTAGAAAACCCAAGTGTCTTTAGTAAGGTTTTAAGAATAAAAAGAGTTAAACGGCGGGCTATTGACGCCAAATTGTAAGAAGTTCAATTTTTTTTTTAACCAAGCTTATCGAGTTGGGTATCAAAATAAAGAGAATCAATAGGAGAATACATTTATTCAAAAAGAGATTATACATAATTGAATGGTTCCAAATTGTAAGTAATTCAATTATTTTTTTTAACCAAACCTATCGAGTAGAGTATCAAAATAAAGGGAATCAAATGGAGATTACAAATATATACATGATGTTATGTATTTAAATTTAATCAGGTATAATAAAATTACAATAATTTTACGGTCTTTTTAGTGCGTTGCTCTCTGTTGATTTTTTGCAGTCGGGATATTAAATTTTTTAAATTATATTTACTTGTTATTATGAATTGTGCTTGTAACAAATGTAATTTTATTATTAGCACCATTATCGAAAAAAGTTATGGGTTGTCTTGAAGCAGACCATTGCTTTGGAATTTATCAAGTTGCTCTGAAGGTGGAACCCATCTTGGTATTCGAATTAACGACTACCATATTTGATGGCAACCAGGATCAACGCTTTACGAGCCTTATAAGTACGCAAGGGCTTGAGATTGAGGATGCCCCAAACGGTCACCCATCTATGTACTGACCTTGCTAAACGTTGCTTAACCTCCATTGTTGTAATGAACATCTGAATGTCAAAATGATTCAAACGCCTAACTAGTGAAATTACACTTATTGCTATGATAAAATAGGGTAAAAATTGATGCCGCCATGTTCGTGCGATTTGACGCTATTACATTATTTTCTCTGAGACTAAGTAAAGTCGCATGTCTATGCATGCCGCATGCCGATAAACCAACATTCAGCGCGTTATTACCTAAACATGTAGACTGATTTCCTGCACGGAGCGTGTGTGAAAATTGGTCTTCGATTATGCCATGTATGCGCCAACCTCGGCGACTGCCGCATACCTGAAATCAGATTTAATCATAAATTGATCTATCAAATACAGCCAATTTAGTTATTATCAAATTTATTGGATTTATAGTTCTCCGCCTCTTAGGCCTAGGTCACGGTGGCAGCGGGGAGCGAACTGCGTCAAGATGGTATATTTAAAAAAACTACTAACAATTTTTATCCTTGTGCTAAATAGAGTCTGATAGAGATTAGTAACTCTAAAAACATAGGCACCACCTTGACGCAGTCGGTAAATGAAGTGTTCCTCGTGGAGTTCATCCGCCGCTCACCGCTGCCACCGTAACCGAGGCCTAAAACTAGCGGCAAATAGCGAATTAAACTTGCATGCAAAGGGTTCCGTACGATAAACAATGTTATCTGATATGTTATAATACCCACACCAACTTATCATTGCAACTGTTTCTCTGATTTTCTACACATTCCAGTTGCAAACGTATGACTTCCTGATTTTCTCTTACTGCTTATCTAAGACCTCGTTTCATACAACTTGGTACATTGTGTTTTATCTTGGATCAGGTGACGCTTGCTCGTTTGCGCCCTCTATTATAAAAAAAATCAGACCAACAACGAACAGATCGTAGTTGGATGCGGTTCTTTTGTGCAGATCCTAAAAATATTTACATATCATTTTGCCTTACTGCATTTTAAACTTACATTCTTCCATTATCCTTATCATCTGGCCTATTTTCATAACTTCCATTCTTCTCCTGCACAAAGTCGGAGATCTCACATGTCTTGAACACGCACGACAATGCCACGGCACCTGGGCACCATTGTAGTGCCTTTTCCCCTTTGTCGTGTAATTGGACCCTTTGATCAATAACAGATTGCGTCACAGGCGTCTTTTCATATGGATAATTGCTAATTTTACTACGTACGTCGACGGTACGACAATACCTTAGCAAACGGCATTTGCGTTTGAATGTATGCGTAGAAGGCTGTGAGAAAGCCTATTTTCTAACGACTCCGTCATTATGTCTCTCCTTTTTACCCACGACGGAACGGAGACAGTATATGCGTTTGGGGTGAGAGGCTGTGTGTTTGTGTGTTTTTACGAGATAGTAATTCCTTTTTTATCAATTTTATCTAAATTCGTATGAATTGTTGAATGTATATTTCTATAATCTTTATTTTCTTGTGTGTTTATGTCTCAAATAAATAAATCCCCCTTTGTAACGAGAGGCCCGTGCTTTGGGACGTGAAGTTTTTTTTTTTTTCCTTGGCTCTGCACGGTTTGTGCTTTAGCCATAAAGCTAAGGTGATGGATTGTTGGTTTTGGGTTTTGTTGATATTCAATGTGGAATAAATTAAAAAAGTTGTCTGGAAGCTCGATAGATGGCGTTGGGATCGAGATAGATCGTGATATGGTTAAGTGCAATTTGAACAATAAATTCAGATCAGGCGACAAGTTGTTTTATTTAACTCAGCTTTGTTTCCACATTAGTTCGATTGTTCCGAGAGCAACCAATTTAAGGTGGTCGAACGAAAGGTTTGACACTTTAACAGTTGATGTTAATAATGATAAAACAAAACGCTTAACTTTGTCACATGAAAATTATGTATATAATTATATAGCTAACTAAAAGCGGGTATTATAAAGCTCTACTCTACTATACTATAACATGTTATAAGATTAAAACTAAAGATTTTTGAAACATACGTTCTCTCGCGACATACATTTCATGAAAATCGTTGAAGTTATCTCGACGAACAAGTTAGCCAATTGTCTGGCATCGTAAGAGGTGTTGGAAGTATCGGACAGATGCTGCGAATGGCTGTATTGTGGTCGCATCGAGAGTTTCTGTTTATAACTACTTTGTTAACGTCTAACTTTTATTAAAAATATAAAATAACATTATGCCCTTATTGTCCATTACATTACTTTTCTAAGTCACAATAAGTTGTAATAATTATGTAATTGAAATTGTAATTATCGGGCAAATGTCGAGCGACAGTGTCGCTAACTCGTGTTACGACAATTTCATACAAATAGGTACATAAAAACCAGTTATGTCGCGATTACACGTAGTTACTGGTGTCCCGTGCAATCGGCTACGAAGCTTTAATCAACTCTATTTACACGTAGTGCGGGTAGCTCACAGGTCAATTATCGACTTTGTCATTCGATTTACAATTCTATACGATTGTTATACTCGTAACGAATATTATTAAATCGTATACTCGTATTGTAAGGTAACAAAGTGTAAAGTTGTCGACTATTTCCTTTGTTTCATTAGCCGCCCGCACCTCCTACGTGTGTGTAGCATTGTCGAACGAATAATGAAGGCTTTGTTCTTTATCCAGACCAATGTATAAGATTATAATGCATTGAAAATTATGATATTATACGACATGTCAATTTTGAAAGAATATTCGTTTCTTCGTTTTTCACAATGTTTTTTTCCTCGTAAATTCATTAATTTATGAATAAAAGAGGAAAATATAACACAATGATAACAAAAAGCTATATTTTTTTTAATAGTATCAACGCTAGCTATTCAATTTTTATTTTTTTGCCACAAAGAATCACAAGGTTTTTGAAATATCCCGTTCATATTATTCTAGTTTATTCCCACCCATTCAGCTCGCGTTCTAGCACTGAATTGGACTACTGGAATGGGACGTTACAGAAATAATGCTAATGGATTACAAAACATAGTCAACAGATGTAGTTATAAAATTTACTCCACAGAAGAGAAAAATTATCACAAAATTAAAATCGAAGTTGATGTACAAATTATTTATACTTTATTAGCGAGCTTTGCAAATATTACTTGAATAATGACACAGAATGCGAGGCTTATTATTCCCCGACGCCCGAACCGGCTTAGAATTAAATAATTATACATTGACTGGCGCATGGCGGTACGTTATTTGGTTAGGAACACAGACCTTTTACACATGATGAGCTGTTAGCAGCGACTTAAATGTGACATAACATGGAGTACGTTACTTCTGAAAGACAGGAATGAGGTCCACGGACTTCACACTCCTGTACCTAGACTCTTGTGGGTGCCCGTTTTTTATTAAATTATAAAATAAATTAATGTAAATAATGTAAATTTAATAAATTATAAAATTTATATAATTTGTTAATAGGTATTTTTTTTTAGTTTTATAAAGCTATATCAACAATATTCATGAAGATCTCTGGAATATAAAAAAAAAACATTTCAATTTAAAATATATATATACATTTTATTTCTGTGTAAACCGTGTTCCCAATACGAAAGTCGTAAATTTATAACTAGACGTCTGTGTTGATTACAAAACTGAAACATTGTCTGAAATTATCAAAGGTAATTTGAGTTGAATTTGATTTGAATACTAATTATCTAAGATATACGAGTAATACATTTCAAAGGAAATATTTTTTTTAGAAAACCTTGTTTCTAGCTCCGATTTCGTGTTCAATTTATTGTGATTTTCATGTATAAAATACCATCAAAATCTTTGATGTTTACGACGAATATTTGCAAATCTTTTACGGATGGTATATAATTTAACTAGTACATACAACTTTTGTCCTCTAACTATGCTTCAGTAAAATAAAGCGAAGTTTATGAGCTATCATATACAATTACACTAAAACTCATATAACATCAGAAACATCACAGATTAACAAGAAAACCATCCCAAACAGTGCTCACTAGGGTGGCAAGCAGTAAAAATAAATCAAAAGCCCCGTTGACCCAGAAACTTAAAAGTTTATACACTTTGTGATGGCAGTGTTGCTATAATATAGTTACAAATCGGTACATGTACATATTCCAAGTATATATTTTTACCCGTCTATTTTTATTTTTTTCATTTCTTTTTATTTGGGAAACAAACAACAGTACATGTGTTCTGTTGGAAAATGAGGAATTAAATCCTCATCTATACTAATAAAAACAAATACAAATCTTGATTTATATTTTTGTATGTAAAAAATAAAATTAAAAACTACTTGACCGATTTAAAAAATTTGTTTGACGTTAGAAAGCCTAGATCACCAAGATTAAAGAGACAGTACGAAAGTGGTAACTAATTTTTAAATGAACATCAATGTTTAATACAAAAACTCCGTAGCTAGCAACACTGTACATACGTCACTAATGTTGCCCGCTTTATGACGACTCAAGGGACCACAAATGGTTCTTTATACACAAACACTCGTATCACTGAGATTCATGATGGCTTCGTGACAACACTTATTTTACAAATCTTTACAAGGACGCAGAACTAAAACGTGATCGGTCCAACCATTTCGGAGATTAACCTGTACAAACAGACAGTTCAAACTAACTTAAAAAATGCTTAATTAATTGTAACGTAATACTTTCATACATATAACATACAAAATCCTTCGATATATAACATAAAGCCTCTCAGCTCTTTAGATAAAGACCCTGAGCCCAACAGTGGGACATTAATGGGTAGCTGATGATGATGATGATGACTTTCATATGGTGATGTCTGGGTATAATTTATCTATATTAAGTATGTATTTACAAACAAAAATATACAAGTAGTATATCAGTTGTTTAGTACCCATAACACAAGCAAATATAATTTCTTAATTTGGAACTTGATGGCGCTGAACGAATGTGAAAAAAAATAACAATATGCATTTAACAAAAAGTATTTTTTTTGAAATCACAGACCGATTTTATTTATATGTAAATAAAAGTATTTATACTTTTATTAATTAAAGTTAGTACAATACATATAGCTTTAAGAAATGATCTCCTTATCTGAAGGCTGTAGTCTCAGGCTGCGTGCACAAAGAGCTGGAACGAGAGCGATCTGTATCTAGAATAGAACCTCTTTATAAACGGAGGAGCGGCCGTTCATACGACGTACGAACTCGATGACTTCATTTTGTAGAAATTTCTGCATATGATTAAAATAAAGGCTTTGTTTGTGGTAGTATGAAGTTATAAGACTGTCTTTTCAGTACTTTAGGTAACACTGTTTGTTGTAAATGAGTTACCAGCTCTCTTGATAAAGTAGAGAAGAAGCTTAAAACATTTAGTAAAAACTACAGGATTGTGTACAACTCCATTGATAAAACACAAGTTTAGACTTAGATATCCGTGTAGTGACGGATTAAGAATACAATAATGTCACTACCCCATCTCAACCCGTGGGTGTCGTACAAAGCGACTAAGGGACCTTAAGCAGACAAGAGCACTGTGAGAAAAGGAAAATTCGAAACAAACCCTATACCAACCCGTCTGGCCAGCGTGGTATAGTAGGCTAAATTCCCTCCACATTCTTTGGAAGAGACTCGTGCCCAGCAGTGGGACGTTTATGGGTTGAAATGATGATGAAGTTAAGAGTGTTAGTACTTATGAATGGCAATGTCGAAATTTAAGGTCTTACTACGTGGTTTTCAATTTTTATGATTAGTTGAAAAGTGCGTAAAGGGTAAGAAATCATTGCGTTTTATTTATATCCAAATAAAACATTTGAACTTGCAGGGCGTTATTTTTATAGTAAAATTATTTTTGAAATTTAGCTGCGATTAAATAATAAAATTAAAAACTGCGAAATATGAAGCAAAATTGCGACGTTACCACTGCTTAGTGTAAACGCTCTTAAAGTTTGCGCATTATTATCAAAGGAAGCTCCGATCCACGATAGCAAATTCATATAGAAATGCAGTTCTACTACTCAAAGGCATGCCATCACGTATTCTGAAAGATAGCTAACCTCGTAACCCCTCTACGACGTGCTACGGTTTTAGCGTAGACCTCGTAGAGCTACGCGTCGTAGCCAATATGTGATGAGATTATTTTTCGAATTGAAGTTATTTATGTCTTTGTAACTTCATCTCTTTATAATGTAGGTGATATGAAAATAATACGAAATATCAAGAAGTATAAGAATATCAATATGTAGTCATTTAATTTTTTAAATAAACTTCTTTTTTTTGGTTAATTAGCATGCGCTCTCATAATGTCTAACAAAACGACTATAAATCATGTTCGTTTCTCTCGAATACACTCGCATATCGATTATTTGTTTTTTTAACAAACGATGACGTCACACGAGTGATCATGGATGCAGAGCACGCGCTCGGCACGTGTTTAAGGCACACACAACTCTGTTCGTTTATTCCTTTTGAATATATAGCACTGATAGTGGCAAAACGGTGTAAGTCCAAACTACAGAGCCATTTTGAACCTTAGAATAATAGGTAGAAGACGAAAATTTGATCTTATACACGTATTTACACTGACAGGGAGGTGTAAGCTGTGCCCCGCTGTTTCAATCGTTACTGCTTATGTTCTATCGATCGTCTATCGTGGTTTATAGTCCAAAGCCTTCTTCAATTAACAAGATATTAAATTTTATTCTATTAACAACCTGCCTCGGCACGTGTGCAATTTTTTTATTTAGGCAGTGGATTTTCCAAGAAGAAAATCTTACACAAACCTTGTCCTGACAATAAAGAATTCAATGTAGATTTAAGTAAAATACATTGTTAAGTAATTCTAAAATGGTTATATTATCATTGCATTTTTTATCTTTTTAAATGACAACAAAAAGACGTGTCTAAACTGTTTACTAAACAAAACACGTAAGGATAAATAGACTAGACGAAATCATGTATTTGTTATGTTTTAAAATGTAAACCTCGACCTGAATAGTACTGATACATCCTGATATTAGACCTTCTAACAAAGAAACAAACTCTTCAGCTGTTCTGTATAAGTATACCTACTCTTGTATGAATAACTTTCTTATTTTTGGTTTATTATTTATACTTACCGCGTTTATTAGTAAATTGACAAAAGATTTATTAAAAAGATACGTTAAAATAAAATCGTCCTAATATCAAGATTTTCATTTTATAACACAAGACGACAGAATCTATAATTGTAATCAAATAAAATTTCCAGCAAATCTTTTACTTCATCAGTTTCTAACGCCACGACGGCTATTATCGTTAAATTAATTTTCAATCAAACAGAAATGTTTTTTTAAATTTACTCTCAGTCTAAAAACACGTATTATTAATTGAGTTTCTTTTTGTTCAGAAATTGCTGCAGCTTCTAGTTTTCTTTAGGAGTGTTACACACTGTTGACTATGTTAACGGCAAGACAAGTTTTGCATGCCACTTTTCATGCACGCTTTGTCTTACTCGTAGTAAAAGACAGAGACGGCATGGCATGACGAGACAGTGCTTGTTCCTTAGTGCTGGCGTTGTATTTAAAGAGAAAGAATAAAAAGAAAATAACATTTGTTAAACTACAACCTTATGTCAGACTAATAAAACCCGCCAACCATTAAAGCTTGTCTACGCCGGCCTTTACCCAGGTTTAGTAAGAGCGCGTAAAATCCGCTAACAAATGAAACAATCGTATAATAGCAGTAAATATTATATTTAGGACAAGTCCTTGTGAGAGAACATGCGATAGTAAACTTGTGCGCCGAGTTATTTCTGTCTCTAACATACTAAATATGAGACAGACAAAAATAGGCACCTCTTACCATAAAGCTACGTTCACACTTACAAGACATATAAGAAATTTTAAAACACATACTTTGTGCTTTTTAGTAGTCCCAAATAAAGAACTGAATGCGCGTCTGTCATAGCTAATTAGCTTTGAAATTACTGAACCAATTAAGTCGAAGATTGGTCCAAAAAAATTTACACATTTCGGATTCCGCTCTTTCCGCCGCTAGCGCTAAAAGAACGCATGATCGGGATTGAATAGGCTATTTCACTTCAGCCCTATAACTACTTGTTTACTACAATGACTTTAATCCTTTAAAAAGTAAAAAAACAAAGTATTTTCCCTCAACCAAACAAAGCGAATAAATACTGTCTGATTGTCATAATATTATTTCGCGTATTTGTCCTCGTTTCATCCAACAAAACGTAGTAATTCATAACTTGATGCCTTTTGTGATACGTCGCTAGTGTATTTGTACTGTTATACTGATGTTTATATAACCTCGCGAGCTGCCCGTTAGAGTGGTTAGCTTTTTGTGTTTTGTACCTTTTTACTTGGTTTATTTTAGTAAAAGCTCGTAGGTATCGAGATCTTCTCTTTTTTTTTTTCTGAATGTGGTTTTTTATGTTGTACATAAAAGCTTTCCAGATAGACTTCGGCTATTCGGATTGGGATTAAAATTTGTATCTCTTCAATATGTGTTAATGTAAGCTTACGTCCTGCCAAGGGTAGTTCTCAGATTCTTTAAACAGGTGCGGTAATGCTAAGAGTAAAACTTGTGCGTTATTGCTATCCTGACTACCACCACGGAAATTACCTCGTATATTATATGAGTATCATGATTCTTTCATTTGTTCTGTCGTGTTTGGGTAACAAACATCATCCATTCACCTAAATACATATACATGTATAACAAATTAATTAGGATTATATTTCCTTTGACACGTTTCTTCACTGTTTGCTGACTGAAACTTCATAAAACATAGATATTTCATTCATAAGAGGTTCTTCAACTGTATATTGAACTTCTCAACGTTGTTACTAAACAGACACCGAACATTTAAAATTCTCAACCATTGTGGTTTTTGAATTTATAACAACAACGCGGTCGTTCTATACTACCAGTTTATTTAGACCCTTACTTATATTATATTTATATCAGACTGAAGCTACAATTATATTGGTTGTGGCGAGAGTATAAAACTTTGACTTTGACTTGATCTTCGATGTTTTGTTTTCTGAAAATAGAATTTTAGGAAGTTGCGGTGATAATTAAAAAGTTGTAGTTTGTTCAGCTGACTTCAGCTTATCTGGTTACATAGACTGTTAATGCGAGTTTATTTTGTGGTATTTACGAACGGAGTTAGAATACTGCCTGTGTGTTTCCCCGTCTTTATCCACTCCTTTTCACCAATAGTACTATGGATCCTATGAACAAAAGTGACACTGAGAGGCTACAAGAGTAAATATATATTAACTATGCTGTGGCCTCAATTGGTATATACTGGCCCACCGTTGGAGGTGGCATATGACATTAACGTAATTGATTGTTGAAATTAATATGTTATATTAAATTCCTGAAAGGTGTCATATGAGATCTTCGGGATATTGCGGATAAACCGCTGTGTATTTTAAATTGAAGTCACTGTGCTGTCAAAGTAGATGTAGATGGCGCTGTGTGAATGTGGTAGAATATTACTATTATTATTATTATTATTAAAGTAAGTCAAAGTACAGGAGTGCAAGTTTCTTGTACTCTATAAATGAGTTACCAGAGTACTGCTTACCAACGGCAATACAATACTACCAAGAAAGTGTCTTAATGACTAACAATAATTCATAATAAACAACTATACTCTCCTATCTTTAATCAACACGCGTTTAAGCCTCGTAAGAGAAGATTTATATCCAATATCTTACTAAACTAACAAACTAAACGTCCGCAATTCATTAAAGCTATCAAACAGTGGTCTGATGCGGCTCGGAATTAGGCCAACATCGCCCTAGACCGCTAGACTACTCCGGAATTGGGGCAATATCTCGCGGATCTAGAGATCTTTTTGAAGTCACCGCCGAAGTTTTAATGAAGTGTCGCCCACACAGCGAGAGTTAAAAACTAATGCCGAGTGCTTGCCGACTCGCACTTACTTGACTAAAGCTTAATAGCGACATCTAGTGGCGAGAATTACAAATATTTGTAGTATAAACTATTAATGTGAATTATTCAAAGCTTTGTAATTCTTCTGCTTCTGCTGGCTTTGTTCCCCCTGGTGACAATTCGAAAAAATACCATGTTTTGGAAAATTAATATAAATAAATGAAGAATAGGGGTGTATGTATATTACCCCTAAGATATTCCTTCTCTAACAAGTTTATTAGAAGGAATTATATGAATGAGACAAATACAAATTCTTTAAATAGATATATTATAGCTCAGTTTTCTTACAATGCTGTCCTCAAGAACGAAATATATACAACTTCGTGTCATGAAATGAAATGAAATGAAATCTCGTTTATTCATCTAGGTTACAAGGTAACACTTGTGAAAGTCACAAGAATGTAACAGGTTATCCAAAAGTAGTGTCAGCAAATTTGCCTACGACCAGTTGTCGTGGAAACTTTACTTTTACTTTAGTTATATTTTAACTTACACGTGAGTTTATACAATAAACATTCGTTTTTATTGTACTCTTTGTAAGATATGAACGTTTAAATTTAAAACAATATTGTAGCCAAAGACCAATCAACAGTTAAGTATTCTGGCGTAAACGTCTTCATATGAACTCGAATGTTTTAGAAGGTGTTCGTAGAACAGCGGGTAGATAAGAGCGATTAAATAATATAATAATAATAATATACTAATATTCTACCACATTTACACAGCGCCATCTAGTCCCAAAGTAAGCAATTATATTTGCTTGTGTTATGGGTACTAAACAACAGCTGATATGCTACTATAATATTTTTTTTTTAATATTTTTTTTTTGTAAAAACATACTTATTATAGATAAATTACACCCAGACACAGAACAAACCTCTATGCTCATCACACGAAAATTTGTCCTGGGTGGGGATCGAACCCACGACCTCCGGCTTAGCAGTCAGGGTCACTAACCACTAGACCAACAGGCCAGTCAATGCGCATTGAGCGATTGAATTGCTGTCAAGGAAAAGGTTTTAAAAATCTTCATAATATCAGCTGTACAAGTACTTTTGGACATTGGCCTCACTTCATAGCATCTGCCCGCAACTTCGTTCGCGTGCTATCTATCTATGTGGTAAATTTTATACAGATTATTTCCGCCGTTCTGATGTGATTATGTAACAAACATCCATTCATAACCTAACCTAACTGGCAAACTAACAAACCTGGCTTTAAGCTCTTATGTGTGATAAAAGAATCATCATCTCAACCCATAAACGTCCCACTGCTGGGTAGGATCTCCTCCAAAGAATGTGAAGGGAATTTAGCTTACCACGCTGGTCAGACGGGTTGGTATAGGGTTTGTTTCAAATTTTCCTTTTCTCGCAGTGCTCTTGTCTGCATAAGGTTACACCCTTAGTCGCCTTTTACGACACCCACGGGTTGAGATGGCGTAGCGGCATTATGTATTCGTAATCCGTCACTACACGGATGATAAAAAATATGCGACGAAAAATATTGTGTTTATAATGGCTTACGCTTTTCTTACCTATCGCTCCGCTACCCACTACGCTTATAAATGTCCACAGCCTAATGTTGCCTGGCATTGTACCAAGCAAGCTACCTCCGCGTGAGGTAATTACGAGAGTGTAACATCTGTGTTACGAGTCACATTGATTTTTGTATTCCATCTTATATTTGTAGCTATTGCATATACAGGGTGTATACGACGATACGACATTAAATGACAAGGCAGCCAGTGTTAACCCTTATAAACATATTCTAATATAAATTATTTAAAAAAAAAGAAAGAAAAAAATAAAAAACTACACATTATTTAAAGTCGAAAAATTTAAGAATATAAAACTACACATTATTTTTCTAACATGACGTTTTCGACATGACGACGACAACAGTGCGGAACAGAGTAAGAGATAAGATAATATGAAAGAGTCAGAGATATTTAAATGAATTGAATGACGTAATGAGAACATACGATCAACGTAAATACCTACAGGTTGTTTAAAACTGTGAACAACTGTGACATAAAGAAAGTACATTTGCGTCTAAACTATTGCAAATTTCTGTTTAATTTTTTTGGTATAGCCTTCTAACATCACATGCTACACGTGGTTTCATTTAATGTCGTACCGTCGTATACACTCTGTATAAGACTCATGATACAATATTTTCAGCATCTACTCTTCTATAACACTACAAATAATTATATTAAGGACATAAAATTATAAACAAAGAGAACCACACGGGTACATTAGATTAATACCTCAATCCCACTAGGCTCTACAATTGAGAAAAACTTGTGCGAAGTGAGTCGGGCCGAGCTGAGGCTGTGAATAATATATGTAGTCGTACCTTTGACCGGTAATTAGCTGTGGGTAATTGTACAGCCTCTGAACCTTCCCTGTACGGTAGAAACACCCTACAGTACAAGTTCATTTGACGTCATGAAACAGTAAGTCGCGTGTTCAAGTTCCGTCGTGTGTTTGAATTTTTCCATTACTTGTTTAGCATTTATATAAAATGTTAAACCAAAGCGATGGAAATTGCTTAATATTTAATGTAAATATTGAGTTTCTACTTTCATTACGATATTAACCTACCTGCAATGGAGGAATATCGTCCGTAGGTTTCTGTAACGAGCCACGGTGATAAGTAGAAAAACTTTGTCATGACGTCATCATGCTAACAGGTAATGGATAAATTCGATCTCAGGGACGTCGACCCGCGTAGCTCAGATGGAAGAGCACTGCACACGGAATGGCAGGGTCGCGGGTTCAAGTCCCGTCGTGGGTTTGAATTTTTCCATTACTTGTTTAGCATTTATATAAAATGAAACAGTAAAGTCGATTTTCCCTTGCAATAATATTATGTTAGTGACTATTGCTCTCTTTGTAGTTTATTATATTTATTATAAAGGTATAGCTCATGATTCAAACGTCCCACTGCTGGGCACGGGTCTCCTCGAAAGAATGTGGAAGGAATTTACCCTACTACACCACGCTGGCGAGACGGATTGGTATAGGGTTTGTATCGAATTTTCCTTTTCTCGCACTGCTCTTGTGTGCTTAAGGTTAACTCCCTTAGTCGCCTTTTACGACACCCACGGGTTGAGATAGGGTAGTGACATTATGTATTCTTAATCCGTCAGTACACGGAGTACCTTATCTCACAAAACCTAATGATAAAATCTAATCTATAAGTATTACAGCATTTAATAATGGAGTCATTAGCACTAGTGAAGTAAACAAGATCTGAAAAGGACAAGTTTAGTGTAAATAGAAGTAAATATCGCACTAACACGGGAAAAGAGTTACAAGGTAAGGAACACCGGTGGACAATAATGAACCATACGCATATAGATAGAAGATCCAAATTGGCAGAAAGACACATCTTAACTTATGTCTGTTTTGATTTGCCGGTACAATATTAGAGTGCGACTCATAAAATTTAATTAGTAAAATGTTGGTTTGTTCATCGAGAGTTAGTTCGTGTAAATACTAAGTAAGATGTTACCGAGTCAAAGTTGCAACACCACTACTTGTACTTGTAACTTGGACAGAGTTTGTAGTCATTTTCAAATTGTATAATAATAATAATAATATTCTACCACATTCACACAGCGCCATCTAGTCCCAAAGTAAGCAATCATATTTGCTTGTGTTATGGGTACTAAACAACTGATATACTACTTAAATACATTTTTTTTTTGTAAATACATACATATTATATAAATTACACCCAGACACAGAACAAACCTTTATGCTCATCACACAAAGATTTGTCCTGGGTGGGGATCGAACCCACGACCTCCGGCTTAGCAGTCAGGGTCACTAACCACTAGACCAACAGGCCAGTCAATTTGTATTTCTGTATATTATACTTATATATATATATTCTACTTTTAATGTAGTAGACTAAGTTTCGTACGCCTGGTGTGTCGATAATTAGATATACTTCTCTACACTATTGAAGTCCTACATTGTCACTGTTAAACCACTCATATGATCTTCACGAAATTTCACATTTCAACGAAAGTAACTAAACCTAGAAAAATCAGTGTGGTAGTAGAGAATGTGTGTCGTTCCTCCTCTTTATCTCTCTCGGTGGCATTGTGTACGACTACAGCGCATCCCCGGGTTCGATTCCTGTGTCGGACAATACGAATTAGATTTTTCTATCAAGAAATTCAAAGAAACAGTTTGAATTTTCGAAATGTGTCCGGTTAATGGCAATCAATCTAATATATAGCGAACGAAATATAACTGCCATGCATCTCTGCCTACCCTCCTCTAGGCATTTAAGGCGTGACACTGCGTTATGCCATCTTTTAAAATTACCTGTACCAAACAAATCTATCTACTTATTTTCATGATCAAAAACAAGGTTTAAATATATTAGATATATATTTATACCTGTATGAGACAAGACACCGGATGTGATACAGTTTTCTTCTTGACCTCGTAATGCCGGGCTAAGTGCACTCAACATGTATTAAATCTATAAACTACGAGATGCTACGCCGTAGTATTTATGTAGCACTGCTACGAGGCTACACCATTGTCTACGATATTTGACGTTTATTTTTAAAGTTTTACAACATCGGGGAAAAACGCTATACGCTATGTTATGCTATATGTTATCATAAGTAATAGAACTAGCTACAAAATAGCTTAATTGTTTTAGTCTGTAGACAGAGCCAGACATAGTTATCGAGACGTTATCTCGTCGGTAATTAATCGTCGCAGTGTGCGGTCCCGTCAGACGGGTTTTTGTGCCAGACCCCTGCTGATGTCTGAAGTGAGTTTGTTATCTATGAGCTAAATATACTCACCACCAAGCTTTATATTAGTAGTTTTTATCCTTCTAGAGATGAAATAAAGACCATACAACATTTTTTAACTTTCCAAGGAAAGCGATTTATCATTGTTAGTCTGTCTGTCACTGTCGCACAGTGGTATTATGTATGGGGTCTTAACAATCCAAGAGCTGTCTTTGTCTGTCTTAAATATAGATTTATATTAGTAGTAGTATAGTATAGTAGTATACATATGTCCCCAAATTTTCCAGTTTATGACAAATAACGGAGAGAGGTGAAATTTTTCAATTGCTTGACTTAACAACGAATGTGTCTCACTTGGTCTGCCTCCTTCAGCTGCAAAACCGGCTATCTTGTCAACCTTTCTCTTCCGTATACTTATGATACAGTTTAAGGTTACATGAGATATGGTTAATTCTATATTTAACACAAAGTTTTATACAAAATAGCATTTCCATTGGCGAACTATATGGCAACATAGATTTGTTTAAGGAAAATAAACCTCTTTCTTAGAAGGGGACAAAATTTAGGTAGTATTTAACTAGCCTAGTTAAATGCTGTATGATATTAATATTAAATGAATGTATGATAAATATTCAACAGATTTAAGCAGTGAAGGTGGCAGCGCTAAATATTTACGAAGCTTAGTCACGGTGCCTTTGTGACTCTCAACTTGGAATATTTTGTGCAACGCCCCTGTGTATGCGCCTCTATAAATGCAAGCTTGCTTTATAGGATATGCTATATTAGGTTATTATTTACATAAATACTTTTTAGAAACCAAGAAAATTTTCTCAGCAAAGTTCATTATATCTGAATTATATCTCTTAGTTTATTTTTAACTAGTTTTTATTTAGTTTCACCTGTCCCGAGGTTTGTTATAAAATGTCGCATGTTAAATTTAACACACTTTCCAGTTTCCGATTGAGTTGAAAATTTGTTACGCGTGACCATGCAATATTATACATGGAACTGATCTGATGATGGGTTGGAAGATGGCCTTAGGAACTATGTAATAAAACGACACCATCCCATCCGGTTTGGGCTCGTTTGATTCGTTCTATTATATAACCAGAGTTTATTGATGAAGCTAGAAGGTGGTCCATTGGAAGCTTGTTTTGAAGAAATATCGTCTTTTTTATTAAATAGTTTATCTTACTAAGTTAGGATCAAGAGGATGTTTGTTACTCAATAACGCCAAAACGGCTGTAAGGATTTGTATGCACACAGATAGATTATAGTCTGGAATAGCGCATAGGTTGCTTTTTAAGACATACCACGCGGGTGGAGTCGCATAAGAAGCTAGCTAGCTGTAAGTTAAACAATATAACCACATCAGCTGTTGACTAGCGGAGAGAACGCAAGTGGGTCAAACTGCACGAGGAGGTCTCAAACTGCACGGCTTATTAATATTAGCGCTCAAGCTTTTGCCTCAATCTGCAACACACTTTGTGCTCAATCTGCTAATTTAGCACTACTTAGAGTGCACGAGATCTACACAATATCTGTTTACATTTTAAAGTTTTTTTCACCATCAACTTAAACTAGGGATACGGCGCTGTTGCGCGTTTCTTGACAAAAAATAATAAAACTGATCTACATGACACGGGAATCGTACTTTAGACGCATTACTACGACGACAGTCGGTTTCAAGTCTCTAATCATGTATCTATATTACTTACTGACATTGGCTTCCAGACTATAATCTATTGTACCAAATTTTATTAAGTGCCTTTCGTCTGTTCTGTTGTGATTGTGTAACAAAAATCCATCTATAAATTTTTACATTTATAACAAAAGTAACATTAATTTTTACGAGATTTTATTTATATTTATCTGTTGCGATGTTTATAGTGATATCTTGCAAGTAAAAAGTGATACTCTCGATTACCGACAATGTAATATACCTAATTCTGCAATGGAGCTGATCCGACGATGGAGTTGGAGAATGACTTTTGGAAATCTGTAATAAAAACCGACGATACCCCTTTGAGTTAGGGCTAGTTCTGATTCGTTTTGACAAGGACTCTAGTCTATAAAATCCTCTAATATTAATTCCGGTCTATATAATGCATATATATTATATAATTAAAAACCTTGTTTTAAAAAATATATATTTGTCTAAAAAGTTTGTTTTTCTCCTCAGGGTATATTCCGTCTCGCGTGCGAACATGTCCTTCGCACAATGCGGCGCGGACGTGAGACACTGCTGACCCTACTGGAGGCGTTTGTGTACGACCCCCTGGTGGAGTGGGGCGCGGGGGGCAGCGGCGGCGGCAAGCGCAGGCGCACGCAGCGAGACGTGCGCGCCGCACTCGCCATGCTAGCCGTGCGCGCGCAAGAACTGAAGCATCAGTTAGGAGAAATCACGTGAGTAGCCTTTATACATTGTGTGTTTTAAATATTGCTTAGAAACAAAGGGTTTATTATGTTAATACCTATTTAATAATCTATACATAATTAATAAAAATTGTAACGATTCGATGTCTGTACATAATAAATGTTGAAGGACAAATAAAATGGGGAATCTTTTATTTTGTTGTGCTGGAAATCCAATTCATAAAAGTAATTAGATCGGAAATTATTCACAAAACAACGATTCTGTTATGATCTATCTAGTGAGTCGATACTCATCTTACAGATTTGACTACGCAATCATATGTACAAAACTATTATTAAACATTTCAATCACTTCTGATTCTAAGAATCTGCACTCTGCACACGTTTCTACAATAATAGACTGTACATTAATAGTTCTATTTCTAGTGTTTTAGAGTGAGTGGGGCTTTGTAACCGGACAATATACGAGTAATACCACGTTCATCTAGATGTGGCGATAAATACACGCTACTTTATCTGCTGCTATAACCATTGAGTACCCTCTAGTGATGTACTCATGCGGATAATTCGGATATATTTTATTTAAACTGCCCTCTTTTGTGAACGTGTCTTTGCGGGTCTGAAATCGTCACAAAAGTATTCGTATATAAAGGCCTCACGTTTTGCATTAAAATGTGATTTTATAAGGAAACTAAAGAAAGAATTTCGAATAGATTTCTGCACGCAGAGCCACTAAAATACGTTGTACTGTACGAACACATTTAATATATTATGTTGTTAATGACGGCACATTACTTCATTAATTTAGTGATAGCTAAAAGTAAAAGTTTACTGCTACCAGTGAAGAAAAACACTCAAATGCCCTAAGATCAATAAAATTCTAAGGACAAGTCAAATCCACTAAACTCTTTGCCCTGTAGCATGGTGCGGGTGACAGTTGTCTGTATGACTAGACTAGAACATTCTGGTTGGGTTTAATTTAATTTACTACAGTTATTAATGATTTAATATATTACGAATGTGGTACAGCTGAAATACTAAGTCATAATTTGTAAATCGCGGCTACTTTCATGAGTGAAACGAAATGTTAGTGAAACTGTCACCCGCACCATGCTACAGCGCAAAGAGTGTAACGCGTAATGGGACAACGTGTGTGGATTATGGCCCTAAGCTTAATATAAGTAACACGTTTCCAAAGTGCAGAGATTATTAAACTTTAAACATGGTAGCTGACATTTTCAAAAATTTGACAATAATATCAAAATCGTCTAAATTGAATGTCATAATTCTTAGTAGGCCGACATCTTATAGTATTACAGTAATATGACGCAAATTTAACAATCAATCAAATCGTAACTCATATCAAAACTGACTCGTACATAACTCAATATTTGGGACGTGCTCTAATTATGTCATGTTCTCGTTTGACTCAAATTGTTTTTGGTTGAATAAATAAAACGTCTCTCTAATAAATGTGACAGATGTAACAGTCATGATTAGGGTTGCCAGATAATCAGAACCTCGAGAAAATTAAGTAAATTTACTAAAGGCGACCTCTAAAATTTATTTTTAAACCAATCTCACATTTTCTTTGAAATGATGCTTGTTGTTGAAAAAGATTTTATTTGAGAAATGTACAAAATTTATGAACTTATCTGTCAGCCCTAGTTGGACAGAGTTAAATGATGCGATGATTGTGTAGGCTATGGCACTAATTTTCGATCTATTCAGCGTGTTTTTGATTGAAAACGCAACATTTATTAACGACGCCCACTTAGACCCTCCTACGACATATTAATGCCACAAATATTTACTAAGTTTTGTGGTAATACACTTAATTGATTTTCTAGTTTAGGTATATGATAATGATCTGAAATCCAAATTAAATATAATTTGGCATAAACATATTAGTCGGTAAAATATCCGAGCAACTCACAACAGAAGCTTTATTCACCTTAAAATAAATAGTGTATTGCATATTTTATCATCATTTTATCACAATTTGCGAGCTCAAAATAAATACTCCATCTAAAAGATGCGTCGATATAACACGTTCAACTGAATTATTAAATCCGACACGCTCGCTATCTCTCGTTAAAAATTCACTATCATCTGAAAAGTGTTTATCCAATACCGATTTTTCGTTCCAGGGAACAATTTTTAGCTGTACTGCCGGACGTTAAGCAATGTGCCGAAAACTGGCTCAAAGAAAATGATGAATTGAAATCCGTGGAGACCAGACTGAAAGACTGTCACCAACAAATGGCGCTGATTAAAGAAATAGAAGCGTATGGACCGAATCTAAACAATCATCCACTGTACGCTATATCTCAGAAATACACGTCGTATAAACAGGCCAAAAACGCTGTCGAAGACTCCATGAAGGCGTTGGTGAAGATACTGAAAGATTTTGACACTCAAATCGAAAACTTCGCTAATACAACTGAGGCTATCAACGGCCCGCAGCTCGTCGCATGGGTGCAAGAGTTCTCCGGCTCCAATGACGAAGAAGAACAACCAATATTTGAACATATCAAAGAGTTCCTTACGAACGCTGGTCAAAGCTCAATGATATCCCAATGTGAACAGGCTGAAACTGAACTGTACCAAAGCATGAAGCAAACCCATCATATTGTTAGAGCATGCTTGGAACTGCTTTCACAATACGTGGCAGTATCTCAGTACTACCCTCAAAGCCACACGGAGTATCACCGCATTGTGATGTTTAGAAAATTCTTAGCAGCAGCGCTTGAGAGCAAAAGCCCTGAGGTTTGTCGCGAAGTGATAAATCAAGTAACTGCTTTAGTCAACTCTGAAAACAACAAGAGCGATACCTCCCAACAGATAATATCATACAATTACCGCTTGCAAAACATGAATGCTGAAGCTAATGCGAATTTGACAAAGGCTATTGAAAGGTTGCAGTTAGAAGGTGGACCTGATGCTTTGGCGTTAGCTCAGGAGGCATACCGTGAAGCCAAGACGAATATCAGCAACTGGGTGAGGACAGAAGAAGGGGCAGGAGCTGCCCTCGAAGGAATTGTCATTGGAATGCTTTGCAATTTGAATAGAAGATACTTGATGTTGGAAAATGGCGCTCAAAGTGCTGGAGATTGTTTAGTTGACCTTACATCTAGAGAAGGCGAATGGTTTTTGGATGACATGAGTGCTTTGTCGATGCAGGCAGTTGAACTACTGTCGTTATTGCCCTTGCAATCAGCGTCGGCTGAAGATGCAGCTATGCCAGTCGCTGTAGAATGTGTCAGAAACGCGAACCTCCTGTTAGCTGACCTGGTTCAACTGAATTTTAACTTTAGCACTATAATATTGCCTGAAGCTGTAAAGAAGGTACATTCGGAAGACCCGTCTGTACTGCTGATGATTAATGAGTTGAATGCTGTCATCATGAACTCGCCGGTGCCACTGAACGAGCTACTGACGCAATTGGAACTACATTTGAGATATTTGGTTATGGATATGGAGGTGAGTCTATTGTAAATCTTGTTTGTGTAATTTTTTTTTCTTTGTATAATATATACGAGCTGCCTAATGGCAAGAACGGTTACCGTAGCCTATGCACGCTTGCAACACCAGGGGCTTCACCAGCGTGTTGCCGAATTATAAGTATTACTATTAATATTTCAGTCCCCTGCCAGCACCGCTCCGCTCTTAGCTAGCGAAGTCCGCACCCGCTACGAAGCATTACTTTCAGCCTCAACATCCGAAGTCGAGGGTCAGTCTGCTGGCCGTATGTTGCTCATGGGCTTCAACGGCCTCTTCGCAGCTGTGGAGCTGAGGGCCAGGGAGCTGGCTGACCACCTGGCTATACCCATACCTCCAGCTTGGAGAAAGATTGATCATATCAGCGAGAGTATGCATATGTCGGTGAGTTTTGATCTACATGACATTAAAATATAATACATGATTATGAAGTAAATAAAAACCTGTAAAATAAAAATTGTCACAGATAATAAAAATAAATCTTGAAAAAAAAATCTTTTTCTTTACATTAGCATTGAGAAGTCTGTAGAAAATCAGCTGAAATGTCAATGTCGACTTTTCATGTCATCATCTATGTAGTCATCGTTGTCGATGACTCGCAGTAAGTTAAGGATCGCTTACACTATCACTTATTTTCGGTATTAAGTAATTTCCCCTTTGATCCAGCATATATTACTGCTGATTATATTTTTTTCTGTAAATAATTCCAGGCTGCCCTACAAAGCCCAGTGCTACGCTCAGTACTGGAAGACATATTCCTGGTGCGGCGAATACAGAGCATCGCCGAAGTGTTCGCCATGTGCGCACAGATGGCGTGCGCGTTCAAGGGTGCGGGGCCCATCACTTTGTACGATGACGCCGCCCTTTGTAAACCTGTGAGAAGGTATTACTATTACTATTATCTTTTAATTGTCATAATATGACATTCGGCCACCAATTTACACATATTATGTGTAAATTGGTGGCCGAATAGATAAGTGCAAATCATACGGTCCGAGTTCGATTCTGATCGGCGCGGCATACCAATGTGGATTTCTGTAAGATATCATCATCGTTATCGGTCCCTTTATTTTTTGTCTTTGGTACTGAAGTATATCGGTCTATGTTTATATTTCAGGTTCACAGCCGAATACGTGTCCCGATGCGTGTTGGGTGTGCACTCGAAAGCGCTCGCATCGGTCTTGTGTTTGTTATTACGTCGAGCACGGTTGGACTTACATGCTGAAGTTGAACAGAAGGAAATTGGTATGTTTATATTAGTGTTTTTGCTATTATCTGTTTTATAAATGTTATCCCCAATCCTTCAGCTCTTCACCATTTCAGACCTATATCCATTCTTCCATTCCTATCAAAAAGTGGTCGAGGCCTGTGTTCAGAAACAGCTGTCTCAATTTATATTTTGTAACAATTTTATTAGCGCTCTCCAATCTGGATTGAGGGCTGGCCGCAGCACAACTTCCGCTCTTGTTAAAGTGACTGGCGATATTAGGCCAGGAATAGAGGAAAGTAAAGTTAGCTTTGGTAGACTTCACGAATGCCTTTAATACCGTGAGTCAAGATATGCTTCTCTCTATCCTCTCCCATCTTAGCGTTTTCTCTTATGTACTGGAATGGTTCTCATCATATCTTCAGGGACATCAACAGTCTGTACACATGGAAGATCGCTTTATGTCCCTCAAGGTGGCATACTTTCTCCTTTATTATTTTAAATTTTTATTAATTTCATAACACCTTATATTCATTGCGCGTATTATCTGTATGCCGATGACTTGCAACTTTATTGTAAAGCTGGCCTAGATGATATATCTGTAGCCATTGACCAGATAAATTACGACCTAGATACTATTAGGTCAGGGCGTTTTAGTATTACAGTAGACCTCAACAAATGCCAGGCAATTATTGTGGGCAGCCAGCGGTTCTTAAGCAGAATCAACTTGGTAAACGTACCTTCTATTGTCTTTGACGGATTGACTCAATAATCTGTGAATTTGTAGTTATTATGTAGTGAATTATTAATAATGTTTTTCATTTTATAGTCAATAAAATTAATAGAAAATGTTTGTACATATGTCCGATAAAGTAACTCGTAATCTTTTAAAAATAACAAACAGAATCCAAATTGAGCCTAACTTCGGATATATAGCAAAAAATGAATGAAGCAAGGTCAAGCACGCTACTAAAAAAATAAAAACTTAAATAAGGTGAAAAATATTAAGGGTAAACATCCCTTTTAAAGTTTTAAGATTGGGCTGATATGATGATGATTCAGAAAATTTCGGGCGGTCACATGCCGATGGGGACATTGTATTATATAATACATACTGTGTAGGCGCATCATGGAGCGTGCCGCTCGAGTCCCTGTGCGAGAAGGCGCGACGCCGCGGCTCGGAGCGCGGCGCCGCACTCGCCCGCGGGGTGCAGGCGGCGCGCGCGCGGCTGCAGCGAGCGCAGCGCACCGCCGAGGAGCACGCGCGCCGCGCCGCCGCCGCGCACCGCGCCCGCCTCACGCACGCCGCGCACACGCATCTACATGCCGAGGTACGTACTCCTACATATGGTGCAGGCCCCGACTCTACTCGACTTGACTCGACTCGACTTGACACGACTCAACCTGACTCGACTTTACTCGATTCGACTCGTCTTGACTCGACCTGACTCGACTCGACTCGACCTGACTCGACTCAATTCAACTCAACTCAACTCGACCTGACTCGACTCAACTCGACTCGAATTGACTTGACTCGGCCTGCTCGACTCGACTCTACTGTAGTTTATTTTTTTATTTAAAACATACATACACATTAAACATATAAAATTATCGGCGAGACCGAGATACGAATCGATATGGTAGTAGCATTAATACATTTCACAGTCAAAATCGACTAAAATGAAGTGTAACAGAAAAAAAAAATTAAGTCAGCTTTTTGGCCTTTTAAATTATGACGTCTTTCGTCTACTTGTATGATTGTTGTGATTTAAATGAAAAAAGATTGACTATCAAAATTAAATATAATGTAGATACTGGGCAGTAATCAAGAGACGAGCGCTCAGCTAGCTCGTCGGTCCCGTGAACTAAACGCGTGCGTCGAACGTCTCAGTAACGCCAGCACCAAAGCGCATGCACTCATTACTGCCGCTCATCAAAGGTAAATAATAATATGATTCTCTTTGCAAGTTTATATTTTTAAATATAGTCTGTACTATATGGACAGGAGTTTAGGTTATGTATGTAGGTTTCCTCACGACGTTTTTCTTCAGCAGATAGTAGCAGATACTTATACTATACTATTTGCAAATCAATCTTACAAACTAATCCATATTCGTTGGTTGAAATCAAATTTGTACAGCGTGTTTTACACGTCAGTTACTTTTAGATCGAGTCACCATCTTTTAATTAATTAATTCCTAAATAATTTGTGTTTGCACTACGTCTGGTCGCACTGAACCGTCATTTCTTATGCTTCTATCCTTTTCTGTCACTTAGAACGTCGTCGATTTTGCTACGTGCGGTCGTTTTCCCGCTGTCGTTCTCTATCTAGTAAATGACAGTTCCAAATGACAAAAAGGGATAGATAGATATAGGCAAGTGTGATCCGACCCTTAAATGTGTGTGTACAGAGTGAAGTGGGGTGCGGGCGCCAACCCCGCGCTGGGCGGCGTGGCCGTGGCGCTGGAGCGCGGCGGCGCCGGCGCCAGGGCGCGCGCGGGGCGACTGTGCGGCGCCGCGCGCGCGCTCGCCACGCACGCGCGCGCCGCCGCCGCGCTGCGCCTGCACAAGCACCAGCACAAGCATCACCACGCGCTACTCACGCATCTACATCACTGGGAGAAGGTCACTCATATTTTTTACTACTCAATATTTTTTAATGACACACCAACAAATGTTTTATCTCCTTCAACAAATGTTATATCTCCTTTAGATGCCTTTTTATTTCATTATACTTTAAAAATATTACACATTATATGTTTATGCTAATTGTAATTATTATTGTACACCACAGGCCTGCACTTTGGCCCAAAAATACTCCCTGAAAGTGTCACCAGTAGAAGAGTCGCTCATGGAAATGTTACATCCTGAAGGAAATATTGATACGCAATGGGTAAGACATGTTTACGATAAAAATATCCATTTAATAAAGTTTTTTTTGGAATACATAAAAATATTTTAAAATCGCATAAATTTACATTACTTAATTAGTAATTAAGATATGAAACTTTGGGTCAATTAGAAAATAAGCTTTGTAAATATTTGACCGTTTGATTTCTAAATAAAATAAAAATATAAAAAATCCCAAAACCTTCTGTATCCTAGCTGTGAAATGCTCCATCATGAGGTAAAAAGTAATGGGCCCGGTACTGATCCTTGGTGTACACCTACTCTTACATCGAATTTATCGCTTATGCTTGTCGAACTCCGTAACTTTGTGGTAGCATCAGAAAACATGTGACTTATCCCGACGTAGCATTCAAGCCCATTCTGTGATCGCAATTATTTGCCAAATTAGTTGTCATGAAACCCGGTCGAATGCCTTTGCAAGGTCTACGAATGCTGATCATCCTTTTGCGTTTCTCTTCTTTTCTCTAAACAATTTCATAAAGTTTGTATGTAGTGTGTCAGTTGTTGATCTGCTGCTACTGCTACGCTGGTTTTCAAATACAACTGTTACTTGCAGAAGTTTATGTGTGGACGACTCTTTCCCATATTTTGAGTGTGTGTGATACCAGTTTTATTGCACGGTGGCTTTCGCAAATCCTGTTTTGTTGTAGCTTTTGTTTTTAAATAATGGAATGAGAAAGCTCATTTACCAGTACTCATTAGATATGTCATCAAGTAAAATATTAAGAGGAGAACTCCACTTTCTCGTCTTAGTAATATTTTGGGGCCATATAAATCTATTTCTAAATTATTATTTATTGTTAGATGGTTCCTACTTTGCGCTTCCAATTAAATATGGTTGGTGTCAGGTGGAGAACGTGTCGCTGCTGCTGCGCGAGATGATCTCGTCGCAGTCGTCGGAGGCGGTGTCGCTGGGCGCGCGCGTGGTGTCAGCGGGCGAGGCACTGCGCGCCGCCGCCGCGCGCCTCAAGCCGCTCGACATGGCGCGCTCCTCGCTGCTGCTCGACGTCAAGCAGCCGCTGCAGACGCTACAGACCGAGGTGACACATCAACCAAAGTGTTCCCAGTCACAAACATAACTTAATTGTTATTTTATGCCCAGCTTAAAATTTTGATGTATAAATGAAATTTATTCTCGCTAGGCCTGTATATAATAATAACCTCGAGTGTAAGTTTTCTTCCTTTGTAAAACTATTGAATTATATTATGTCTTCCATTCTTTGTTTCCACCATGATTTTTATGATCCAAGGGATAAAAATTAGATAGTAATTTTTTTTTTCAAGTTAAGGTTTAGGGGCAATAGTAACCAAAAGATAGTGTAAACTATATAGTTTGTTTTCCCCAGGGCGACAACCCGGCGAGCGAGTGGTTGTCCCGCGAGAAGACAATATCGGGTCTGTGCGGCGCGTGCTCGCACGTGCGCGGGGACGAGGGGGGCGCGGGGGGGGCGCGCGCCGCCGCCGACCTGCTGCCCGCCGCGCTGACCCACCACCACGACAACCTGCTGCAGTACGTGCACTTGCGACACTCTGTCTATACGATCTAACACTGTCAGACAACAACTTCTAAACTCACTAAATTACAGCCCAAAGATCACCTCAACTACAAGTCCTGAATTTTTTCAAAATCCATTCTAATCTGTTATGCATCTAAATGTATTGTGTCTATGAATTCCCATATTTCGTCCGCAATTTTTTTTTGTCTGTGTATGTCCAGTTTTGTTAACCAATTAGGTTCACTAAACTGAAACTGAAAAATATATAAGCTTCTTAAAATGCATGCATGCATTTATATAATGATATACTATTAGGCATATCACAATACAGTTTTTTCACAATAATAAATAATTGTATTTCAGACTACATAGCACCTGGGCGAGCGAGTGTGGGTCGGGGGCCCGCCGCCTGACGCGCCAGCTCGCCCTGCCCGCGCCCCCCAAGCCCGGCGCCAGCACCAGACATGGTCGGTACACTACTGTGCACCCCTCGTTTTATATGTCCGATAAATCAACACATGTCATGTATTATGCTTTGTTACTTTGATAATAATATTCATTTTCGATTTATTTCCATTTTACTTATTGACACGCTACAGTAACGCTACAACGTTTATATAACCTAAAAACTGAAAAAACGGATACTAATACTTACTGCTATAAAAATATCTGTGTGTTTAGAGTTAAGTAGGGTACCAAAGTACCAATGTATACTCTGTTTGATCTTAGCTGTTTAACTAGTAGTAGGTAAACAAATTTGGCGTCGTAGACGGTCATAGAGTCATAGACAATAGTCAAGGGAAACGATATTTTTATTTATAAAAGTATATCGACATCGATTAATTTTGTTTCAATAGTGATTAAAAAGGACTGGTAAAGAAGGTGTTTGTCAAAACTTTCTGCCACTCTAAAATTTGGCCAATCGCCCAATTTGGGTTTCGACCTGGGCTGTCCACTGAAACAGCAGTACTAAGCTTGAAACATACCGTACAATACTACACCCAGCGTCAAACACCCATTTATGCTTGTTTCCTGGACCTCTCCCGTGCCTTCGACCTCGTATCATATGATATACTGTGGGAGAAACTACGGAAGAGAAAAGTGCCAGCAGAGCTGTTACGTATTTTTCAGTTTTGGTATCATAATCAGGTAAATAATGTGAGATGGGCCGGTGAGCTTTCTGTTTCTTTTGGACTGAATTGTGGAGTCAGGCAAGGGGGTATAACATCTCCTAAGCTCTTCAATGTTTACATTAACGACTTGATTGTTGAGCTCAGTAACAAAAAAATCGGCTGTCGTATTGACGATATAAGCGTTAATAATATCAGTTATGCTGATGATATGGCGTTGCTGAGCCCAACAATCAAGGCTCTCAGGAAGCTACTGGGAACTTGTGAACATTACGCTGCTAATCATGGGTTAACATATAATGTTAAAAAAAGTGAGTACGTTGTATTTAAGGCCGGGGGTGGGAAATGCCCAGAATCAATACCTCCTATAACACTTAATAACTGTGAACTCAAACGAGTGTATCAATTTAAATACCTAGGGCATTATGTTACCGATGACCTTAAAGACCAAGCTGATATCGAGAGGGAGCGTAGAGCGTTGGCGGTGCGATGCAACATGGTGGCCCGCAGGTTTGCACGTTGTAGTGAGCCAGTCAAAATTACTTTGTTTAAAGCCTACTGCCAAGTATTTTACACGTGCAGCCTGTGGACCAACTATACGCAGCGTGCCGTCGGCGCTTTACGTGTCCTATATAATAATGGCTATAGATTGCTGATGGGGCTGTCCCGCTTCTGCAGTGCATCAGGTATGTTCGCAGAAAGCCATACAAACGATTTCTTTGCGATATGGCGCAAAAAAACCGCCTCCTTGCTCTGCAGGGTTCGGACTAGCTCCAACAGCATTCTAAGAATGATTGCCGCGAGGTATGATTCGCCTATTTTGGGCCATTGTATACGCAGATGCATGTCTACCGTACAATTGGTCACAAAATAACTGTTGTGTTGTGTTTTTAAATTTAATTTATCTGTTTACTAACATAGTCCTAAGTATATTGTTACTAACATGATATGAATCCTGTGTTCGAAATAAAAATTATTATTATTATTATTATTAAAATGAGCAGAGAATTTTTTTTTAAATTGGTCTAAACTAGCTTTATTTTCTACTTACTTTCTAGTTCCAAACATTTATTTATTGTACATTCATAATGAATGCATATTGAATATTGGTAGATGCCACAAATTGAATCTAGTTCCGTAATGTAATATTAATGTAGTATGTTTATGTGGCTGTATACAGGAGGAGAACGCAACGCGGTGGGCGCGGGCGTGTGGAAGCGCGTCCGCCTCAAGCTGGAGGGGCGCGACGAGACCAGCTCCTCCGCCACCAGGAGATATCCGCCACATGATCAGGTACCCCTATCCCCTTCCTCTTGTGGCGGTCTGAGGTTTGATGTTGTTGGGCGCAGTAAATTAAAGTCGAATGCCAGGAGAATAATGAACATTTATTTCTAGGTCGTCAGTCTTATATAGAAAAAGTCTTACAAAAATTAACAAAATATCAGGTACATATAAGAATTTAAATCAAAAACCAAAATACAAAAGTACAATCTACAGGTACATCATAATACTTCTGCCACGCACCCATCTCGCTCTCACGTGCGCGCGCCGTATATCGCCGCTCACTCTCGAGGTATAAAAGGAATTTGTTCGGCAGTGCGACATTAAGTTAGGCGCCGGCGCACCTCGCTCGGAGGCGCGTCAACAGCTGTTATCTATGACGTAGCTATATTGGAATGTCCCATAGTCTAAACTAGCTTACGGCCCGCCTGATGGTAAGAAGACACCAGATGCATCAAAGTTATTGTGGCTGCGGTATTTTGTAGGGTGAAGGTACTTTCCCAAATGGACGGCTAGATGTGAGCGAGAAGTTAACCGCTCTGCTCTACCTCTTAGCTCTCGTAATATAGTTGCTTTTATGAACCAACCTAATTGAACAATTGTTCCGTGTGTTTTTTTACGTATACATAACGTATACGTACGTACACGAATATTAATTGTACGCTCAATCGAGTTTGGCGCCATTCCGCTTTAATTGATGATAGTTACACAGAAGTTATTGGTGTGTGTTGCAGGTGGAATACATAATATCGGAAGCTCGAACATGCGACAAGCTGTGCCTGATGTACGAGGGGTGGATGGCGTGGGTGTGAGGCCCCGCCCTCCTGCCCGGGCCCCGCCGCGCCTGCGCCCTGCGGCCCGCGCGCCAGCGGAGGCCCCGCGACACAGGTCCGCGACACGTGCGCGACCACAGTCCGCGACCATAGCCCGCGACCAACGCCAGCGACCAACGCCCGCGACCCGCGATGCGATGAACGATGCGCCCCGCGCCCCGACGAGCTCGCTCCCAACATCTAACTTAAGCGAGCTTGTGGTACCGTGTTTTTGCTAGGTTTATCTTTTTCGTTTCGTTTTCCTTTGTAGGTAGCGCGCGCCCGGCCGCCGGCCCGGCCCCGGACCGCGGTCTGGCCCGGTCCGGCCCGGTCCGGTCCGGCGGGTGCGACCCGTCTCTATGACCGTCGCGTTGTCGAAGTTCCGAACGCCGGACTAGCATTAGGGTAAGATTATTGTTTCCGTAGGAGGCTTACGCGAAGCTCTAACGTCACGATGACGTCGTCGACTAAAGTACGGTGTTGCCAGCACAAACATCCGACGATCGTCACACGTTTGTGACGCGACGCTGGCGACACTCTTGTACTGTTCGTACCACTTTCTTATAACTCATTGTCGTCGTCATATATAATTATATTCTATCTGATATATATGCCAACGTAGTATATTATATAAACAGAAACAGCTCAACGTTTTCACTCAACTTATTTTCCAACTCGTGGTTCTTATATATGACGTTTATTTAATATTTTTGGAGGTTAGGCGACGAAATGATACATTCTAGAAACATCATTGGCGTACAAAATTTATTTGTAGCTCATCTATGATAACTTTCATATAAAAATTAAATAAAAATACAAAAAAAAAAATTAAAATAACGACATGTCGGTGCAGAATGGTAACACTGATCTATTCATTTTTCTTTATATTATGTTCCATAGAAGTAATGTTTTACTGAGCTGACATTAAGATTGACGCAGCATATTGTACTATTATATTCCCTTTTATGATAGAATAAGCAGTTATACAACAATTTTAACAGATATAATAGTTATATATTCCAAATAATATTCCGTAAATAGAAAACTGAATACATTCGTATTGATTCTGCACTATATTCACTAACTAGCTCTCATACTAACATACCCTACATATTAACTCAAGTTATATTCTAATACATAAATATATTTTAATGTAGATTTAAATTTTAGTTGCACTCATTTCCTGTAGAACCACTCATCCATCTTATTCCCACACCCTACTTACAATCTGAATTCCCTTAACTGTATTTTTTTTTTCGCTTCATACGAAATATATTATAATTGTCTAAATAAAACCAAGAAACAGTAGAACTTTATTCATATAATCGTTGAAATATAAAATCGATGTCCCCTTAAATTTAATCGAATTAATATTGAAGTTTAACTCTGTATTTCTGAACGAAAGACTACGAAAATAATATGTGTACGATCTAAATAGTTTAATCAGCTGAATTATACAGCATCAATAAAATATTAAATGTTAGTTAAATAATATATGCAAATAAATATAACAATCGATGTTTTGATGTTCAGTATATTTTATGAATAGATTGATGTGTCAGAAATTGCAGCAATTTGCAAAATGTGTCAAAAAAAACTTTACATAAAATATGGAAATAATAATGTTGTAGTAGATAAACATTAGTTTTGCAGGGGATGAGTACATAGATAAATATAATATGTATCTTGTATGCATGTAACTTCACGAGAGAATGTGCGAGCGTCTGTTCTAACAACTTAGTTTATTGTGTGTTTGTAACGATGGATGCAACTGGAAAATAAATTTGCTATGTCATGGGTAGGTATATACTAAGAAAAATTGCTATTTGTTTGAAAGAACTTCTTTATTCACTAAAAGAGAAGAAATTGTAACATGTTTATGTACACTATCGTAAAATATTTCAATATAATATTCACTACCTATGTAATGTCATTGAAAAACTCATTATAATAGAGCATTGGTATTCTAGCCTTTAAATAATGCATTGCCATTTTTGGAAAAGCTCAAAAAATATTTCAAAATTACCAGATACTAGTTCCACCCACATTTTCCATTGTTATATCACTAATAGTGAGTGCAAATGGGAGAAAGAAATGTCACCATCTTCTGATTTAAATTTGCTTATCAGTATTTAGTAAAGAGATTTGTGAACAGTATTACAGATTGCAATCAAAATAAAGTTTTAAAATACAGATTTTTTAAGGTCTAAACAGTTTTTAACAAAAATGTTAAGGGAGCCGGAGTTCCAAAAAGTGTACGCTGGGGCGCCCTAATGCCCGTGGTAAAGAGAAACGTTGTGAGGCGACATTCATTATTATCATATTCAAAAACCTTCCATAAAGATTCGACCTTAAAAAAGCTAGGGTTTAGAGTATTATTAGGCATCATTTCACAAATTACTTGCAAGTAAACAGCTTGTGTTTTAAAGAATAAGTAATTATTCTATCTGCGAACTATTATTACGTGAACTATCTTCTTGCTGGTTTTTTTTTTTCTAAGTAAATTGTTTGCATCCATCGAGTGTGTTTGTAACGCTTCATAATTAAAATAAATGGTGTATGTAATAAAATGCTGTTTCATTTGTATGTATCCGATTTGTTCTTTATGAAGCTCAGACGATCAAAAAAAGATAGACGGCTCCACGCGGAGCATGTCGGAATGCTCAATGCCCGTAGCAAAAGAACGTATCTTCATAGCGCTTACGTCCTTTTGTTGAGTAGCGCATTTTTTTCGGCAATTACTCAAAAACGTTATAACCGATCTTGTTTACAATAATTTCGGTTGGAAGTATTTACTTAGCGTTATTTTTATGATTTTTCAGATTTTTAGATTTAACGGTTTCGAAAATAGAGGGGGGGACACAAATTTTGTTAAAGCAAAATAAATAAGCAAAATTTCCGAAAATATTCATATACATAACCAAAAAAAAATCTTAGAAACCATAAAGTATATTTATAAGGTCTGTCGAAGTATGTGGAAATGGTACATATTTGCTGACTGCCCATACAAGACGCTTATCCTCCAAATTTCATCGATATACAGTACAAAAATATTGACAAAAGTGAGGGTAGTCGCAGAAACCCGCGCGCATCGAGCACAACGCTTGGCAGCCACCTCAGTCAGCCCGTGACCACTATCAATGCAATTCAATCAAAACGTCGGGCAAATAAATAAGGTATTTATAACTACAAAGGAAAGCACGAAGCAATCGGCTTGGTTTTCGTGTAGGTGTGGGGCTGATGCGTGAGGTGGTGTGTTTACTTACAGCAGTTGCAGCGGCATGGTTTTGTTTTGTTGGCTTCACTGTCACTGTATATGGTGAGTTGTCTTTCTTTTTTTGTTGGTTTGAGTTAGGAAGTTAATCACTAGTTATTTTTTACTTTTTTTCTGATAGTATCACTTCGTTGTCCGTCTGTCTATCAGTCTGTCAAGACTAAAGGCCGATTTTCTCAGTAACATGTCAAGCTGAAATTAATTGCAAATGGCAGAGATTTAACTTGATTGAGATTTAATTCCTATTCATTAAATTCAGCTTTCCCGCCCTTTTTTTATGACAATGACAAATAGATTATTTTTTAAAATTTATTATGGCATTGGCAACACTGCTATCAGCTTAAACCAATAATACATATTACATGTTTTGAGATCTTAGAACTATGTACACACCAAGGAACTTATATATCCTAACTAAGAGATATAAGTTCCTTGGTACACACTTAGATATTAAAATATGACAAAATTGACAAACTGACAAACAATCAAAGTAGGTATGTCACTTGGAAAAGAAAAAATCAATATTAAATAATCGATTTTTCTCTCTATAAAATAAATCGATTTGAAAAAAAATTAATAACTTATAAATAAAAAATAATTGATTTTGGGTTGGATTTTAAAACGAGTCGCCTGAATTTGAGGGTATTGGTGGTGTAGGGGGCTTAAGGGAGTTAGTCTTAATCCCCCCAAAGTAATTTTGGCTGCCGGAGCTGCGTCTAAATATTTTTAAACAATTTCCAAAAATTCTTAAATACAAGTATGCAAAACGGAACGTAATTTTTATGCTTTAGTACAGTTTTTCAAATGTAATTTTTAGGTTTTTTGTGAAAAACGTGAAACGAAACGCAACCCGTCATTTTGGATGGATGATATTGACAGCTAATGTCAAGTTTAAGTAATTATATAATAGCAATGTAATTAATAATTCAAAAAGTTGCATTTTTTTTTGTACACAATAATAAAATGACCATGTCGACAATAATTAAAATAACAATCTTTTGATTTTAAAACTGAAAAAAAATGGCGCTGTTTGCAAAATTCGATTAAAATGTGTAGTTTGTAGTTTGGCACATGGTTTAATGCAACAACGCATATCTTATCTTTTTTACTTTACAAAAATAAGAAAGTAATATAATCGATTTATTAAAAATCGAATTATTATTTTTACAGATAGGGATGCACCCTATTAATGTGTCAAACCAGTTGTGGCAGTTGTTCACACTCCGCGAATTCCGTTTCCGGTCGCGGCCGGTCAATGTTATTTATTTTGTTTACAATTACTCACTCAATTTTTTACAATAATAAAACAAGTAACTAATAATTTACATGCAGTGTCTAGTGTATCTACAATAGAAACACAAAATTACAAATACTTTTTGCTGCTCGTGAAACTTAGAATAACTTAAAATGAGAATTTCTAAAGGATTCTTAAAAGCCAACAGCAACAACTTACCTAAAGTTGACTTCATGATGCTGCTAGAGTTCATGGGGGAAAATAATACTTTTAACCTAACAGAAATTAGAAAAGCCAAAGCTATGATAGCATCCGGGAATACTGTAGAAACATCGGTCGGCTATGTTGAGATAAAAAGAGAAAATTCCCTATGTTACATCAAAGGGAGAGTTGCCCCAGAATATAAAGTAAGTCTTTTATTATATACAGTCATTGTTACTATTGATGAAACTGATGGTGTTATAAAAGATGTGCATTGTCAAGATTGTCCAGCAGCCGAAGGTTGCAAACACTCAATTTGCTTAGTAAACTGGCTTGTAACAAGACCAGAAGAGCCACTGTTCTCAACAGTATGTTCCTACTGGACTAAGCCCTTGGCTATCTCAGAAAATGATTTTATATTGGCTAAAGATCTAGCCAAAAGTGAACGTCCAGACTTAGAGTTAGATACAATTGTATCATTACCATCTTCATCTTCATTCTTGACACTTTTCTTAAATGAATCAAAGAAGAGAAACATGAAAGATTCCCTTATTTTCAAATATTTTTGTGATACTGTTGAAAGTTTAGACAAGTATTCAATATATCAGTTAATGTTTGAATTTGTTAAGAATTCCTCAGAACCAGATTACAAATTTTTTGACTTCAAAATGTTTGCTGAGTATAAACTTTCCCCTGACATAGTGGATGACATTGAAAAGCAAACTCGGGGGCGAACAGAAAATCAGATGTGGCTTGGGTTAAAACAAGCTAGAGTCTCTGCTTTAGACATCCTTGCAGCTACTAAATGTAAATTTCATGGTGATTTAGTTGAATCTATACTTAGTGGTTATAAGGCTGCTGATATCAAAGTTATAAAAAGAGGAAAAGCTTTGAGAAAAAAGGTAATAACAGAAATTGAAAATAATTTCAATATAAAGATAAAATCATGTGGTTTTAAATTAATCACCCCATTCCTATGGGCTTCACCAGATGGAATATGTGAAGAAAAAAATTTTGTTCTTCAAATTAAATGTCCTCGCAGTGAAAAAGCAATGGCAAGATATATTAAAGAAGGTGCTACATTATCTGACAAATGTAAGGCCCAAGCACAACTACAAATGTATGCAATGAAAACAAAGAAGGCTTTAGTTTGTGTGGCAGATCCAAAGTATGACGAAAATAAAAGATGCATTCTCTTTTGGGAAAATTATAGTAAACTGTATGTTGAGAAATATATATTAGAAGGAGAAGACTTTTGGAAGAAATTCATTTATGAAAAAATTTTAGACATTGTAAAATAATATTCTGATGATAACATTATATTAAGTTGTATTGTTGTAACAAGTTGTTTTATTTATACAAAAGAAAATTGTTATTTCAATTGAAATCATGTAAAGCTCTAGCTAAACCTCCTGTGTTTCGTCCAGCAAAAGGTTTCCCGCCTTCAAGAATTGAATGTTACATATAACTAAAGCCTTATTTTGTGTAAATGTGCCCAAAATTTGCAATTTGTGCGTCCAACGACTTCAGACTTATTTAAGAAAAACTGATTTTCGATTTTTATTTTATTGATCTATTTGGAAAAATATTTCGAGATATTTCATTTATGATGAGCGAACGTTTTGGCGATCGCTATATATCGGAAACGGTTGGCCGCACAGACATGATTTTTTTTTTATTCGGATACAATACATTTGTGCATATTTGTGCGCATTTTCACTAACATTACTACCATGGTTCAGGAGTTAATAATTTTTTTCCTAGAAAATGGAAAACATCTCTTGCTCTCGAACTAAGAAGACCACGGACTTCGCGTTAGTGCTGACTGGTACTTGTTATACAGGGTGGAATTTTGTAATGCCACCTGGAGGGAAAGTATCTACTTTAAATATTAGAGATAGAACATTTTATTCAAAGGAAACATTCCTTTATTTTTAAAAAGAAACAGAACTGCATTCAAATTTTTTCGGAAATTAGATTGCCACACCCGGGAATCGAACCAGCTAAAATCCAAAAAAATAACAATTCATACTATCCTGTTAATTTTCGCAAGCCTACTACATAATCATTGGCGAGTTTTTAACGTTTTATTTATTTTTTTTGAGCTTATCTTGAAATAAATTATTTCGAATCCGGAAACACTAAGTTTCTGTGCGCTGGTTTATTACATGCTTGCATGCATGAGTGCTATTTTAACCCTTTGAACGCCAGAGACGTATATACACGTAAAATGAAAATGTGCTTACTACGCCAATGACGGCATGGCACGTCAAAAATGTACTGTATTTTAAAAGCTTGGCGCTCAAGGCACGGCGATACCGATTTGACGTGCCGGTCAAAAGGTTAAGAATACGTATGTAAAAAAATAAGGTATGTACACCCGTTTATTTAGATAATAATTCTCTTTTGTAGATTAACCGACTCAACTCGCATTAACATTAAAGCAGCCACACAGTACTTAGAGCTATCCTTCCTTGCTTGATGGCGTTGTAATGAAGTAATAAAATCATGGTGATGTTATGGTAACTTTGTTTATAGGTTTCGCAGGTTTTTTATTGGTGGATGAGTTGATGAGATTGTGTTACTTGTTGTGAATCAATGATGGGGTGAAGTGTCATGCTCCGGGGCAGGACAATTGACGATTTTGGGATTTTGTCTCAGTGAAAACAATTGTGCATAATGGGTGCATAATTAGTACTATCTTACAATAAATAGTACTTCTGTAGTTTAAGAGCACATTAACTTGAAATTAGGACTGCTGCAGAGCATCCTCTCCAGCAAACCATAATGCAAATTAGCGCTTCTGTGAATGATTTTGCATAGCATGACACGGGGTGAATGGATTATAAATAAAAGATGAACATATTTCATTATTAATTTATTTTTACACAATATTTTCATCAACTAACTTCAGACAAACGGTCTAATATCTATAATAGTCCCGATATAAAAATATTTCCTCTCCTTATCCGTAACATTGTAATATATTTATTTATAATATTGACAGATTTATACTTTTTACACTTTTATCAATTCAAGTTTAGTCATTTATGTGATGTTTATATTCACAGAACGGTCTCTATATAGTATAGTACATATTTATATTGTTACCAATAAACACAATTGCAACAATGTACATCATGTGTTGAGTGCACATAAATATTTACAATCAGATAAAATTTGTAATTTAACACAAAGTGATGAATAATATATTTCAATAATTAAAAACAACAGAAACATTATCTCACACATTTATGGCAAATCGTCAGAGTCCCACAAAATACTAATAAATTTTAAGAATAATAGACAATTATAAAACACAACATAGTTATTTTACATAGTCTTAAACCGAAATAAATAAATTATTCTCTAATATAGTGTATTGCTTATTGTCAAATCAATTTAAAAGTCTATAAATGTGGCGCTCTGAGGCCGGTACCAACAACAATTCCTAGTTACTTATTTATGTACTAATTATTCATTTATTACTAAGTCAACATTATTTATACAGTTATTTAGGAATGTAGTCATAAATAGGGCCTGAAACAACTTAGCGCAACGCAGTTATACTTATGTATTATATTATATGTATATATCCAAATATAGCTATGATGAAACTTTAGTCTTTAGTCTCGAACAAATGGAATGTACAAGTTCTACGCTAACTTTAGAAATCTCTTCATACAATAACATACGTATCACGCTATGATATGGTTTATTTAGATATTAAATTATATATTTAGCACAACATATACATATAAAGTAACAGATACAAAAACTTAAAAGGAAAATACTGACATATAAGTACGACCAGAACTAGCTGGGTTCACCGCGACTATCGCCGCGTATAGAACGAAGACAGATAGAGTAAAACAGTAAAATAGAAACGTTTTACGTAAATATAGAATAAATTAGAAGCTAAAACTAGAAGGACGGATAGAATCGGGGAAAATACAATACATTATAGAGAGGTGACGTGTTAGGTGAGGCACGCGTAGGGCGCGGGCGAGCGTCCGGCGGCGGCGCCGAGGCGGGACCAGCGCCCCGCGGCGGCGGCCCGGGGTCAGTGCCGGTCCTCGCGCACCAGCTGCTGCGTGTCCGTGCCCGTGTCGGCGGCGGGCTCCAGGGCCCGCGGCACGGCCCCGCCGGGCCCCGCGGGCCCCGGCCCCGCGCCCGCCGCCCGCGCCTCCGACATCGATACCGAGATCACCGCCGACACCACCTTCTCCTTCAACTCGTCCGGTACTTCGTAAATGCCCGCTGCAACAAACGCCATAACTTTGTCATTTATTTGGACTAATGATCCTACTTACGGTTGTATTCACAAGTGACGCTGTTTAGTCTGTAAGCGACTTTAACAACGGTTAAGTGTCCTTGACCTTTCACCACAGGTGCTCGTGACCTTGACCTTTGACAACAAGCGACCTTGACCTTTGCCTTGAACTTTGCACACATGTCATATTAATGCTCTCATTCACAAGTGGTTTTAAAACTTTGGCAATTTAGGCAGTTTAGTAGTAGTAGTTAAGTAGTTTAACCGGCAACGGTGGCTAAATTCTGGCATTTATAAAATGGCACAAGTAGATCATTATGTCATCGAAGATAAATGATATAGTATGTACTCACGTATAGGCGGTTCAGGTTCCCCAGCTTGATGCGCGCGGGTGACAGCGTCGTACATGGGGTTGCTGAAGTCGCGTCCCTTCCGCGGCGTCTCCTCCAGGGTGTAGGCAGGCTCGCCCGCCGCGCCCGCCACTCCGCCGAACTCTACGTTAGACCCTTGACGGAACGACACGCTCTGCGATGATGCTAGGCTGCCGAGACCGCCGCCCTTACCGCTGGATTATCATAAATGTTATATTATAGTAAAATTAAGTATAGGTACAAGTAGTATAGGTATAGGTAGTATAGGTTGCAACGCTTATGTTCTATTATCACAAAAGTAATTGAAGGTAACTCACAAAGGTCTCTTCCTGATGACGAACCAGGCGGCGGCGGCGGCCAGCGCCAGCACCAGCAGCAGCAGCACGGGCACCAGCACCTTGGCGGCGGTGGCGGCGCGGGCGTGCGTGGCGGCGGCGGCGGCGGCGCACAGCGGCGGCGCCAGCCCCGCGCGGCACGAGCACGCCACGCCGCCCGCCGCGTCCAGCACGCACGTGCCGCCGTTCTCGCACGGGCACGCGCGGGGCAGCGCGCGCGGGGACTCCACCGCTGCAATGTTTACTTACACTTTACTTACGTACTTTTATATAAAAAATTTGATCACAAAAAATAAGTAGATAGCAAATTTTCAACTTTTGACACAAGTAAAAAACGAAAAAAATAGAGTTTGTATGTACATACCAGCGTCGCAGGCGAGTTCCTGCGTGATGCGCTTGGGCGGCGGCTGCTGGTCGGGGCAGACACAGCGCCTGCCTGCCGGCACGCCCAGACACAGGTGCGAGCACGGCGCCCGCGAGCACTCCGACCGAGCAGACACGTTGTAGCGCAGCGGGTGATACACTACACACAACATACACCTTACTACATAATCTATCACCATTTTGTATACATAAACCGCCCATACAGTGGGAATCCCTTTAAAAATCATTATATTAGCATCTATAAACTCTACATTGAATGATAATTAATAGAATACAACGTGACAAATGAATTTGCGAAATACCTTTCCAACCGAAAACACAAATTTCAGAAACGTTATCGTTAACACGACTACTTTTTACACATCTACCCCCAATGACCCAAAACTGCTCGCGAACTGAAGACAACACGAGTTGCGGTCCTGAGTGTACTCTTTACACACCTATTCATACACAAAATAAAAAATAATTTTATTAATAGATCATCTATCTAGTGTAAGGTATTGGGTTAAAAACTAACCTTTCACAGCCGATGGGTTGACTAGATCCTTCGATATAACGAATGGCACTCCTCTACCGAACTTGTCTTGCCTCACGAGTTCGCCTGTGTCCCTCGTCACCCAATACAGTGAAGATTCAAATACATCCAATGACAATGGATGCTTCAACAGGTCACCCTTCAAGATGACCTTTCTGTTTGACCCGTCATGTCTCATCATTTCAATGGTATTCAGTTTCGTATCAGCCCAGTATATAGAATGGTCCATAGCATGATCGATGGCTAAACCAGTTGGATGCCTGATATTCTCAGTAACAATCGGACGACGTTTCGATCCATCCATCCAGGCTATCTCGATCTTAGGAGCGGAACCGGCGTCTGCCCAGAACATTCTTCCCATTTGTGGGTCGAGGACTATAGACGTTGGGCTCTCGATGCCAGCTGATACAAGAGCTCGTCGGTACCTTCCATCAGTTCTCGCTACCATCACTCTTCCTCGAGGTTTGGAGCCAGTTCTGTCAGTTTCAGTCCAGTATAAATTATCTCCAACGTAATCCACAGCTAAGGCAGTCGGTTTCGAGTTTCCTTTCATATTCAGGTCTTGAGCGAAGCCCATTTTAACTTGTCCATTCAGAGCATTGATCATGTACGATCGCTTGATGGTCTTGTCGTAACTGTCAGCCCAGAAGATCATCTCGTGCTTGGGGTCGTAGTCGATAGCTTCTATTCTCTTCTCTGCTGTGATGACATCGAATTCTTCGTTCTTTTCCTGGTCGAATGCGTGGATCTCGGGACCGTTGGCGAATAGTAATATAACCTCGTCCGCGACGACCTTGCATACTCCGGATAGATTGTCTGCGAGTCTGTATTGAGAGAAAAAGTTAATAACGTGTGTGCATAATATTCCTCCTCATAGTTTCTACATCGGAGCGTTTAAACTTCTAAGAAATCTTAAGCATTATTGATTCTAATATTGTATTACTTTAAGCATTAGTTATGTGGCATTATTTTAAAAAAAATGAAATCATGGCATAACCTAAAAATATAAAATGTATCTCAGTGGAGACCAATCAATAGGTTAATTAGAAATAAATAGAATACTAACTTGAAGCCATCCCGACAATCGCAGCTGTAGCTTCCGTTGAGGTTGTTACAGATCTGCGAGCAGTGATGTGTCCCGGCGCCGCACTCGTCCACGTCCACGCACTTCTTCTTGTCTGCGGGAGAGATGATCCACCCCTGGAAGCACGTGCAGATGTACCCGCCCGAGCCCGCCGCGCTGCTGCCCGCCAGCGTCAGGTTCGTGCAGAAGTGCTCGCAGCCACCTGCAACATACAGACACACTTATATACCTGGCCAGTACCTGTTTTTAAAATGTACAATAATAGTTGTTTTTTTTTGATGAGCCACATACCTTTATCCATATGACTACAAGTATGCGTGTGGTGACAGCCGAGCTCGTCGGAGGCGTCCCCGCAGTCGTCGGCGAAGTCGCAGAGCTGGTTGCGCTCCACACAGTGCCTGTTGGCACACTGGAACTGCGTGTAGGGGTCGCAGGGCTTGATGCGCGCCGCGCACAACGTCATGTTGTTCTCGTCTGAACCGTCGCCGCAGTTGTCCACGCCGTCGCATACTTGGTATCTGGGAATTTAACTTGCTTTTATATTTATCATTATAAAATATCCACCAACCCGCACTAGGCTAGCGTGAGTGGATTATGGCCTAAACCCTCTCATTCGTTTCTTTACCTGGGCACACATCTATGATTGTCGCAGTGGAATCGGCGGAGAGTGTCACAGTTAAAGTTGGTACATATGGAGGCGGCCTCGTCAGACCCGTCGCCGCAGTCGTCCGTCCCGTCGCACAGGTCTGACTGGGACACGCACAGGTTGTTCGCGCATTGGAACCTGGGGAATCAACGTAAGATATTGTTTATTTAGTAATATTATCCATCGCCGTGTATATGTTATATTATCATATTACCTACATATTATAGTGTTACTAGTGATTCTAGTTTTGAGATAAGTTAGATAGTTAGACTCACCTGCTCTCAGGACAATATCTGCCGTTAGGGAAGCGTGGAGGACATCCGATCTCATCAGACAAGTCCCTGCAGTCTCTGTCTCCGTCACACCTGAAGTAGGCGGCGATGCAGTGTCCGGACTTGCACTGGAACGTGCCATTCTTGCACTTGAAGCCGCCGCAGTCCGCCTCGTCCGTGTTGTCCCCGCAGTCGTCCTCGTGGTCGCACCGCCAACGAGACGAGATACATTTACCATTACCACACTTGAACTCAGACTCCGAACATTCCCTATATTTATGCTGGCACACTGCCTCCACTTCATCACTACCGTCCCCACAGTCATCTGTGAAGTCACACAACCATTGCTTCGGAATACACCGTTTGTTTTCACAAGTAAAATCAGTTTCAGTATTGCAAGTTGGGCAGTTTTCTGGTAACTCGTCAGACCCATCTCTGCAGTCATCTTTTCCGTCGCAGAACAACCATTTAGGTATACATCTGTAGTTGGACTGTCCAGGACATCTTCTCCAGCCAGTTGTGCAGTTCTTCTGTCGACACATGTAGGCTGGTTCATCGGAATCATCTCCACAATCGTTGTCGAAGTCACACATCCATAATTTGGGAATGCAGCGTCCGTTCTTGCACGCGAATTCAGTATCAGTGTTGCACGGTCTGTTATGACACATGGCAGGGTCTTCATCACTGTTATCCTTACAGTCTGTATCTCCGTCACACTTCCAACTATCCAAAATACATCTTCCACTGGATTTACACTTGAATTCGAGGAGTGGACATTCGTGAGCACATTCAGCTTCATCAGAACCGTCTCCACAGTCGTCAGTTCCATCACAGATAGTAGCAGCTGGTGTGCAGTTGGTATTCTTACACTGGAAGGATCCAGCTCTGCAGTGTCGCACAGGGCAGGTTTCAGGTTCATCAGAGCCATCCATACAGTCCTTCTCTCCATCGCACTTCCAGAACCAGGGTATACACTTCTCATCGCGACCGTTACATCTGTGCTGGCCATCGGTGCAGTTGGCGATACAGGTCTTCATATCTCTCGCCAGGTAATATTGGTTGGGGCAAGCACACTTGTATGTTGTGGCTCCTTCTTCACCATAACCCTCAATGTTCAAGTAACTGGACTCGTGAGGTGGCGCTATCAGACAGAGATGTGAACATCCTCCATTGTTAGCACCACATGGGTTAGGATACGACAGCTGTCTCAACGGATGTACTACATGAATGTCGTAAGGCCTATGCGTCGTATTTCTCAATATAGTCAAATTTTCACCAGAATGTTTATTTGCTTTACTAATGGCTTTAAGATTCCAGTCAGTCCAATAAATTTCGTCATCGAATAAGCTTAGAGCAAACACGTGTGGTACTTTGGAGCCGGATAACACCACGTGGCGATGTCTGCCTTCTAAATCTGCAGAACCGATATAATCTAAATGAGCGTCGGCCCAGTAAAGCCTGTCTGTGAAGTAATCGATAGTCAAGGCATTTGGCCAGGCGATGTCGTCTTCCCAGTTCAAGATCGTGGTGAAGTTTGACCCATCCATACCCAATTTGCCGATGTAAGCTTGTAAATGCCATGATGTGAAGTACAGGTAGCCAGTTCCCGGATGCAGTACAATGGCTCTTGGGTCTGTAACTCCTGTCTTTAAGGTCTTACGTCGTGTACCGTCTAATTCAGATACATCAAGATTCTTAGAATGCCTATCTAACCAGTAGAGTTTCCGTCCAATCCAATCAATGGCTATACCCTCGAGACCGTGAGAATCATGTCTTATAACAACTTCCTTTGTAGGGTTAGAATCGGTGTAATTAGATCTATAGATCGTCTTAGCAGACACATCAGCGAAGTACATTCTCTGTTCTCTGAAATCAAAGTCTATCGCCACAACGTTCATGAGATCTTGATGCATCAGGTTGTACAGAGATGCGTCAGTCGACATGTTCCTTACATAATATTTGTTGGTGAATATAACCCAGGCTGTGATGTTATCTTTGCGTTTGCAAGTGTGTTCGTCTGCTTCCCTCTCGTAATACTGATCGTTACATTTGCAATAATAAGATCCGGGAGTGTTGGAACAGTATTGAGAACAAACTCCAGGTGTCTCTATACACTCATCTATGTCAGCACATGCCTTGCCATCACTGAGAAGCTTGTAACCCTGGTTACAATCACAGTAGTATCCTGTCAAAGTGTCTATACATTTGTGGCCGCATTGATTGATCTCCAATTTGGCACATTCATCGATATTACAATGCGGTGGTTCATCAGAATCGTCGGTACAATCAGAAACCTTGTTGCACACCAATCTGTTGTCGATACATTGGTCGTTGTTACACTTGAACTGTCCGACAGGACATGTCTTGTTCTGTTTGACACAGCCCACTTCATCCGAGTGGTCGCCACAATCGTCTTCTCCGTCACATCTGAAGTGGTTCCTGATACATTTGAAGTTCTGACACTTGAATTCTTGATCGGTACATTGTTTATATTGTGTGTTGCATCGTTTGCCTTCGTCGGAGCCATCTCCGCAGTCATTGTCGTGGTCGCACACCCATCCTTCATTGATACACCGTCCATTGTTACATTGGAACTGATCGTCGGAGCATGGCGTAGGTGTAGCGCAGTGATGGATGGTGGAGTTTTCATCGGCACCATCGATACAGTCAGGATCGCCGTCACAGATCCATTTTTTAGGTATACATTGAGCTCGTTGCCAGAACTTGTTCTCTTCGCACGTGTACTCTGTTTCTGCGTCACATTTACGTTCGTTACATTGATGACGATCGTCTTCGTCACTGTTGTCCAAACAATCGTTGTCACCATCACAGATATAGATCCTTGGTATGCAGTTTCCATTGTCACAAGTGAAGAGGTCGCCGAAGCACGTCCTACCTTCAGAGCGGCAGTATTCTGGTGGTTCATCTGCACCATCACCGCAATCATCATCTCCATCGCAGTACCAAGTGGCTGGTATACAACGGTGGTTTGGACAACGGAAGCTGTTCTGGGGACAAGTTCTCTGTGCGCAATGTAGAGGATCTTCATCAGAATTATCTCCACAATCGTTATCACCATCACAAAGCCAGTAAGGCTCCACGCAGATATTCGTCTTCTCGCACTTTAAGTGGTTTGCCGGACACGTGGTGTTCATTGGGCAAAGTTCATGGGTTTCATCTGACGTGATGTTGTCCTTACAATCATTGATACCGTTGCAGACTTGCGACATTGGTATACAACGAGAGTTGAGGCATGTGAACTCTCCTTTAGCACAAGGTGGATATGTACAGCCTTCTTCATCGGAGCCATCTTTGCAGTCATTTTCATGATCACACTTCCATGACTGGAAGATACATCTGCCGTTGTTGCAGCGGAACTCGCTTGGTGAACAAGAATGGTAGGTGCAGTAGTTCTTCTCTTCATCAGAGTTATCACCGCAGTCATCATCACCATCACAAGACCACATCTTGCTGATACATTTACCGTTAGCACAGAAGAACTTGCTCGGGTCACAGGTGATATTCTTGGCCACACACATACGTCCTTCGTTAACCAACTTCGTGTTATCGTCGCATTTACACTCGACGGTGTTATTCGGTGCTGGGTGACAACTATGGGCACAGCCTCCGTTGCTAATGTTGCACGGATTCACTTGACATTTCTGTCTGCTTGTGCTGTATATGTGAATATCTCGAGGCGAGTCTTCCAGTCGTTTAACCATCTCGACCATATTAGCACCAGTGTGCTTCTCAGCGCGGTAAACGCCTCGCAGTTGGAGATCAGTCCAGTAAATATAGTTCCTAAATACGGTAATAGCAAATGGATAAATAGTGGCTGAGATGAGAACTTCTCTGTCAGAACCGTCTAGTTTGGAACGTTCTATCTTTTCGCGGACAGCATCAGTCCAGTATAACATGTTTTCATCAAAATCTATCGTCAAACCGCTGGGTTGAGACAAGTCTTTGTCAATGATAGCTTTCTTCAACGAGCCTGCCATCGTTGTCCTGTAGATCTTTCCAGATGTGCCAAATCGTCCCCAGTCTGTGTAGTATAATGTACCATTACAAGGATCTACTACAATAGCCCTTGGTCGTTCTACTCTGGCAATCATGACCAATTCAGAGCCATCAAGGTTCATAGAATAGATAGAGTTGTTGGAACTATCGGTCCAATAGATCTTCTTTTGAGTCCAGTCGTAAGAAATACCCTCAGGGTTGATGCCCTTACTGATGATATTCTGAATGTTGGACCGTTCAGGGTTGTTCGCTGACATCCAGCCGATTCTTGACCACGGTCTGATTTGGGTGAAGAACAGTTTGTTGTCAGCGTAGTCAAATTCCACACCGACGACGTTGGTTAAGTTAACAACAGGTTTGAAGGGCACTCCGGTTGATTTAGGGTCCAGGTTGATAGCACGGATTTCAGTCCTGGTGGTGAATACGAGGTACTCATCAACGACGTCACACTTCTTATTGTTAGTCTTCGAAATCTGTCCAGTAGCACAATCACATCTGAAACCTTCAGGTCCCTTGTTTGCTTCTGGTGGGAAACTGAAGCAGAGCTGGTCACAGCCGCCATTTCCGAAGCGTCTACAAGGATTGTTATCGTCCACAGGCTGGTTGTTCACATCGAATATAACAATATCCCTCAACTTGGGTAAGTTAGTACGAACTTTTTCAGGCATCGACATATTGCCCGGTAATTTCGACGCTTTGTAAATCGTTTGCAGGTTTCTGTCGACCCAGTATACGCTACCTGTGTGTATGGCAATGCCCATGGGGTTGGGCAGGTTGGAACGGATCAACTGTCTGTTACCACCGTTGTAACCAATCTTCTGAATCTGATCAAGTTTGGAATCTACCCAGTACACGTCGTGGGTCATCATATCGATGGTTAAGTCCCTCGGGTTGGAGATGCCTGAGCTCACGACAGTCTGCCAGTTGCTGCCGTCAAGGTAGGCCTTTCCTATGCGTGGGTACTGTCCATAATCTATCCAGTACAACAATCTCTTCATAGGATTTACAGCAAGCTCTCTAGGAGCATCCATTGTAGTTTTAACCAAGACCTTTCTATGTGATCCATCGAGCCAACACATTTCTACATAATTTTCATGAGGGAAGACGTTAGTGAAGTATAAATTGCCAGCTACCCAGTCAACTGCCAATCCTCGAATCCCATTACTGCCAATACCATCCTTCACTATGTGCTGTAATTCAGTACCATTAGGCCTGATACGGAAGATGCCGTTCCATTGTCCGCGGTTGAATTCCACCCAGTAAATATAATTTTCTGCGAAATGTACATCGACGTGCAAAATATGGTGTCCCAATCCAGTGACAGGCACCATGGCTTCAGCGCTGGAGTCAATGCTGTAGCCACGGATCAGATCTAATTGCGAAACGACAGCAAACGTCTTATATGGAACGCAGTTCACTTCGTTTTCTTTTCTGTAGCCGATGGAGCAAGCGCAGACGCGAGATCCACCATCACCAGGTATGCAAATCTGTTCACAGCCTCCGTTATTTTGGGAACATGGATGGTGTACCATCTTCCTCTTTTGGAATATGGTTAAAGACTTCAAATCACTCTCATTATCCAGAACAGTCTTGATATTATCACCGCTAGGAAGGTCAGCTTTGATGATCTTTTCATGCAGAGGATCCAGGACGTATAGCCTGGAGTCGAGTACAGCAATGACTTTGGGATATGATATCGCGCTGGCTTCTGTTAAAATAGTCTTTCTGTCATTTCCATCTGTGTTGACGCTGACGATGCTGGCCGGGAACTGTGTGCTGAAGTATATAAGCTTCCTTTCCACGTCGATGGTTACAGCCTCTGGTCTTTCAATAGTGTCGACTAGGATGATGGGGTTGGTACCGTCCATGTTGGCTTTGCCGATCTTAGCTGGTACACCGAAACCTCCCTCGTCCGACCAGTACATTTTGCTGAAATAATAAATATTGCAATTTATTATACTTGTTTGAAACAAGACTTACGCGAGTAGATATACTATTTCGGTTAATTGTAATTATTTATCAGTTGTATAAAATAATGCACATTTTCATTATCATGAGGATATAGAGCAGGATACAGTTGTAGTAAACATAGTTCCAAAGCGCAACGTTAGGCAACTTTAATAACAATATTATAAAATAAACTCACCCTTCAGTAGGATCTAGACAAATTCCTCGTGGTTTAGCAACAGACATCCTGCTTCCATCATTGGCCATGACTATAGACCTGTACTTCACTTTGCCATCTATCCGCGCCAACTCTATATTACTAGCGACTCTGTTTGCCATGTACAAGTTCCTTCCCAACCAGTCAAATGCGATGGAGGAAGGAGCTCCGACAATACCCGTGTCTTGCCCGAAGAATTCGACCTTAGTGCCTCCGCCATAAGGCATACTATAGATTGTACAGTTCTCGTCGTCTTCACTGTCTCCTGAGATGGATTGAAGCCAGTATAATGTGTGTCCTTGTCTGTCGTAGTCGAGTTGGACGCCACCTGAAATATAGTTTAAATTAATGCACTGAACTTGAAAATTCTCAAAGTTTATATCTATTCTAGATATAAACTCTGCCTGTGGACCAAGAAACATATTTTGTCCCGTTTGTGGAAGAAAGCTACTACCTCGGCCTCTATTGACCATTGCGTGATGTATATAGCCTTCCTTGATAAATGGGTTATCCAACACCAAAATATTTTCAAACCGATTTGAAAGTACTTTCGTTGACCGTTGACGTTGACCAGTACTTTCTGAGATGAGCGCATTCAACCAAACAATCAAACTCTTAAGCTTTATAATATTAGTTGTAGTTATTTATATTCGAAAACTCTTACCTTGTATTCCGACAATGGGAGCGAGATGGCCAGCTCTTCCGGTCCCATCCAGAGATAAGTCAATGACCTGGCTGCCCTTCAGTACCATCAGATACGCTGATTCCTCTGTAAAATAAATAATTATTACTATTCTATGTCACATAATATAACCAAGCTGGGTATATGTTTTGTGTGAAAATTATATTTTTATAGTACATATGTGGTAACACAATAGTTACCTTCAACACACTTTCCATCAGGCAACAACTTGAATCCAGGCTTGCACATGCAACTATACCCAAGAGTTCTGTTCGGACTGAGCAGACAGAGATGTTGGCAGGTGTCCTTCTTACAAGGCGACGTGTACTGAGGCTGGAGGGACGGGTGATGTACGTGTATAGACAATGGCTGAGATATTAAGTGTGAGACCACCGTTTGATTCGATCCTTTGAACTTATGAGCTGACAGAACTCTGTTTAGTTGGCGATCAGTCCAGAATAATGTGTCCTCGAATAACGTTAGTGAATGTGGATGGAGAAGGTAGTGGCTTCCAGCTAATACTTGCTGTCTTCCAGTGCCGTTGTAGTAGCAGAAATCTATGAAGTCCAATTTAGAGTCCGCAAAGTATACTCTTTGTGTTGCAGTGTCAAGAGTCAAGCCATTAGGCCAATAGATCTTAGTGGTGATGATAGCACCTCGTTGTGTACCGTCCATCCCAACCCTTTCAATACGAGGATTCTCTCCCCAATCCGTCCAGAACAACCACCTCGCATCTGGAGCAGGATCTAAGCACATTCCTCTAGGTTGTGTTATATTTCCGCTAAGCAAAGCTGTTCTTGCTGACCCATCTTCTTTAGCTACTTCAATTGTGTTGAGCTTGCTATCCAACCAGTAAATATTTCCACCAACCCAATCATAAGCTAGACCTTCTACTAAGTCTAATCCAGTCGAAATGATGACCTGAGGTTCGCTACCTCTATCTAACCGAGATATCTTCTTCAGTTTCATGTCTGACCAGAATATGGTTCCAGTGTGCATGTTGGAAGCCGTTGCGACAACATTCTCTACGTTTATAGGCACACGTTCAAGTCCTTGTTCGTTCAAATCGGCAACTAATATAGAATGTCTGTTGGAAATGATCAGGAAAGCGCTGGAATGGTTATTGGCTTTGCAAGTGTGATTGTTTATAGTTAATAAGTATCCGTCGACGCAAGAACAGACATAAGATCCCTTAGTGTTGGTACAAGTTTGTGAACAAAGTCCTGGTGGGTTACATTCGTTGATATCTTTGCAATTGAGGCCAGTAGCGTCTAATTCTTCGCCCGGTGGACATAAACATAAAGGTCCTGATGGTGTGAGCTTGCATTGGTTGGAGCATAGACCGGCTTGGTGTTGGCATTCAGCTAAGTCGCAGCCAGGGCCTGAGGATGAAAAGAAAGTTTTAATGAGTTCATTTTATGGCTGGCTTTTTATTGAAATATTCCGCAGTTAAGTTAATATGAAAATGAATGGCTATGGATTTTATAATAAATTGAACCTGTCTATTTCAATAAACTTTGTAAGCCGGGCCATAATCATCAATCAAACCAGCACTATTATGTACTAACTTGGTTCTTAACTTGGCAATTAAATATTTGTTTATATAAATACCTTCATCAGCGCCATTGGGACAATCAAACTTGGTGTCGCACACTTGTGTGAGGTTGACACACCGGCCGGTGATGCCGGGACACTGCCATTGTCCTTGTGGACATCTGTTTATATAGAAAAAAAAAATTTGTTAGCTTATTACTTCCTAACTGCAAACTATATACGTATTTTAACGACACATTATTGATAATAGAAATATTGGTAAGCTGTATTTTCAACTTTAAATTGAAGCATCTACTATCTCTATTATTTAGTTTGTACCAGTAACCTACACTATAACTAAAACTCATTTTAATCAACACCAAGTGGTGTTCTGTTGAGTCACTTAACCGCGCTAAGCTATTTTGTCTTTCTGACATTCAAAAATCAAAATCAAAAAAAAAAATCAAAAATATTTTATTTCGTCATTACACAGTTACATTTTAAATGTTAGTGGGTGGTGTCTTCTTTTAAGCATATAAATGCCTGTGCCAGAAGACACCGCTCTTTCAAATTTCGGATGTGTAACAATTTGGAAACAATGTGTATAACGAATTGGAACAATGTTTAGTGATTAATATAAACGTAGGTATCTTATACATAATAAAAGAAAGATAGATAAATGTGTGTGTGAATGTGTATGCGTGTGTTTGTGTATGTGTGAGTGTGTGCGTGTATGTGTGTTTTCTTTGGTAGCTCTAAAAACCACATAAAAAAACTTCAACTTCGTCATAACATAGTCTGTTCATCCACTCAATCAGCATTGATTTACATTCGTGGTAGGGTTTAGTGTGTATGTCAATCAATCTATTTATTTTATTATATATGTGATCCATCGAGCCAACACATTTCTACATAATTTTCATGAGGGAAGACGTTAGTGAAGTATAAATTGCCAGCTACCCAGTCGACTGCCAATCCTCGAATCCCATTACTGCCAATACCATCCTTCACTATGTGCTGTAATTCAGTACCATTAGGCCTGATACGGAAGATGCCGTTCCATTGTCCGCGGTTGAATTCCACCCAGTAAATATAATTTTCTGCGAAATGTACATCGACGTGCAAAATATGGTGTCCCAATCCAGTGACAGGCACCATGGCTTCAGCGCTGGAGTCAATGCTGTAGCCACGGATCAGATCTAATTGCGAAACGACAGCAAACGTCTTATATGGAACGCAGTTCACTTCGTTCTCCTTTCTGTAGCCGATGGAGCAAGCGCAGACGCGAGATCCACCATCACCAGGTATGCAAATCTGTTCACAGCCTTCGTTATGATATGATCTTTTTTCAAATTGAATACTAGCTGATACTGTCTTCATAATAGGGATAGAGGCAACTTTATAATTTCTTCTTCTAAGTTCTACGGTGGTGTCTAGGGAAATAGTTTTATGTTTTTTTAGGGTTATGTGCAAAGTTTACGTATGGACAGTAAGTTAGTAGTTCGATAGAGTTCAGTTGTCGGGAAGGTCCTTTTTTTAAAATATTTTATATTAATACATTCATAAGTGTTATGTATAATTACGATTTCTACTTTGACTTTTCATGTGTTTTCACATTTGTTGTTACCTATTTCCATGTGTAATATTTACCTGAAGGGTGGTGGCTTGCAAGCATGTTCGAGTCCCTCGTCAGATCCGTCCCCGCAGTCGTCGTTCCCGTCGCAGACGTAGGCCTTGAAGACGCAGCGTCCGTTGTTACAGCGGTAGTAGTTGTTGGCGCACGAGATGGTGCCGCACGACGACGGCTCGTCCGACAGATCCTCGCAGTCGGGGGTACCTGCACATCATTATATTATTTCATGTTTTACTATATTGTCACATTTTATTTAATGCCCTTTTTACTATTTTTAATCTATAATTAATATGCAATGCTAATGTAAGGGTATTAGTTTAAGCCAAATCTTGGAAGTGCATTTACTCCCATGGTAGCCAATTGACCTGAAATTTTTCAAATTAGATGAAGCTGATCTTTAATGTTGGGAACCCTTCAAGTTTGGGCTCGTTTGATTTATTTGTCTTGACAAAAACTCTTTATAAAACAATGTTTATAATATCAAACCTAAAGACTAGGTAATAATAAATAAAATATTAAAACATCTTCTGACCTCTTTTTTTTAACAAAGTTTTTATTGTAAAGCAAGTAGACAAATAACTCACCATCACAATACCATGTAGTAGGTATGCAGATCCCGGAGGACCTACATTGGAACTGCTTGTCTGGCTGGCACTGGTGCGGCGCCAGGGAGGGGCAGCCGGCCTCGTCACTGCCGTCGTTACAGTCTGGGATACCGTCGCATTTGTATGCTTCCTGCAAATTGTAATATTTTGATGTTAGCTTCTGGTTGACTGATTCACATTATTACAACTAATAATATTCGTTCGTTCATTTCAACCCATAAATGTCCCACTGTTGGGCACAGGCATTGTGTAATATTTAGTAGCTTTGAATTATGATTGTATTTTAAAATATTGTTTTAAAACGAATGTAAAGATTGACAGTACTGTGCTCATGTTAACTTTTCATAAGGCAAACTTAATACCGATTGGGAATTAATCTCTGTCTTCAAACATTGTAAAGATAGTTGAATCGTGCGTTACCTGTACGCATTGCTTGAGGTCGGCACACTTGAACTGACTGGCGAGGCAGGACACCGGCGGACAGTCCGCCTCGTCCTGTTTGTCGAAGCAGTCGTCGTCACCGTCGCACACCCACGACGCTGGGATACAGTGACCTGTTCTAGGACATGTGAACTGGAACAGAGGAATATCAAACATTTAAAGAAAAAAAGGATATTTATAACATAAACTCTCGCAGGCATTTGTTTCTAATGCTCTAAATTTGGTGTATTTAATTGGGCGAGAGCTATTATGAAATAAGTAAACTCACTTGGAAGTAAGCACAAGTCTTGGCCGCGCAATGCGTGCCTTCATCGGAGCCATCTCCACAATCGTTCTCGGAGTCGCACTTCCAGGTGTTGGGCACACAGCGCCCGTTGTCGCACTGGAACTGCGACGAGCTGCACGTGACGTTGACGCAGCCAGTCTCGTCCGAGAAGTCGCCGCAGTCGTTCTCTGAGTCGCACTTGAACGTCGCCGGGATACAGCGACCTGACTTGCACATGAATTCTGATGCGCTGCATGTTGTCTCTGTAAGGATGGTTCATGAATTAAGTCACGTAAACTCGGGTATATAACCAACTATTACATTAGGAAAACGTAAAAATGCATAAGAGAGAGATGATGTGATAATATGAAAGACTGAAATATTCTAAACATAAAGTATCGTCGGTCTATTATTTAAAGAAGGGTCAAGCATTACAGAGACAAATTCAAAAATCAAAGCGAAAACTACCAACGTGAAAACCCCCTGGGGCATCCTATAATAAACTTTAACACTTAAAAAATAAAGTTCAAATATACTACTTACTAGTACAATTCTGTTCTTCATCACTGTTATCCAAGCAATCATCGTCACCATCACACACCCAACTCTTCGGGATACATCTCTGGTTATTGCACGTAAAGTCCCAGGAGTGAGGACAAGCCTGCACTGGAGGTTCCGAGTTCGGGTCCGCGATACAGCTAATACCGTCGTTAGCCAGCTTCTCACCGTAAGGACAACCACATTTCACCGTCAGCAACTCAGTATTGTTCCTTGGGATAGCAAAGCAGAGCTTCGCACAGTTTCCATTGTCTCTTGAACATGGCTGCATAGGATCTATCCTTTGGATCTCCTCACTATACACCTTAACACCGTATAATCTGTTCGTCTGAGGCTCCCTCACCATTATATCCTGCTGTTCACCTGTCAGCTTGTGTAACCTCACGATAGCGTCCAATCTCCAGTCTGTTATGTACATGAACTCCTTATGAATTACAATGGAGAAAGGATGCCTGATCAACCTTGAGCTGACTGTCTTTACATCAGTACCATCTAATTTGGAGTGTTGTACGTGGTCAAGTAAAGCATCGCACCAATAAAGCCTGTCTAAATCAAAATCTATTGAAAGACCGTTTGGCCAACCAAGAGTCACGTTTTCGAAGACCAGCAAATTGCTACCATCAGTGTATGCTCTACTAATATTCGCTGGTCTGTCCCATTCTGAGAAGAAAATGAATCCTTTGTTTGGATGCACCACAATCGCACGTGGTCTTTTCAGGTCTTTTAACAGCGTTCTTTTATAAGCTACATTTCTAGTTGATAGGACGTTGAGTGTTCCTTTTCTGGAGTCAATATAGTAAAGGTTTTTGGAAGCCCAGTCTACCGCAAGACCCTCTACACCTTCATTTTGTGATGCTAAAACTATTTCTTTCGTGGTTCCGTTTCTGTGGACCCTGTATATAACATCTTGGAGGACGTCTGAGTAATAGATATGTTCGTCCCGAGCATCGAAATCCAAGCCTACAAACCTGGCTCTTCGAGACACTACTGGTAAAATAGCTTCACTGAATCCTTCAATCACTGGATTCAACACTTTTCCTTTAATAAACCTCTGCTGGGAATACATAAGGAACTCTTTCACTAAGTCACAATTCCTCAAATCTGTTTCTAGCCTATAACCTATATTACACGCACATCGATATCCTAAACCACCATTTTGTATCGCAGTCACTATACACATCTGAGAACAACCACCATTGTTGACTCCACAAGGATTGTTTACTGATGTCTGCTTCAGAGAATGGATGACAGTAACCGCTTTCGGTTCCCTGATGTCTTTCATTTTATAGATTGCCTGGATGCTGGAGGGACCTTCGTATTTGTTGACTGAGCTGATTCCTTGCTTGGTGTTGTCAGACCAATAGACCCTGTCTTCGAAGAGTGCCAGTCTGGAGGGACTGGGTACCTGCTGTCCTCTGAGGACCAAGAAGCGATGGTTTCCATCATAGTCTACAGTTTCTATGTAGTCTAATAGCGAATCGCACCAGAACACCCTGCGAGCAATGATGTCCACTGCGATACCTGATGCCTTGTATGCTGCTTCTGAGACTATTGATTTGGTGTGTGTACCGTCCATGTTTGCTCTGATAATCTGTAATGGCAGCAAAATTTTAATGAGGAATCTTGAAAATACTGGTCTAAAATTACGATTTAACTAACTTTAGCTTTAAAAGCATTTCAAGGATTCTGGTTATTTAATCATTTCGTAATGCTACTAAAACCAAGTATATTGAAACATTACATTTAAAATGCAAATCTAAAATTGTTGCCCCTAAAAAACATAATCCAAACTCACCTGACTACTGTCAGCAACAAACATCAACCCCAACGTAGGATCCAGGGCCAAATCCGCTGGATTAGTCAGATTACTTCCTAGAACCACAGCATGCCATCTTCCATCCAGCTCGAAGACATCGATTTTCTGTCCTATAGCATCAGCCACGTACAACTTGTCTCCTACCCAGTCCACAGCAAGGGCCACTGGAGCCCAGGACCCTGTCACTGTGATGTCATTGCCTGCGTAGTTGGACAAGCCGGGGGGAAGGCTCAGCTGTTGAGAGTGGATCTGTAAAAAGAGGAGTTGGTTTGGCTATTAAACTATTGAATTATAGATCATAAACGCATCGACTTTCCTTCCACACCAAGTCACAAATTTAATAACTATAAACTCTAAAACTTAATTGATAAATATAGAGCAATTAAATACGGACTGGAGATTGGTGCATCGTATATATCAGCGTTCAGGTAAACACATTTCCCGCCAGCAAAAATAAAAGAATAAAAAGTAGAATATTAAGAACCAATCACTCACCTTTCTAGTCTTCAAGTCGGACCAGAAGAGCAGATTCTTCCTGTAGTGGTAGTCGAGTCCGGCGGCGGCGGTGGCGTTGGCGAGCGGCGCGGGCGCACGTCCGTGCAGGTCCATGCGCAGCACCGCGCCCGCGTGCGCCAGCAGCAGCGCCGGCGCCGCGCTCGCCGCCGCCGCGCAGCGCGCCGCCTCCACCAGCGTGTAGCCCGGCGCACATGCGCATTTGTACGCTGTACGTAGCAATCACAAGTTTTAGTTAATAATTATGATATTATTGATACACCAAGCCGCATTAATCCTATATGACGACCGTCAACACGTAACTTTGCAGGAGTGTGTGATGCAAATCAATTCGCAACTTCTCGCGATGCGTCGTGCGAGCTCATCAATTTTTACGATGAGACGTCGTATCACGGTTTTAAGTCCTAATTCAAATATAATACCTTCGTAAACAACTTTACGATCACCAACCGAACCTCATTTGGTGAGAGAAGGGGTTTAAAGAATCACAACATGCATGTGATACTTCTGGTGTTGCAGGCGTCCATAGGCTACGGTAACCGCTTACCATCAGGAGAGCTGCAAACTTATTTTTCACCATCGTGCAATAAGAAAAAATGTCGCAAAAACTTACACCCAGGAGTATTAACACAGAGTTGATGACAGAATCCCCACTCCTTGCACTCATCTCTGTCCACGCACGTGTGGTTGTCAGCCGCCAGCGCTAGTCCTGCAGCGCATGCGCATACTCCTCCCGACGGTGAAGCCACGCATTTGTACTCGCAGTCCAGCGCTGGACATGATGCTGTCGCTGGAAGGAAAAATATCGGGGTTAGATATTTGAATTATATGACCACTGTTTTCTGACTGTATTGGAGATGCAACAGGATTGTATACGCGCAAAAGATCCTGAATTCTTTTTCGTATCGAACAACAATAGTATTGCATTTTCAGTCATTAGTGTGTTCGTCTCTCCCAACTTGTGTTGTTAATCTCTTGGAGACAGCCTACGTCCTACGGCTGATGTGATAAAAATGATGTCTTCCGCACAAATTCACTACGGTATTTTTGGGTACAGTGCTGGACTACTACTAACAAAGAACGACACATTTATACAGGTCGAGTGCCTATGAAAAAAGGATCTTGTAGTTATTACTAGATCCCTTACAAACGTTTTTTTCGGTGACGCTTTACGAGTAGAACTAACAGTACACGAATATGACTTTACACATTTGGTCTCATTTTAATTTACCGTACGGATATATGGCTAAGTTTACACGTATTGTAATTTATATCGTAGTCCATATAATGTAAATATAGCAACTAAAAGTCACGGCACGTATTTATATTTTATTTCACACCTCAAGAAAAATTAATTATCTTTCACAACTCGGTGGTAACATAAAGAAAATTAAGTTTTATAACATTGTGTGATTTTATTACGAATAAGACAATACTACACTACACATAAACTACTTCTGTTAACTGTATTTTTCTGTTTCTTTTATTTATTTGAAATATTTTTTGAAGAGACTATTGATAAACTCAAAAATGACACTACTTAATCAGTAAATCCAAAAGCAGTGATTTGGGGTCTACTCAGCTTTTTGAGAGCGTCCAAGAGGGGATTGACAAAATATTGGAACAGTACCCGTCCGCGGAGGTGGTGGTCCTTGGTGACTTTAACGCTCATCACAATGAGTGGTTGAAGTCCCGGACCACTGACCTCCCAGGACGAACTGTATACAATATGGCGACGGCCTATGGTCTCTCACAATTGGTTATGCAGCCCACCCGCATACCAGATATCGAGAGCCATAACCCTTCTTTGCTGGACCTTCTGCTGACCACTCATCCGGACGGTTACAGGGTGGTGGTCGATGCCCCATTGGGGTCTTCTGACCACTGCCTTGTCCGTACTAGAGCCCCTGTTGTGAAACCCGATCGCTCACCAGCGAAAGGGTTTCGCAGAGTCTGGCGTTATGAGTCGGCAGATTGGGATGGGCTTCGCGAATTCTTCGCATCCTATCCATGGGGGCCGCTTTGCTTCTCCTCTAGCGATCCCGACGTTTGTGCGGACTGCATCACGGAAACGGTGCTTCAGGGGATGGAACTATTCATCCCCAACGCCAAGTTGCCCGTTGGCGGCCGCAGTCGGCCCTGGTATAACAATACCTGTAGGGAGGCTGCGAGCCTCAAGCAGTCCGCATACCTGGCCTGGAACAGCGCCAGAGAGCGTCGGGATCCAAACGTCAAAGACGTAAGGAAGGAGTACAATGCGGCCTCCAGGTTCAGCAAAAAGGCTATTGCCGAAGCCAAGGCAGAGCATGTTGCCAGAATTGGCGAGCGACTTCAGAGCCATCCCAATGGGAGTCGAGCCTTTTGGTCGCTCGCCAAGGCTGCCCAAGGCAACTTCTGCCAGTCCAATCTCCCACCACTGCGGAAATCTGATGACAGTTTGGCCCATAGTGCAAGAGAGAAGGCTGATCTCCTGGCCGATCTCTTTGCCTCAAACTCGACTTTGGACGACGGAGGAGCCACACCACCTACCATCCCGCGGTGTGAGAGTTCTCTGCCTGAGATTCGCATCACACAGCGTGCGGTCAGGCGGGAACTCCGACTCTTAGACGTCCACAAGTCTAGTGGGCCGGACGGCATCCCCGCGGTGGTGCTTAAGACGTGCGCCCCTGAGTTGACCCCCGTATTAACGCGCCTTTACCGTCTCTCCTATTCGACCAACAGGGTTCCATCTTCGTGGAAGGTTGCTCATGTCCACCCGATCCCTAAAAAGGGTGACCGGTCGGACCCGTCAAATTACAGGCCTATCGCGATAACGTCCCTGCTATCTAAGGTGATGGAGCGAGTCGTCAACACACGGCTCCTACAGTACCTCGAGGAGCACCAGCTGATTAGCGACCGACAGTACGGTTTCCGTCACGGTCGCTCAGCTGGTGATCTTCTTGTGTACTTGACACACCGATGGGCAGAAGCCTTAGATAGCGGGGGAGAGGCTCTAGCTGTGTGCCTCGATATCGCGAAGGCGTTTGATAGGGTCTGGCATAGAGCCCTTCTATCGAAGCTACCATCATATGGAATCCCCGAGGGACTCTGCGAGTGGATCGCCAGTTTTTTAGATGGGAGGAGCATCAAAGTCGTCGTCGACGGTGCATGCTCCCAAGGAAGGCCCATCAATGCTGGTGTTCCACAAGGCTCGGTGCTCTCCCCAACGCTGTTCATTCTGCATATCAATGACATGTTGTCTATAGATAGCATGCATTGCTATGCAGATGACAGCACGGGTGATGCGCGGTATACCGGCCACCAGAACATCCCTCGGGTCACTGTACAGGAGAAACGGTCAATACTTGTGTCTGAAGTCGAGGCATCTCTAGGGCGAGCCTCCGAATGGGGTGTGAAGAACTTAGTTCAATTCAACCCCTCGAAGACACAAGTATGCGCGTTCACTGCGAAGAAGGACGCATTTGTTATGGCGCCTCAGTTTGAAGGAGTATCTCTCCCGTTGTCCGAAAGTATTGGGATCCTCGGCGTTAATATCTCGAGCAAAGTCCAGTTTGGGAGTCATTTGGAGGACAAAGCCAAATTGGCGAGCAAAAAACTGGGTGTCCTGAACAGGGCGAAGCAGTACTTCAAACCTAAACAGCGGCTTGTGCTGTACAAAGCACAGGTTCGGCCGCATTTGGAGTACTGCTCTCACCTCTGGGCGGGAGCTCCCAAGTACCAGCTCGACCCACTTGACTCCCTCCAAAGGCGGGCTGTTCGAATCGTCGATGATCCCAATCTGACGGACAACTTGGAATCGTTAGGGCAACGGAGAGACTTTGGGTCACTCTGCGTGCTCTATCGATTGTTCCATGGGGAGTGCTCCGACGAACTTCTTGATTTGGTGCCATCGTCGCCTTTTTATCATCGCACCACTCGTACAAAAACAGCCATGGTGTCGGCGAACGAAGCTTACCAATACCATATATAAGATAACATATACAAGCCAATATATATACCCAAGCCAATATATAAACTAATATGCCAATATATAAGTATATACAAGATAACATTCCCTATTAATTTATGGATTGGCATCTTGGAAACGACATGGGTAAAAATTTATACATTGTACTAACTTTCTTAATTTCAAGATAGAGTAACCCGTTGTATTTTTTACCGACCTTGGGATTGAACCCAAAATCTATTGTGCAGACGTATACACCATCAAGGCAGGCATTTTGAATCTCAACACAATGTATAAAATTTCGGTATATCCGCTTGAGTATATAAAGTTTAAACGTAAACTTACAGCAGGCGGTCTCCTCATCAGCATTATCTTCACAATCCTTCTTCCCGTCACAGAGTTGCGACCTGGCTATGCACTTGTGTGTGCCTCCTGGCCCCCCCTTGGGGCAGAGGTACTTGTTATCAGGGCAGGCTATCGCCGTGCAGTTGGCTTCGTCTGTACCGTCCGCGCAGTCTTTGTATCCGTCGCAGTGGTAAGTGGCTGGGATGCAGAGCGCGTTACCACAACGGAACTGACCGATATGGCATGGGGGGAAGCCTGTCAATAAACAAGGAAAAGGTGAGAAAAGTTTCGAATTTGCAGAAACAATTTATAGCTATTTGTAAGACCTAATCATATTAATATGGTGCGAGCAAAAACCTTTTTCTCGGTTTTGTGGTGGTCAAAATTGATTGCGTCCTTTTTTTAAAAAATTAATAATAACTACCTTGTTTTTATAAAGTTTATTGTAAATCCTAAATGTGAAATTAAGGTAGTTGAAATTTTTATTTTGCATTAGATCAGTTAGTGTGGATTATGGCCTTTGAAAAGAAACTCAAGATGTAGAAAGTCTCTTACTACAATGTGCTTCATCGGAGTTGTCCCCGCAGTCGTCCTTGTGGTCACACTTGACCGCCGCGTCCACGCACTTGTTCCCGCTGGTACACCGGAACTGATCCAGTCGACAGGCCAGCGGCTGGCCTGGACAGTCCTGCTCGTCGCGACCTGTTCTACAGTCTAAATATCTGGAACACAGAGTGGATCTTGCTTAAAATTAAATAGAAAAAGAAATACCCTAAAAATTAAATTTATGGTGGTTTAGACAATCCCATGATGGCAAAAAATCAACAGAAGGCAGAGATGTATGACAGCCACATTTCGCCAGCTTTGTTGGGAATTGGTTTAAAAAATATAGAAGAAAAAGAATAAAGAGTACAATTACAATTTACTGACGGTATTTTGACATTGCAAATTGATAAAAAATAGGTATTTATATTTACTAGTCAAAACAAGGTACATACATACCTCTAAAGTATTTAAAAGTTCGTAATTTCTTAAAAAAAAAATGGACTATTTGCATGACTGCAGGAATAGAGATCGTTTTCTTAATTTTTCCTTTGGGAGGGTACATGTAGAGAATAGTTTGTTTGGACTTACCCATCACATTTTTTTTCTTTAGGTATACAGGGTCCCTGGGTGGAGATCTTCCCGTGACCCGCTCCTTCCAGTCCACACTGAAAGTCGTCTGTTTGGCACTTACGGTATGCTGCAACAAACAAATAATCTTATATTAATATCATTACAAAATACAAGCTTGATAGTACAGGTGCACCTCACCATTGCAACTGTGACGTGACGCACAAGATTTAAAGGTAAAATTGGAAAATCGGACATGTTACGTTTGGTAAATAAGAGAAGTTGTCTATAAAAATGTAGACACTAAGTAATTTGTAGAAAATTATTAAAAAATTGCAGTCGAAAGATGCCGATGTGAAATGGAATTGTTCTTCAAAAACCTTCCAAATTTTATGTAAAGACATGTGGAAAGTTGTTTTTGTATAAATATCTAATAAGTAAACAAAATTTTCTATTCGTCACATCTGGATTAGCAAGAAGAATACCTGTTTGTCACGAAAACATGTTCTAAACAATGTTTATGCTCTTATGCCTACAACTAATCCAATCCAGACTATGAGATCGGTAATGAGATGCAAAAACGGTTCAGGTTTTACGACAAAACGTACCTCGACCCGCCTTTACAGAGTTAATGCGATTTTCATATAAAGTTATGTAAAAATTCGCCTATAGAGAGCGCCTTTGAGCGGAGAAGTGGCCCCACACCGCGCCAAAGCCGATACTGTTTTTAAGAGACTCTTTTATACGACCTAAGCCTTTTAAACAGCTTTTTAATACGAAAATAAATGTAGCGGAATTTGTTAGTGTTGTAAGTTGTTTTGAAACTTATTTTCTGAGGATATTTTTCCGTAATGGCCATTGAATGTACTACCCATACAGCCAAACCCAAGAGCTTTTGATATGAAAGTTTATAAATGGGATAAATATAGTAACTTATGATATGACACTCTTAGGTCTTTGAACTATTCCTAAGCAAAAAATCTCGTTGATTCATTGCTTTTTCGGTCATAGTCACGCGTTTTTCTCCAAAGGAGTGTAAGCCGAAGTGATGCATGTTAGCTATATGAGATAGAAGGAGAATCGTCTATTGCCATTAACTGTGCCCATTTCCAAACTTCGAGATTATAATCAGATTTCCATAACATGATGAAAACCCAATACCGTTGATATGATGCCTGAAGCGAGAATCGAACTCCAGACCCTTTTTTCCGCAGCATTCGCATTCACTACCGCTGTCCTATAAATGCAGTGTATTCTGAAGTTTTATTGCAAAGTGAAAAAAAAAGCATAAACACCGGCTGTATAGAATTTTCTTTATTTGGGCCGAAATGTATGTAGAATTCTTGTAAACAAATCACTGCCAAATTGTGTTTTAAGATTTATGGAACTTCTTATTATACATACATTGCAGTTTATCACGAACTAACCACAGTAAGAATGTATTTATAAAAAGATAGTGTTATTTATATAATGATTTGATTACTTCCAACTCGAATGTGGATTTGGATATATTTCACCTTTCTCTCTCTAAATTTAAGAGTAGTATAAAAACAACTTTGTCCCTTAAAAAACTTGTCTAAAAAAAAAAAAAAAGTAGTATGTTTGTGTGTGTATTTTGTATAAGTTTATATTTGTCTAAAGTAATTTGAGGAAACTGTCTTGGATTAAGTTAATTTTAAGTGTCATATTTAATAACCACGAATGTATCTGTTTGTTTCCCAAATAAAGTAAAATAAAAATAATATGTACATATAGATCACGCCTCTTTTTTCAACAGAGGGGTAGGCAGAGACTATTTCCTTCCACTTGCTAAGATTGTGACATACATCTTTAGTTTCTTCAACATTTATTAGTCTTTTCATGCATTCATAATAAACATTAATAGTGTGTCAAAATAAATGTTGTTTTTGTATATTCTACTTATAGTTAATTAGGTAAGATAATAATATGTATAAAATGTTAAGCTAAAACAGTAAAGCCGGTGTTATTAACACAGCGCAGACACAAAGAGATGCACACAAATGCACGTGTCCATATTGTAATATAAATTGTGTAGCTCCGAGCTTAGTTCTCTTTACAATTGTGTGAATCAGATAATATTTACAGTTGCTTGGCTTTTGAATACAATGTTAATTATATTTTGCCTAGTCTAATGTTCGGTGTACGTCTGCTTAACGGCTGTAGGTTCGATTCTCATTTAAGACAAATATTTGTGTGTCCAAATAGTTGTACTGAGTCGTGACGTGTTTTTTGGCATTAGGTACATGTTTTTGTATGAACAATAAAATTTACCTCTGTGTCTATTATATCGATTAAATTGATTTTAGTCTTTTCGTAATTGTATGATGGACCATAAATTTTTTTTTTCAGTGAATTATAATAATGTCAATAGCCACCCCAATCAATGACGTCAATATTACAAAACCGACAAGTTGTTTTGTTTATTTGAACGCACTAATCTCGGGAAGTAACCGTTTGATTTCAAAAATTCTTTACACGTTTGCCTGATTGTTGCAGAAGGTTTGAAGCTATATAACATCACGCCACAACCCAAAGGAGTTGAGCAGTGACGGATAATGTGAGTGAAACTGCGAGACACAACTATATGTAAATAAAACGGACCGTTAACCAGAAAGGTCAGTCCCACGTACATAATATAAACATTAACGAGATATTAAGGAGGTGTGGGCCACGACATTAATATTAAGTGTCATTACTTCAAGACAGATGTGCCCGTTCGGTCATGTATCTGTGTGACATGTGACAAGTACTGACACGGAATATCGTAAATAAACATAACGATGTTTTTGGTGGTGGCTGGCAAGTGCTGGATGAGAGTAATCGTATAATAGTTGTACAGCAACAGCGAAGACTATAATTGGGGTCATAAAAACATATTTAAGAGGAAATTGCCATTTAAAAATTAATAATAAATACTTAGTAATTTCCTGTCTACTATTATTGAGGCTAAATATCCGTCTTATTAGTAGTATTCGAGACATTAATCGATTTGTTCTCACCTCATACCACTCGATAAATGATACTTCTCACGACTATTAACAACATAAACCTGATTTATATACTTAAAACTTATTATTATTACATAGGTTTCTTTGATCATCATGTCCAATCATCATTTTCATTAATTCATCAGCAACCCATTAAGTCCCAGTGCTGGGCTCGGGTCTCCTCTCCTCTAACTAGAGAGCTGAGAGGGTTTAGGCCATAATCCACACACGCTGGCCTAGTGCGGGTTGGTGGATCAGACATACTCATAGAATTTCTTCTAGGGTATGTGGGTTTCCTCACGATGTTTTCCTTCACCGTTAGCACATGGTAAGTCATTGACTAGTACATATAAATTCCACAAAGTGAAATCCACATTGGTACTGCCGGTCGGGATCGAACTCGGACCGCGTGATTTGCACGCCGGTCTTTTATCCAATCATGTCATGTCCAATCATGTTATAAAATTCAAATAAATAAATTATTACAATAAAACAGTTCTTATAAGTACTGATATTTCAAAGATCAATGACCTTAGTGGTAGATGCTTGCTCATCACAGACGCAGTAATCCTTCGCCTCGATGCGAGGACACGGTCTCAGAAAGCTGCCATATTGGGACGCAACTCACCCAGATTGACTCCACGGTAAGTAACACAGCTTAAATTAAAACAGCTAGATCATTTTGCACACAACACCACAGAATCTGTCTACATATAGAGGTCCAGGTGTTTTTATATATTCTGTTTGGGATGTCTATAGCTATTATAAACTGTGTTTGATTGGTACAGATTACAATATGGATAAAAGTTTTCTATTTTCTGAAATATAGCAGTTACCCTGGACAATATTTTACAAAATGTTATGATGGGTAATATTCAGGTACCAAGAGTATGTATGGTTATGATTATTTGCACAAAAATTTTTATATAAAAATATATTGATATAGCTCTAGGATAAGAAGCAAACCTCTATAATATGTATAATTACGTATATAAGGCGTGCAAGCTGTTCTTTCTGAAAATGTGTAGACTTCTTACATTCTTACATTCGTTGCCTCTAAAATATAAGGCACATTGTGTGGAAAAACTAGCACCATCTGGCGGATTTGAAACGATACTACATCAAATGTGATTTCGTGTTCTTACAAGGTGATTTTAGAATGGAAATCTTTGAAAAAACTTTAAAAAGACGGATCTGAACATCTCAAAGAAGTAAAAGAACCCACAATTAAATAGTACTAGTGCCGTTGTGGGTCCAATACTCATACAAAATAAATGTAGAAGAACTCATAAGCTAACAAATAACATTCAGCACAAATAGACGAAATAAAAGACAGAATGTACTATTCTTGGTCTATTAAAAGTTGTACATCATGGAACTAACTTAGCCGCATACTTCCATCTTAAAATATGACGATTTAACTTTGTTAAGTTTCCCACAGGTGATATTATTATCTTCAGTAAATATTATTGTGAAAGCAGTATAAAATTGTTTCCTTACATGATATTCAGAAGTTAATTATTTTTATTCATTTAGACCACACTCTTGATACTTATGAACGTCATAGAAAGCCAAAAAGGTGTCAGCAAATTTTTCTAAAGACAGTTCGCTGACAAGGTTTAGCCTGAGTAGCTGGCAAGAAACTCAGGCTCTTCTTCTTATTTGATTTTTCTAATACTAATCGACATTACCCACTGGGTAATAAATTTCAAACAATAAACGTCCCACTGCTGGGCATAAGTCTCCGTCAAAGATTTTGGAGGCAATTATATAATTTAACTACATATTACGTTTAGTCAAAAAGCAACGCGTAAAAGATGTAGGTAATTTATACTATGTATTAGTAGGAAAGAGCTCGCAATATTCGTGAATGAATTCTCAATTTTCCCCTAAATGGTGTAATTATCATGAAAGTGGAAGTTTGTCCAAAGGCAGCCGCACTAGTGCACCACTTCGCTTTTAAAACTTCATCTGAAGTGAGGCCATAAAGGGAAGGAGGGAATAAAGGCCATTGTGTTAGTGTTGCCAGGATACGGAGCCCACCTAGGTTCTAGATTCTTACCTAAGGTAAGTAAATACAGGCTGTATATTAATTAAAACTACTCAGTTACTCTTAGATTACAGTATAACAAGGTAGGTAGTAGTTTGAAGAAAAATAATAAAAATGTAGTACTTGAAAATACAATACTAATATACCTTTAAAAATATTGTGTTTGGATTTAAAATAAATAGTTATTAAAAATTAATCCTTCGTATTATTTTACAAACCTTATTATATATTTCAGTGTCTAGGAGTTTCCATAGTCTATAATGGATAAGAAATATGGCGGCGGCGTTAGAAATTATATATTTGCATTAAATCAAAACCAATGACATCATATTTATTCAAAAATGATTCGAAGATCTTCCTTCATCCTTGCCTCAATATTAATTACTTAACTGTTTACAATTTCCTCTTAGATATCGGAGCATCATCAAAAAACTTGTCTAACAAGAGATTTACATGAGAACAGGAACATCAGAGATACGAACGCCAAACAAAAACGCCAATTTCCACACCATTAAAACTTGCCCACTTGTTGTGACTTTCTACACTAGCGACCAATTGGTGAGAGCCTCAGGCTTCACCCTCCTACCCCCTAATGGTCCGTATTACTTCAGTAACGGAAGGGGTGGGAGGTCTAGCCAAATTGGCCGTTGTACAAGTTGAGTTCTCTTTTAAAAGAAATAGGGCGGTATATTTCGGTGCCAATGTTTATTTAAGTGTAGCTCGGTAATAGGCGGGTGAGAATGCGAATGGAAATATTTTTGCAAGTGGGTTCAGAGAGGTAGAAATATGCAGCTTTGGGAACAGGTGTACTGACTGTGGAACAGGGTAAATAGTCCTCACACCTCAATGACGACGGGACACTCTTTAATTCTCTTGACATGTCTGGCATGCTAACAGACTTGCTTTTATTGCGGTACCTCTTACTAACCTTGTAGATTTCATTTTAAAATACATTTTGACAAGCTTGCTAAGTAAGTATTTAGAATCAAAATAAGTAAAGAAGAAATTTCAACCATTTCTTCATCCGTGTTAATCTATCTGTGTACCTTTCAACCGTTCTCGGGTTCAGTAAAAAAGATCCATCCATACATCCATCCTAACATTCGCAATTACAATATTAGTAAGATGCATATTATACAACAAAGCAACATATTTGTTCACATTTCACTTGAAACTACTAAAATTCTAGAACACTTATTTTATTTTATTACCAATTACGCATTTCTGCTCATACTTATACCGTAATCTGTATAATCTCAAATTGGTTAATAGCTAAACTGATCGCACTAAATAAAGTGATAGAACTTGAAACATATATACATAAACATATATACCCTACAAATCAAAGTTCTAAATAAGTTATATACCTATTCAAATAAAAAACAAAGTCAATAAAAAATCTATTTATTTCGTGTTTTATTGTCTTTGTAATTGACTGTATAAGATAATTAATCTTGAACACAGCTCAGAACAGATATAGATAACCGTATAATCCTTCAGCCGATGTATACCAAACATAGCAATTTAGTGTTCTAATACTATTGACCAGAGTAAAGCAACTTAGTTCAGAGACAATTAATATCTACTAAATCTATGTATCTAGGGCTTAACGGATTGATTCAATAGTCTATATCGATTAACACTTTATTAGACTAGGTAGATACATAATGTAATTAGGTAAACCTCACCATTAGCGATAATTACTGAAAAAAAGAAGGCCAGAATTGTAATTCTCACGAGGACATAATAATCTCTGATTATACTAATCTACACTAAAATTATAAAGAGGAAAGATTTGTATTTTTGTATGTACCTTGTACTTAAAACCTACGGGACCGATTTCAAAAATTCATTTGCCATTAGAAAGCTACATTATCACTGAGTAACATACGCTATATAACAACGCTACGGCCAATAGGAGCTAAGCAGTGGCCAAATAAAGAAAGACGGGAGCGAAGCCTTTCTTAACCTTTTAACAGTGGGAGACCATTTAACTAATATATAAAATAAATAATAATAAATTCAATTATTGATTGAACCCAGTAGTGTTCAGAGTATAATCCCAGCGGCCCAGTCAGTGCCTTCGCTTCGCGGACCACTTTTGTTACCCTCAGGGACCATCAGTGGTCCGCGGTCCATAGGTTAAGAACCACTGATAGAGTCCGAATTGAAAAAATCTTTAGCCCATTTATCGAGAAAGATATCACGCTATTTCCAATAATAGAAGGTCAGTTGTGACCAAACACAGATCCTCGGGAGTAAAACCCGCGCGACTGCTAGTTTAATTACGGTATTATAAGATATGCTTGTTTCATCTATTTCCTTGACAATAGCATCTATATGCCGAGGTCTCACGAGTCTGCAGTGTAAGAGGCTTACTACCGTTTCCATTTGTGGAATACTAAATGATACAGTGAACTCAATATAGATACGATTCTTGAAAGTATAAGTTTAATCTATACCAATATTATAAAGCTTTGTTTGTTTGAACGCGCTAATTTTAGGAAGTACTGATGAGATTTGGAAAATTTTACCAATTTTTTTTTTTTAGTGTTAGATAGCCCACTTATCGATACGGCGCAGTCACGCTATAGCCAATAGGAGCTGAGTAGTGGCCAAATAAAGAACGACGGAACCAAAGTCCCGCACGACCAAAGTCGCGACTACATCCATCGCCGTGCTGGGTGACGTGGGTTCGATTCCCACTCGAGACAAATATTTGTGTGATTCATAGATATTTGTTTCTAGTCTGGGTGTACTTTGTGTTCGTTAGTTTCATGTTTGTAAAGCTCCCCGCGACAAAGGGCTTGTTCCCTAGTGCGGGCGTTGTCTTTTTAAAGTAGATAAAGTAGATTATAAATCTGAACAGTTTGTTTGTTGGTGAACGCGTTAATTTCAGAAACTACGGGTCCGATTTGGAAAATTGTTTTAATTTTGGATAAACCAATTGTCGCGTAAGGTTATAGGCTATATAACATCACGCTATGTGGCTAATAGGATCTGAGCAGTGGCCAAATAATTTTACTATGAGACAGGTAACAACAACTTTTCTAATCTATAATATCAACGTCGACATGCATTCAACGAGTGGTCCCTTATGTCACCGGTCCGGTCCGGGCCACCGCCGGCCCGGGTTATCCTAAACTAGTCCTAACTTTTAATACGTTCCGGACCGTATCCGCGCCGTACAGTGTTGCCAGATTTATCGCCAAGTTTATTTATTGACTGGCAATTTAAGTAATTTATGTATGTACTTCAATATTTAGAGGACGGTTTTTAAATGTAAGTAGAATTTAACCTTATACCTAACATCAACGATTTAATATACAACGATATAAAGTGCTTCACATTACACAGTCGCAGTATTGGCCAGTTTATTATTGGCCTGTATAACCCATGAAAATACATAGCCGGGATGCAAAACACCATGATCCAATACAAAGTGCATCTATGCATCATTCATTAAAATCTATTCAGTGTTTTTTTGAAAGAGTAACAAAATGGATATTTGTTACTCTTTCAAAACAACACTCACCGCAACACATCAACGCTCACAAACTTACGCATTTATAATAGTAAAAGAATTGCTTTAATTAGACTGGCCTGTTGGTCTAGTGGTTAGTGACCCTGACTGCTACGCCGGAGGTCGTGGGTTCGATCCCCACCCAGGACAAATCTTTGTGTGATAAGCATGAAGGTTTGTTCTGTGTCTGGGTGTAATTTATCTATAATATGTAAATATAATAATAATATAAAAAATAAAAAAATAAATATTTATATTATATTATATCAGTTGTTTAGTACCCATTACACAAGCAAATATAATTGCTTAATTTGGGACTAGATGGCGCTGTGTGAATGTGGTAGAATATTATTATTATTATATTATTATTTAATATCCCCATTATCTAAATTAATTAGAACTTAGCACACATTAAAAAACTAAAGGTCGTTTCGAAATAAAACTTCTATAACGACTACTAAACCGAAATGTCCTCCTATTTTTATATATAGTGTTCTAAACTAACGTGATTCAATTATCTAAAGATTTTAATCAGAAAATTTAGTGGTTACTTACTTCTAGGACTCTATCTCGTGTATCGTAAGCTACTACCTATTTCATTTGTGAAGATTTAATTTAAATTCACTTCGACATTTTATTTTCTGAATTAAATATCATCATAAATTAATTCAGCAAATAAAATGCACATCAGAATTTGGTCTTACTTTTCATATATAACTTCTACTAACATCATATAATACACTTATAAGTAATTACTTCTAGGGTATGTTGGATTTCTCACGATGTTTTTCTTCACCGTCAACAGATGGTAAGCTAAATTCACTCATCATCATCATCATCAGCAACCCATTGATATCCCACCCACTACTGGGCTCGGGTCTCCTCTCCTCTATCTAGAGAGCTGAGAGGGTTTAGGTCATAATCCACACACGCTGGCCTAGTGGTGGTTGGTGGATCAGACATAGGTACACTTAGAATTTATTCTAGGGTATGTGGGTTTCTTCACAATGTTTTCCTTCACCGTTAGCAGATGGTAAGTCACTTGACTAGTACATATAAATTTCACAAAGTGCAATCCACATTGGTAATGTCGGTCGGAATCGAACTCGGACTGCATGATTTGCATGCCGGTCATGTATCTATTCGGCCACCATCGCTTCTAAATTTCGAGATAATCACATATGTGTAACCACTTGTCAGACTATCTCACACCCTCTTGACGAGTTGGGACATAGATTCTGGCTAGTCCTTCGTCAAACCAGCTCGCCTGCAATTATTGGGCATATAGGTCTCTGAATAGTCTTCATAATTGAATCTGTTCTCAGATACTGAACGAATTAATAAGGTTGACTAGTTCTCTAACTGCTTTACATAGGTAAGTGAGTTAAGGCTTTATGTAGTTAAGCGATAGCGCTGAACTACATAAAGCCTTAACTCACTTACGATCTGGCAATTCAATATCAGTCTTTATTAATTAAGTAAGAAAGGCGTTTAAAGTTTGAGAATTTTGTTGTTTAACTATGTAAATAGGAATAGTATTGGAAGTAATACAATTATCTACATTCTTTAGTGAGAAAGTATTTTGTTTAGTCAATTTATTAAATTCCTTTTTTGAGTAACTATAACACGAAGAATTTGATATAGAAATCTAGTCTGGATCCAAATTAAATTTGTGCTTATACGTGCTAAAAATGTTGCCGAGAGAGACACACCATCCTTGTGTCCAGTCGTGTGAAACAATTGAATGAATAGCGATTAACAGCTGTGTTGTCGAGCGAATGTAGATGGTATTGGCAGCGGACGTGTCTGTGCTGTGCGTAACTAATCATATTGTGATTATTAATTTTTTATCTTTTATCCGCAGCTTTTTTTCTGTCTTGAAAGTACAGTCTTATATCAATTGTTATCAAAACTCACTCAAGTGATAACTGTCTTACATAAGGTAGACATTTGTTTTCAACCCAATATCAAAAATGTTATGAAAACTACCATATTAAATAAATCCAGCTTCATTTGCGTTTGAGAGTGAAAATATCACCAACGATGCCCTTCTATGGACTGACGCTAGCCAATCGCTGCTTTAATCTCGATAATTGTAACTAATTTGATGCAAATCACATGAAATGGCGGAACTATTTCAGACTCTTAAAATACTAATAAAATAAAGGTGTGTACTCACTGCAGTCTGCCTCATCGGTGCCGTCGACACAGTCGACCTGCATGTCGCAGCGGTAGTGAGGCGGTATGCAGTACGTTTTGTTCCATACGTACTGCCCGCATGTTAGCTGGCCTGCCTCGCATTCTGGCGGCGCTGTGGGAAAAGAATGATGGAGTTAGTATAATGGTACCATAGTTGAGACTTGATAGGGACCTCGTTCTGCTATAGACAGTCAATACATGGTATATTAGGTAGTGTTGTGTTATGGTGAGTTATTTACAATTTCTTATAATAATAATATTAATAATATTCTACCACACTCACACAGTGCCATCTAGTCCCAAATTAAGCAATTATATTTGCTTGTTTTATGGGTACTAAACAACTGATATACTACTTAAATACATTTTTTTTTTGTAAATACATACATATTATAGATAAAATTACACCCAGACACAGAACAAACCTTCATGCTCATCACAGAAAGATTTGTCCTGGGTGGGGATCGAACCCACGCCCTCTGGCTTAGCAGTCAGGGTCACTAACCACTAGACCAACAGGCCAGTCAGTCTTATTCTACACTACTTAATGAAAATGGATACATTCAGTGAAAATGAGTCCATTTTCCACTTCAATATATTATAATTAGAAGTACAACATATTAATAATTGCTACTACTTAGAATAATTAATTAAAATATTGCTAATAATAATTTTATAATTTACATGCAAAATATTAATCAATAACGTTAAAGGAAAATCCTTACTTTTTTAAAATTACTGTTGACATACAAAATTCAGTACATCGATTCACGTATTCAAATTTATCAAACTAAACGATTCTCGTCTTTAAGCCGTACAAAGGTAACAATCACGGAATCAATCCAGTCATTAGTACAAAGAAGGTTGGAGTCGCAATCAGCGTCGGCCATCAATCAGCGAGGCGAGGTGAGAGCTCTCGAGGCGCTCGCCCGCCGTGCGCCGTGCGCCTCGGCGCGCACCAAATGTGTACCACGCTTATAATTAAGCTTACGTGGAAATCAAATTGACTAGCGATTGCTCAAATTGTTAAGGATGAAAATTGAGGAATTGAGGATGCATATATGTGGAGATAAAGAAATAAGAAAAATATTATATGTCAAGTGCGAGTCGGACTCGCGCACTGAGGGTTCCGTACAAGCATGCCATTTTTTTTTAAACATTTTTTCCATTTTTTTATTCAAAATCTCGCAAAGTAAATAAAAACGTCAGTCTCGCTTAAACTTTGGATACGAGACCAGACATATCGTTAATATATAACGATATGTCTGGTTATATACATATATTAAAATATTATTATTATTTCATGATTCTTGGTCAACGGAACAGACGCACAGACGGACGGACAATGGAGTGTTCCTATAAGAATTCCGTTTTTTCCTTTAGGTACAGAACCCTAAAAAGTAGCCTATGTGCAATTCCAGACTATAATCTATTTATGTGCCATATTCACACCGATCCTTTCAGCCGTTCTGACGTGATTCAGTTATAAACATACATCCATCTTAACTTTCACATTATCAGTAGGATAAAGTAATTATATCCTACAAAGTTAATTATGTAGTTACCACAAAATGATTTGGGCGACAATCAAATTAGAATGTGAATAGTTGATGTGTGTTGCACAAGCTGACGTCACTGTGCACCGTGTGACGTCATCATGCTTAGCTCCCTAAGCCCACAAGATTAAGCCTAATACTGGCTAAAACTGGTAACAAAATTAATCAAGCTGTAAGCGTGGGAGTTTTTTTTTGTTTATAAGTATGCGTGTGGATTATCAAATGAAATACAGTTTTGGAGTAACAACAGTTTATTGGCCAGACAGGCGATTTGATACAAGAGGCAAACAATGCCTGTCTCATACAGTACAATATAGCGTAGACTCACATTACATCTATACTAATATTATAAAGCTGAAGAGTTTATTTGAACGCTAAGATGTCAGAAACTTCTAACTGGTAATTAAAAAAAATATTTCAATGTTGGATAGCCATGTATCGAAGAAGATTTAAGCCTATAGTCACGCTACGGCCAATAGAAGTAGAGCAGTGGCCAGGTACCTTTTAGTAGCTTTTGTTTGCGACTCTGTTTGTAATATATGTAGATTAAAATCATTAACGTCGTAATCGTTTCAGTGGTTTAGACGTTGAAGCGTGACAGATAAAGATACTTTTTTTTTTACCACGACGGTGGCAAACAGACGTATGGTCCGCCTGATGGTAAGCAGTTACCGTAGCCGTTGCTGTTGCTTTCTTATTAGTCTCATACTACACTAGCGAAATCGAGCATACGGAACACCGGAATCTAGGCAAAAAGCAAATACAAACAATTCAAATTATCTTTGATCTATAATTTTTTTTTGTTAGGTATGCTCCTACTGCTTTTGTATTGTATTAGTATGAATGAAACGAAAGTGTAAGTTATAATTAACGTATTTATTACTAACTAACATTTGATCGTACATAAATAGAGGGGTTAAATTACTAGTTCGTAGAAACAGAGGATATTGTATCGTAGATGCTCTACGACGTTTGCTACGCGTCTACGAGAGCTACGGCATCATTATATCGGGTGTTCCACGTAGCGCTTTTCGTAGCATCTATTGTGTCTTTGAAACACGACGTCAGCTTAGCCGAGGAGTACTAGATATTATGTTATGTGTTGTTTATGTATTTAGCTTCTGTCAGTCAGTTTAGAAAAATATTTATTTTATTAGTACCTTTTCTCCATATTCATTCACAAAGAAACTAGGTATCAGCTCTGGTTAGCTACTTTTATTGTGTAGCAGTTAGTCGATTCGAATCCGGTGGGAAATCTAGGGATGGTTTAAAAATTGCACACCCATTATGCAACTGTGCGAGGCTCGGGTAAAACTTGTTATAATGCTCGTAGTCTGTTTTAGTAACTTTTAAACTTTCGTTTTGTATCTATTTGGATCACGCCGGTTTTCCAACCGCAGTGGGCAAGCCACATAACTTGCAGAACTGATGGCCGATAGAAAATAAATTACGATTTTGAAGTCGGCTTGATTTTTTTAAATAATTTTTAACAATTAAAAATTAATTTAAAATGAAAGTGGAATATTTAAATATCGGACATACGTTTATAGTTCATACAAAAAATTTTTTTTGGTTGGATAATTTTTATTTATTTATTAAGATGCACAAAACACATTACAATCGTAAATACAGTAAAATATTAAAAACAGAAGAATACAGAGCTGGATTGCAAAGTAAATATATGTGCATACAGTGACAATATCTTCTTCTTATCGTGTCGACAGCAAATCCTCTTAAATTGTATCAGCCCAAAATTTAGCCACGGCCATATATATGATACAATATTATTTATATTACTTAGTGCTATGTACATATTAAATTATCTAGAAGGACTGTCTTGACGTTACAATATTTTATAAATTAATCTTTATGCAGGATGTCTTTCAATGTTGTCATGAATTTATTAAAGTTATCATCAAATATATCAATAACTGCATTATTGTCTCTAGCCAAATCATTGTATTGACGAGCCATCCTTGTCAGTGGGTTCTTGTCAATTAGTATCGAGTGTGTTCACTTCATGTCTCTGATTGATTGCGTCACAACAATTATCTCGTATTCGTACATTTATTACTGCGTGAGTGGCATCGCCGCGTCATCAGTGCCAATTATTGTCATCGTTCTGTACACAGAAATGTGTTACATGCTCCATTAGGTTTCAGAAACACCTACCAAATGGACCACCAGTATTTTGGTTAATGCTTTTAAAGAGTTTTTTTTTAAACACTTGTATGTTATTATATATATTATTATTATTATTATATATAACACACGTTTTTATAGCCTATCACTTATTGCTAATTGTTTTATTATGTAGACCAATTATGTTATTTCGAAATTATATATATGTCATATGGTTTAAAATCTAAAACAAAACTTCTGCAAACAAACTGAAGTTACTTACACTTGAAACCACTGTGTAGACTATATAAATTTTGTAGTATGTGGGAATCAAACCCAATCTACAAAATTGTATTAGTTAAATAAGTTTAGCTTTTGTTAGGTATGTATTTGGGATATATTTCTATTAGTACAATTATATTATTATTTAAAACAAATGATGTTATATTAATTAATATAGGTAGGTATTTACTTTTATGTTACAAATAATAGGTACACTCGGTTACACAGCTAAAACAACAACCTTAATCATGTCATGATATGACTGGATCGTCCCACAATAGGTGTTCATCAGAAAAATAATAAAACCTATCTCCGTTGAAGCGTTCTCACTTACAATAAGACTTCACATTGTTACAAAGGCTTGGCGTAGTGCTGACTCAACAATTCTATTCTCCTCTCTTATATCAGAAGGTTCTATTTCGTATGCAGTAATAAATAAACAGTTATCTAAACACTCGTAAATATGTGATTTATTTTAAATTGGCTGCGATACAGATCAACCTGGCCGTAAGCCATGTCTTGGCATGCCAAATGTTGGGCCACTTACTCGTGATCTGTAGTACGGCTGGCGATTACGGCTTGATACACACGTACGTACCTCTTGCCTAGTGTCGCTTTGTTAAATTAAGACTATAAACACATATTATAAATGCAAAAGTAAGGACGGTTGGCTCGGCGCGGCGTCTGAAAATTGTGTCCAGCTAGTGGCAATAGGCTCGCCTCCTATTTTATAAAATCAAAATGGCGAAATGTGGCTTTGAAACACCTCTGTGTACTCTATCGAGAAAAGGTACTATTTTATGTTAAAAATAAAAGAAGAGATATTTTCTATCGGTTACGTATGAGTCAAGTTCAAATTTGGCAACACAACACTGTCTGCAGCTGACAGATGGTATCTCATTGAAAAGGATTGACGTTCCTTATTCATTTTCTATAGCAACATCATACATTTACTTTTAAAGGTTAAGCAGAAATATAGTGAACGAGCTGTATAGATAAACCAATTTAATTCGAGTGTTTATTTAGATACGAGCATCAGGCGGGCCATACGTCTGTTTGTCACCATCGTGGTATTAAATAAAATAAAAAGTTCTTCTTTTTCTCTTTTTTTAATAAGATAACACCCACACTAGGCAACTAAGGAAGAAGCCCAGTGTCGCGGGGGGCTAACTCAAAACAAATTTATATTTCTTATTCGTAGATATAATAATAAAGTTGTATTGTGTGAGATGTGGGAATTAACCCGTTCATTACGGCGATGTTAGTGGCGACGCGACCACCTTAACCGATGCTACATTAACAGCCATTTAGTACGATTATAGTATTTTGCTGGATTTTCTATTTGTCCACTCCACAGTCAGTTGTTTTGGTGCTTGATGGAACGTCAATAAGGAGTGCAGAATGCACTGGCAGCTGACAGGATACTGAAGTGTCATGTCGGCTGGCAATGACATACTGTCGTGCAAGATACTTCTTCACACTTCACTTGAATGATGGGATCATTCATCATTGTTATAAGCAGGACAAAAAAGACATGCGCCAGCAGTGCCTTTCACATTTTGATAGTACGGCAGAGATTTTTATTCTACATGCCCTAAGTCTTCAGTTTTGAACTCGGAGTCAGAGAATTTACGATGGTAATAATTTACGGTAGTAATAGCATATCCACCTTTGTTTCTCAGACAATAAATATCGTTTTACCGTGCACCAATCACAATGCGAAGTTAGATGAATGTGAGCTGAGGTACCTCACAGGTATTATTCTGACCGACAATAGTTAACTCTTATGAGACCCGGGGGACAGCAGCGAATAGACCACACAACGAGCTGTGTGCGTTTGTACTAAACATAGCTAACGTCGATAGGAAAAGAGTTTTTGTTCAACGTTTTTGAGTTATAAAGTTGAGAATATACTTAGTATTTGATGAAGTTATTATAACTCTATGATACTAGTAAAGTAATAACCCGTTCTGACATCACAAATATAATTTCTTTTATAACATATTTGCTCGTAAAGGGTCTCTTATTTCACCAATTTCAGTGTTGTAATGTATCTCATTACGCATTAGTGCGGTAATGTAAAGTAAATTGCACGGCTTCTCATGCTCACATACTAATAATCAAGGGGCTCGTACGTAACGAACGGTACCTATTTTTTTAAATCTTAGCAAAGAGTTTTTATGTCAGAAAAGTGGTCAACATTTTATGAATAAAATTAATTAACTTTGGTAGATAAAATAATTATGATATAATTATATAAAATAAACATTTAATTCTTTAATTTAATTAATTTAGACCATAAATTACAACCATTTATCTGTACTAAAACACAAAAATATTAATTTACTTTATTAGTAATACTGGCTGTTTTTGTGTTTTTGCCTTAAAAAAAAGCGCTGATGCGCGCACATCGATAATTTGTGACAAGTAAAAATAATTCCGCGCTCTATTTCTTTTCGCTGTATTTGTTTTTTTCTAAGAAAGTCCGAATTTTATTTATTTATTCGCAAATATGTTATAAAACGTCGTATGACACACGTGCGGTTTGATAATTACAGCCTCTGCTTTCTTATAACCCTCGCCTGCGGCTCGGGCTAGCAATATCGCCTCGGCTGTAATTATCAACTTACCGCACTTATATCATAATGTACTATTACAGAAATATTGTCTTTTATAAACTGGCAAACAAGTGGACAAACAAGTACCTACAATCTGGCAAACAAGTGGAGCTTCACATGAGTGATGCCCTTGCCGACCCTTTAAAATCCCTTCCCTCCCCAATAAGCTCTGTACACCACTACTAACAACAGAAACACAACACAATGTTACTATGGCTGCGGTCTTCTAGGTCGGAGCTACTTCCTCAGGCGGGCGGCTCAGTTGAACGAGGACTGCTCTCAAGTACTTATCTATCTTTCAGCATTGAATTATATTTATGAAGCTATACGATATAATATTACATTGTATACCATAACACTTTCTTTTCCCAAGAGTAGAGAGAATACTCCTTTTTGCTTCGCCGAAGTCGGGTAAAAAAGACGCTATCTGTACGCTTAGATCTTCTAAACTATGCCAAGAATTTTGATGCAGTTTTCACCAATAGATACAGTGATTTATGAGGAAGGTTCATAGGTATAATTTTATAAAAAACATACCACGCGGACGATGCAGCGGACGGAAGTTAATTTTATTTAAAACCGATGACATTTTTTATTAAGCTAATCAACACCCTCTAAAAAAATATTTTGTTAATTATATGTATGTATGTTTGCGTACACCCTTAAATTCTTAATCTTCACAAGAAATAATTGTAAAAAAATCTATCTAAATGCGTCATCTGCCTCTACCACATACATATATAACTAAATAAACATAATATAAATTAAATGCACACTACTGCAGTATTCCCACAAAGCACCGAGTTATTTTACAGCCAAACTCCAACATAGGCTCAGTGCTTATTGTAACTGCAACTTAAACGACAGTCATCTATTGTAGGTACGATACTGCCCGACGCGCGACGTGTTCGCGTAACTAAGTTATATACGATGCATGGCTGGTGTGTACTGCGCTTAAAAATACCTTTATTTGTCTCAAAGTGCTTTAAAAGAATTATGTTGAGTTTTCCTTTGAAAATTTAATGTATTTGTAGTGGTTTGTCAATAAATGTAGCCTATTTTTTGCTTAATAAGTTTGTTTTCAACTTTCGCATTTATAATATTAGTAGTATTAGTTGGAAGAAACATGTAAGACTTTCAGCTGGGTGTAGTGGTTGTGATTGTGATGTATTTTATTAAGCACACGGTTGTGGGTTCGACCTCCAAATAAATATTATTTGAAAGGTCTGCAAATAATGATATTGTATCTTGGTGTAAATTATGTCAGGTTTTGTAAGGTCCCTTGAAACACAGAAAATTTTCTAAAATATGAGTTTTAAGGATATTTTCAAACATGAATTGACAACGAATAATATACCTTTACAAATGTTTGTCTTTTGGGATTTGAACCAGCAACCCTGTTGCGTTCAGCAGACGCAATTGCGACCACTAGACTACAGAGGCTAGGCAGCTGTATTTAAGTTCCGATAATACCAGATAATGCACACAATTAGCTGACTCTAATTTAGACGCGAATTTTGAACTCACGTCCTAACACGCAAACGTGACGAGAATTAATACAGCGCGTCAGGTGAATTATTCACAGCATAATGATTGTACTAGTAGCGTGACAGCGTGTTTGATTTGCGTGCTTGTTGCACATGTTGGATGTGAGGTATATCTAATTCACGTATCTTTTGTACCCAGAAAAAAATACTCTATCTATCTACGAATCAAGCCCGGGATTTCTGCCTACCCCTTCGGGGAAAAAGGCGTGACGTTATGCAAAAGTGAGTTTGTTAATTTATCACGCATATAGCCTGAAAAAACTACTTTAACAGCTAAAACATGAATGAAGCCAAAACCAAGTTAAACAATAGTCACGTTTTAGAATCAGTGCCGGCGTATTGCCTACTGCCCACTGCCCAGTGTCTAGAGGTAGGTACGATGGCTTACGGACGTGATAGTATGAGGGTCGCAAGTGGTCCGGGGACGTGTTAGCATACGACTGACGACGTGATAATGAAAAAAAATATTGATTAATATCAACTAGTTACTTATTAACAATTTAATAAATGTATTAGATGTTTTTTAATTTTTTTTTAAGAACATTATCTATAAATTTGCACATACCTGTTCTCATCTCTGCATCACCCAAAGGTTGGCTGGTAGAGAATGCTTTTAGTATTAAGCCCTCCTTTTGTACATTTACTTTGTATTTTGTGCAATAAAGTTTTTTAAATAAATAAATAAATTATCTTATAAAGTAATTTTAAGTAATAATATTTTATAACCAAATATCTGTGAATCACACAAATATTTGTCTCGTGTGGGGATCGAACCCACGGCAATCGGCAGAGCGATATTAGCGGCTTAAACGTCTTAGTGTCAGAGACATTTGAAATCAGTTCTTAGATGGAGAATTTCAATTGGCTCGTTGTAGTTATCATGGAAGTGCTGAACAGAACAAGAGAAGTAGGACGTCACCCCCGCTCAAACTGAGCCGCTTGGTGAAATACCTCCATCCTACAGGAGACATCGCCTTGGTAATGATGTATCCCTACGGGTGAGTAGTTAAACTACTACTAAAAACTTTTAAATTTTTATGGGGTGTTTTAACTCAATTTCCTCCTAAATACTGTACCATTATTTTTGCATTCTGAGTGCAGATTTCAATTTAATCCTGGACGTTATCGTCTTTGTTCGGCACCATTAAAAGGCCGACGATTGCATCGAACCGCCGACCCTCCCACTGTGTCACCCTCCGGGAACTACGCCATCGCACGGCCCACGGGGCGACGGCGACGGGGCCTCGTCAAGCTTTGAGCCGCGCCGCCCGTCGGAATTTTATTAAAACGATAGTGAGCTTGGACTATATTAATGAGATAACTTTAATATTTGTGGCCAATTTTTAACTACAGTCTATAATTTCGAAATGTTCATGTTAAACTTTTACAGAATATTTAAAATACTATCCGAAACCTTATAATATAGAAAATTACAACTGATTCGAATAAAAGTTAAACTTAAAACAAAAATTTCAGTTACAAAAGAAGTTATGTACTTACATAATTGTGATTTCCATAAAAAATCTAAACAGTAAGAAGTACGTGCAGAAGTTGCATTGGAAATATTACTCTAGCATGACGTCAATTAGATTTAACACAAATAATGTTAAACTAGAACAATATCATGCGTTAACACTTTTTTCTACACATTCTTTGCACATAACAACATACTTAAATGTATATGTATGTGTGGCTTTGAGGGCTTATGTGAGAAGCGAAATTATCTCTACTCGATTAAGCTTATAACTAGACAAAAAATACATCATTTTTTAAATACTGTGTTTTCTATTAACTTTATATCTTGCGTTAAATTCCATCATCTCAGCCTATTGCAGTTAGTATTTGCACTGCTGGACATAGGCCTCTCCTAACATGCGCCATAACACTCGGTCCTCCGCCTTCCGCATCCAGCCTGTCCCGGCAACCGTTTTCAGATGGTCCGTCCATCTAGCTGACTACGTTCGCCGACGGGTGGTCTCCACTCCAGGACACGCTTGCTCCATCGTGCATGCGTAAATTTTTATTTATTTATTTATTACACACATACACTATTTTTGGAGAAAAAAGTAAAAAGGAAAGAAATAATAGTAAGAAGAATAAGGCTGTCTACTCACGACACGACTGGAACTCGTCCTCTCCCTTCTCGCAGTCGCGCTGGTAGTTGCACACCCACAACGCGGGGATGCACTTGCCCTCCGGACATCGGAACATGCCGCTCGGGCATATTGTGTCGCCTAGAAAAAAGTATTAAGTTAGTTATTTGTTTACTCAACAACCAAAATTCCCACAAATTGACACAAAAAGTAATACAATTCAACACAGTCACATTATTTCTACAATACATACATATATACATTTCAAGTCGTACTCAACTTTTCCTGACTGTACGACACGATGTAAGTGCAGTGGGGCCTATTCGGAATTTCGTCATTCAATTCCGTTGATTTCGATATCGTTCTCAAACATATTATTATGACAACAATATCAGAATCGACTAGAGGTTGCACAGCACCAAACCACACTTTCCTCTGCTTCTATCGTTTTCTGTCACTTAGAACAATCATTAACTAGAGCGAGGTAGAGAGTGCATCGTCGACTCCGCCGCATGCGATCTCGTGGTCGCACTAGTTATTGCCAGTAGTAAATGACAGAAAGGGATAAAAATATAGGAAATTGCGATTCTGTGCGGCTTGGCGCGGTCACACCATAAGTCGAACATCAAAATTCGGAATAGCTCCAACCTCTTGGTAAGCGAAAGTATAATTTAATATCAGAAGTAATGTAACTGTGTTGTATACTGATAGTTTTGAAGAATATAATTAAATACCAGTTAAGTCAGTTAACCAGTTAAAAGAATGTGTAAACTCCAGTTCTATCAGGATTACATTTTAAGATCGTAAAATCATATCCAAATAAATAGAATAAATAAACCGAAATAAAACACACAAAGTATTATTATTAAGTACATACTGGGTTTGTACATATCTATGTTACATACGTTACATACATAATGACAATAATATATTTCAATTCAATAACATATTTTAACAAATTTAAATCCAGTGCTAATATATTGTCCGTTGCATTAATTAAATCATATAAGAAGAACACCAACTACAAGCTTTAAAAATAAAAAACAACACCATAACAAAACTTTTTAATTATTTACTTACAATTTGTTCTGAAAGAGGATATGTCGCATTTTTTGTTGTTCATATAACAAAATCAAAAGGCAAACGTAAAACGAGGTAAATAAAAACTGAAACATGAATAGAAATAAAAATGAAATTTTATAAAAACTTAGAGGCGCTTTACACCAGCAGCTTAGAGCAGTCGAGATCGACATTCCCTTCTCGAGAAGTCGGTGTGAACAGCTTCAAACGGACCGTATATGGCGAATGTCAATCTTATATTGAAAATGCAGATAGCAACAGCGACCGCTTAACCCGCTCCACACTATCCGTGTATGGCGTCCCTTATTCTTTTCTTTTTTTAAAAAGACAACGCCCGCACTAGGTAACAAGCCCTGTGTCGCGGGGAGCTTTACAAACATGAAACTAACGGACACAAAGTACACCCAGACTAGAAACAAATATCTATGAATCACACAAATATTTGTCTCGTGTGGGAATCGAACCCACGTCACCCAACACGGCGATGTAGTGGCGAGGCGACCACTTTAACCACTGCGCCACGGTGACAGTCAAAGACAGTATTCAGAATCATACATTCTGATAACAAATGAATTTTGTGAAAATGTCTAACTAGCATCATTCATTGTTTATGTTTGATTTCCAAACATCTTACATTAGACCCCGATATCATTCAAATGAAAATTCTTGTTTTCATTTGAATGATATCGGGGTCGATAGAGAATAAAAATATCATTTAACTAATAGGTATGTGTTTTAAAAACTTTAAAACGTCGCTGGCATTTTCAAACATTTTACTTGATAAATAATTTATAATAAGTCGACTAGACTAATCGCAAGTACGCAGCCAGCCTTACGCATAGGACGGATGGCGCGGTAATATAATCAGCTTATGTCAATTTATCGCGTTACAGGTAAAATAGAGTTACGCGGCGTGCGCACGACGTACACTGATGAACGACGAATCTGCCACAGCTGAATATTTGACACAAATACGGGATAAAAATGTTGGCAGACTTAGCTTGAAGACGTTTACCTAAACATCTTCAAGCTAAGCCTTTAGTAAGAGGAAATTTAGACCTTATGTGGATCCATATTGAGTGTATTTTGCTTTGAGATAATAAATATACAGACAAGAAGAGGTATAATTCTGTAAGCTTATTATGTTTCCTAAAAAACATTTTGATTGTGGTGAAGGTAGTCGATAAGCTAGTAGCTAGTAGTATGTAAATAATAACCATTTCCAAGTAGCGGGTTGGGATTTCATGAATGTAAAAGCTGATACCATTCAAAACTCAATAGTTCTGCTAAGAAATCCTTACTTTAAACTTTTCTTAATTAACTCTGATTTCAATTCCATGCAACATCACCCCACTCGCAAAATTCTTATAGAAGCTACAAAGATGCTATTACAGCACCTTTGATCATATAGTGGCCTTAGATCCCAACAATGTTTCCAATCACAAGACCTATTATAACGTTTACTCTATAAATTATCCCCTCAGTGATAAATCATGTCGCTCCCTTATCTCAAGTTATTAATCGCCGATAGTCGCACAAACTTCTGACAACTTGAAGATGTTCAAACTTGACTGTGGTCAAATAACTTCAAGTGGGATTGAATTAAACAACTTACAAGTTCTTGAAGGTTTTGAAGTTTTATGCGGTAAGTTTACTAAGTACTTAGTAGGCTTTAAGGTTTTATTAGCGGTGAAAAAGTTCGTTTAAGTTAATACTTCATTTTTCTTATCGGTATCAAGACGGAATCTTTATAACAGTGTTAATTATTACCACAGTATAGAAAAAGCTGTATAATGATCTTATTGCAATAACAGGATTATCTATGGAGTTCTGGAAGCTACTATAATTAATTTTATTATTAAGTATATTATTTTATTATTAAGTATATTATATTATTATTACTGTAATGATTTTTTAACAATACAGATATACTTTATAATTTTTGCTTGTCATTTTACATTCTAAAAAAAATAGCGTTACGCCTTTTAATCCTCAAAGGGGTAGAGAGGTAGCTCCTATATTTCGCTATTTTCGTTAGCCGGGCACATTTCTTAGTATAAAGACACACTAGGTACATGTTAAATAGTGTATTCTACCCTGTGTCACAGGGGACTTTAGAAACATACTATTAACAGACACAAAGTACACCCAGACTCGAAACAAATTTTGAATCACACAAATAGTTGTGATCGTAATGAATCGAACCCACGACTCTCGGCACGGCAGCGATGTTAGTTGCGAGTCGGACACTTTAACCGCTACGCCACAGTGACAGTCAAATTAGTATTATCCCTGAAGTTACTACAAATATTGGATATACATGAAAACCGAAGCTATTAATTAAAATTCAGTTACAGTTCTAGCATAATGCGGCTAATTGCACCCGCCTAGCGGGTCTTCCGTGTACTCAAATATCCAATGGCGTAGTCTAAAAGCTGCTGTTCTCGTGTAGGCACAACAACAGGCCCATTAATGAGTGCTAGTGTCGAATTTACCGCATGTATTGTGTGCCTAGCTGCCTAGCCTTGAGCTAACACATATTTCGTGCTAGCTAGCTGTTAATGTGGGTTGTTTTTGAGGTAGAACCGTTATTAGAGGATCATTTTTGTATTCATAGTAAGAAGTAGTCGCAGTGTTGGCTTTTGTCGTTTATTGTATCAAAATTCTAAGCGTTATCATAGTTAGTGTAGGAATATGTCAGCAGCTTGGCTGTGGTAAATAAGTTGACATAAAAAAAATGTATAAATTCCTGTTATATTTAAATAAAAATATTTTGGAGTATTATGTTCTTTAATCACTTCACAAAACACTTCAGCAAATCACATAAATTCAATCATCAATTTCAAATTGTATCAACAAAACTATCCCGTGACGATTTCCCCTATAATTTTCGTTATTGGTTCACTACTAACCTATTCTGCTGATCCCTTAATCTGTACACGCACGAGTACCCTAGGCTATCTAATGCCTAACCCACCAGATGGACTCGTCGAAATTAACGTGATGCATGCGTAAATACACATAATTTACTGCTCGTATAGGCTTTAGTTTATCGCCATATTCTGATACAATTGTTGTTTGAATGTGGTATTATATGTTTGCGAATATGTTAGTTTTGTTTTGGAGCAAATCGATTGATTTCTAATATATTTTATTACCTACCTAGCTTTATTTTTACTCAATTAGTAGTGTGAATTGAAAGTACTTGACTATGGTAAATAAAACGTTAGAATTTAAGTTTAATTCAAGCCATTTTTCTCTTTCTGGTTTGATAGTTTCAAGCTTGATAGTTTTTTAATTTTCCTCAGCAACTTTCATAGTAATAAATAAAGTTGAATTACAGATAGCAACAAACTAAAGTACTCAAAACAAGAAATAAAATATGAAAGCTCAATGTTTACGAGACAGAAGGTAATTAACTTCAGGGGTTGAACGTAAAGTATCTAAATTATTATGAGATTTTGCTACATTAAGAGGAAATTACATTGAGATAAGGCAGTTAAGTCTCGACCGTTTGATTGGGAGTTTGTCCAGACTAAACGGAGACTAAAAACAATCTTCTTCTTCTTGTCGAATGGGTGGCTTGGTGCAGTCCCCAAGAAGACTTCCAAGTTGACTTAACGACTACTACATTAAGTATTGACCGAGACCAAAAGTACGACGCGCCAAAAAAAAAAAATCGATTTAAATCTATTCTGTACGGCATTAACTTCGTTATATTTGACAAAGACTGTCAATATTAGTAATATTGACAGTCTTTGTCAAATTCTGTATATTAATCTATTCCGCAGTTTATATAAACATTTCCTATTATTTTTTTCATTCCGAAACAAGGCAATTTTTGGTAAATGGGAACCTACCGATAAGCTATTTTAACAAGCTCCCATTCACTATTTAAGGGAAGTACATATTTTATGAATTATACCCAATTAAAAATATTTTCAAGCTATCTCTAAGACATCATCTCCTCCCCGCTATATAATAAAGTATTTTCCTTACAAATGCTCCTCCACAATATTGTCTTACAGAGTGAATATGATACTGTTTAGTAGCTGTAAGGACACGACTCTGGGGCGGCCATATTAATCGCTAAGAGCAACCTACTTCTGTTGGGGTAGGTCCTTATGTCAAGTAGTCGTGTTATACAGAGGAGAATTATTCCTAAAATAAGATGGCTAAACAAAAAGCTGTCTTCAAATTTTGCTTTAGTGACATAAATCTGACTTCAATATTTTAATACAAAAGGTTTTCATTAAAGTTTTGTATATATATTTTCGTACTAGTTCGTACTATATATGCTTAAAAATTACCTAGTTTTTCTTCAAGAATTAATATTATATAAAAACATTCTAGGTTTCTTAAGGTTCGGCAAGGCGCTCGTGATGACCCTTGTGTTATAGGCCTACGGTAATTGCGCGACTATTTGCTACCGTCATGGTATAAAAAATATTTATCAATTTAAACTAGGTAGTTATTACAAAGTCCAGCAGTGGACTGCAATAGGCTGAAATGATGATGATGATGATGAGTTTTTACAATACAAAACTGTGTGCTAAACGCTACTCGTAAGCGACGTCACATAATTCGCACATTTAAAATGTCGCAACCATTTGGCACCTTTTACAAACTGCCAATAATTCACGCTAAATGCAAAGTCTAGATTTCACATTTGCTAAGAAGATTTTAATCGTATGAAACTGATTGATTTTAGAATCACACATCAGTATTCACATAGAATTTTGCGGCAATTATTCGACACTACTCGAAATTTTCGATTAAAAGTTGACAAAGCCAAAGTTGATAAAACAGAAGTACTTTGGAGATGACGAACACTTTCTTAAAGCTGCTATACATTGTCATAAAATAAATACTTAGAGAAGCGTCGAATTTCATACAATTTAAGCATTATATCAGCTTCGTTAGTTGTATGGAAGGGCGCTTTTGAAAATCCCTACAATATGGTATCTGGTATCAAACAGTAAGTCTCAAACAACAACGTGAAATATCCAATACGGTGAGATGCAAATCCTAGTTGGCACACGTTCGTAAAGGTGAAAGGTCGACTCAGCAATGGCGGCCAGCGGTGAAAAATGGCGCCAATCTCACGCTGTTCGCGCGCCTCGCACATTTGAATTTAGAACGTAGAAAACACCCGATTGATTTACTGCCAGTAACATTTTCTAACGGTTTCAAAAAAAGATATACATAAATCAAAATGGCATAATAAAAATGGATTACGTTCTTAATTTATGTGAATTAGCATTTGTAATTTATGAACGAAATTAACGTAAATATTGAGGGCACGGCTAGTAAATATTAGCCAAAATTACCTCCTCTTCGGTAAATTAATTATGTAAATTTAAAACATTTCCTTTGCCGCAGTACAACGAAATTTAAGTGTGAACACAATACCTTTCTTCCCTTAAGCATCATTGTAAAATAACGTGTAAAATATCGTTATTAAAACAAGACTCGGCTAACAGAGCCGTTATTGCTCTCGGGTCGGTCGAATCCAGCTTGCCTTTATACTGAATTTTGAAACAATTTGGGCCTTTTCACAACTTGAAAATTAACTTCTTTACCATCCTCCTTGTAAGAGTTGTCTTATACTTAAATGAAATTCATTGCGTTGATTTAATTTTGATTTTTTCTTCCTTTGTGGGTCTTTATTGGCGCCCAACGCGGGACTTGGAAAATTTGTTTTCAATGTTACAAGACATGAAAAATGTTATTAGAATAATTATATTTATGACGGGGGAATTCTTGGGAATTCTTTTTATAAATATATATTATCTGTAATACAGTTGTCACAAGCGTAATTTTATTTCAGTTTGAAGTAAATTATTTATATCTTTACGTCGTTTGAGGCTTTACTAATATTTAAAAGTACTTTTTAGATGCAAAAAATATTGTGTATGAAAACAGTGACCTTAAAAAACAGCTAGTAGTACCTATTTGCTAGAAAACTCTAAAGGAGGTTTATATTATAGTTTATACAGTGATCGTCTACAAACTTCCGATGAAGATGATGATGACAAGAAAACGCCGAATTTTTAATTGTGTATTTTTTAGATCTGTTTCTAAATTGAAGATAAAAAGATAATATAAAAATCAAATGCTATTCCATAATAAAAAAAGCTTCTCTCCATAGCTAGCAATTTCTATCGCAAGTATTAAGAACACACTTACGGAAGGCACCTGAAGTAATGAAAGAAGCCTGCGGCGTATGAACACGTCGGTATTTCCGGTCACGTGCTCCAAGTAATAAACAGAGTAATGTTGAACACAATTATGAAACATGAACGCTCAAATTGGTGTTTGCGAACTAGTTTATTTGCCGTTAATATATTAGCGTTGCATTTTAGTTCAGGCTATTTTTTTCTTAAAAAACAACACCCGCACTAGGGAAAAAGCCCTGTGTAACGAGAGACTTTATAAACATACAATTAACGGCACTTAAACTCGAAACATTCCACAAATATTTATCTCAAGTGGAAATCGAGTCCATGTACGGCACGGCAATGTTAGAGGCCAGTTGACCACCTTAATTGCTCCGCCACGATGACTATCAAAAAACTACTAAATAACTGCCGTGGTGTGCGTAAGATGTCCTGGGTTTCACTTCTGGGTCAGTCAAACCTCGTTTTAGATTTATTTTGCCAGAGTGTAAAAATCGCTTGCCCCCTATTAAATAACATGGCTGAAAATTTGTGGGTATATTGCACTAATGCATTTCTGTCTACGTCTTCGGGGATAAGAAGCGGATATAGGACTAGTTATTGGTCCTCGAGTCTTTAATTCGTAGGTACTTATGAATTTTGTAAGTTCAAAGATAGGCTATAATGTCTGAAAATGATATCTAGGCTAATATATATAATATAAATACAAAGCTATCAAAAAGCTACAACTCCATCATTTGTAGTCCAAGTTATCTGTCAAATGATCTGTCAGAGGAGACATCATAACGAATGATATCCACATGTTTGGTATCAGATGCTAGGGCATCAAAGCGAGTTTCAAATGAGTCGAGTCACGGATCATGTTACCTCGTAAATTCTAGTACGTACGTTGTGTACCAACATATGTACTTGGTAAAGCTATAACTGTGTCTGTTTTCATTTGTTTGTAGCTTTAATAGCTTATATCTGCTGCTCTGCCTAAAACTAAGCAATATTTTTCTCTAGGTAATAATATATACTTTGTAAGTGAATCTAACCCGTATTTAACGTTGAAATCAATTCCTTAGTTAAATAGCACTGCGAAACTGTACAATTTGCGAATATTAGCAGAGGAAGGATTATCAATCAGTGCTTCAAAAGACAAACATCTTTAACACCAACAAATCAAATTATCGAGTCGACTAGTCAGAACCGTCCACAAATTAACAGAATCGTTAATTCAATAACCAGTATCAATGTAAGTAGTGTCTATTTACCTCAAATACCGACATTTTGCCAGCTCGTTACCCACCCGGGACGTCCGCCATCTTTTATTCAACAGACCGATGAACGACTCAATGTGAACGAATGAATGGTCTCGGATTGACGAGCGAACCCTATTCATCTTACTGCTACTATAAACTTTCCGTCAACAAACATAAGGTTTATTTTTGTTACATCGAACTGTACATGTAGGGTTGTCGATTTTGATGAGAGAGAACTTGCCAATAGTTTTATTTATGTTTAAAGGAGTGTGAATGGCTTAGTTGACTTTAGATCCCGTTCTATTGCATTTGGGTAAGGCAGTAAATCAAATTTGAATTCCAGAACTCAAATGTGTGTGATATAAATCATCCAATTTGCATCTGAATATAGGATACTAGGGGTACTGGATACTGCTGAAATATCAGTTTCTGTGAATACATTTTGGGTCTTTTTGTTTGGGACAAAGTAAACTAAACTGGGAGAATGTTACGGGCTTCAAACAATGGAAACCTAAAACAAAGTAATAGAATAATAGAAAAACGGGTCATCTGACCAGTTACAGATAACACTATTGTACACAATTTTTAGATCATGAATTTTCCTTCTATAGAATAATGGATAGAATTGACATTCCCTTCCCACTCACACTGATAACCTATTTATTGAGGAAGGCTTCTGGCTATAAAGCATCATACCACGACCGATAGTACTGAAGCGGTATCGGTTGCATGGGAGAAACTAGGAGACAGCTATTACCCATACTTACAAAATAAAGTTGTTAACGATACCGAGCTAAGATAAAACGGTTTTTCAACGTTTTATGGGTAATTCTTGAGCAGTTGTTATCGCCGTGATTTTGAAGGATCGTCGTCAAAATTACACGGAACAAATGTTGATCACGTTAAACTGTTTACGAGGAGGCATCAAAGTTTTATTACGTGTTTATGTCGACTTAGACAACGTTATTGGCAAGAAAATGTTGATATACTGTGATAACGATAGCCTGACTTACCTACTGTCAGAATAAGTTATAAGTTTATTCTTTATGAAGTCAAATAATAATTTACAATTTAAATGCCGTGAACATACAGATCTTGAACGTAACACAAGAACCGCTACTTGTGCGAGCAACTGGACACCAGTACTACCCATTAGTACTCGCTCATGTTGCACCAACATTCCACAGGAATTAACAACACAGTTGTTTATTTTGTCTGTAGTTTTTAGTATGTCGTTACTACCTGATATAATGACCAGTACTCCTATAATACTGAAGAACTTCATGTCAGAAAATCCCAATAAAGTTTTTGCTTGACCCTGGAATAGGGTCAGGTCCCCTTTTCAGTCGCATAGACACCCGCAACGTCACCGAGGCAGTTAAAAATAAACCAAATGTGAAATAAATAAATCAAACCGTCTACATTCGGAAGTATCAGACCGAGAACCTTTTCTGGAAAACTTCCAATAGGAAAGGAGCAAATTTTACATCAAACCATTTATATATTGTTTCCGAAACGGAACAATTCTTTAAGAAACAAGTGTATGGAACAAGGGCACTCTTCCAACGAAGATAACATACAAATAAATAAAATGAGGTGTCTGTTTGTAATGTCAAATCTATATTAATGAACTGCAGGGTTTGTTTGTTTATTTGGTTGATCTCAGGAACTACTCCGAGGTCCGATTTGAAAAAATCTTTCAGTTAGATATTATTCTGTTGGATAGTCCATTTATTGAGGAAGGCTATATAATAGGCTATATAGGCGCAGGAGCTTAGCAGTGGCCAACAAATAACGACGGGAGCAAAGCCCCGGGCAAAACCTAGTTAGCACATATTTACTAAAAAATTGTTGCAGCCCGCCTGTCTGTGTATTCCGGCTAATCTCCGAAATGCACTAACCAATTTTAATGAAATTTCCACTAGCAGAGTGTAGAAACTAAGGACTTTATATTAAATTCCATGAAATAGGAGCTGCTGTCAACATTTAGTAATAAATACAAGAGGTAAAAAGAAACAACAAATTACTGCAATATCGTTATTTATAAAGTGATGGTAAATATTGAGAGCTTTCTGCTGACTGTGCACTGTGGTTAGCTTTCTTGAACATAAGCTTTTAGTTTGTTTGTTGTTTATGTAAATAGATATATAAACAATGTATTGAAACTAGGATTATAGGGTATATTTATTGAGGAAAAGCGTTGGAGGTTAAAGACAATCATCACGCAGTGGGAGTGTATGCATTGTGAAATGACAATTGACGCTCTTACTAAAATTCTTTTAACCAAAACTTTTTTCAAAATAAAAACAACTTTACACAGTAGCATTACAGCGCCGTCTTCTGCGAGGCCAAGGTACTTCCTTCCTCAATCGGTTTACTAAATTAGAGCGATAAAAAGTAAGCGACTAAATAAGATTTATAATTTGGACATCAAATTACAAAGCACCATAATCAATAACGTTTATCAAACAAAAGATATAATCGACTTCAAACAGCGCTTAGTCAAAAACAAAACGACAAACTTTGTCCTCAAACCCGTAATTATATCCCTCGATTGAATAATCCATTTAACTGGAACTCCTGCCGCGATCACCGATAAGAATCGACTTCTCTAATTACCACTTTGCACTTAATGGGCAAGGTTGTTAGCTACAAGAAACTTGCAGACCATTACACCTTAATATCTATTGAAATGCTCCGTATGTAGCCGCTCTAAAACCATCGATAACTGTTTCTTTTATGTTTGATATAATATATGTTGTATGCACATTAGCGAAAAATAAATTACAATAAAAAAACAGTGAGGGTAGTCTACCCTAAATTCTAATCATGATAAACAGTTTACAAGACAAAAATCTTATGGGATGAGATTGAAAATGATATAATTATAAACATTCACCCATCTATAAACTGACTGTCCCGAAAGTTCCTTAACCTCAGTTAACGTTAGCTTCTGACTGAAGCTAAAGCTCCAGCTACAACGAAAACAATTCAAATTTATTTACATTGGAAAATCTTCTCTGCAATACATAGGAGCTAGAGTCATTGAAACGAAAGTGTGAAGTTCGTTCGTCAAAGCCCTCCGGCTACATTCGTCTCGATATTCCTGTTGCATAATGTTCGCAAAGACGTATTGCTACAATCTCAGTGGAGACAAGTATTGTAACATTTTCAGTCACATTTTTATCACTTCGGAGCACAAATCCGAATCCTTTCGCAAAAGTTTCATTTCAACTTTAGTTTCAGATATCTGAGGGGTATTTTCGCTGAACTGTCAAAAAGTTTCCACTTTGTGGTATAAATGAAGTATGGCGTTTCTGAACTGGTTGATAAATGATAGGGATACATATTAAAAACCAAGCCACAGGTGGTGTCGAAAGATATTATGATATTTAGTACTTTGTTTCAAGTGTTTTGTTTGATAAGTGCATGGGCTTAAATTGTAGAATTCTAAATTACTGTGCTATGGTATATATTATATTAGGCAATCCCTGTCGCTATCTGGTAGAGTTTTTGGAGACTACTGATCACCAGAATCCCTACCAACGTAGTTACATCACCAGAATCACAACATAAGTATAACTGTGGCTCTAATTCAAAAACTATCGTTTAACTCCTTAAAATCTTCTTGTTCATCGCGACTTCTGCCATAGCAATAGTTTGGAACCATAGAGTGATAATTGCCATAATTTCTCCTGTTAATACATTTCCGTAAGCGGGTGAAGTCACGGAGGAAACTAGTATCCCATTAAATGAAAACGGATTTGAGACCGTTAATAACAAAGTATTAAACTTGTCATAAATTCTCCTCATCACACTTTAGTTTAGAATATTCTAAACCACATGGTTATGTATTTATGCAGATATCAAAACAGCACTTTGACAGAATTTGCGGGTACAGTGGAACTGTGCGGCGGCCATGTTGGCGGAAGTTCTGGAAACGCGGGAAGCGTTACCGGCTTCCGTGTGACGCACTTCCGGGCTGCACTCGTTACCCGCAGCTGGCACAAGCACGTGTTATTATCCTGTTATTGTCTTTCTCATTACTTTTGAAGGTTCTAATGACGTATAATATATCCGTGGTGTGGAACCTCCGGGCCTTAGTAAGTGCTACATGTTTCACAATTTGCAAGACTCAGCTCCACAGAACTCGTTAGCAAAGTGATGGCTAAATATTTGCATATATTTATGTAAATGAAGATTTTTTCAGTTTCGGAATTAGAAATAGTTGTTTACTTTTTTCTGTCTATGTGATAGCATTTTTATGTTTTTAGTAGTTGTGTTCCCTAGAATGTTTTGATGCGAAGATAAAGTTCATTTCATTTTTTTTTTGGCATATTCAATTGTTTTCGTATAAATTACAAGTCCCAATATTGGCATTTTAGTCTAAATTATCAGATGTCTAGCAAAGATATTTATGCTAATGACAATGAAAAAAATATTCGTTCAATCAAAGCACAAAATACCTTGGGATCATGTAAATGTAAATGTAAATCACTAGCCAGCAGCTAATGATGTCACTTCGCCAGTAATATGAATTCCACATTGATGCTGCCGAGGCTAGTTGAACTCATATCTCCTATATATCATGTCGGTCACTTTTCTATTCAGCTACCACCGCTATTGGATCATAACCGTTGCAAGTATCATAGAAATAAAATATATAAAATGCACCAGCTGTTTCTTACAGATACGTCAGAGAAAATGGCGAAAGGTAAGTGTTTGCCGCGAGCGAGAATGTTCATGTTATAGCTTTCATATTTGCTAGCTTAGCTCCAGATTCTTAAGTTAGCACCTCGTATAATCTACCAATATTGGAGACCAAGATTGGCTTTTTTTTATTATTTAAAGGACTTTTTGACTTGGACCTTTTGAGTCGATTTCGACATCGCTGTCGTGTTAGAAAAATTTAATATGGTCGCTTTCATTTTCACCTTTGACAACGATACTACAGTCAATGAAGGCGAATACCTTGCCTAACTAATGAGTATAAATCAATGATATTGTATGTTAAAAAACATTATCATTGGTATAAACAATTAAAGTAATTTAGATCGAAATATATTATTTCATACATATATTCGCGTTGGTGAACTCTTCACAGTATTTCACGACAGAATGAAGTTCATATTCCCAAGTAATTATTTTCCATTTCCTACAAATGATTACCAAAAAACACAACTCACTATTCTCTTACAAAAGGGAAGCGACACAAAAGTGACTTTATTTTTTAAACAAAAGCGCTTGTCGCTTGTATCTCGCAGTGCCGCCCTAGGTCGCGCGCCGCGCCGTCGAGCGTCGCGCGTTGTCGACAAAGATGCTAATTTATGTGCGATTGTCCGCCACCCGCGCGATACCGCGATTTTATGCCGCGCGAAAATAAATACACCACGGTTAAAGAGTTTATTTCTTTTAATTTATGTCCTTTCGTTGAGAGATTAAAAAGCTTGGTTAAGTAAATACTTTTGCCCTGGTGCATTTACATTTAAATTGTGGTGGAAATACGCAATTAATTTTTTTATGAAGAAAACATTGGTTTTGTAACACTTGAATTGTATGAAACATTAATTTATTTTAGTCTGTAAATGAAGTATAGGAATATGATATCAAATATTTTATTAAAATTGTTTTAACAAACAATGGTGTGAGTTTAAGAGAACTTGTTAATTATGATTTATGGCTTAGCTTTCGGTAGTTTTAATAACGTATTATAAAATTTAGTGTTTTACTTCGAGATGCCCGAGATAAAGCTCGAACAAAAAACAAAATCACAAGTTTTCAGTCAATTTATGGACCTAAATTTACCTATCTATGGACCTAACGTTTCAGATAAAAATATTTTGTAAAATAATAATGATTACGTTACAAAATTGATCTCGGAAACTATCTAACGTATAAATATCTAAAAAACGTTCCATAATAAAAATAATCGGTCTTTATTTCGTACAAAATCATCACGCTAAAATATAAAGAGCCTTTTTTAAATATACTCAAAATGTTTAAGTATCTAAGTCCTAAGTCAAAAGTCTAGATATTTATAAGTCAGTATATCACAGGCTCGCAGGTGCCGTGGTTCGGACAGTAATAGCGTGTAATTTCCGAGAGCCATTTCACGGCACACCGAATGAGGGTAGATGACGAATTTATTTAGTGGAGGAAGAAATATTCGACGCGTAATTAATGACGAAGCGGATGATGGAGAATAATGTGGTAATTGAGTAATAAATGAAAAGATATACTTGGTGTTATACGGACTACGCTTTATGTGTTGCGTTGAAAAAAAAAGTAAAAATAATAACAATAATTGTGAACCCTGCTTGAATGGTTAAGGAATTAACACACACAAGACAATGTTTTTTGAGTTCTCATTTAGTCTGTGTGAATAAACTATTCTATGATGACATAGAATTTAAAAAAGATATTAATCTTTGAAGTGATCTGAATGCATCATTTCACAAAACATTGAATAATAAAACATACAAATATTAAAAAAAACAGTACAAATGTGTGAAAATTGTTCTCAAAACTATCACAATTACAAATGGGACGATATCGCTCAGGAGGACATTTCACAAATATTGTACAATAGAATATAGTCGCTAAACAATTTCAAAATTACTCGTTCATATCCAGAATAATATGAAAGACAGTAAAATGGAACAAAGACGTAACTCACTCCGATAAATGAGAAATAAGTAGCGGTTGCGTTACTCATATTCCTGGCGTAATAATGTCGCAATGAGGAATAATGGCGCCCAGACTGGGGCCTGGCCTGTTACAGGACACCTCATTATTTCCATATTAACGTCTTACATATATATGAGCCGTGATTTTCGATGTCATTTCCATATCTGAAGAATATTGTAGCAAATTTGTTCAAGAAATATTTTGGCGCCCAACTGGGGCTTCCGAATTGTCAATATATTTTCAGCTTTTTGGGGTCCCGTATTTGTGGATTGCAAAAGCAAATTACATTTTATAAATCCGATATGGTAAATACATATAGATTTTTTTGAGACTGAAATTATAAAAAGTTGACGATAAAATCCAAAATATATTTAACTCTGTCCAAAGTAAGAAGCCCATAGACTTAATATTGTCCTTTTTTTTGTACTACCTATTTTCAATAGCTATTTCATTTATAGTAAATAAGAGTGGGTCGGTGAAAGGCGACTACTCCAGCACCCTAATTTACGAAAGCAAAAGCCTACTTTCAATTCAGGGACAGATCGCCAATCTCATTACCAAGCTGAGACGTCCGCAGTGGGCGATTTTTTAACAGAAAAAACATATATTTAGCATTAATATTTAATAAGGTAGGCAGACATGTAGACCAATCATAGTTTACATCACTATTTCCGCCGGACTGATACTTAAAATTTCTCGATAGAGACACCCAATTACCTTTTCTTTTTATAATTCAGGTATTGAGCAGGACCTCATGAACAGTTATCTCAAGCAGCCCATTTCCAAGGTAGTCAATTAAATTTCAACGGAAATGTGAGGAAAATGGCCTAAGTGTGTCTGTAGAGGCAGTTTTATCAGGTGGTAAGGGAAGTGAGCGTTATCTGCGGTTTCAATCCGCTTGCCGCCGAGTTATGATTTCGTTGTTCAGTAAGCCATGGGGGTGGGACGAGGTGACAATGGCGTAGCGAGGGATGGAGCGAGAAAACGTGATGAAGTTCCTCTTTTATCTCATTAGAGGTTCTTGAGGATAAATTAAGTGGATGACTTTTTAGTAGGAACTTTAACAAGTAAGATAACTTACTAGTTTTCCGTTGACGTATCTGATGAATTATCCGCATGAACTGACTTGAAAGAAGTAGCCTCATCCAAGAACCCGTTAAGATTTCAAATTTATTTATTTTTGCAAAATATACTACAACTTTATTTAGGCTAATGTGGGTACATACATTTTGCAGAAAAGATTTTTACATAATTTTACTTTTGATTTCCTCACTTGGCAAGCCTGTATCGAGGAAACCTGGGTTTTACAACACCTCTGGTACATATCTCTAGCTGAATTTTACTCCCACTTCAACGCACAAAGAAGTAAGCTGTAAGAAGCAGATTTAGCTCTGTAGTCGAGAGTATATGACATATAAATTAACCTTACTCCGTTTAAGGCATAGCTTATCATTGCTGAATCAATTAGGCTCTTAGGTATAATATTGTCATGTATGGTTTTATTTCCTGCCAGTAATATTTTAAAGAACTATTAAGAATGATATTGTGCTTCAAAGCCGCTGTTTTCATACACTATGACCTCAATACTCACAAAGAGAATGGTGAAACAATCTCGTAGACAACAAAATAAATTGCCACGAGTCTCGTGGGGATTGTTTTTAAATTTCGTTACACAAACACCAGCATGTCACATGCTATATACAAGTGAGACAGGCATATACCACTGTTCATAAGTGTGAAAGAGACGGGTGTTGTCTTGTGTAAATCGTGTGTTGAGAGCGTTTGTAATTCGCATTACAGTAGTTAGGTGTTGGAAAGTCTAACTCCGACTTTCAACTTTGTTTTTGATTCATACATTGGCGTTTCCTTTGGATTTGCGTAGCAAATTAGTGAGTTTTTGATGACAAAAATAAGTTTTCGAAAAGGCTTTTGAAATTCTAATACAATATAAATTTGGATGATGACTGTGATGTTACCACCAAGGAAAAAATTTCAGTATACTTTGGAAACTGGTGGAATGGTGATGTGATATGCAGTAAAATAGCTATTTATATAAATAAACTAACGAAAATCAAAACAGTCGATCTAACATTTTTTCATACCGGCGTCGAGCCCACAACGCTAGCTAGTGTTACAAAAGGCGATTAATGCGCGGTTTCTGAGCCGTCAAATGGTGGTTATTGATAGGATAAAATATAACTTAAATAAATTAAAAAAAAATAAAAAAAAATAAAGTTGTATAATAACTACTATTAAACTAGTTCTATTGATTTACTTTTATATTCGGTCAGGTTATACTTTAATCGGTTAATAGCTTTTACAGAGGTTTCTGATGCCTGATTGGGCATAAGGCGGTTTAAGATATAATATAGACATATTTAAGGTATCCCCAAATTATATATTTTCTCTATGTTATACTTTTCCGACGGAAACGAATTAAGTAATTGGCAGAATAGCTCTATAAAAATGATTTTTTCGAACTTCTTATAAAACTGTCATAAAAACATCGTTGAAAAGCGATAAAATTTAAGTTAATGATATCGGCGGGTCTCAATAATGCGACCTGACACCCTGCCAAGTTGGCTCATCGATCACAAATTGAATCGCTTATTTAATGGCCCCACACCGTACCGCAGAGATATCAGATATCCTACGCAGTACAAGAAGTATGGTAAATTTAAAATGGAAGAATAATAATATAGTTCCTAACGAAATATTTGTATTGTATGTGTAAAAAACTAAGCACATCAGACGTCTTTTGTCATGAATTTTATTTAAGAGATTGGAATTAAAATTGATTTTTTCATTATTTTATTACTGTCATCGGTCGGTCTTTTCGATTAAATAAAATCTCGATATATTTTTTTACGAAGCAAATCGATACCTAGTATAGCATGATTGTTGTTAATCAGCACCAATCATCTGCACCCAAATGTCAGTTAGAAACCGTTTTATATCACTTTTCATAAAAATATAAAAATATTGTAAAAAATGAAGAGTTTATTTGGTTGAACACGCTAGGAACTACTGAACCAAATTGAAAAGTTCTTTTAGTGTTGGATAGCCTAATTATCGAGGAAGGCTATAACACTATGCTACGTGCCATAGGAGCTGAGTAGTTGCCAAACAAAGATGTACGGGAGCGAAGCCCCGGGCCTGTTGCCCGTACTCGTATAACTAAAAACGGATATTTTGGTAATTTAACAATGAAAACGTTATATACAGTAAACATTTCTGCTAAAACACTAGCGGTAAAACCACGTCCCTATTCTGTTAAATAACAACGTCAGTAACTAAACTAGTTTTACAAGTTCCACAGGCAGTTACAGTAAAATAACTTGTGGACATTTTGACCTACTGTCTCTTGTCCCCAGTGGCTCTATACGAGTGCCAAACTTTTGATGAGTGCTGTAAAAAAACTGCTGCATTACGTCCCATCAACTTGAATGGACTCGTGTTTGAAGGTAGCAAATTTGTTTTGTACCATGTAAAGATTTGGCTAAAGATTGGCTTTCATCATCATCAGCAACCCATTAAGTTCCACTGCTGGGCTCTGATCTCCTCTCCTCTAACTAAAGAACTGAGAAGGTAAAGATTTATCTGCACGTAATTACATGATCGTAATTATGCCGCAAAACGCGCATAAAAATTGCAGAAATGTAATTTTCATTTTGTAAATTAACCATTAGACTTTTAATTAAGTACTTACCTACTTTTTCTGGAAACTAGAATGATGCAAGTTCAATAGCGTTATAAACCAACTTTTCGTTCCATTGTGGATATAACAAAACGAATGACAAGAACGTTTCTCCAAGCCTTAATATTTAATGTCAAATTGTAATTTCGGAATGGACAGGAAAATAGCAAAAGGACAAAAATAAGGAGCGATCGTCGGATGAAATAATTGGAGCGGACTACGGACACTCGTTCTGTGTGATTTTATTCATTTCTCCATTTGTCGTTAATATTCCTTAAAATAAACGAAGGAATATTATCGTGCATTTTAAATTGAGACATCGAAATATTCGGTTTTTATGTTGTGGACATAGTTAAACCACAGATTAAATAATAGTACTAACGTGTTAAACGTAGTTACGTCACACTTCTCACAAAATTTAAGCCATTTTATACGTAAAACCAACGATCTTCCATAACGTTCAACGAATTTAGTTAATTGATTTAACGAATTACACGCTGAAAATATTTATCATCCCTTTAAAAGTACATCTAAACCGTTAATTAAATAAGCTCTTTGGGCCAAAAATCTCAGCAGTAAATAATGATTACTGTCCATTGGACGCAGCGCCGTTACCTGTCCTAAATCGACTGTAATGTAAAATTGAAAAGGGCCCATCAATAAAACTGACAATTTCCATCTATTAAGGACGTACTAGGCCATAATTTGAGGCCCGTCCCCGTATATTAAGTGGGTTTCGACGCGAAAATACCCATAAAAAGTGTTTGGATCACCCCCCATATATCTTTGGTAGAATTCTGTGACTTATGGCCTATGGAAGTGAAAGAGTTGAGAGTAAGCGGTATATAAAAGTTTACACAATTGTGTTTATTTTTTAACAGTGGGTATAATGGTCGCTAACGAGATAAACAGATTTTGTTGGCCCAGGATAATTGAAGAAAAAACTTTCAGTTGCAATGGAATTTAGGATTTCAGATGATATATGATATATATTTAAACATTAATCGCTACTTAAATTATTCTTCGTTTATGTTTGTATGTCCCCCGCAAAAGGGCTTGTTTCCTAGTGCAGGCGTAGTCTTTTAAAAGAAATAAAAAAAGGAAAAATAATAATAAGAATTCATTTTTGTTTAGAGGCACACATAATAAATAGGCAATACTTCCCACGGTGTATTATTCATTCACATTATCTCGTTCTTGCTAGAGCTTCTGCAGATGCAAACACTATTCAGTTGATGTGTCGTGTGTTGAACAGCATCCCTCCACAATCCCATGCAATAGTATAACTTCCAAAAACGCTTGTTTACATTACTTGTACCACAACGAATGCATTTCCACTGAGCTATTTCACATATATCTTCCGTGCTCTATTTATTTCACCGATAACAATAACCTTAACTGGTTAGTGGGTCCAGTAGCCGTAATATGCAATAACTGCTTAATAAAGGGTTACTAGATTCGATACCTAGAGTGAGTCTGGATATACCTAGTTAGTTTTGTGTTGAATGGTTCTTTATAAGTAGCCTCGACAAACAATTTTAATTTCCTATATCAAACAAATTACGGGTCACATGAATTTGTCTTATGTGGTAATTGAATCCACAACAGTCAGTTTCGAGACTTCGAAATATAGTAGTTCTCGACTAGAGTTGAGGCCTTCGAGATGAAAGACTATTATAACTCGACACCTATTACACGATACTACGGCGTCACATCAAAGGGAGACTTGACCACATTTACATAGCCCCACGAGGCAAGCCTACCTCGATGGCATGTCCAATATTTGCGCCGAGTTAACCTTCCCACAAATTGATTTCTGCCTACCCACATCTATGTACAAGTTTGTAGTGTTTTAACGGTACATGCTCAATTTATTTCATCCTTTCAGTAGCGAGAAACGATTAGATTAAAAAACAAAAAAACTAAATTTCAGATTCAGAGAAAAGGTACAAAATGTCGTTTGTTATTTTTCATACATAAGTTTCAAAAATTGTGTATGAAAGTACTGTAAAAAATGTAAATTAAAATACTTGTAGTAAGTGTTGCATTATGGAGTTCTAGTTAAGTACTGCCTCCAGTGTATACGACTGCTGCCCAAGGCCTGGATTCGATCCCGGGTTAGGCAGAAACGGTATTGGTTTTATCTGCAACGAAATTCTGATTAATGGCATTATTGGATTGCCCTCTATAAGCTGACGTAAGGTGTAATGCACCGCTAGCCTAAAGCTTCGCCTGAATAAGCCCTAACGCTAAGTATGTACCAATGTACTTCAAGAAGCTAAAAACACCTCTAATCGTTATTGCAAACATTAAATAAACATCAGTATGTAAAGTGTCAGGTCAGCATCCACACAATGTCATCGAGAATCGATCCCCGGCCCTTTGTGTCGCATGGCAGTGCAAAACCTTATCGTGATTGCATCCACGGATAGCCCGACTAATATCGTGCTATCTCTGTCTGCCACATTACGTTTATATCGCTGTCTAAGAAAACGAAAACTTTCTTTTTAAGGCACTAGCGATTGTTAAATTTGAACTTTTTTTCTTCTATATTCTTCTATATTATATTTTGTTTTGAAGTGACTGAAATAATGTTATATCTGTGGTTATATCGGCTCGAGCTTCTCGTAAGTAGCCTGTATCCGTCTTCAAGTCCTAAACTATCTAATATCGAATGTCTTTAATGGTAAAATGAGCCTGCGTCAATTTTTCCCGAAAAACAAAACTTTGGTAAACTCACTGGCAAAGTAACTTAAATATTAAAGTAGAAATAAAAGTTGCCATATTTTAATAAAAAACCTCGTTTTTGTACTAACTACTACCCACCTTGAATAATTATATTAAATAAACAACTAACACACACTAACATTTGAAGACTTCAGTTCTTTTGAGTTCATAATCCTAAAGTAACTTATTGCATGACCTATTCCCACATACTTACCAAGTTACACGTGTGTGTGTGGCTATATCAACACCATTCAAAAGTTAAACCATACGTACTCAAAACAGATTTATTTTCGACACCAAATAGTACAATGGGAGTATATAAACAATTCCTGGAGTGCGACGATAAACGATAAGAAACAATATGGTACAATGGGCACAAACCACAAAAGTAGAGGTTTATTATGAGGCGATTAGGTAAGGTTCACGATAAGCTGGTTTATACCCACAGGTCTGCATAAATTACCGAGTTTTTTACCCACATAAATCTTAAGGTCTTTGGTTATATTTACGAAGATAAATTGCCTATAGTTAGCCAGAATATTTGAGATCCGGACTTAATATTTATAAGGTGAGTCTTTTGCATAACGTCTTAACTGATTTATACTGATCGTTGTATTATATACTTAAGCTTATTAAAGTTAAGTTATACTTTTTAAGTACCTATTTAGTAATATATTGTGATGTGGTTTTAAATAAAAATATAAGTATTCATAGCAAACTTTTGTATAACAAAATAGCTTTGAAATATTTTATCTTATGCTAAAAATATTCATTAAATTTAAGATTAACAAAGAAATAGCAGCATGCACTTGTAAAGAAATATAAATGCACTTTCATTCTTACTTATAATAATGTCTAATACATAACAAAAAGCTAAAAAGATTCGTGCATAATATGTTTAAGAAATTAACAAGTACGGTTATAAATAATGCAGGACTTACTAAATACTAACTTACATATTAATATTAGAAAGTAATTAGCAAGGCTTAACGTAAAACATAAAAAAAAACCAACAAACACTCAAGTACTACAAAGTTAGAATCACATTAAATCTATAAAAACATCAAACTACAAGTTAATAGTATACCAAACGAAAGAAAACTAAGGCCAGCTCATCAGAATGCAGATATAGAACTAACATTGTAGTCCGCTGAAGTACAGTTGCAAGCGGAGCCGAGTGTAACTGTATGTACTGCCAAATGTTCCCGTTGAATTATTCAATAGATTACTTTTAAATTTCGCTGTAATTTTTGATTAACAGATCGGAAACAGAAAGAAAATACCTCTTTGAATAGGCCCAAATTAATTCCTTTTAAATTTTAATTAAATGGTGCATAAGGATATAGATTAAAGAATAAATTGTTTCCTTGACATACTAGTAAATCGATTAAGTCTACAAGGCATTTTATATAATGTCGTCAATAGGCGACTTTATTTATAAAAATATTATTTCTGCGAAAAGCATTATACTTTTCCGACAAAAAATATGGCGAGTCTTTTTTTGGTTTTTCAAATAGTTTACACGTTAGACTTAACGAGATAATCGATTTCACCAATATAGTTAAGAGACAATATACATACTTTAGTCGTAATAAAAATAAACAAACAAAATGCTACAAACAAAAAAGTTTCCCATTTCTACAAAAGAAGGTAGCTAGAGAAATACACACAGCTGTCATACTAGAAGCGCCCCCTATCGACGTACCTTTGAAGCGTATCTTTTTAAGGAATTGCTTTGGTAGTCGAGGCTTCATTCGCCCCGTGCGCCCTGAAAACATATACCTTACTGAAATATACGTTTTGTTCTGTTTGGGACAAGTCTATGTTGTTGAGGGTAGAATATCTTTATAAGGCTTTCTTCAAACTATTTGATTGGCACTTCGAATACGATGATATATGAGTAGACATAATATGTTCGTGACGGTAATGACAGTCTTGAAGATATTTTTTGTGGGTAACATTAAGTATACGCATACCAATAAAACATATAGCGCCTCCTATATTACAGATATTCCTTTACTTATAAATAAAGTTGGACTTCAAGTAAAATTTCCACACAATAGTTGGTTAAGAAAATTCAGTTACAAATATGGACGATTCTGCAATATACATATAAATATTCATATTTCACAAAGTTTAAAAATACCTATATTTTTTATACTCAAATAAAATTGTTTATGGCATTAACACAGCTGTCAAAAACATTTAATTGCCCGACGTTTATTTGGGGAAAATAAAAAAGCTGTCATGACTTAATCCCCTCGTAAACAAAGTAATGTTGTGAATACATATAACATATTTGTATACGTTAAACATAATGGGAGATTAAAAATCTCGGAGGCAGGATTAAGACATGAAATGGCAAAGATTAAAGCAAAGCTTCGGCATCGAAAGACAATTTAATTTTAATCTAATCGAGCAAAGTCGGGGGATCGAATGGAGTCATGATAATCCAGGACTTAAGACTTGCCTCTCACATTCTCTCCCTAGTTGAGAATGCCTTTATTAGAGGTATTAATTACAATGGAGAAAGGAACTAAAGTCATATTTAATTGAAGTCAAAACTTGCTGTCTTGTTTGACATGACGGGTAACTAATACTAATATGCAGGGCAATAAACAAGCGACTAGAAATTATTAGAAACAAAACACGACGTTAAAAATAAAAAGGGAATTCATATTTTTAATTAAATAAACAAATGAAATTAATTATTATTATTATCAAGTACCTAGGTCGGGCTAATATCACATAATCCTATTAATTATTTAAAGCTTAAATACGGGCTTACGCTTTAAACATGGGAGACAAAGTGTCGAGACACATTTTAATATAATTACACAATTTCATAAACAATTTCATCGTGAAAGTTAAATTTATTTTTGCTTCGTCGACGTAACTTTATAATTTTGCGTTACACAAGCTTTTTTTTTAAAGGACCAAACTCGATTAGCTAATCATGAAAGGGACATCTATTCGATCCTTTTAAAGAGAAATAACAAAATATTCCTGTGAAAAATTCTATTTATTTCACAAACTACACTTTCAAAGTCTATGTAAATTCGCTTACAGACATATTCCGCGGAAACGGGTACGATTACGGACGTTCCGTAATAGCAACAATTTTCCGACATATTTCCATTTATTCCGGGAAATCATATGTGTAATGCGGGCCTTCGCCTTTTTCCGATATTTGTAAGACATACCCCAGTTCCTGTGAGAGACGTGTATCCCAATTCGAATGAAAATGTTATAATTTTTTTGACAAAATGGCCGCCTTTTTGCAAATTCGATCGTTTCGTTGACATCTTGAAATTTTGATTAGTTCTTTTGGAGGAAACCTTGCCATTTATAACTTGAGTACGAATATAAACTTTTCCATTGTTCTAAGTATTGAACACGAAATGAGATCCAATACTAGTGAATAATTAAAAGTAACTTTTTCCATAGAAATTTCTTCGTCGCAACAAAAGATACAGATTAACTCGACTGAGTCTGAGAAGAATGCCTCCTGTTTAATTAATAAGCAAATAATTAAACATTCAAATCCTTGCGTTAAGGCGGCATTATATCGTTCAATATTAACGACACCGTCGAATTAGCTGCGTCTTGCCGCCTTATAATAATGCCGTAATCTACGTTCATTCTCCATGCCAAATATGGCCATTATTATGTCCAAAATGGTCTCAAATTGTCGCGAATTTTGTGTCTAAAATATTCAAACAGATTTTCATGGAAATAATTAGTTTTCTTCTAAAATGTTGTACGAAACTGTAGATACGTGGAATATTTAAATGAGTCGTCGAGTGGCCAGCAGCCGTGTCCACGATTCGAAATGCTAATGATGAATATTTTCGTTGAGTGTACTCAAATTATTTGTATATTTTAGAATATTTTAGAGCTGCTTGAACGCGTTTATTGTATGTTTTATTGCCTAGAATTTGAAGAAGATAATATATTAAAGTAGAAAAGGCCAACTGACTTGGTACCCAAATACTTAAGCAGAATTCGTCCATTCTATAGCAGTTATAATACCTAACATTAATTTGTCCACGGCAACAGAAATTATAAATAAAATTAATTTTAAGGCTACAGTAGTTACATATTCTGCTTCGTCGGAGGGTCCACAGACAGTACCTGCAACAAAATTGAGAATAACATTAGCCGTCAGACATTTGAGCAAATATTTTGAGGGATACATTTCACTAAAAGGTAGGGACATCAATAAAGTATACAGAGACATAATAATTGAACAGTAGTTATCAAGCTGTATATAACACTCACTCTGTGAAAAGACTATTACATATTATGTAGATGTAGATATTGCATTTCCTGATTCATAAGGCAATGAATATGGTACATAGCTGGCTCTATATCATCAATTATTTTACTCAAATGACGCAGTAAATGGATCGCGTGGTTTTGAACAACAATATAATGACCACTTTTAAAAAATCACCAAATATCCACAAATGTTTCAAAATCATCTGTGCCAAATATTTCATGTTCTAAATAAAACGTCTCTTAAAAACCAGTTTTTAAGCTATTGCATAGCTTTTCTTTTCTGTATTGGTTTCTGAGAAAACCAATCGCGAAGGCAATGTCACAATAAATTATAGTATAGCCTGAAAATAAAAAAGCTATATATATTTACCGAATTTAATTTTCGTATACACAGTTCAAACATACATCCATTCTCACAAACGTTTTGATGTCATTCAGATCTACTTCCGAGAATATTCTTCATATTGTAAAATGGCAGCGCAGAACAGACAATAATACATTATTATATGCAAGTAGAGAACAGATGAGGACCCAAATAACGCAGTTTGGGAACTCGTGTGTAATTTGAGAGCTCGGAGACGGCGCACCACAGAGCAGTTGGGATCTTTCTACCTGTTCGCAATTATTTCGGAGAAACTTGTACGTTTGTAACATTAAGGGAAGGGTGATTTTGGATGTTTTCTTACTTCAGTATAACAATGAGTACCTATTCTTTTAACTACCCGCGACGCTGTTATATAAGTTTGAAGTGTCTGTCTGCGGCATCATAGCTCTTTAACGAATGGGCAAATTTTGATGCGTTTTTTTTTTTGTTTGAAAGCTGATATAATAGTGATGGCTCATAGACATGTTTTATTAAAATTGGTGCAGCCATTTTTTCAACATATGTCTTGAAATTTTCAAGTTTAAATTTTTTTTTTTTTCATTTTTTAAGGGAAATTTGAAATAAGCATGTATGCCGGCCAGTTATGAGGAGAAACCAATGCCCAGGTTAATTAGGTTGGTCATTTTGAAACCTTGTGAGATAATCAGATAATAATAATTAATTAAGTTCATTGAGCGGCGAATTAACATATAAATTAACCAAGTCATATTGTAGCTTCGCTCAATTTACGCTAGCTCAGAAGTCAGAAAGTAAATAAACAACAGAAGCATAATAACAAATGATATCACGATATCGATAATAGGGTCTCAGCAGATCAGTAACGTCGATGTTTCCACTACATTAGTCCAAGAGCCAACGCTCCGTTTATGTTCAAACCATTCAAAAACAAATAACGGCGGAGATACTTATTGCGAGCTCCACAGTAATGGCTGTCTGTAACTGATTCTAAGGATTTATTTATGTAAAAGATTTATTTATATAGCTATAAACATTGTCATTTGTCATCAAGTGATTTAGGCTCCCTATCGTTTTTCATACATAGTGAAATTTAACAATTAACAATTAGAAGTTACCATAAACAAAAGTTGGAAAATTTCGAATGATATTTCAGACTATTTTTACCACAAAACAGTACCAATATTTCTATTGTATTTTAAGATTTAATTTTTAATCCATAAAAACTGATTTATTAAAATAATGAAAATAATTAAATGAAACATCTACTTACATATTAAAACTATAAATACAATTAATTACAAACAAAAAAAAAATATATATTATTGTTTTGAATTATTTCTAATGTAGGTATTCATATTTAACGCCGAAATGGATTTAGCGAATAGAATATGACAACTTATATAAATATATACTTACTAACAACTCTGTAATTTGTATCTACCGGTTTCAAACCCGCTCGCACCGTCGTTAAATCCGATACATCCACAAATAATGTATTCTAATTGAATCTTACTCTTAAATATCGAATTTGCTGAACGTTGTTTGTTTAAAAAAAAGAACTTGTAGGCCCTTATCGTGTAAAATTAGTCATTCGAGGCATAAATAAACAAATACATCACCTCGACTAATTTACTAATACGTCGAGAATTATCCAAAATTATTCCAATTTAGGAAGGTAAAGTAATTTATGTTTGATTATGTATAAGGCAGTTAAATCAGAAAACAATAGGTATATATTAGACGTTTGCAATATATTGCAATCAGTACTTTGTGAAAGGGTCTCGGACACTAATGAATTGGGTAACGAAATCCACTTTAAATTCTATTGGAAAATGCCGTGTTTTGCACAGATTTCGACATTTTTTTGGCAAAAAGGGTACGTTTTATCAATTCGGGTGTGGTGGGGCGTTCTAATTATATTATGTAGATTGGACTCGTCGCAAACGACCACGGTGTGGGTCCCTTACCTGTCAATGTAAGCCGTTTTGCGTTACCTACATATTTCTGATATTGCTGCTGGGTTTTCAATTAGTTTATTTATTAAAGGTGTTTTTTTCTATATTAAAAATTTCCAAAAAAAGGTTCGTTATGATTCTGCTTATTAAAAATTTAATTACTAACTTATAGAGAGTAATGTAACTATAATCGTAATCTAAATAGGCTATTTAAATAAAAAAAGTTCCGCAAACAAACAGACTAAGTAAGTATTTAATTCGATGAGATTACAATAGCACCTCATATAAAAGACATTGAAATGAGAAATTTACATCTCATCAAATATTATCAGACTACGATCCTAAATTAAACCTTCCAGCCCTGTCTCTACCACATTCCTGACGATTTTGGCATCGCGAATTTAAAAGTAAGGCGTTAGCGGAGCGAGGCACGAGGCGTCCTCAAGTCCCGCGAGGTGTGTGACGTCACACGCGAGCGCATGCAATTACTAGCACGCTTGTTTCACGGCACACGACCACGTCACGTGACGAACTCATTACACCACTTTGTTCACTTGCCGAGAGCTTTTTATATTTTTAACAGTCTTTTGAGGAAACGTAGATTTTTGTACATTTGACAATAATTAGGACCATAATAAATATAAAAAAAACATAGTAAATAAACCATGGTAACCATAGTAATACTCTTAGCTCTATAGATAGAGGAGAGGAGACCCGAGCCCAGCAGTGGGACTTAATGGGTTGCTGATGAAATACGAAAAGTTCTTCACTGAAATTCATTAAGAATAAATTAAATTTATATACCCAGATTGTAGTCAGAAATGAATACACTAATTTACAAGTCTTATTACAATACAATAGATTCAGTCATATTCAACTCTCCCAAGGGTATTAACAATAGAAATGAGAAACTAATTGGAATCCTACAAAAAGTACTCAGAAACTTGAAATGAGAAAAGCATGAAAGTGAAATTTAATAAAGTGGTCACGGCATTATCCCGGAATGACGTGATATGACAAATTTAAAACTAAAAACACAAAAGCAACGCAATCGCAATAATTAGCATCTCGCCTCTGCTGACTGCCTCAGTGCCTCGGGTGCCTCGGGTGCCTCGCCACGAGACATTTACATTTTTATGAGAGTGCACCGAATGCCACGCCATCTAGATTAAACGCAGCGCTGGACAAAGAAAAACGTAAATAAACCGACGACGTACTAATCCCAAAATAGCATTTTAGCATTCCCGAGTGTGATTAGTTACTTACTCGTATATCTATCTGTGCTAGGGTGTAATGTATAACTTTTCAGGGGAGATGTGGCATATTGTCTTAATTCATTATTTACTGCTACATTTTATATCTAACAGTAACATAAACGAATTAAGGCAATATGCCACATCTCCCCTGAAAAGTTATACATTCCTGGCAGGGTCGCCATGTATTGTTAAATGTTTGGTGATGATGTAGAGAAACCCAGTATGGAGTAGAATACGTATATTTAAGTTGTTTCCATTATTATAGTAGTTTAAAGAGAGCTAAATACTAATTACATTGTCTTTTATATTAACCAATTTCGTGCGTCAGCATTATTCGTTTATGTTACTGTTAGATATAAAATGTAGCAGTAAATAATGAATTAAGGCAATATGCCACAAAGGAATGTCATTTTACTGGGCACAGGGCTCCTTCATAGAATGTGGAGGGAATTAAGCCTACTATAATACCACGCTGGCCAGACGGGTTGGTATAGGGTTTGTTTAGAATTTTCCTTTTCTCGCAGTGGTCTTGTCTACATAAGGTAACGCCCTTACTTGCCTTTTACGACACCCACGGGTTGAGATGGGGTAGTGACATTATGTATTCTTAATCCGTCGCTACACGGACGACCTGTCACCTTACATACATACAATTACTGGACACAAAGTACACCCAGAGTCCCAGACTCAAAACAAATATCTATGAATCACACAAAAATGTGAGTATGATGCGGTGAGGCGGCCGCCTTAACCACTACGCCACGGTGACAGTCGACAGTCATTGGTTAGAGAGTTACTGTTGTATAGTCGCGCATTGTCTATAGTTCTCAACAAGTTTTCCTTTTCAAATGGAAAAAGCCTACGTAAGTAAGTATTAAAGACAATTTTAGGATTCGATAACATGATGTAGCTCGTAAGTTATGAAACAACTTTGAACAGGCAAGATTGTTAGAAAATATTGATTAGGCTGTTCATTATAATCTCACCATAACCAAAGTTTTGAAATACCTAAGAAGTTGTTTGTAATTACGGGGGATTTTATATTCGCATCTTTCATGCTGGAGTCATTTAAAGTCTTTATTACATAGATTGTTATTTTACAAGTCTACGATAAGCTATTTTCCATGATTTTACAGGTTATCTCTAAAAAGCATTACATTTTGATTTAGAACATCGCCGCATATTTTTCCTATAAAAGAAGCTTTATCAAAATAGTTCATGGACAATTTTTCCTTTAAGCCTTAAGCCGTCGAAAGCAATCGTTGAATCGTCCCGCCGCGGCTCGCCTCGCGGGACGGGGCCGGACGGGAAGCAAAGAAAGTCTATAATTGGACCGGCACATTTCAAACTTAGCAATTTCTTATAGCTGTTACCAAAAGAGAAGTTTATAAAAGTTTTATGTTAGTTTGATTAAACAACATCATGGTTTGATAACATTGTGAGGGCTGTTTTATTTTTACAGTAGTTACTATAAGAACACATTATAGAGATTAATATAGCTAATATCATAAGCCCTTCAACTATTACTACGCTAAAAGAAAACCACCAAATCCACCACGAAGTCACAAGCTAACAATAATACAATATGATGTGACGTGTATGCCTGTCAGATATAGCCTCAAATTTAGTGACTCGAGGCACTAATAAATTAGTATATTCTTGCCTAATATATACTTAATTATTTCTGTAAATGTCATTCAAATCCTGTGGATATTAATGTTGTTGACGTTAAGTCCGAGGACTTATTACATCAGTCGCAAAATAAAATGTATTAAATACTTTACAATCCGACGTTTGATATGACATTATTAATCTAACAAAGTAATATCTGTCCATAAAATAGGAATTATATATTGTAGCATTGAACTTCATATTAAATATAAATAGAAAATATATTTATGTAATTTTTACGTTATGTTACGGTTAAAGTCACAATTTGTTTTTATCCGAATGCTGAAGGAAAAGGGTTCTTTTTGTGCAAACGTTATTTTCAGACTCTCTCAGAGCGGTCTCTCAGAGTAATATAGTTTTTAAAACAACTACAACAAAATATCAAAAAGACTATGTGGCATTTGGGACATAACTCCTTAGATAAGTATACCAAATTAAGAGCTTAAAGAATTGAAAGAATCTGTTAAAAAAACCCTAATATTCTCACAAAATACAAAAAAAGCAACGGGTAAAAATATCCATATGTGACATATTTTAATTGCTTAGAAGTGTTATATAAATTCGTTACAACTTAAATTGAATACTTAACGCTACTTAAACGTGCATGTAAAAAAATATCCCCCATTTAACAGTAATGACGTCACGGGGTAGTGAGAGAGAATAAAAGAAGATTGTATGACGTCATATCGCAGGTAATGACCTTGTTATCACCTTAACGGTGATGCGAGAATGTAATAAGCTCTTAAATTGGCACATCAATAATGTTCAAGCTTTTTATGTGTTAGCGGTGAGCAGTATTTCAAGATTTTTCTTCTAGAATATCACATTTATTATGGAAAACTTGTAAAAAGGCCTACAGGCGCTTAATGATGTCTAGCTATTTTATGTTATGGTAGGAAGCGCTATGTTTGTTTTTGCCATTGCCGACGACAGTAATAATATTAAAAAATGAATTGAGATCACCTCTTTGTAGACTCAACATTGCTGAAAATTTTTAAAAGAGTACCTAGGCAATCTTTTGCTTTTAGGTGGGTTCGATTCCCATAGTCTTAATTATTTGTGCGGCCTAAAAAAAGTTGTTTTTGAGCATATAACCGTGGCTTGTTTCCCAGTGGGCAATGAATTTTAAAATAACAGATAAATTACCACTAATCAAAATGAACTATCATGTTCATTTGCCAACATAATAAATAAAATTTAAAAATACCTTAAATTTCTCAAATAGTTAAGTTTACATATTTGTAAATACATTCATAATCATGTTATTTGCTACTAGAGCTACTGTTTTAATAATTATATCGATGAGCGCGAAGAACTCACAGCAATCTCATTACATTTGTCGGCCATTTCAGGCAATTAAAAAAAACATAGACACATCAACTCTTCGTCTCATATTCAATTTGTTGAATTCTGTGCTAAGCTGGCAAAGTGAAAATTATTTAGTTTTCAAGAAGCCCTTTACCTAAACTAGACGTATTAAATACGTGAAGTCGTGTGTGCTATCGATAGGCTAACAGAAACATAGTTCGTATTATTTATGAGAATGGGATGTTTAACATATCCCGCGGAGGGGAAAATTTGTGTTTCGTGAGTTATGGCGACGGGTGACTTATGGTAATTTAATCGAAATTAATTTTGTAGAATATCACACTAACATTATAAAGGCGAAAGTTTGTGACACATAATGTTGTTACGCTTGCACGCTCAAACGGTTGAACAGATTTTGCTAAAATTTGGTATAGAGATAGCTGACACCATGGACTATTTGCATAGGCTATTTTTTATCAGTAGCTAACACCACGGGGCGCAGTTAGTTATCATTAAAAGGAAGACTTCGGTGGCATAGTGATAGTGTGTGAGGCTGCTGTGTACGAGCATAAACTAGATTGCTAGCTTGCTTTTCTTAGTATCAACCTGAGTCGCATCGTTTTTATTATAACATGATATCAATATGTTCGGGGAAATACTATTTTTTACCCAACTGCCAAAAAGGAGGGCAGTGTTTTTTTATACCACGACGGTGGCAAACAGACATACACCTCCCCAAATGGTAAGCGGTTACCGAAGCCTATAGGCGCCTGCAAAACTGTTGCCAACCTGTATGAAACTTATTCAGTCCTTTTTGAAGAACCCCATACTGTAGTCCTTTGGGAAAATTTCTTTAGGGTAGTAGTTACTACATATAACAACGGAACAAATGGAGTGAGATTCACAGCATTTATAAATATAATTGTAATTATTTATAATCTCATACACAAGTTATAATTCCACATCAACAGTTTAATTGGTTCACCCCGCGAAGAATTAAGTGTGCTACGTCGGACATAGTTCGGTAAACTCCAACGAAGTTCGGAAACGAGTTCGGAACTCGACGGATTTAAAATATTTGCTATCTACAGAACTATTCCCACACTATCGTATCCCCGCTCCCATCAGAGCTACGTGCTGCAGTTCTTTCTAGAATTATTTAAGCTCTATCTACCTAGGTTTTTATCTGATTTTTTGTCGTGATAAGCTAAAAAAATTCATTAAAATGAAAGTAAAGTAACAAAAAAAAACAGTAGGTTTTGTTTAGGAATTCTAAGTGGGATTATAAATTTAGTTTGTTGTACTTACTTATAATTTATTCTTTATTTCTTCTTTAGAGTCTTTATAATCAATATTGGTTTATTATTGAGTTGTTTACAGAGTTTGAGTTCAATTCACACATTTATTTATTTATTTATTCATAGAGCAGTATAAGCTTACAGTATACTCCAAATCGCTTATATGCTATACTAACTTAATTAACAATTATAATATTTAAATTATTACTAGCAACATTCATTAAATTCAGAAAATACTAAGAAATAAGATGTAATATCACACATCCGCCCATCCTCAGAAATGTTAAAAACGAGGTTTAAAGAGAGCTATCCTCTCAAGGTAGGCAGCGGCCTGGCTGTGCCCCTGGCATTGCCAACGTCCATGAGCGGCGGTAACCACTTACCATCAGGTGGGCCGCTTGCTCGTCTACCACTACAGGCAATAAAAAATTAAAAAAAAAAAATGTTGCAGTACCGACCAATGGATGAAATACTTTTAAAAATAAACAATAACCCAATAAGTTCACAGCTGCAATACATATAACATTCAAAGCTAAATCCTCCTTAACCCAAGACAAAATCCACTAAATTCTGTTAAAGCCCTTAACAAAAAGAAGGTCAAATGTGGAACCGTTTAACAGGGTACGCAGTAATTCACGTAATATCGGAATCGAACGCCGATACATACGATACGCGCACAATAAACAACAAAGGTCTTTCATTAGGATTCGCGCCGTGCACAACACTAAAGGGTTCTCATTGAAATTCTTTGTGCTGCGTTCACACGTGTGATAGTAAAAGCGATAGTAACTGGCTATGTTACTAAGCAGTAAAACTTGTTATGAGGCTGAGAAAATATAGTAAAAGTTAATATTTAAATTAAAAAAAAAACTTTGTGAAAGCTATACTCGGTAAAAGTGATGAATTTAAAAATAATATCTTACTAGTATCATAAAACGTCAATTTTCTACGGTAATAAAACTATGTATAAATTTAGGTTAGTTCTTTTTTTATTTACATTTTTTATGACGACGTTGGCCACCCTAGAAAACCAACCGACTAAGACACAAATAAGACACACAAAACACACCCAGATTTTGGACTTGACATCAGTATTTCTAGCCCACGTCCCAAAATAGTCATATGATGAGGAGGTCGAACTCACAACTAGTAGACCAACAACAATAGTCTTGAACCTTTAAACAAACATACAAAATCAGATCTCATTACAATTCCGTGCCTGCATGGTACGGGCCCCCGAGAACTAAAGGGTTCCTCATTGAAATGCGCGCGCTGTGCCTCGTTCATCCGTGACACCACGAGAGTACAGTAGATCAGCCACTAATACTCTATTTATATCACTTACGATTGTATGCTCGAAATTCAAGTACTGTATCTAACTGTCCTTTATAACTGTTTTATTGTTTAATGGTGTTTAAAATTTTGTGGCACTTTCGAAGTTTTTATTGGCGTACAAAATGTTGTAATAAAATTACTGTGGATGATAATTTTAAATAATTCAGTATTAATGGCTAGGTTTGGTTTCAGCTCGCGGTTAAAATCAGTGATCTGATTTTACTACTTATATGTTGATAAAGAAATAATATCTTTGATCAGAACATTATTCAAGCAACAAGAAATTAGTTTAAACCCTTTCGGATGAAATCCGAATCTATGTAAGTACACATGCAGTATGCTAAATATATAATATTATTTTTCATAACTACGTATTATCTAGAACTTATTCGTGGTCATAAGTATTTTATACAATTATAGAGAAAAATAGAATAGATAAATTTATAATACTTAACAATATTTGAATTATGAATATTCACAATTTCACAACTGTCATAAAAAATAGGTAATATTAAATTATTTTTTGTAAATAGTTTAAGAGTAAAATTTATCCACTGAGCTAATTGTTTCATCTCAAGTCCTAATTAAACGATTACTAATAAAATTACTCGCCTATGGCTAAGTAACCTTACTACTCTCACTATTTCTGATGCCTACTCTCCAGACCGTGATTGTAAACGCACACAGCCTCGTCGTGAGTGAGCTGGGGAGCAGTTACATGGAGATTTATGCCATCGTCCATCGACGCTCGAATTACGACCAATTCACACATTATACTTGTTTACTTGCCAACTGATTTTGGAAGCAAACTGAATGCAGCATCTTTATAATAGGTAAAAATTCATAATCGTGTAAATATATTTTTGATTAACCAGTAAAATATATGTTTTAACAATAAGATCGTCCATTGTTTTCTTTATTATTGTAATTTATGTCATTTCAGGTGAGTAAGGAAATGTATTCATCTATTTAATTTGTATGACAGAACATGTGCACGTTGGCACAAGTTCCTTGCATGAACTAAAATCAGATCATATCAGCAATTCAATCACACAACGAAATAAGAAACCAATCAATATTAAACAATTAGAAAACAACTTGAAAAACAATTAAGAAGGAGCTCGGAACAATTAATCGCTAGAACTCCACAACAAAATAGTTTTAGCTTAGCAGACAAACCACCTCACTCAGTGCTAAAAACTTAATCAATAGTGCTTAACTGTGAGCTAACTTCGATCCTAACTTGAAACTTACACCTGCAAAATTTAATAGAGGTCTTTATTAAAAGAGGGTAGCTTCCATCCATGATTCTGATCACGACACGTGACCCACAGGAATGTAAATAAATAAACTCGAACTTACAAATTACCGGCACAACAAACATTTATTGTCCCAAATTTTCAAATAAAATGCGAATCAATACTTTGACATTGGCCTCCCAAACACACCTCTAAGCTCTACATGCAGTGAATAGCATAATATACAACAAAGTTAGGTCGATAGTTGAGTATAAACAAACAGGTCGACGACGTGGACGTGACAGTTATGTAATTATGTTGTAAGGACCACCAGTTAGTCCACTGCACTCTTAAGGCTAGCGTTCACTTGTCAGGAATGCACTAGTGCATGCCCTTACTATGGACTACTTTTTAGGGTTCCGTAGCCAAAATGGCAAAACCGGACCTTTATAGTTTCGTCATGTCCGTCCGACCGTCCGTATGTCACAGTAATTTTACTCAAAAACTACTTGATTTATACCGATGAAATGTGGAGAATAGGTGTCTTGTGTGGACCGCTGCTAGGTTTGGTAGTTAAATAATAAAAATAAATATTATTAAGGGGGGCAGTATAAATTGTGCTTCACTATATATACCAATTTTGAATTATTGCCGAAAAACTACGTTTAACAAAAGAACGTAAGTGCATTGAAGATACGCTCTTTTGCTGCGGAACCCTACCTTGAGCGTGGTTCGACATGCTCTCAACCGATTTTTTTGTTTGTTTATTATGTCTAGATGTATTGTGTATCTGATGAATATGACATATACAAAGTTTGTAATAAGACTCAAAGTTCACGGTTTAGATATTTAACATAAAAGGCACCGTCCTGACTTTATGGCATGTGTATCATCACCTTTACATATAGAACCGTTACAAAATGTACGACAATTTACTTGAATTATTATAGAAAAATGTTGTCGTAATTATGTTACCCTTTAAATTATACCGAAGCCAATTTATTTCAAACTCTTCTGACGAACTAAATCTAATATGTAAAAGATACGTCGCCGTTTGAATATGAAATAGTGAATCAATGAGTATTTCTAGTAAAGTTACCAAGCACCAGTATAGACTAATTAACGTCCTGAATTACTCACACTAAAATGAATCATAATAAACTGTCAACCAAATGCCTGAAGGTACTGGTAGTTTACTAGAAAGGAGTGTTTTACATTGAATACAACACCAGCCATCGTTTGCAGGCGTCTGGAGACTTAGTAGTCTCTACATTAATTACATTATGTGGCCTGCATCCAGCACGATCCTGCTGTTCGCATCAGATCATCTGTTCATCTTGTGGGTGGACGTGCTACGTTGCGTTTTATTATTATGCGAAAACATGGATATAATTAGATAACGGCGAAAACATGTTTCAATCTACTGAAAAAGATAGAGTTTTTCCTTTTTAGAGCGATTCCGACATGGATAAGTTAGGCTAGAAGCAGAATGAAGCTCTCGGCTTAGTCACAGTGGTTTTTTTTTAATCTTTGTAAATAGATATTAAAATTCCTTTGGTCATATTATAAAACATCAATCTGTCCCTTTTCGTATCATTTCGATTGCGATGTTCCGGATTTTGCATCATTTCTATTAAAATTTATTATATTTGTATCAATTTCACTATAAACACCTTTTATCCTAATATATATCCAGGATATAGCAACACTTATACCTAGTCAATTATCGTGAGAGTCCATGCGAGAATCTTGGCAATTATAGACGATTCAAACCTCCTTTGTGAGCATAACTACATAGATCAAATGTTAGTATTAACTCCTTCTACCTACGAGTATATTACAATACTCAGGAATGATTAACACAGTATAATTAAAGGCAATTTAGTTCAAAACTGAACTTTTTTAAGCAATCTTTAATAAAACCTTAATGCTAATACTTATACTACTGTTGTAAATTTATTAATTCGCAATAACTACTGAATTAATTTAGATGAAACATCACAATACCTATTAAAACTTATGGGGTAAATTCCGTTTTTCAGGAAAACAAATTGAAAACAATTTTATCAATGTACAAATTTTGATTGAAATTGTTAGTGCATTTTCCGAGATTCCGGTGCACACAAAATATACATCAATTAGTTGCCTTGTGTTTATGTAAGCAAAGTATCGAATTTCTAAACGATTTCTATGCACAATAACCTTCATATTTCCATGTCAACATACAAAATACCCCTTTCAATAGATCGTAACAGAAACCCAAAACGATTTAACATAGAAATGCCATCGATTCATAGTGATTGATTGCACAACCTATTTTAAACGTGCAGACAGACAGGGGACCCATGTCTTACTTCCCTAGGGGGTCGTAAGTACCGCAGATTATGGGAAATGGTAAATCTTTAGTAGCAAAGTTATGCTTGTATCCCCCGGCATCGAGAAAATCAATCTGTTTCCCGCCTTGTTACTGGGTTGCCAGATGTTAAAATGAAAAGTCCTGCCAGTTTGACTGCAAAGGTTGACCTAATTTTTATTGAAGTTAAGTCTTTAAAATGGGTGTTAATAAGTTTAATTATAATGTATAATATTAATGTATAGTAATACAAATAATACAACACATCAACATGATCTGAAAACTACCATGCCATGAAAAAAAAGAATTGAATTTTAAAGAAGCTTGCTGTTGATTCAAATCTCATCTCAAACTTCGGGATTCGTCATTTGACATCATAACGTCTCGTGAGACGTATATGTTCTATAGTTAATTTGTCGCTTCTCTGACTTATATCATGTATTAATGTTGAAAATTTAGATTTTATGGACTCACTAGGGAATAAGGATGATGTTGTTTCGAGTAAATTTTATTACTTGTTTCTGATTTTCAGTATAGTTATTAAAATAAGATAAAGATAAAGAGATAAAGATAAAGATAAAGATAAAGATAAATTTATTTTGCAAATATGGGTACATATATAGGTACAGTACAATACATATATACATGGTGTCGAAAAGAAAACAGTGTTCAGCCATATTTTACCTTAAGGCATGCAAAAGATATAGAAATACATTAATCATTAATTAATTATCTGTTACAATTTATTTCATAATAATTAATTGTTACTGTAATAATTAAAAATATTTATTTATAGAGATGTCAAAAATGGATATAATGTCAAGTGTTAATAATGATATGTCAAATGCCGTGTAATCTTTAATTAACGAGGTCAGTAGTACAAAAAAAATTATATTATATTTTTATCAATAAAAGCAGAGGCATAAATTTACGCTACAAAAAAAAGCTATTAGTCTAGACACCCTCGAACTCCTTATCCTTCAGAAACTCCGTTAGACTATAATATGTTTTGACTGCCAAAGTGCTCCGTAGTTTTTTTTAAATACTGTTAAAGGCAATTCTTTCCAACTCTTTGGCAATTTATTGTAGATGACCGGGGCCATGCAATAGACACTTTTGTGCATAAGTTCTGTCTTATGGGACATTAAACAGAGCTTGGTGTTGTTTCGTCTGTTACGTGGAATAGCATCTGCGACACGATCAAATCGGCTTGGATTTGATTTTACAAACACAGCTACCTCTAATATATATAAACATGGCAATGTTAGGATATTAAGCTGTTTAAAATATGGACGACAGCTATCTGTCATTTGAAGCTTAAACATTGCCCTTATGCAGCATTTTTGGGCTTTAAAAACTATATCCTTATTTGATGAGTTCCCCCAAAATATAATACCATAGCGTAGGTAGGACTCTGCAATGCCATAATACGCAGTAACAAGTGCATCTGTACTTATTTTTGATGATAGGGTATATAATGCATACGCAGACTTACTCATTTGTTTGCATAAGTTATCTGTATGTGCTTTCCAGTTCAGTTGTCTATCTATTATAAGTCCTAAGAATTTTGTTGATTCAACTTGTTCTACAACTTCATTGTTAGAATGTATGCTAAGTTTAATACTAGATGTCTGCTGTCTGAAGTTTATAATTTTAGTTTTGATTATATTAATCTTTAAATTATTATTATTAAGCCATTTTATAACTGATTTTAATGTATGATTAATGTCATTTTCATAAGTCTCTATACTTGTGCAAGGTATCGTCACTGTGCTATCATCTGCGAATAAGGTCAATGGTTGTTCAATACAATTAGGTAAGTCATTGATGTACAATATAAATAGCAAAGGGCCTAAGACCGAGCCTTGCGGAACTCCGTATGTTACCTCACGCTCTATCGAACGATATGTCTCTTCTCGTTTGGTTCTTATATTGATTTTCTGTATTTCAGTGACTTGTTTCCTATGTATTAGGTAAGATTCTATTAAGTTTAGTACATTGCCCCTGATACCATAAGCTTCAAGTTTTCGTAGGAGAGTAGCATAATTGACACAGTCAAAAGCTTGAGTCATATCACAGAATAGGCCACATACGGGTATACGCTTATCAACGTTATTAATAATATTATTTAAGAAGTCATAAATGGCCATATTAATGGTTCTTTGTCGTCTGAATCCTTTCTGCTCATTACATAAAATATTAGATTTTTCAATAAATTGATATAATTCATTATAAATATACTTTTCAAATATTTTTGAGATTATTGGGATAAGTGATATAGGTCTGTAATTTTCTAGCAATTCTCGATTATCTTTCTTAAAAAGTGGTTTTATAATTGATAGTTTTAACGCATCAGGGTAAATACCTGTGCTGATACATAAGTTAATTATATGACTCAGGTGACCACATATTTCCATAGATACATGTTTTAGTATTTTTGTACTAATACAGTCGTATCCCACACTATTGGTGTTTTTTAGTGACATTATTAATTTGTGTACATCAAATGGTGTGCTTGGTGCAATAAACATAGATTTATTGTTAGTATTTATTTTACACAAATATTTATTAGTCATATATGGTTCTACCTGTATTTTATCAATAAAATAATTGTTGAAGGCATTGGCTATACTAATTGGAGTCGATATATAGTTATTGTCCACGTTTAGCCTGTGTATGCTATGCTTAGGTAGGTTATGCTTAGCGCAATTAATAATTTGCCAAGTTGCTTTCGATTTATTTTTTGATTCTTTAATCTTCTGATTATTTTGTGCCTTTTGAGTAAGATTAATTATCTTTTTATGTAATTTGGAATAATTAGAAAAAGCAATTTTATTGTTTTTGTTAGGATTTAACCTATATTGCCATAAGAGTTTTCGCTTTTTTTGACTGCATAATTTAATTCCTTTAGATATCCATTTTGTCTTCTTAATGACATCTATTTTAACTAACTTTGTCGGAAAGCATGAATCGTAAATAATTGTGAAGATGTCTATGAATTCATTATAAGCTATATTAGGATTTTCCGTTTTATAGATTTCTGCAAAAGACAGACTATTTATATAATTTTTAAATTTTACTATATTTTCCATATTGTAGTCCCTTTTAGTTGAATACCAATAATTTATAGTATATATTTTTTGAGCTGGACAATGAAGTAACTGAGCTGTGTGGTCAGATAGTGCAAACTCTATCACCTCTGCCTTACACGTCTTATTAAAGTTATGCGCAAAGTTGTCTATACAGGTCATACTGGCCATTCGAGTCGGCTGATTTAATGCTAGTTTTAAGTTATATCTCATAAACAGATACTGAAAAGCCCTTGTGTGACTATTTTGTTTAAGAATATCTATATTAAAATCGCCACAAATAACAACGTTCTTGTAGCGAAAACCTGAAATTTCTTGGAAAAGGGCTTCAAGTTTGTCTAGACAAAAGTCGAGATTATTAACATTTGGAATTCTATATACACAGACAACGATAATCTTATATTTAGTGAGTGCAATACCACAACATTCAAATATACCAGGAGAAGATAGACTAGATATTTTAACAAGTTCTTTCCATTCAAACCCATTCCGTACAAGGATGCAAGTCCCTCCCCTCTTTTGTTCCTTTCTACAGTAATAAGTAGCTAGACTGTAATTGGGTACATATAGCTGTTTGTGATAACCCTCTTTCATGAAATGCTCCGAGATACATAAAACATCTACGGCTTTATTTTTGTCTGCAAGCTCATTTAAACATACAGTAAGGTAGTCAGATTTACCTAACAGACCAGCAATGTTTTGGTGCATGACTCTAACAAATCTACTCTCGAAAAAACATTTCATGTTCCTGATCATTCCCGGATGAGGTTCCTGAAATATAGGACATGGAACAATGTTCCATGTCACTACAAAATATATCTTTTTCGCTATAAATTACAAATTCATTTATCATTTCGTCAAGTTTTACAAATATATTAGTCATACCATAGTTGTTGACAGAGCCACTTTTTCTCCAGAACATATTGTAGTCATAAGATAAATAGTAATTGGAATCAAATAAATAGGCGAAGTTATTACTCATTGCATCCAAATATAGTAGACTGTTAAACATTTCAATTCTTCCATTATACATTGTAGAATAATCGTTCATTTTAAATGTTGGCGCACATAATATCACATTTGTATGTTTTATTTTTGATAATATATTTCTCACGGCAATTGTCATATCAACGTAGTTGTTAGTACGTCGGAAATCCTCTTCTCCAATTAATATCAAGCAGTAATCATCCTTTGAATAGTTTTTCAATTTCGAAGTAATGTTTTCTAAAAGTTTAATTATACCGCAGTTAGGAGTTAGATAGTGACAGATCTGATAATTAGGAAACGTATTCTCAGCTATTTTTAATATTTTGTTTTTGTTATTGGTACTTAGGATACACAGTTTGCGTTTTGCAGTGTAACCTTGGTATTTTATTATGTGATGTGAGTTGTGTTCTAAAGGTTCTGAGATGTTACCAGTAGCGACATCTATTGGACTCGGGCTGAAAAGCTTCTTAGACAATTCAATTTTTTGTATGTTGTTGGTATCATGTTGTTTATTTAATGATATGTTTTCCTTTGTGATATTTTCTACAGTGATATTTCTCGAATCCTCGTTTTTTTGTGCTATGGGGCATAATAGTGTTTCACGGTTTAGGTCATGAACAGAGAACCTTTTCTCTTTACTGTTCATCTGCCTTCTTGGCGACTCTGAAGTGTTTAATTTTTTATACACCTGTACCATTTTTATATATTTTCCTAATTCAGTTTTCATGTTACTTATTTCTTCATGTAAGTTATCTATCTCATTTGTAGCTGTTTCTAGTTTTTGTGTCAATGTTTCTACCTCAGTTCTTAAGCTTTCACAACAGGATTTATTCGTAGTTATTGAGATGTCAGGTAGACTCAACATTGTGGAATCAAATATTGTTGTATTAGATAGATCATCGAAAGAACGTGATTGTTTCTTACGTCTCAATGTTACATGTTCTAGTTGCTGTTCCTTATCCATTATTCAGTTGTTTTTTTCTTTTTTTTTATCTTCGTCAAGGTAGGTAGTTATACTATTATTTGTAAGGATTCAATTCTAAAGTATGTCGATTTGCAGTTGTCCGATATTGTGTAGAACTAAGTCAGTAGCTTATTAGAAATTTGAATGTTCGAAAAACTATCACAAAAAGTGCTTAGAAACCACTGAGTTTCGAACCTCCACCTTTCCGATTCATTTAGGTGTCTTATGCCCCTCGGCTACGGGGAATGTTAATGTAAGTGTTGAAATAGTTCTTCAGCTTGTATTTTTATTCGTCATTGTTGACAGATATTAATACGGCGATGTGATTGGCTATAATTCCCACGTTCAAATAAAATTAACGGAACAGCTTTTTGCACTTTGTAATTTCACTTAGTTTTTTAGTTTTTTAACACATTGTATGAATAGTAGGTTAAATATTTACTGGAAATTGAACACTGTTACTATTATTGAGTCATTTTTGCCGTTTATAATCACTATTTGGTGTTATACACTGTACTTCAACATGTTAAGGTTTCATGTTATAACTTTTATTGTACTGATTCTTTCGCTTCACCAACGCTCGACCATCACTATCACAGATAAAGTTATCGGGAAATTGCTTTTATTTACTTTAATTTGAGCACTTTGTATTTTTTTTTGTATAATAAACACAGAGCCGATGTTTACACGATGACTAGCGCCATCTGTCTGCTGAGTGATAAGTGATGGGTTCTTTAACTGGGCTCGGGTCTCCTCTCCTCTAACTAGAGAGCTGAGAGGGTTTAGGCCGTAATCCACTCAAGCTGGCCTAGTGCAGGTTGATGGATCAGACATACTCGTAGAATTTCTTCTAGGGTATGTGGGTTACCTCTCACGATGTTTTCCTTCACCGTTAGCAGATGGTAAGTCACTTGACTAGTACATATAAATTCCACAAAGTGAAATCCACATTGGTACTGCCGGTCGGAATCGAACTATGACCGCGTGATTTGCACGCCGGTCACTTATCCATTCAGCCACCATCGCTGATTTTAGTCATTTATATAACCCAAAATAATCCTATCTTTTCATATACATACATATTGTAAATGCTAACCTATAATTTAAGTATATTTTATTTGTATAAGTAATAATTTGCTAACCAAATCCAACACATAACTAACTACATTTGCATTGAGTATATCCTAGCGATCTTTATATGTAAAACAAACAAAATTGAGTGTAAACTCAAATTGTTGGCAAAGAGCCCCGGGCGTTGACCTCGAGTCGTCGGCACCTCTGATCATTCGTGGGGTATTTCGTGCAAATTGCTCAAAGTACCGCCAATACACAATCACCTGGTACTTTAACCAACTCTTTCTTTCATGCAAATCTAAACGATCATAGTCTCGAAGAATTATGAAGGTAAACGCCAATAAAAAATAAACCTTCTCATGCAAGGAAACTATTCGAACCTTGCTTTTTTTCTTTTTTTGCAAGAAAAATTGCAACGTATCAATTAGCAGCATCACAATTTTTTATATAAATTCTTTTAATTTAGAAAAAATAGAGCAGAGGGACACAATTATACTACTTTCAGCTTTCAATTTTTTCAGCTACTGTTGCCCTCCTTAAAAACTATTCATTTTTATTATTTAACTACCAAACCTAGTACAAACTATAACGGTTCCGTTTTGTTATATTGGCTACGGAACCCTAAAAAAGACTGAAATCGCACGCAAACGAAGTCACGGGCAGAGCTAGTTTCCAATAAACTGATGATAGAACATAATCTAGTTCGTATTATGATCCTAATTGAATGTAGCCCAAATAAATAGCGTGTGTTAGTTGAAGGGCCTTCTAATGGTGTTGCTAACCCAAGGACTAGGGACAACTAGGGATAAATTAAATCATTTAGTGAAGGGATTAATTTGGGATACTCCGGGAGACCCTAGTAGAGATTTGATTTCAAAGGCTATTCCTATACCGTTATTATTATGTCGATATTATTATGTGTAGTTCAAGTTTTTGTGCTTATGTTTATCATTGTGGTGCCAGTCGGCATTTGTCGATGTCAATTATTACTGATTGCATTTTTGGGAACAGAGTGTTTTACTATAGTTATGGCTAAAAGAAAATAGTTTTCTAAAACCATCATCATCAAATCAAAAAATAATCATTCTTATAAAAATATTAATTATTATTTTAATAAATAAAACGTATAAATATATAATATTTTTAATACTAACTTTAGATAACCTAGTTGACTCAACTGTCTCGGGGTACAGACCTCTGAGAATAAAGATCGTAATATAATGATGAAGATATCATCATCATATCAACCCAAAGCCCAACGACGTCCACTGCTGGCCTCAACCTACTTTCCGCCACAGCAAGCGATTTTGTGTTCCGCCACACACACCTTAATTCTTTTATATTGTAGACTACTCTGAATTATCTAAACAAACACTGCATAGTAAGAGTTTTCTTTTGAATTATATACCTTAAGTTGCTTACATTAGGGTACAAATTCAATAAATATCTGTATAACTTTTTATTTTACTGTTCAACATATTATTTGAGTTCGACAGTTTGCCCTGAGAATGTATGTATATTATGTATATAACATCCATTAGTAGATTTCATACATAAAAGGTTCAGAATATTCAATCGACATGATTGCTGATAATTTTCTACTAAGTACCTCTTAACTAATGGTACAGTCGGCAACGGAAGTCTATGTCTAACTCTTTCCCTCGCAGTTTACATTATACGCCGAATGATAGGATAAATTTTAGAAAACTAATGTTATGTAGTTTAGTTGTTTAGTAGATGGCTTTCAAATAAATAAAAAATATAATTATTAATATAAAAAGTGTTCTTTTTTAAAGCTGGATACGCTCTTGCTATCCTGTACTGTCCATGGTATATGATATATCCAGGGGGAGGTGGCATACCAAAGATACTATATTATCAATAACATAAATATTTGAAACTTAATGTTTAAACTATTTCCTATTAATGTGTATGATTACTGATTAGCTTAATGTTATTATCTTAATCATTGTCATCATCTCATGAAAAAAAAACAGTACCCACCGAACGTAGAGATTTTTATTTTTGACGAAATGTCTAAAATAACCTACATTAATGTTTTAAACTTATTTCCTTTAATGTAACGTGAAACAAATAAAGGTATTTTGAACACAATGTTTTTGCTGACTGTACTTCTTAAGTACTCAGATGGAAGTGACATTTTGAATGAAAGGATCTAAGCTCAATCGTTTTGACGACGAAGGCTAATGGAAATAAGTATTAGACAGAATTATACTATACAATGTTTTCTTTGCTACATTATTTTATTGAAATATTTTTGCAAGCCATTCAGGAGATAAGTAGTAAACGCAGAAAAGAGATTTGGATACTAAATAAAAAATATTTGTGGATAAATGGATATTTTTATATCAATATTTGTTATTTGTGTATATTATTGTTATTACTGAATGGATTTTTAGTAAAACTCTAGAGAAAACTAGGTTATTTTGAGTTACACATTGGTCACAAATTGATGTCGATATATATGTATGTGCCCGTGCTTAGGCGGGCGAAGCTGCGGTCGGAAGCTTTTTTTAATATATTTTGCAGTTGAACAACTCACCACCATATTATCACTTCCGAGCAATTTTGTCCTGAATATTTTGGTGGAACGAATTATATGAATTGTTCACTAAGGAAGTGGGTTTTAAGTAGACCTACCGTAGTCGTGTCGCCGTCGCGTCGAGTCCACGTCGTATTTTTTGTGTCAATTTTGCTTTTTATATGCACGCAAAAAATAATCACATTATAATATCCACGCAATATTATAAAAGATTTTATTATCCACTGATGATAGCGATCTGTTGCGGTTTGTCGCTGGTAAATATTAATTTTCATAAAAAAATCCCTTTCACGGTTAATTTCCCAAAAAAAGTCTTTCATACCGAACACTACAAAAATCGGCCAAATATAAATCGTCCAAATCAGATTCATGCAGATAAACAAACTTATTTAACAACCAGTTTACACAGAAACATGTTCACAAATATTACGTCAAACTAATTTATTATCGATCGACTGAACCCAATAATTAATCTAACATTTAAGTACTTACACATCGAGGCGAGGCAGATTCAAAGGCGCAGAAGTCACAAAATTACAAGTAATTTACCTGAAACAATACAAGGCAAATTAATGAGACGTTTAGCTCTTCGATTTACCGCAACCGGTATATAGACGGTAAGTAACGGTTAATGGGGGGTAGGAGGAGTTCCTTTATCCCTTTATCGTGGATTATTGACAGCTAATTATGATGGAAATTCCCCTGTGGAATATAACCTAGATTAACGGCTGATGGTTTCCTTTTGTTTACGTAATAAATACTAATAATATATAAGTATTTGTGCATTTTATGGCCTCTCTCTACAATTGGCATAATGAGATCACAGATTATACCAAAATTCACACCATCATCAGCAATGTTGGTTTGTTTTTTGTCAGTGAACTGTCCGATAAAAGCCCTCTATTTGTTTTTATATTGATTTATCGCTTATCATTACTTGATGTCGGAATGAAATTATTATTACATTTTTTGCGCGGCCACAGAAAATAATTCCATTATCAACTACATTTAAAGATTCCTTAATAAATTATTTTATATAATTCAATGTATTATTGTTAAGGGAGTCGTTACATTTGATTCGGTAAGTCGTTTTTAATGCGGTTTCAGCTTCAGCACGACAATAGTAAGGCTTTATGCGCAACCCTCTCTAAATCCACCCCATGCAGAGGGATTTGTTCTGTGGCTGATCTAACTTTTAACAGATTTTAGGGGAGATGTATTTTTAAAAGTTTATTTTGGTGAAGTGTTTTAACATAAGTTGGGACTACTCATGTAAATATATGAGTGTTTTATGTCGCGACTTTGATGAAGGTAAATATAGAATCACATTTCATTTCCCATCACACATATTTATATTCACTAGAGGGGGAGAGGCGAGCCTATGGCCATTTACGAGAGATAATTCGACACTAAGCTGATATGAACACTATCACGACGGAAATACTCAATAACTCTAGCCCAATGAAGGGAAAAAATAGTTTTGACCGGTTATGAGTTTTGACTGTAATATAATATATAACACACGGTAGAGCACAAGCCAAGTTCTCAAAATAGTTCTAGTTGAGAATGCGCCTTACGTGCACAACTACAATTATCTGTTTCCAACTTTAATGATATCATCTGTGCAGTTCGTGCACAAAATAACTTGAGAGTGTTGTAGCAACAATAAGTTAGAAAGAATTTGTTCCCTAACTTTCTAACGAACGAGTACAATGGACGAAAAAGTTACAGGATGACACTTGAATATATACAGTATTATGGACGTACTGACTTCAGAAACAACACATTTTTGCATTTTTTACAATCTTAAGGATACCCTTTTGAAGATTTTGAAAAATATCAAGACGTTGCTTACACAGTCTTAAATTCCTAATTTTAATTAATTCGTAATTCCCTCACTAAATTCTACATAATATTATACTCATAAATGCAAAAGTTTTGGAGTATGCATGGGAGTTCGGATTTATGTAAATCCTTCACAAAAATATTTACAAATGTATTTGGATGAAACTTGGCACATAGGTAAGACTATTCATATATTTTGGATTAACACATATAAGTACTATATTACACTTTTCATCCCATTTCTGTATTCTAAAAGCTATTATAATAATAATATTTTATTTGCCAGAAACATGGTTACAAAGGTGTTAAAAATATAAATATACATGTACAGCATGTTTCACCGTATAAACGGCATGCAAAATTTTATTTTCTAATTTAAATAGGTACACTCTACATTACACTAAAAAAGAATCGTCTAAAATTAAACTTATCACTAGATACCTATTATATAATATAGTATTACCAAAACTATTACTCGTAGATTCTAACAAGCAACTAGTTCAATTGAAGCTGTGAATCGCATCAATCTATCCATATTACGTATCCTTCCCACGATAGTCACGTTCAGTGCAAGTTTCTGAAGTTGTCCACAGATCAGTCGCGCAACTATTGCCGACAACTTGTCGGTGGAAAGTTGCTAATGCAACTTGTGAATTGCGAATTGTCGCTGTGGAATATTGTTGAGTCCTGATTGCTAGTCGTTCGACTCTTTGTTGGTATGTGTCGAGTGGTAGTGGAAGGAGTTAAATTCTGAATTAAATGTTTATATATTTATCTCTTGGCTTTGCGCTTTATTTTTTTTTTTGGTAATATTTTGAAATGTTTTTAAAAGGTAACAAAATCACGATAACTCAGATTGATTGTTTTTTATGTAGATATCTGTCTTCATCTTGTAAACTAATGATGAATAATCATTTAATGTAAAAAAAATATATATGGAACTGGAAAAATGGTCGAAATAATATATATATTTTTTTATACAAATAAAAGTATAAAAAAATTGTTATGCGCGCCTGCTATTGAAACAATTGTGGCCAAAATGTAGTGAATAAATAATAAAATATTCTAGTAAACATGGTGGCAAATTTGTATTTATATCTACTCTCAGAGGAGTGCGTATAATAGCATTATTAGGTGTGTACCATTACGTCCCTCGCGGCGTATTAAATGTTTCAATAAATCAGGAAATTTAGCAATAATAACTTCGTATTTTTACCAAATACCTATATAGGTACTTAGTAATAAAAATCTATATCTCTATTAAAAATCACAAATATTGAATAAGTATAATAATATGTTATAGTAAACACATGCCTGATTACGTTGCAGCATCGCTGCTAACCTCTATAATAGCCTAACCCAAATATCATCACGGCTGTGTATCTTTGGGGTAGAAACTACAGACCACCAAATGCTCTAGTTCGAATTAGTTTCGTATATTCTTCCACAGTTATCAAGCTGTCTTACCCAAAAAATAAATAAAATAAAAATAACAATTTGTAATAATAGTAATTTTATTGTCTCAGAAAACATGTTTAACACAACAATTTTTGATATATTATTTGATTTGATTTGATAAATTATATATATATATATATATATTGTTATATTATGTTGTTGCTGAGCTGAGTTGCCCTGTATTGCAACATACAGCGTCTTCCATCCCAAGATTTCATTGAGTATAATAATTTACTTAAATCCAGATTGGATTAGCAATTTCTGAGATAAGGTCGTTGAAACAAACATACTCTCTACCTATATGTTGAGTACAAAGACAAGATACATAATAAGTATAAGAGACAATTTTGGTTGAAGTGAGAAGATGTTCTTTTGAGTAATAAATGTATGAGCACAATTACATCAGTTGAGTGGATATATAATCGTTTGATATGAGCTACTCGACGGTTCTGCCTGAGGTAACCCCCTTTAATTAATATCTGTAAATTTAGGTTTCTCTGTACTTCGTAGTTAATACCAACTTCACGTAGGTATACCCGGGTATACCTTAAATGGCAAATATAATTATTTGAAACTAATATAGTGTCTACACAAGAGATATACTTACATTTACACAAACATTCAAAATTTCATGTTTTTTTGGATACTTTTTATTTTTTTATACAATTGTTTTCATGGGCGGCCGCAATGGATGGTGGAAGCAAATGGAAGATTATTGCATTTCATTTAAGTTTAAGAATTGTCAACTTAATATAATAATATAATTTGGCTAATTCATCAAAGACAAGTTTTAGCTGCCTATTAACCAACTTTGAAAAAGTCCTGACACAGATGAATCATGATGATGACGCATAAACTATTTATTATTTATTAGAAGATGGACACCTGATAGAACGAAAAGGATCGGCACAATTACTGTTACTTCTATCTACCCCCACAGGGAATCACCCACAGTGATATCTATACTAATATTATAAAGCTGAAAAGCTTGTTTGATTGGTAGAAATATTTATTTCTTATTCTTAAATTGTTATTGTTAACTGCCTAAATTTTTTCTGGAAATGTACTCGACTGCTTCCGTGGATGGAGGTCTGGTTATCCATAATACAGGTTAAAACCTAGCTTGGAGACCAGGCTCCCATTACCAAACTGTATCACAAATATTGTCTTTTACATTGTAAACATTTTGTTTTGAGAGTTAATAATTTTTTTTTTGTGTTGGATAGCCCATTTATCGAGCCCCAATAGCCCCTATTGACCGTATCGCGATATAGCATAGCAGTGTCCTATAAAAAGAACGATGGGAGCTGGCAACAGTTAGTTACAGTACTATAATACAATGTTTACAATAAATTTAATAACCTCGTGTATTAATAATAACTATTTCTATGTATTCTGTGATGATTGCATACAAATTCAACGAATTTATGACGCATATATTCTGGTATTTGCTGAATACAATAGCCCGAACTAATTTGTTAAACATATTTTAGTTAGTTAAATATTATTCTCAGTCCTTTTGTTTCATTTTACTAATTATGCGACTATTGCGCTACAGCTTCTGGGATCGAAAGTTAGTTTCATCTTTCCGGAGTTTGGCAAAATGTGGAATGAGTACCTACCTCTGCCTCTTTCGAGAAAATTGCAAGGTGACTATCATAAGACGACATTTACGCTAATGTCACATATTATGTAAACATCTATAATAAATAGTTCTATCTCACTCTAACAACAGAACCAAACCTGAACAATGAGATCTTAACAAAGACCTAGTACATACGTCTGGTACCTAGAACATCTAAACCAATGCAATTTAAACTTGCTACCAAGTAATTTTCCGCGACTTAGCGCGTCACTCAGTGACTTAGTAGACGTGTAGAGATTGTCCCGGCTTCGATGCTCGTGTGAAACGTTTTTGTTGGCAGCCGGAAGGTGTTAGAAGAGGATCTTGTGGTTACGTGGCTTTTGTTGAGGTTTTATGTTGGAAAATGGTTGAAAAACGATTATTTTGTAGTGATATTATTTTAATAACATGTGGATATAGTTAAGTTAATAGTAACGGGAGATATAACGTATGATGCAACTGGATAAGTACGCAAAAGTCAGAATGTAAGGTCATACCAATATGCTGGCCTGTCGTATCTACCTTTGACCAGAATTGGAGGAATATGGCATGATACAGGCAATTATGGGCAAGCACAAGAGAGAGTTGCACATTAGTGGGACAATACAGGTTCAATAAATAATTAAATTAATCTTCGTTTTTAAGATAACACTTTATATGTATAGGTGTCAAATAATCTTCATAATTTCGTTTCTTAAAGTGCTTTCTAAAAAATCTATTTACCGAATCCATAACATCAATTAATTACTATACTTATATTATAGTTATACTAACCGGTCACTAAGCAATTTACACTTCAGTAATAATATCTAAACACAAGTTAAAGTTAGCTCAAAGTTAGTGCATACAGCAGCGCTAAGTCTGTTCTAAGTTAAACAAGATCAGCTATGCAACCATTATCTACAATTACTTGACTTACCCTTGATTATAACTTGGATAACTTAATATCTGAATGTACACTGAATAATTCCCTTTGGGTGAATTAACACTATTTGCTATTAACTAAAATAATGATAATATTTGATTAATAGAAGATTTAGGAAAAAAAACAAGGTCGGGGTGGCGCAAAGAGGGTCCCACGAAAAAAAAAAAGTTTCGGGACCCTTTTTGCGACACCCTAACCGAAAAGAGAACTCAAGAGAGAAAAAGAGTACAATTGTACACAATTTGCAATTTTTTTCAATTATGCAGTCGTGAAGTGTGAATTTCAAAAACTTTTATTGCTTTGTGTTGTTTTTTAAAAGCAATTGTAGTAAGTATTAAATAAGACTGATTTTACAAAAACTATTTTCTAAACTTGTAGTTATAATTTGACAGTATGTTGGCGACAGTTTTGGGCGTGACTATAGTACGTGATCACGGGGGGAGACGACGAATTTTTGTATATCAATGATTTATGTACAAGAGATCCTTACCTAGTAGTAATTGTTTAAAAGGTTAGTTTCCCGTCGCTTCACCTTGTGTTATGTCGGTAAAATGTAACCTCTGTTTTCCAACTCGTAGCTACGATTCAGACCAACCGGCTCGCATCGGCCCGCACCGGGCGGCATTTTACAATGCGTTAAAGAACATTGAAATGTATCAACAGTAATTACAGTTCATATTTGCATGCAACTTACGCATAGTTACCTCCGTCGGCATCCCGCGACGCGTCGCGACGGCCGACCGGCTCCGACCGGCTGCCGCGGCATGCGTACGGCTGCCGCGGTAGCCGTACGGGTGCCGCGGCAGCCGGTCGGAGCCGGTCGGAGCCGGTCGGAGCCGGTCGGAGCCGGTCGGAGCCGGTCGGCCGTGTGTCGTACGGAGATTACGGTGCAGCAACAGCTAGCGAATCATTCAAGTTGTGTTCTTCAAGCGATATTTTAAATAATATTTCACTTTACGTCTACGCGGCGCAAAGAGAGCGGCACTTCTAGGCGCTTGGAGTGCGTACGGATTCCAGCGGACGCTGTCGGCTGCCGCGGCACCCGTACGGCTACCGCGGCAGCCGTACGCATGCCGCGGCAGCCGGTCGGAGCCGGTCGGCTCCGTTCGGATGCGGCGCGACGCGAGCCGGTTGGTCTGAATCGTACCGTAGACTATCACTATGTGATATTTTTGTGTTGAAGATCGGATGAGTAGTTTAGCATATACCACCTACATCCAAACTCACAATTTTACAATATCCCTTCTCGATTGATAGCTTCGCAGCCGTCATTCGCAAGAGATGTGCCTCCCTTCTCTCTCGCGTCGCGTCCGTGGCAGCACCAACACTATCATGAGTGTGTTTACAGATCGGTGGGAGTCCCCCATCTTACAAAGATGTATGCGGCTCCACACCGAAATATGGAAATAACAAAGTTTAGTTTTAGTTATAGTATATTTATTTTTACTAACATTAGTTTTTAAGTATTTTGTAACTAACAATCAATATGGACTTGGTCTGAAATAAATGATTATTATTATTATTTATAGCACAAGAGGCAGCAGCTTGGTGTTAACAGTGCAGACAGCTGTGAACTACGTACTTACCTATTGTTATTAGCTTCGCTACAAGTTAGTACAGCTGTACTTTTACCGAGAGATCAGTCAGTTTGTATGAGAACGAGCTGTCTTGTGTGTGCCAGATTTAACGTGTTGGTTGCTGTGGAGTGGCTTAAGAAAATTATCGTAATGCTAGTTGGGCCAAAGGAAATTTGAACGGCCTGTCCTCGGAGACGAGACGGCGGATGGGTTAGGTTCTTCATCAACAATAAATATAATTTTCAATATTTTCAACTTCCTTATAATCTTAAACACTCGCTCAGTTTAACACATCTTCGTCTTGACTCGTCTCAGCTTTAGTCAATTTTTTGCCTTATATAAGTATATCATAGGTAGGTAGGCCCGGGAATACCAAGTCCATAAATTTATCGTTCACTCATCTTACACAATCACAAAACTTTGCAAATATTGCAAAAAATAAACACTAATTAGCATGTATACCAGCAGTTAAATACACTGTAGCAGCTAAGTATGCTCGAGCAGAGGACGGCTCATCCCAGCAGATACGCAAATAACATCATTTACAATGGTAAGCAGGGAGCACTACCATTCCCTTCTATAAATAATTTACTATATTAAAATGCATGATCTTCATCTGCATGCATTATGCTACTCATTTACTTTTTAACTGTTTATGTGTTGTTGCTGGCTGTTTTTAAACTGATTGATATTAAATTTAAAAGATAAATTTCTAGAAAGACTTCAAGCAAGCGTGCGAATGCGAATTCACGAAAAACAAGCAAATGAAACGAAAATATTGATTGCTTGACGTTTCTTATTTTCTTGACGAAGCTGACACATCGCGTGAATTCTGTCGTCTTATAAATAGTTGCAGGGGTATCCAAAATAACTTTCTTAGCTTGGATTTATCAATAATAGAAGTAGCGCGGGGTTTCGCTCTCGTCGTTCTTTGTTTGGCCACTGCTCAGCTCCTATTGGCCGTACCGTGATGTTATATGACCTTCCTCGATAAAAGGGCTATCCAACACTAAAGGAATTTTTCTAATCGGACCAGTACTTTCTGAGATACCAGCGTTCAATAAACTGTTATAAACTGTATTCCTACTAGGTATGGTTCATTTACCCAAACTGCCCGCTAACACATTCCTAACACGTTTAATCCGAGTCACTCCTCTGAGCGATAAACCAACGACGCTAGACAATCGGGACCTCCTGAAAATCTATTAAATATAAATTAAACTGTTAGTTGGAAATCTTGTCGCGGTATTGGACATCACGTTTCCAATAACGAAGCGGTTACCGACGGTAACACGATTATGTAACCTGGGACACAGACTGTCACAAATTGATTCTAGATGATTTGACAGAGTAGGGTTAAGAGCAGCAGCTAGAATTTTATTGCTCACACACAAGATCATGCATTTTAATATATATATAACATACAATATAGTCCATGCCAATTCTATTTAATGAAATGGGAAACAAACACTTTCGATTGAAATTGTCACTAGCTAGCTAACTGACCACTAGTTAAATGACATTATGCAACCTATTCACAGATATTTCCAATGTTTTATCTTAGCCAACATGGAATAAATTGGTCAGAAATTTCATTCAAAACTTCGGGATTTGATACAAATATACGTTTATATATTTTATGGATAGTTTTTATTGCTTTTATGGTGCATTGCGGGAATGAGTATGATTGTGTAAAAGAGGTCGTTGATTTAATTATGTACCGAATCCGTCAAAGCATTATTTGAATCAAAATTGTCAGTACCAGCTCAGATTAAGATGTTATATCTGGTCAAACACCAACTAGCAAAAGTTGGGTATGATACACTACTGATTACCCTTTATGAGAAATATGTAATATGATAGGTTTCGTTTATATATTTTAAACTGTCCCGTATTATAATCTAATATACATTTATAAAACTTGCAAGAGTCGAGGTTATTACAAACTTCTTAGGAGCGCAGCTGATTAAATAATTATCGTATTAAACCTAGCTCGAGGCGTGTATGGACCTGACGTCAAAACAAAAATACACACAACGTGAAAGTTTATTTAGTTATTAGTACTTGGTTTAATTCATTTATTGTATATTTCACACAGAATATGTACAGGCGGACCGTGTAGATCGTTATATGTCCGTGAATACATAATGTCACTACCCCAATTCAACCCGTGGGTGCCGTAAAAGCCGACTAGACATAACTTTAAGCAGACAAGAGCCCTGTGAGAAAAGGAAAATTCGAAACAAAACCCTATACCAACCCGTCTGGCCAGCGTGGTATATTATGCCAAAGTCCCTTCAAAATCTTTGGAGGAGACCAGTACCCAGCAGTCGAACGTTTATGGGTTGAAATAATGATGGTGATGATGATGTCATGTATGTGCAGACCTTACTGTCTTAGACATTTTCTTCCAGTCAACCATTTGGGAGATGAAAATAGTTGAAGTAGGCAGTATACATATTCCCAATAAATAATTACTCAATGAAAATACTGGAGAGCGTTGCTTCAATTGCACAGTGAGAAACTTCAAAATGATTGCCTCCAAACTAACAGCGTTGTCCCAGCAGACTTTTTAGTCAATAAAGTCGGCCAACAGTTTGCTCATATATTATTTTGAATGAAATCAGACCATCAACGCTTGATTAAACTATCGATCTATTGTCTGTACTCTGTAGTATGTGGATTGTTCTCTAACTGAGCTTTTGTGTTTCGTTATTATAATGCGAAGGAAGCCACGAGCTTAACCTAGTGGTTAATCAAATGATAAATAAAAGGACTACAAAAACATTTTAAAATAAATACATTTTTAAGCTCCAAACGTGATCAAATTCTGGTCTGTAACGAAAAATGTGCCTATAATAAATTGTCTAGATTTGCCGACAATTATGTAGAATAAATTTTCTTTTAATTCTAGTGGATGTCCGTCACAATTAGTTTACAAAGGGCCCGGGCCTGCCTGTCACCAGTTTACTTAGCATCAATTTAAATGTAAATTAAGACCTTGAGTATCACAGATATTTAATGTTGTGTAAAAATAATATGGCAGCTGAAATATGGCGACGATTTTCCTAGAAATTTTAATAACTTATTTGTGCTGGTAGAATAATTAAAAAGGAAATTAACAACAGCAGCTGACAGTTCATAGAATTATATACGTACTTATGGTGAAGAGCTAAGTTTATATAAAACTCTTTTAAACAACATAGTTACAGCGAGTTGTCGAAATAGCGAACACAGCTGTTGCTTAACCATCACCCCTTATATCTTTGTACATAACGTTTTACCGTCGTCAGGAATCGAAGCTGTCGTAAAAAATTAAGGGCAACCCGCTTAAATCACGTTTATGATAGAAATAATATTGTCGTTTGTGTATAATATGCTTCTAATTTAGGAAAAAAAAATGGAGAACTGTTTTTCAGTAAGTAGGCAGGGTATCACAACATGTCCCCATTTCCGCACAATGTGATATTGTGTCCATCCCAACTTTAGCATTTATAATATTAGTCGGGTAGTAGAATTACGTCGAAATGTTCTCTTCTTAACTTGAACTTAAACTTAGAAGTTAAAGCTTCCAAACACACAACACTATTTCGTACACCAATTTTATCCAATTTAAACTTATATCTAACTTAAGATTAAGTTATACGCTAAAAGAACTTAGAATTTAACTTGTTTCTATTAAGATTAGTTGTTCAGGTTATTTTTTACGCGCTGACATCCCATTTTGACATAATTATGAGGTATATTTTTGAGAGATTGTATAAAAATACATTATTTTTGAGAACTTTATTCAATACCTATCAAAGTTCTCAAAAATAATATAATATAATAATATTCTACCACATTCACACAGCGCCATCTTGTCCCAAAGTAAGCAATTATATTTGCTTGTGTTATGGGTACTAAACAACTGATATACTACTTATATACATTTTTTTTTTTGTAAATACATACATATTATAGATAAATAATGTATTTTTACCTTCAATACAAAATCACATTGGAGACTTGCAGTACGTTATTTTCATAGTAATACACTTTCACGTAATTCTAAACAGTGTAGCAAACATATTTTTTAAGTATTGTTATAATAATGTTGTAAATAATCCTATGATTATCCTAACTTTGAACCAGCCTATTACAAACAATACTAGAAACTCATTCACCTATAAAACCATCTAAATACCAGTACATATCTCCGGCACTCTTTGCACTTAATCCTTTACACAATGCAGTGTAAATCCCTGCATCACGGCTATACTGAGAGTATTAAACTTTATACTTATTTAGGTGGCGACAGAGAGGCTTAAACTTAAATTATGAGCGCCTTTGTTTGCGTATTTTTAATATACCGCAATTGTGTTGTCTTCCAAAGTCTTTCATTTTACTGTTTTATATTAAGCTCAGGTGAGTTAGGTATTAAGATCTTAGGTTTAAGTATAAACGATTAAATAATGCAGCCGGTTTAATATTGTGCGTTTTGACTAAGTAACACCTTTTGTCTTATATTTAGAACAAAAACGGGGAATTGAATTTTTTTCAGTATTGTCGTTCAAGTTCTGCTGATATCGTGTAGATGATTAATTCAGTTAAATTATATCGTAATTCTAGTTTCTTACTGCTAAATGCTCAAATTTGGATGCAGGGATGGACGAATGTTTGTTACTCAATAACGTCAGAACGGCTGAAAGGATTTGTATGAAATTTAGCAAACAGATAGATTATAATCTGGAATAGCACATAGACTTTTTTTTTTCAACATACAACGCGGGCGGAAGTTAGTGTTTTATTCAATTTTAAGAATGTCTGACTACTGGGCACGAATTTCGTCTCCTTGACCCAGAGAACCTGACCAAATGTAGGTTGGTGGAAAAGACACACTTGAATGATTGTTGTTTATTTACTGCTATTAGCTAATTGTAATGTGTACATTTTAATTTAAATCAAATCCATATTACTAACAGTTGGAAAATAAATTAGACCTCATTTGCAAATTGGTAGCTTTGTCACAGTTACACCTACTCCTACCCCCTTACTATTTTGAGAGATGCACAACTAAATTCCCAAAGTTAATCAGTGAGTTGTGCCGTACGTTAGTTGAGGTGTTGTTTAGTATTCTGAGTGCGACAGGTGGGCTGAGTTAGTGCTCTGTTGACCCACTTGTGGGCACGGTCACACGGAGGTGACAGCGGGCCTCCATTGTGTTTGTATTTGTGATTAATATTTTTAACTTTACTGTTTAGCTACTCACTCAATCGGGCACAGTTACCTATTACAAAACTTAATAATTATGTACACAAGGGTAATTTTTAGATATTTTTTATGCCACGTGGATCTAAAGACACATAAATAATTTGCAAATTATACAACAACACAAATAGGGTGCTGCAGAGGTTAGTCTGCTCATAGCACTACCAACTATTATTTTCAAAAGCCTTAACTTCAATCTAGGTACATATAATACTCTTTCAAATCGTGTTCAGTTTCAGACCTATCTTACCTTGTTGTATTTTATATATATATATATATATATATATATTAATATCAGTACCTTCATATTTTTATATAAATATAATAAAAAATAAGTAAGATGTAAGGGAACGAAGCAACTATTAACAGGATTTAATTAAACGGCATTGTAAACGTGGCGCCTGCCGTACCGGAAGCGTACAATGGACACGCCACTTCCGGCTGCACAATGCATAGTTCCAGTTGTGTCGAGTTGCCTTATAGTTGATTTGCGAAACGTTGCACTCTAAGGACATTTATTTCTTAGGATATCCATGACTAAAGTGTCTGAAGTATCGATAATGTTTTTAAGATTATTACACACCAACATTTTGTGTTCAAATGGAGTAACTTAAGAATTGCCTCTAAACCACAGATGTCATAATAATTACAAGCCTCATAGTATTTTGTTTCTGCTAAAGAGTAGAGTCCAGAGCTAAATGAGACAAAGGAAACAGTTGCTGTACTAATTACTTTATATATTAAGATTTTCTTTGTTAAACATAGTCTAAGAAAATAGTGAACTAAATGTAGTAATGCAGTAGAAACAAGTAAGGTGAACTAAAACAATACGGTGCACTTATTCTACCTTTCTCGACAAATTTAGAAGTTGCCCTCGCAAGATCTAATGCAATACTTGCTCAACTCACACTTGACATAGTTTAGTGAAACAATAGCTGTGTCGGGGCAAACTAATGTCAAGTATCTACTGCCGTAATAGGTGATTTCTACCTGACCTATGCGCGATACAGTTGCATAGCATACACCACTTGCTGGGGACTGGTTCCTATGAAGTACCATACTTCAAGCGCACTGTGACGTCAATAAGTAATGAAAAAATTCGAGCCCAGCATCTGGATTTTTAAGGAAAAATCTGAAAGGTAGGAGTAATATGGGACATTATACAAGAAGCAGGTTATTTTTTTCTCATCAACATCATCAGCTCTCTTTCGGAAGCCTATATACCTACAACAGACGTCCTTTAACGTTTGCTGTTGTATATAAGAAGAGAGAGATTACAAATAGGACTGGCAGTATTCGGCTCTCATCCAGCGAGATCGTGCGGTCGATCGGGTTTTATTTTTTGAATTCTGTGTAATATAATTTATACCTCGATTAAGTTTCTAGCAATTTCACTTCACGTCTGGACTCAAAATAATTCAAAGATTATTATATGAGCATTGAGCAAGAAATATGCTCTCAGCGCCATCATGTAAGTAGTACTTAATTCGAAAAGTAAATTCTATGAGGTATTATTGAAAATCTCTTGAGGAGGTCTACGTCTAAGTAGACATACTACGACTGATAAGATGAAACACCACCTGCTGGTGAAGCTTTGTCCCTCAGATATTTTAACTTCCAATACGTCAGATAAATACGAAGGTTTGTTCGGAATGGACCAGCTGTTATATTGAAGCTGTGTGTCAGGTACACTTGGAGATGTGACACACGTAGCCGTCGCGAGTCGCTCGAGCGACATATGTTAGAGCGAGCTTATTGAACGTAACGTGTTTGTATTTGCGATTTCAACAATTACGTTCATTGTACGTACAAAATAATGGACAACTAAGATTTATGTTGTTAAATAATAATCTTTAAAAGGGTGGGTTCGATTCTCGGATTAGGTAAAAACGATATTGGGTTTGTCTGTCATTAAATTCTCATTATCAGCTCGAAATATGGAACTGTACCCGGTTAATAGCAACAGGCTCGCCTCCTAGCCTCAGAGTTGTGTGATACGCCTCTGCCTAGCCCCATGGGGAAAAAGGAACGCTGTGATTATATTTTTTGTAGTTCAAGAAAAGAACAAGACAATACTAAGTAAACCTTAACCCGACAAACATCAGAAGGTCACACATTCACAATACACAATTAAACAAACAGCTATTCAATTACGTCGCGTAAACCTTAGGGTAAACAAATAGTTGGAAGTAATTCGAGCTGAAATAGGGTGCAACAAGTAAAACGGCAATACATTTGTCACGAAGCAAATAAACTAAGGTGACAGAGTCGGACCAACTTTATAACAACTATCCGTCTCAGTCTAGCGCCACTATTGTGAACAGGGACGGACTTGGCACTTCTGAAACAGGTGCAAAACTTTAAGGTGCCAAAATAGACACGTGTGCAAATTGCTGTATAGGTTTTCTAACAAGGTGACTTGTTTACTAGTGATTAGTCAAAATAATGTTTATACGGCCTAAAATATGTTAGTATTCTTATATTTTGTTGTTGTGTGGATATATTTATAGTTCCTTGTCGGTTTGTTTGTTCCGGCTAATCTCTGGAACGGTTGGACCGATTTCGACGGGACTTTCACGGATTTGACGGATAGCTAATGTCACAAGGGGTAACTTGGGCTACTTTGATTTTGGAAAAAATATCAGGGTTCCGTAAAAAAAATAAAAACTCCACGAGTTCGGGATTAGTTGTCCACACCAACGAAGTCGCAGGCATAGCTAGTTTACAATAAATACATTAGAAATCAAAACGCGGAAGAATTCATAAATCACAATTAATACTTCATAGAGTACCCATGCTTAAATGTTCTTTGAGACCAAATAATTCTCAAAGTAAACGTTGGAATTTAATTATACATTGACCTTTGTCACCTTTTTTTATTTTTATTTTTACTTGGGGAAATGCCTGACGCATACCCCTCGGTCTTGGGGAAAGAACCGAGGGGTTATGTGGGGCTCGCACCCACTAAAACCCCAAGGTGTTCCTCTCGTCGCGCTCTGCTGTGGTCACGGGAGCGCAGGAACATTCATCCGCGACCACAGCGACGATGGCCCGCTGCGGGCCCCCTCTGCCGGAGCTCAGCTCCGGCGGTGACGTGCGGGAACACGCACACGTCACCAGAAAACGCTCGCGGTCGACTTTCCCCAAAGTCGACCGGTCCTGGCGTGGCGGACGCGCTCAGCCGGGCGCGTCCTCTTCTCGGGCTTTTACGGCGGGAGGTCGCGGGCGTATGCCCGCCTTCTCCCGCCTACCCTTCGATGGCGGATCGGGTCACTGAGGGCATCGTCTTCCCTCTGCCGTTCCGCCTCCTCCTTCTGCCTCATCACCTCTTCGCAGAAGGAGAGCACTGCTCCCCAGTTCGTCTCGCTCTCCAGCATGGCCTTCACCACTGCTGGGAGCGAGAGATCCTCGCCTATGATCGAGGCCAGTGCAGCGCGCTGACCCGCCCACGCCCCGCACACCTCGAGGGTGTGCTGGGCTGTGTCCTCCGGGGAGCCGCAATGATGACAAATACATTGCGGCTCCCTCCTCGCGACCCGGCACAGGTACCTCCCGAAGCAACCATGCCCCGAGAGCACCTGCGCCAGGCGAAAGGTCAGCGCCCCGCGCCTTCTTTCGGCCCATTTGACCTTTGTCACCTATCCCAAGTGCGGCACTGTAGGTTATTCAATACTGCCGGCAATATACACCGCTACGTGTGTACGTGAGCTGTTCTTTATAAATGCACCTTACGGCGAGGGTTGCCAACTATATTGGACAGAACGTCCCGATCTGCAGGGAAACAGTATATTTATAAAAGGGCAAATATATCCTACGCATATCGCTCGTTCAAGTAAACGGGACGTGGGATCGCGGGAAACCCACAACACTAGGTACGGCGATGTTTCTGGTGAGGTGACCACCATAACCGCTTTGCCACAGTAACAATCAAAATGTCTAAAAACTTTAAATATCATTGCATGTATATTTTATTTACACAAACTAACGTCCTTGACAACCAACACAGCATGACCGCTAATAATGAAGTACGTAATGATATCAAATTAGTGATAACATGCGATGGAGAGTTGTATCGTACATGTGATTTACTAAATTGGAGCTTAGCCGTTTTTTAGGGTTCCGTTTCAGAGGTCACCCTCTGAAACGGAACCCTAAAAAACGGCTAAGCCTCTTGAGAAAAGCCTCTTGCCTCTCTAAGAGTCTCTTGCCAGTTCTTTCATGGCTCAACCCTGTCAGCGGTCGAAGGAAAACTGTCTGATACTATTGTTTTGGGTTATCTGTTAAATTTTTAACATATGACTTTCAAAGAGTGACTTTGTAACCTAGATGATTAAATGAACGACGAACACGAAACTAACATACAAACAGACGTACGGCCCGCCTGATGGTATGCGGTTGCCGTAGACTATGGGTGCAATATGCCATAAAAGCCCCATACTGTAGTCTCTTGGGAAAACCTTGTTAGGAAGTTCATTCCATATCCTGAGCGTTCTCTGGAGGAATTCGATTACCATAAGAAAAGCAACTTTGTTAATAATTACTCAGTTTATCTACTTATGCAAAACGACAGCATATTGTAGAACTCATTAAAAGACAGCGTCTCAAACGCAGGTGAGTGTCACATTATATACATAATGTTTAAAATACTTAATTATTATAACAAATACTATAGATTTAGAATTTTACAATGAACGCAATACAACATTATAAAAATGGCGACAGCGTTGCATAGATAATAAAATATACGGATGGGCGTGTTGCGTCATCGCTGCATCGTGCATCGCTGCATCGGCGCGGCGCCCTGACAAATGTTACCAACAGTAAAAAAAAATAATACATTTACACATCTTTCTTTTTTTTTTTCTTTTTATTTTGTTCACGTATTTGTTTATTTATTTATTTTTTTGTATCATTTTAATTCTCATTATTTATATAGTATACACTAACACACACACACACGACACACGGGTCGTTGACTCGCCATCCTGTCCCTGGGGCTTTGCTGAAAATCAGCGCTGTTGAGTGTCCAGCAGCTGTTAGTTGCTGGCGCCACAGCATTATGCTGAGCAAAGTCCACATTCCCGCAGGTGTGACATGCAGTAGGTGGAATTAGTTATTTTTTATATTTTTTATTTCTTTTATTTTTTGCTTTGTTTTATTTTTTTTCTTTGTATTAGTTTTTTTATTTTTATTTTATTATTCTTGACTATGTACTATTGTTCCTACTCATGTCATGTCATGTGGAGAATAAATGTATTTTCTTTCTTTCTTTCTTTACATTGAAGGCTCTGTGGAAGTGCCGTCGCTTGCTCAGTTTGTTTGTGAAGCTTAGTGGCGCCCCCTGCCAGGTATATTTGCGTACTAAGGACTAGACACCTATTCTTGTTAGGATTTCCTTCATTTGAATCGCATATCAAAGTTATTGTACAAAGTTACACACTGATTTTACAAACCAATAAACTGTCGTGTTTCTGTTTACTTTGATATATGTGAAGTTCATATTTCCGGCGTTCAAATCCCTGGCAATGGCATGGTAATCAGGTAGCAGATAGCTTCAAAAAATATTACACTTCTTTGTTAGACGTGCTAAAATAAACATTATTTAAATATTAATAAATCATATTTTGAAATAAATCGAGAATGTTCATTGCATGTAAAAATCAATTAATATCTCTATTACAAACAGGAAGTGAGGTGAATCTGTACGTTCATCTGTGTAAATAGCACCGGAAACTAGCCCCGACACAAAGAGTTAAATATAACTACTATTATGTGTTGACAGTCACGACATAAACACTGCCATGGTGACCATGAAACTTGTTCTAAAGGGCAACATTATTGTATTTTACCCTGAAGGGGTACGCAGAGGTGCTTCACACCCACATTTGTTCAATTATGTTAGCTGCAATGAAGGGGGCCTATTGCCATCAACCGGGCCCATTTTTCTCTGGGTTGATACTAAGAAATTCATAACAAAAAAAGCCCGACACCTTTTGCCCAACACGGGAATCGAACACGGGACCTTCGATGCACATTAGTCGTATTTCCTCCCGAGGCAATTCACTTTATATAAGACGCAGCTAAATCTCCATTACTATGTTATAGAAGTATATTAAGCAGGTGATACGAGTAGAATTAATACCGCTCGGCATTTCTCGCTAAGTATTCGTATAACAGTGACATGGTAATGAATGACAACACAAAAGAATGCACAATGCCGTACTCGTCGCCATCGCACTGTTGAATGGAACGGCTTCACGACGGGGACGCGACAAGACACGCGTTAACAACACACTCATAAACGTAAGCGGGTATGTAGCGTGTGGCATGAGCGGCAGCGATTTTTTTTATCATATAATGTAGCGTACCTATGCCTTAAATGATAGGTGATATAGCAAAGTCGGATAGAATTTAGCTACGATATTAAGATGTTTTTAAAATGTAAATAAAATTTGGGAATTCTGGCTTACAAGATAACAGAACTCTATTTAGGTACTGATATTTTGCTTTTCCGAAACTTTTTCTATTTTTTTAAATTACATTCTCTAATTTGACAATTTATACAGCTCTTGAAGGTGTAATCACAGTGCGAATAGAAAGAACTGCAGATAATGCTATGTAGAAACTGAGAGTTTAAGCCATCACACACTCTGACTCAATGCAGGTTGTTCGATTTGATTTAAATAAATAAATTATATAATGTAATTTTTTTTAAACCCGCTACTCGCTTATCGTACCACTAAGCCCTCTACCTACAAGTACAAGGAACGAATATTAAAACCCATCCATGAAGAAAATGTTAGCAAAATGCGGTATGCGGCGCGCAATTTTAAAAATTGTCCCGGTTTGAGTGCCTCTAAGATAGAACTGCATTCAATGTGTGATCTGAAATATTTGCCACGCAGACAAGATGGTAATGCTCGCCTCGAATATAAAACCCTTTTACGGTTTTTAAAATAGACAAAATAATTTACAAATGCATTTTTGTATGGAGCAGTTGCGAAGCCTTTGATACTGCATTGACAGTTGTTTCTGTGAAAATTTATTCTTATTATTTAGCATAGGGTTTTTCAAGAAAGGTTCCTTTACGTAGAACGGGATAATGGGACTAACGGTAAGTGGGCAGGTTGTGTAATGTAATTGGTTTCGATGAATTTGTACTGCCAGAGCTACCCTTTCCGAGAACCCCATAACAGGGCCACCGGTTCCGATTATAAATCTAAACTATCCAGGGACCTACTTAAACACACACGTCATATACTCTGTCCAACCGTTAAGGAGGAGTTTATTGACATACACACGTAAAGAAGAATTAAATTATTAAAATGTATTCCCAGATTAAACGGATAGATCAATTTCTAGACTCTGACTAAAGTTTCAACAAATTCAAGAAAATCAAAACCAAATCGATTACCTTTCTGTCTTTTGATTAATTTTGATATCAAAAGATACTCAACAACCCAGAATAGTTACACTATCTAAAAACGCTACGAAATCCCAGAGCTTCTAGAAATAAATCAGTTTCTTGTTGACGATACAAAAAGCGCGTTGTATAAGAAAAGTGCATTAGTACAGTATTCCCCGACAGGATATAAATCTGTTGCAGATGTGCCGAACAACATCGAGCTACAGACAATAGATGTACCTACGAGCTGCTTAACAGCTTATTGGAAGCTGTACAGCATAATAATTTGGAAATATAACAGCAGTGGCTCAGAATACTGCGCTTAAAGGCGAAATAATGCGTCACATAATTTTTAAACTCAGATTTAAGTGTTCAAACTCAGAATAATTCATATATTGTTGATGTACGTGTATTGTCTATGCTTTGGTTGATAAGAGATTAAATTTATTGTAAAATAATTGGATCTAAATGTGAAAAGTAATGCTGTTTCAATTAAGTTTCGGAAACAAAACGATGAATATTGTCAGAGAATTGCTTAAAATTTATTTCAAAATTAAATATTTGTCTCAATTTGTTCTTAAATTTCGAACTTACTTGAGGACTTGCACAATGGACTAATAAGGAGACTAGTGGTGGGACTAATCTCCACATACAAGAAGTTGGTTCTGTAATAAACATCCAATCAATTCCTAATTAACGCCTACAGGGACCTACAAGAGCTCAGTAGGGGATTAACATGTTGAATGTTAATTATAATAAATTAAGGTGCAAAATGGTGTGCAAAAAATTAGTAATTCATTAGGCAATCTTCGAAGATCTTAATGAAAATTCCACATGAAATTCGTTCCTATCTTATCCATAGGCTGTATATCTCGGGCGCGGTTTCACGCGTGTCGTGGACAGCTTGGCTGCAGCTGAGTTATCGTCATTCGCCATACTATTGATATGCTCCATGAAATATAGCGTTTTGTTCATACAGTACAAAGCACCGGGTTTATATAACTGGTGCTGGTGAGCAATATTCGAAGTTAACGTTTGAATTAAATTTTTGGACTAATTCACTGTTTCGTCTCATCGCGACGATCATACGTAAAGCTTTATTTTCATTCAGCAGTTCGTTCCATTGCTTGTAATTTTACAAAATGTAAACAATGAAGATCAAACAAATAACCGAATGAAAAAAAAATTCAGTCCCTCGTGCCATGGAACGAAAAGGTACTGAGACGAAAAAAAAATTGGTAAATTAGTCTATTTTTGGATTTATCTATTGAAAAAGTAATAAAAATGTTATTAAACCGCCTTATTAGGGAAAATAATACACCATGAGTCATAGTAGGTCACAATAATTGACAGAAAATAGAAGAAAATGCACTCCACGATGCTGGCACTGGCCTAAAAACTAACCTAACCTTTTTAGTCAGTTTAAGGTAAAAATATGATCACTGCGTGATACGTGAAAGAATTTTAATAACGTTATTAGTAGAGACATTTAAGTGAACCTTATCTTAGAAGACAAAGGCTCGTTTCATCACTGAACTAGTTCAACTAAATCTCAAACGCAATAACCAACTAATCAAAATGAGATCTGGTACCGCTCCAGCATCTCAGCGCATCTCTAGGAAATGGGTGGCGGACGCGAGCGCCATCTGTGTCACGTGAATTATATAAGAACGGTGTAGAAGCTGATTATTTGGTTCATCCTAATACATTGGTTTTTTCAGTGTTTAATACTTAAAATTGTATTTTCAATAAAAAAATTAAAGTTGTTTGAAAGATTGTTTCAACAGATGTTCGAAAGGAGACACAAATTGTCGTTCTATGATAAGTTAGTGATTAAAATGAGATTTAGGTGATTAAGTTTGTAATTTTGGTCAATAAATTATTAATTCTCTATTTGTGAATCCTCGCGATACAGGGATTGTTAAATAGTGCTGGCGTTGTCCCACAAAAATATCTGAAAATTTTAGATAAATAAAATTATAGTAAGGTTGTTGTGCCTGATCCTAGTCCTGACTGGATATCAGGTATTGCCGATGTGCTATGGCACAGGTTTTGTCATTAGATAGGCCGTTTGCTTGTCGGTTATTATTAGATCATGGAAATTAGTAACCCTTATAGAAAAATACTTTAGGCCACAGTTAATGAACGAACCAGTGTAATATACAAATCCGAAAATCCAACATTTATTCTGTGTACAAGATAAAATGTTATCTCAATAACAATAATTAAATTAGGACGAAAACAAATTATTGTAATCACGTTTGTTTCAAAAGAATTTACAAAAGAAAACAATCCACAAATTATGTAGATTCGAATAAGTTGAAAGAAAAAGGTTTTAAACCTAGGGCTAGAAAGGACATACCTAATTGAATTTCTAGCCATTATTATTCCATTTCAAAAAATAAAGAAACAGAATGAAATGTAAAATGCATTGTTTAGAAGTGGTCTATTGTAATATTTGTAATCACATTGTAATAAATTGTAAAATGTCTAATAAAGTATGTAAAGCTCTGTTCAATAATTTAAACAAAATAGATTCACTATTTTTTTTGTTAATTTAATTTAGAAAAAATATAAAAATAAATTTCAGAAAATAAAAGTTTCTGTGGCCAAAAACACTCGTTGAAAAAGAAAAAATTGTCCTCAAGTTCGCTCTTAAAAATCAAATTTCGCCACTCAGGGCTCAAACCAAGCATCGGTCCGGAACAAACCATTACCTCCACAAATTGGGGTCCAAGTTCGAATAAGACGGTGCAGAGATATATAGGCATCGTTACAGGAAATTGGGGTAGGCAGGGTTGCGGGTTAGGTCAAGAAGAAATCAGGTGAATTGGATAGATTATCGAGACGCGTAACAAATAGGTGGAAATATTTGGTGTTTGCATAAAAAGCCATAGGCTCGCCTCATAAATAGTCAGTAGTAAAACAAAATAACCATAATGGATATGGCGTTACATATGACATATCTAATACTATTTAACATTATAGGACAAAACACACACCCATCACAGTAATTAATTTATGTAAGCGAGGATAAATAATGGTGATCCCTTGCAGAAACGGCTATGACACTTGAGTTTCAGCCTCAGGTAAAGCCTAATATACTGCATTGGAGATGATAGTCAGAAAATAAAAATTTTAAGCCACCCACGACAAGACGTCACGATGTCAGCTTTCAAACAAAAAAAAACCCCATAAAACCGCCCTTTTCTTTAGCAGCTACGATAACACAGACAGACACAAATTTATAACACCCCTCTTTTGCGTAGGGGGTTAAATCTAGGTATCTTAAGTTATATAATTTGCAAACAATTTTACCGAAGAAGACGTACATAAGAACAATGAAAAGTCTTCCAAAAATGATTTGGCAACAATCCGTTGCCACGATTAGTCACAGAGTCAGTTCAACTGCTCAAACAGTATTAGTTCCAGCAGCTATTGTCAAGTACAAGGTCGCCACTCGCCACTTCAACATTGCGTTGTCAACTAAACACACATTTTTGCATAAATTATGTACATTTCGACACAAATTACCGGTTGTTATCACTCAGAGGGTGACATTCAAGTTATTCCGACAGTTCAAATAGGTTTATTTTTTAAATTGTTTACGTTCAATGAAGTAATAGGTACTTTTGAGAATTTAGACGTCGGATGTTGAACTTGAGAATGCCTCCGAGAAAGAAAGACTTAAAGAGTGAATTAAACTTTAACTTGAATGTTATTTACGCCCTCGAATAGGTGAATATGTTATAAGTTCAATTGGCCACTAAAATTAATTATAAAGAAATTTAAAACTACTACTTATTTCTATGGTCCACAGATGTGTCGGGGACTAGATTTTGTAATTCCATTATACAGTGACTATGGTAATTAAAAAAAAATAGCATCCTATTAATTTACCACTGCTGGACAAGGACTTCCACAAAAGTAATATATTACAACAGAAGAAGAAAGATATTTCGTATGGTATTTTATTTTGTATGAATCGCTTCCATGCCAAAACGAGGCGAGTATGCTTAATTAACAAATCTACTCAAAATCAAAGCACAATTTAGAACGAAATATCCAAAACATCCTCATTAATACACCACAGTGCTATTAAACAAGTTACAAAAACAAGTTGGCACTCGAGAGTTGACTCTTGTATGTAGTTGTGTTGAAACAAACACGATCTCGAATGTTCTGTAGTAGCCGTGACATTCGATGACCTTGAACTTGATCTTCAACGACGACCCCACTCATTAATTCGCTTATTTATTCGCAAATCGCAGGTTATTTGGGGTAAATATGTATTAGTTCCTTTTTTGGATGAAATATTTAATTAACGTTAATATTTTAGTCTTAATTAAATATTAGTTTAATTTAATTTGCATGGTCCCAAACAGCCAATTCAAAGAACGTCCTTGTGTGATTGACAACTTGGTGTCAATAATTCGTGTTGACAACTTGGTGTCAAACGGCGAAGTAACAGGTTACGAAACCAAGCGATGGTAGCGCCATTATAGTGTATTAAGTAAATATTTTAATAAAACAGTTTTGTCTCAGTGAAAATATTAATTTTCTTTTAAAGCTTTTTATTAGAAATAGGGCCAAATAAAATACATAATATATCCTATTCAAACATGTACGTATAACCGACTCCATTATTTTATATGTTATTGTATGCTCATTATCATCATATCAGCCCAATGACGCCCACTGCTGGAGATAGGCCCCCCACTAGATGGACCGGCGCACTATGGTATTATATCGTAAAAAGTTGCCCAAAAATATTTATTTGCTTTAATTAGTTGAAAAGGTGTATTTGAATGGAAATATATATTAATTTAGTGATTTAGAATGTTTATAGAAAAAAAAAGCACCGACGAATTAAAAAAAAATATATTGATTTATTACTGTCCGGGATCCCTGGTCCAAATTTTTTTTTTATTACTATCAAGCTAATTTTTCGTGAGTATCTTCATTTCGATGAAACGCCCAACAATTTCGTATTCCAAAAGTTTGATTGTGGTAGCTAACAGACGTAGCAAGGGTATACCGGACCGGGATAATTTACCACGCATTTGTAGGACAATATTATGACTGTTTAATTACATAAGTAAAAAAAATGGTCCAACAAAATCAATGGTTTGATCGACGGAGGACCTTTCCAACTTATATCGATAACGAGGTCATCATAAATGATTACTAACCAGCTGATTTTTTTATTTTTGCTTAGTTAATATTTATGTAATTGAACAGTCATATTGTCCTACAAATTGCGTGATACGTTATCTCGGTATTTCCATCCCGGTCCGGTATACCCTTGCTACGTCTGTTAGCTACCACAATCAAACTTTTGGAATGCGAAATTGTTGGGCGTCTCATCGAAATGAAGCTACCCACGAAAAATTAGCTTGATTGTAATTAAAAAAAAATTGGACGAGGGATCCCGGACTATTACGCATGCATAATAATTTTAACCACAAGACATATCACAGAAATGAATTCCGTCATTATACTTCGTCATCATCGTCGTCTTCTGTACTATAATCGTCATAATGTGTTTCCTCTAATCGGTTTCCCTCGATTACATCATATGTTTTATTTAAGTTTTCACAAGCTAATAGCTCTAAAGCTTTTGATGACAGGGGTTTTCTTTTTCTGTGTTTCACCAATCGTGAACAAGAGAGAAACAGATCTGAGGAAAGCAATAGTCTCTTAAATGTCTTAAGAATATTTTTAATAGTATTCTGTCTGCAATCAGTTTCGTTGGCCAAATGGGTATACAAATACTCAAATTTCTTATCTATATTTTTCACCCGTGAGAGTTTTATAATGTCAAATATATCACTTCTGGTATAAATTTTCCAACCTGGAAGGTAGAAAAATAAATACAGTCCCTTAAGATTTTTTTTATAAAAAATTGATTTGTCACCCTTTGTCTTAAAATGGGTCATATTATACGTATTAGCAAAAATTAGCAAAATTTTATTTTAATACTATAAAGTTGACAACTTAAGCTATATAATGACATTAAGTTCATAGCTCCACTTTGCCCCACTCATAAACATAAACCTTCGAGAATGTTGATTATACGATTATTTTTAGTCTTTAAAATGGGCAAGTAACATGTTGATATATCTAAGCCAAATATAAGACTATGATTATTAAAACATATTAATACAACACTTCTTACCTTCATTACCACTATCCATTATTCAAACAAATCGGTTTCAAACAAAAACAAACGAAGAACAAGTCACAAACATTAAGTTAATTTTATGCGTAAACAAGTAACACTATCCACCGCATACAATATTGAACTTCACTGAGTGAATTACTAATAAATAAAGTAATTGTACATAAGTTTGAGGGTAGTTTCATATAAAGAATTTATCTGGCTGTCGATTGGTGTAATTCGCAAAGTGGTTTCGTCATTTTTTAAATTTTGACTTATGGGCAACTTTTTACGATATTATACCTTAGTGCGGCGACCTGATCAAGGTTGCGGGTGGCCGTTGGTTGCAGGCAGAAAATCGCTCGCATTGGAGGAAATTAGGTCAGGCCCATTGTACCTTTTTAACATACAATATCATTGATGTTGTCGTACGGTCCGCCTGATGGTAAGCGGTTACCGTAGCCTATGGGCGCCTGCAACACCAGGGGCATCACGAGCGCGTTGCCGACCCTTAAGAAACCTATTCACTCCTTTTTTGAAGAACCCCATACTGTAGTCCCTTGGGAAAACCTCGTTAGGGAGTTCATTCCACATCCTGATAGTTCTTGGGAGGAAATTCCTCTGGAACCGCGCGGTACGACACCATTTCGGTTCCAAGGTATGGGGATGAACTCCCTGCCGATGGCGAGCGGTGCGATTACCCAATAAAAATCACGTACATTCCAAGAATGTATCACTTTCCCCTAAGGCCATTGGAGTACCTACTATTACTGACTTCTCTTCTGACTTTAATATCTTAAAATAGTCCACAAGGATAATCTTACCCTTTACCTGTTTACCGATAGTATGGTTTTTCAAAGAAAACGATTTCACGTGCGCTATAATAACAGCTGTTTTGATACCTATTTTCCTTTGGCGAAGATTCACGGATGTCTACGGGAAATTACCTGGAAATAAATAAAAAAACAAACATAAGTACATACAACCTTGAATCTATGTCGCTAAATTGTTTTCCTTAGGGAAAACTGAAACATATAAAATGATTATAACCGAATTATTAGCTATAAGATTTAAATTTACTGAGTGTGTATCAAAATTGCCTCATCTACCTCGATTTGATAAGACTTAGCTAACTTAACGTAACTATATTATAATAATTTGTTTGGCATATAATTAGTGGCATATAATTAAGCGATGGTGGCTTAATGGATAAGGAACCGGCGGCGTGCAAATCACGCGGTCCGAGTTCGATCCCGACCGTCAGTACCAATGTGGATTCCACTTTGTGGGATTTATATGTACTAGTCAAGTGACTTACCATCTGCTAACGGTGAAGGAAAACATCGTGAGGAAACCCACATACTCTAGAAGAAATTCTATGAGTATGTCTGATCCACCAACCCGCACTAGGCCAGCGTGAGTGGATTATGGCCTAAACCCTCTCAGCTCTCTAGTTAGAGGAGAGGAGACCCGAGCCCAGCAGTGGGACTTAATGGGTTGCTGATGATAATTAGTACCAAAAATATTCATATCATTCATTAATATAATTCACTCAAGAATAACGGAACGCTTTCTGCCCGTGTCAAGCTAGATATTATTATAGTGATATAATTGAAATGCACTCGTGTGTAACTTAAAATGAAAGTAAAGTGTTAGTAAATTTGATTCTATTTAGACACTATTTATATCTAGATTGTAAACCTTGACTAGACGTCCTGTTTTTATATCAGTCGTACCGGTTTGTGGTCATTTGATAGTGAAAGGTAAATGTCTCTGTTGAATTGAACCATTTCATCAAATCGATCAAGCAAAATTTGTGAGTATTAATTATTTACTAGCTGACCCGGCAGACTTCGTACTGCCTCAATCGATTTTATTTTTTGCAATTTTTCTCACCTTTTAAACCTTCCCTACAACTCCACGAACATTTCAAGACCAAGATAAGATAAATCCGTTCAGCCGTTCTCGAGTTTTAGCGTGTGCGTGACTAACGAACAGCAATTGATTTTTAAATATATAGATTTATTTATTTATTTTTAACTTCATACAAATTTTGTACAGGCGGACTTAATGCCTTTAAGCATGATTTGAAAAAGTTTATTTAACCAGGAAATCTGCGGTTTTCACGAAAAAAGTAATATAGATACATAGTATACGGAAACAATTAGCTTTTTAAAATCGCGGGCATACAGACAAGATTGAATAGAGAACATTCATTTACTTAATCGCCTACAATTATACAATGGAGAGGTAATATAACAGATAAATTAGGTATGTACATAATTTTTTTTTTTATACCACGACGGTGGCAAACAGACGTACGGTCCGCCTGATGGATGATGATGATGATTAGGTATGTTTAGAGTAGAGATAGTTCGCACATGGATATTATAGTCGGAATAGCACATGCTTATTTTTACCGACATATAACTTAAGCTAGTAACATAATAATCGAGCACCTAATGAACATTTCGTCGTTTGGTACCTCAGAGTAGCATTTCAATTAAACTTATCACAACACAATATCGGAGTACACACAAGTATCGACACATAACACTAAGATATCGCCTCGGGACTTGAACATTAGCATACCCAGTTCATATGTCATAATCTGATTATCCACACAAGGTTATGATATATTGTGAGATACAAAGGTAATAGTGTATACGTAAGTACTTATTTTTAGTCGCTGTAGAACCTGGAAATAATTTCTTTCTAATTTACCTATTATAATATTATAAAAATATAATTGGTTGAACGTGCTAATGACCTATTGGCTGCAGCGTGATGTTATATAGCATATTTAACCTTCCTCGATAAATGGGCTATCTAACACTACAATAATTTTTCAAATCGGACCAGTAGTTCCTGAGATCGTAGAGTTCAACCAAACACACAAACACTTCAGCTTTATAAATAGTATAGATGTCAATATATTTTAAGCTTGAATACGAAATTAGCACTTATTTTAGACACTTAAAAAAGATGCTATACTTATTTATAAATTCGATTCAATCTGAATTGTAAATATTTTCGTTAATCATTTATATATTAGTTTCTTAACTCATTGAGAACATAAAATACTACAACACTTTAAAATAAATTACCTACCCACACAACCATTAGAATTATTTTAAAACTAGTTTATGTATTCAAAACAATTGCCATTAATAAATCTTTATTTTATTATCTTATTTATTTATGGTGTACGTATTCTGTTCAATAAAATATTTTAAATACCAAAATAATGTATTGTTATTTTCTGTTTGTTCTTCACGTTGCACAATACACGTTAAATATAGCATTATTTATACTTACCACGCAAGTAAAGTCATGGAAAGAAGGTAGTTTATTAATAATAAATATAAATGCACTTTCTTAAGTAAAGAACAACGTCCAATACGATGAGTAATATCATTGGGTAGGCCTTTTTATGTACAACAATGGTTACTGTGGTTCCGAAAATCAGTAATTACTAAAACAAATGCGATTTTTTAACTGTATATTGATATTATTATCTCTTACAATGAAAAATAGTATTTGTATCGGTGGTAATTAACTGCCTACCTCTTTGGAAACTTACGACACTAGTCTAATAAGTTAAAGATTCTGAAAATCCATAGTTTAGAACGAAATAACTCTGATCTGACAACCAATCCACACTCGGCCCATGGTAATGGTTGATGTACTCAAGTAGACCTTTAAAATGATATATAATTTATCACTATTGGTTCTGATACCAGGTTCTATACATTTTGCCCGTTGTCCTTATTAGTATGTCCAGATAAACATTGGGCGGAAAAATAAATCAATTTAATAATATCGTTGCGAAAACTTGTGAACAGTACAAAAAATATAAAACTGGTTAAGAAGAATTCTGATTTAATGACAAATATAACTCCCAACATAATGACAACATTGTTTAAATTACTAAAATAATATTATTCGAAACAATAGTCGATAACATTAAGTGTTCCTATTCTTGGAATAAATAAAAAAATAATACGTTCGTCTAATAATTTATATAAATTATCGAAACATCCCGAATGGAAAAATATCTGTGAGTAAATCTCAAGGTCGAGAATTGACCAAAAATGAACAAACAAGTTGCGGCCGTCGAATAACTAACTGTACCTACTGCGCATTCTTAAACCCGACACTCACAAACCGAATATTTCAAGTCAATCCCAATTTGAATTGCTGAATAACTTGCTAGCTATGAAAGGTGATATCTAAGAGATTTTTTTTTATAAGGATATTACCAACATGAGATACACATACCTACATATAAATCATGAACATAAAGCGTGCCTGGTGCTCTCTCAATTATAGGCAGCCACAGCTACTTCGTCAGTTGTATATTTTAAAATAATAATGACGAGATGACAGTATTAGTAAACAAAAAGCTTAATAAAAGATTACCAACGATTTTCTAAGTTGAATTTGTATAGAACTTGACTACCCAAAAACTACATAGGTATAAGTATTGGGTCCTAGGATACCCCACTAGCATAAAATTCACGAGTACTTATTACATCTAGACTCGAATCCATAGAGAAGCTTGTAAAAATAAAAGGACACGTCATGAGACATTTTAGTGAAATAAAAGAAAAATGTTTCCCTTTTGAATATATCTCGTCAGGTATAATATCCCGTTCAGAGAAATCGGGATTCCCCCGAAACAGATCGCCTCGACTAATTAGGACAAAAATGTGTGCAAGGGGCTTTATAATGATACCTGGCACCGACTGGTACGAATAGTAACCGTACTTCTCAATCGTTCAAAAACACACTTTACACGCAACAAAACAAAGTAGAATTTGAATTGAGATAGGTTAAAAACTAGCCGCTTGTATTGTAAATACACAAATGTACTTATCACGAAATTGAACTTTAACAATTTTCCGATAAGATCTAAAATGGAACGTCTGTGAGAAGATGTTGCGTTTGTATACAAAAACCTCATTCGGACATTCAATGCAAATAGAAATTTAACCTTATGTTCTGATTCTTGGGGTTGAATTTTGAATGGTAGACGACGGTGTCGCTTAAACATTCAGGTGTCGTTTATTGAATTAACGTGCATGTGTGAAGTAACGGTACAGTTGTGTGCGCGTGAGTGTAGCTACGACTGTCACTGTATGATGCTATTGTGACGGGCCATGATTGATTGAAGAGGATTTACTCGTGTTGTATCAGTCAATCGTTCAAAGAGTGCCTATTTATAGATAGCAATAATAATAATAATAATAATAATAGCATTTTATTTCTCTCTCACACAGGGTAAATTAATACATAAAAACTTATTTGCTAGGTGATACAATCATTGAGTGAGTCTGTGTGAGAGACTGGTATCCGTACTAGGTAAACCTGTATGACAGATTACCAGCCTCTCCCCAACTCTAGACAAACTTGGTGTTGTGATAGTAGTATAAGGTGGTTCTGAGAGAATGAAAGTAATGATTGATAAATAAATAGATATTATATATATATATATATATATATATACACTCGTGTGTGTGTGTGTGTGTGTGTGTATGTGTGTGTGTGTGTGCTAACCCTACGACATCCTAGTGACATCTTGGGATCAGAATCAGCTGAGTTAGATTAGTTAAATCAGCTGATCTGTTAGCCTATATTTGCTGCAATTATTGTACTAATTGTATTCGATATCTACTGGGGCACAACGAATAGCTTTTCAGTATCGTCATAACTGAGGGACTTAAGCCATGACGAAGTCTTCTTTTTGCAACGATGCTTAGTTAGTGGGTATATATTTGATTTTTTGTTTACCTTGTTGTAAATGAATTTACCCAAGAATCCGAAGAATTTCCCGGAGAAAGCAGTAGAGGAGCGATTCGTCAGTGGAGGGCAAACTTTATGCTTGAGACGTTTCTCGCTGATAGAGGGGTCATATTTGAGTAGTGAGTGCTGTTTTAAGGTAATTGATAGAATGTAAAGTTGGCGCACCGTCAGTACATCAGAGAGCTCATAGAGCTCCCTAGTAGGATACCGAAAAGGCAAGGAGAGACTTACCTTGAGGACAGCCCTTTGAGCTCTTTCTATTTTTATTAAGGTCGTTTTACAAGCGCCTCCCCACACAGAGATACAGTAGGATAGTATCGATTGGCATAAGGACATATAGACCATTTTGACAACGCTTTTATCAGAAATATTCCGTAGGGTCTTAATTTTCCATTTAGCAATGGAATAATGCTATGAGAAATAACACCAACATTGTAACATGTACAATGATTTAGATAGGGGTAGATTGGAGGGACACTATGCCTATTATAAGGGCACAGATAAACTAACAAAAAATTAAAACTCTTTGGTTATTAAAAGGAGTGGCGTGTCTGTTTTGCCAGTTCTTCTCATCTCTCTACCTTGCTAGCGAATTGGTCGGCAAATTGGCTAACACAATTTTTCTATTTTAGATTATAAATACCTGTTAAATTGTCAACTTATGTTTTTAAAGTAAGTTTGTAACCTAGATGAATAAATAAAAAAAAAAAGATTTTTAATTTCAATTCATTTTTTATTTTATCTCCAAAAGAAAATATGAAGCAATCTAAATATTCTAAATTAAGAAGTTTGTGTAAAAAAGCTCCCAGAAAGTCCATTAGCATGCTTGTTTAGCTGATTACGTAACGAATATAATATTTAATTCTATCTTGCAAAAATCTCATTTGATAGTTCAATAAATTCACCATTAGGCTTATCTTTAGTACGCTAACAATGTATTTAAGTTGTGCAAGTATCTTCTAACCCTTAAAAGCATTTCAGTTTAAGGGTTATTAAAATGTCCAAGTTTATAGTGCCCATAAAGTCGCCAACTCATTATTGTTGGCAGTACTTTTTAACTTTTATTAGATTTGAACGAGTTGCCCGAAATATTATAAGTAACTTCGTATGTTTTCAAGTATCGCGAACTTCGTCAATGGCTGTTACTGTTTACTTATCTAACTCGATAATTTGCGAAAAATTTTGGTAAATCAGAAGTTCATTTGATTTTCTACAGTGCAACGCATATTTATGTTATTTTCAAAAAAGAGCGGCGCGTTTGTTTTTGCAATGGTGCCTAGTGCGAGTTTTATTATATAAATCGAATGACTTTTACCATCGTGAAAACCGAGCAAACAATAAACGCTTCGAGCTTCGACAATAAGCGAGTGTGGGTTTTACCGAACCTAACTTTTCGAACCCCGTTTATTCACCGTGACAACGGTATGTTATTTTTGTAGCGTTGGTACGACATTTACGTCTTGAGATTACCCAAACAAATCTAAATGATATTTTATAAGGCGGTTTAATAGAATAACTTGTCACTCGAATTTATCGTAGTTATATCGTGTTTGTTTATATTTTGACACATGTCGTGTCCTAACAACCTCTTGCTTTATATTTCATTGTATTTTAATTTATACAAACTTATAAGAAAGGAAGAAAACTACCTAATATAATTTATGGAACACTTGTAGTAAACAAGTTACTAGTGTTACTTATGAATTTTTGTTTTCTGAAAGTTATATTATTTTGTGAAATTACTTCTTGCACATGGAAATATCAGTAAACCAGTCTACAATGCAAATAGTAGGTGGTCCAACATCATTGACTGTGAAGAGAGCCACACTTAATATATGAAAAAATCATGATGGAACTTCGAAATGAATATGACAAGGTATGTATTGATGTAATACTTAATGCTCACATTTTTTTGCCGAAATATGCAATCATGCATCGTAGGTCATTGTCTAGAGGGTGATAATGATGCTAAAGAGATTAAATTTATATGGACAGCATTTACTCATATCAAATAAAGTCTATTAGAATGCTAAGCAATAATTCGTCTGCCAGTCAGCAATATTTTATAGAATTGTTGTAGACGTGCAATCACAGTAGATAAAAACATTACCCTCCTTTTTTGCAGTCGGGTAAAAAGGTAAATCTATGGGGGTCTCAGTTTCCAACGTGTTTGAAATGTCTAACAATTTAAACACAATCCATAATATGTATATTTGTTACAGATGAAGCTGAAGATTATTGGAGAAATATCTAACTGCAGCAGCGTAGAGAGCAAAATAGGCTGTGGATGATGGAAGTACTGACAGATTATAATAGTTTCAAGCAATGTAGACATAATAATGTATTAGGTCTGATTAAAATAAAAGGCTGGTTCAAAATGAGTTCCTTATTGGTTTTTATTTCCCATATTAACTTAAACAATAAATATAGACTGGCCTGTTGGTCTAGTGGTTAGTGACCCTGACTGCTAAGCCGGAGGTCGTGGGTTCGATCCGCACCCAGGACAAATCTTTGTGTGATGAGCATCAAGGTTTGTTCTGTCTGGGTGTAATTTATCTATAATATGTATGTATTTACAAAAAAAAAATGCATTTAAGTAGTATATCATTTGTTTAGTACCCATAACACAAGCAAATATAATTGCTTACTTTGGGACTAGATGGCGCTGTGTGAATGTGGTAGAATATATTATATTATATTATTATATTAAAATCAGGTAGATATATTTTATATGTGCCTAGGCAAATAATACAATGTTTATAATATAATTACGACAATAATTACAATATTAATATTATTTACTTTTTTTCAATATGTCACTTGTCACTATAAAAATCAAGGTGAAAACTTTTCGATCGCGTATTTCTCACGTTTGCTTACTTTACTTCATAAACTGTCAAAATATGTAACTCGCACTCGCACAATTGTTGACGCAGTTTGGAGTTAACCAATCACGTGCACCAACGCTAAACGTGCAAAAACGGTTTCGGCACGTAAAAAATACACTACATAGAGGAAAAACTCACACTCAGAACAAATGTTTCCTAAAGTAACCACCAGATGGAGTGATTTCAATACCATACAAATCTGCGTTTACTTTTACGCCGTGAATTCGTAAAAAAACTCGCACTAGGCACCGGATAACTTTATTAAAATACTATTTTATTATATAAAGTTGTTTATTGTATACAGACCTGGATCTGGCATGCAAATGGGCAAAGTTTCTAACATAACTTTTTATCGTAATAAATATGTTTATTTACAACTCCATAACTAAACCATTTCACAGAAATTCATCAAATACAATAAATATTTATAAGTACGACAATTTTCCCGTACATTCTATACGAGTATTGTTTCAAGCTTCACATTACAGTTTTTGTCTGAAATTATATTACAGCTGTGTCAATATATTACAAACTGGCTTGAGTGCAATAGAAAATATTTATTTTGTATATTATAGAACATATATTTAACTGTGGAATTAATAACGATGAGGAACGACCCATACCCAGTATTTTGATATCTCCTTTTGCATCATTTAATTCGGTTTCGTTTGCGTATTACATAGAGATGTATGTACTCCTTAACAAAACAGAGGAGAATTCCTTTGCCATTAGGCTTCATGTTTATTCAAGAAGTTTTAAAATAACTTTGGTGCCCAATATAGTAATAACCTAACTAGTCCTGCCCAGCCATGTACTTCACACATCACAGCCCAAGGACCACTAGCTTCTATGTTAATATGTGGCGAGACCTGTTTGTGATCTATTTAATTAAATACTGGATATTCTCGTCTAATATATTTATTGAGATCTTTGACCATATACGTAGAAATACTTATACCATGACGCTTGTACGCTTCTACTTCACCGATAGGTGAGATTAATATTTATAATTTTTGTTTGCAATGTACATTGCACTTTTGTTTCAAGAATACTTCGCCGCAAAGTAAACAGGTAAGCATTTTTTTTTTTTTGAAATCTACCCGAGTCATTTATTTTTACCTATATAAAAGACAATGCCTGCTTTAAGGACTACATAAATATGCCTGTTCTCATGATGTAAATTCTCAAACATTAAATTATAAAAAGTTACATCTGAACTCGAAAAAATATCTGTAGATCGTACAAATATTTTAATAATGCATAGCTATGTAGTAATACTGCGTCATACTTGCAGTAGCATTCTAAGCTTAAATTCTGTTACCTAAATCAAAAACATTAAACCCAATTTAACTACAAATTGAACACATTCAGAGGCAAACGCTTACAAATTCCTCTCAAGTCTGCTGACTTCACTTGAGGCATTAGCGTGAATGTGCCAAAACTCGGTGTACTTAGAATCAATGCGGCGCGGTGGCGGCGGCGTATGAATAATGTCGCGGGGAACGCGCGTCAACGCTGCGACAACGCGCGACACTAATTGCCGACGTTGTTAAGGAGATATTACACTGCTTGTAACTAGAAACTGACATTTAAAACGGAACTATTGTGAGGAGAAGCGGCAGCAATTGAGTTATACAAAAGGTTTAGTTCCGTGTTTTCTGCAACTGAAGAAAATTTTTTTTGAGATATCTTTCCTTTTTAATCTGCTACTTAAGTTTTGGATAATTTATCAAATTTTTATCAATCAATTTATCAAGTTTAAAAGTTGCAGATATACATTAAATTCTTAAAGACTGTACCAGATAACAAGTGCCTAAGGGTACTTTACAAAAACAATTCGTAGACAAAAAATGTATAATTATTTGTCAGATCAGTTGATATATCAGTGGCGAGCAGGTCACCTTAGTCAGCCTTAAAACCACTAAGTGTAGTTCACTATCTATCTATCTAAAATGCACAGTGAAGAGAAGAAGAAAGTTCAAAACAAAATACGACAATGACACATCACGCACTCAATCAAACAAAGTCTACATGAAGAATCCATAGTTGCTTGAAGTTTGCGTCGGGTACTGCGCACATAAATATGTTATTCTTACATTGAATAGCGTACGCATTGCGAGCGTAATCTTACGAGGGGTTTCGAGTAAAACATAATGCGTGTATTGAGTGTAAATTACCTGCAACTGATTGTTGAACTAGTTATCGATAGTAAAATTAAGTTTTAAGTATTTCTACATTAATCAATAAAAGAAAACACTACAGGTCTGTTCCTTAAATGTTTTAAAACAATATAAAACGTTCCTAAAACTTGCCTATTTAATTCAAAAAATACTTTTCAAATCTGTCCAATGGTTTCTGAACGTGTTCAAAATTAAATTTTATTAAAATTAAATGTTGAACAAATACAGCATACCTTCTTTATAAAGCTGTCAGTTAGTCACACCGTCACAATCGAGGTAACACAAAAGAATAGTCCGTCTGTAACGAGTGCCCCGTATTGTTGTTCACATGTCTGACATTGCGACACGTATCAAATTACAAAGTTTAAACAATGGAGATACTAAATTAACAGTATATAATTTGTTTTTCAACATATTATTATATAAATCATGGTGTTGACTATGATAAATGCCAAAAAGTCAATATAAAACAGTCACATACTAAAAATGGCTTAGGCTCGGCTCGCCCCCAGGATCTCGCCCCGTGTGATAAAATGCCCCACTCGCCCCCTTTTTTATTATTTTGGTGTAGTGACTCATCCCTTGCCACGGGGCGAGTTAAAAATCTACATTTAAATAAGGCTATTGGATTTAAAACTTTTAATTGACCTACACTCTCTCTCAAATTGTTTTCTTTGAAAATAATGGAACTAATAATTACGGTATTCTTCGCATTTGGCTATGATGGCCGCTTACGGAAACAGCGGTGATTGTCAAAAATAACTCTTTAATACATACAAATACAAAACAAGCATCCGTCCACGGCTTCACCAAAAAAAAAAATACATTAAGATGGTTGAGTGCTTATGGCATTAAGATCTAACAAACAATAGCTTCTGCCCATTCCTACCTACATTCTAAAAAACCCTCCTCATAAATATTGGTGAAAACCGCATCAAAATCCGTTGCGTAGTTAGAAGATCAAACCATACATACAGAGAGAAGCGACTTTATCTAATACTATGTAAGGATGGTGACAGGACATGTGTGTACACCCTGTTAGGACGTGAAGTGGCTAATGAATCGCGTCGACGCCAGGCGGTAATAAATTCATGTTAATATTCGCAATCCATGTTAAATATTGGAGCATACCTGCTTGTTCCCACTTAGCTTATTGATAGAGGGATGATACGACACTTTGTTTATGACTGAACAGTATAAAATGATGATACGAAAATATACAATCTCGGAGTGATCATTCATCATCATTTGAATCCATAAACGTTCCACTGCTGGGCACGGGTCTCTTCCCAAGAATGTGGGAGGAATTTAGCTCACTATACCACGCTGACCAGACGGCTTGCTATAGGGTTTGTGTCGAATTTTCCTTTTCTCGCAGTACTCTTGTCTGCATAGGGTTACTCCCTTAGTCGCCTTTTACGGCACCCACGGATTGAAATGGGGTAGTGACGTTATGTGTCCCTTAATCCGTCACAAAAAGTATCTAAAGTAATATTTTTTAAGTTCCTGTTCTTTGCAAATTTCTTTTTTTTTTAGTAAACATTTTTTAAAGAATTCCACGTAAGATGACTGCAGTCAGACAGGTAGTCATTATCCATCTTCTGTAAGACGCAGATACTTTCTCCATCTTCGGGTCCGACTGCTCAATTTTGAAGTGAAAAATCCGAATCCCTATCAAGATACGAAGAGTTTTTACATCAATGGAAACATTTTGCATGACCCAGTTTGCTATAAATTGAAACCCAAGAAATTTAATCAGTACAAGCTATAGGAAAGAAAATCAATTTTCTCGTCCTGCTAAACTTACATAACAATTCATTTAGTTCGTTTGTTTTTAACATAAAACGCAATACATCTCTAAAACAATAAAGCGAAACTATAAACCATATCTTAGTCAATCACGCATTTACTGAATGGACATGCCACTCTCACCGTGCCAAACGAATATCACACTTATTGCTAACGAGATAAAGTTGACACAATATACCACAGCTCATTTCGTTATGCTTGGAACAGCACACATAATGCGAAGTAAATTGTACTGTATTATAAAGACGTTAAGGTAGTTTTTAGTTGGGTAATGTTTCAAGGAGGTGAAGGCTTAAGTACCGTTGCTAGGTTACGGAGGTGCGGGGTCGTTGACCCGTGCGTACGCGCAGGGCTCGTGGGAAATTGATCTTTGCCTTTCATTCGGTAGGGATTTTGTAAGTGTCTTCGTTTGCAGATGGGTTGTATTAGCAAATCGTTTGCGCAACAGTGGACCCGGTGCTAATACGATTACTTTACCTACGTAATGTGTTCTATAATAAGTTTTCTGCTTTATCTCAATATGAACCCTTTATACGGATTAGTAAATTCCTATATTATTATACCTACATGATAATTTGGACTCAATACAAGTGGTATAGGACTCAAATTAGGTATGTATACAGTAGTAATTTACCAATAATACGATAGGAGACTTAACAAATGGGTAAATAAAAATATACTTACAACAGAACTTAGACAAATGCTCTACATAAATAGTCCTGCATTAAGAAAAATAAAAATATTTTTCTGCTTACCTCACGAAGTCATAGCGATATGTTAATCCGTCACGCAGCTAAATGATTCTCCTTATGGAGCCCATAAACAATCTGAAAGGATGTCTTCTATCGCTTGTGAAAAGGCTTCCAAGCCATTAGGTCCACTCCATACTTATGGGGAATTACATGGTATTATAGAAATGACACGGTTCTGATAATAATGTAGCTATCAAGTGAAACGTTATCAGATTTCTATGTTAGGAAAATATAAACATACAAAGTTACATATAATATATTAGTTTTAGTAGAACAATTTTTCTTAAATAATTTCAAATGTAAGCACGCCTCAACGGCACGCTGGTTAAAGTGTCAGCTGTTACTAAGGTTACAAGTTTGGGCATAGAGCTAAAAGTCTTTGTTGTTAGTTATAAATAACTAAGCTTACTAATATTTTAAATGCCTAAGTTAGGTTGGATGTATGTTTGTTTGTAACTCAATCACGCCAGAACGGCTGAAAGAATCTGTATACAATTTGGCACACAGATAGATTATAGTGTGGAATAGTACATTGGCTACTTTTCACATGGGCGGGTGGAAGCTATGAGAACATCAAACCAGTATCATTGTGATATTATAATTTATTTATTGCAAGAAAAGGAACATTCAAAACAAACCCTATACCAATCCGTCTGGTCAGGCAGCATGGTGTAGTAGGCTAAATTCTCTCCACATTATTTGAAGGAGACCCCTGCCCAGTAGTGGGACGTTTATAGGTTGAAATGATGATGATTTATTTATTTACTTTATATTTAATTTATTAAAGCGTCAACATACATGTGTATGTAACATAGTGTAATGCTGCCGTGCTTCAGGAAGCCACATTAATGCATAACGTATTAATAATTAAATAAGACACATTATTTTTGTTATTATTTAATTATTTTAAAGATCGGTGACTACAAAAATCCCAAGTGTCCAACCAAGAAATTCCCCTTCCTATCTCTCAAGCTGTAGAATACAAGACTAACAAAACACAAAAACTTCAAAGAAACGCTTGCAAATTTCGCCGACCACTCAATAGTGACAAATCCGAAAAAATATCCAAATAAGCAGTATTGCAAATCGTCCGAATAGCGATAAACCTTTTGATGTAGGTACAATAATTCGGGAGGCAATTCCATAAGTAGATAAGTTATAATGGGATGCAGTGGTACATCGGAGCAAGGCCTACATTCAATGGGACTTTATTCCGACCTCTCGTGATGACACAATCGTAATCAAGACATAGGCGATAGCGATTAATGTTTTCACAAGTCGTCCCTTCGAAGGTCACTCTTCACAAGAGAAGATTTATAGTTAGCAAAGGCTACTTGTGGAAGATGATACTTGTGGCTCGCCTAATGGTAAGCATTACCGTACCTATGGATGATGTTTTTACACCAAAATCAGACGTAGTTTTAAAAATATATTGTATTTATGTAACTTTATGAAAAAATAATAATACAAAATAATTACCTATTTTCTTGAGATTCTGTTTCTTTTTTTTACTTTATTTTTATTTTTTTATGCTAATAAATAATCAAATTTATAAGAAGTCGTTACGGTAAGCATCATATCACAGTATTATTATCTGTAACGTACTAACTACGTAACGGTTCTACGTCACAAAACATTATTTTCAAGCTGCATTAGCTTCAGTTAATCGCATGTAAGTAATAACATATTATTACTGTACAATAATCAATTATTCTCAGGTAGCCATCAATCAAAACAATATTTTTTACATCCAAGTTAATCGGCATTAGTTAGGCATTTCTTTCTTAAAAATAAAAGTATAATTCGCTAATAGTATAAATATGAATTGTTGATCACTGTAATTTATGAACAGCTACGATAGCTGTACCCAAATATACAACGATTAGTATTGTACAGTTCCGGAGTAATTTTGTCCAACGAAAGATTGTAAAATGCCGCAATTTTTCGTTTGTCGTCTCGGTTTTGATAGAGTCCAAGCCTAATACTCGCCAAATTACCAAACTTTTTTGGCACTAATGTCAACATTACAATTTTTTTCTATCAATGTTAAAAATAATATTTTCAAAGTATTGTCTGACCTATAACTTAGACCACAATTGAACGCTCCCTTTCCAGTCCCTTTGTCAGTCCTTTCCAAGCTTGAAGCAGGAGCGAAAAATAAATTATGTCGCCTCCATTGACAGCAGTAATGATCTTGTTTGAATATGAAAGAATTATTCCCTAGTACTTTGAATATCGGAAACCTTTAGAATATCTCGGACAATGAGGTAAAGGAACCGTTGATGGGTCAAATATTGTTTGGGTGATAAGGGTCGAAGACATTTGTGCTGTAATAAAGGTAGGTGCGAACCTTTTTATTGTTGACAAAATCTATATTCGCCAATTAACTATTATATAGTCAAAATTTGTTGACACTTTTTGGCTTGTAAAAGGAATAAACTGTACCAAGATTGGGATAATCTAATATCCAGAATACGACTAGCCAATACCTGTATTGTTGTTTTTGGATGAACTCAACAAATACAAAACTACAGACAAGAAACTAACAAAGAATTTGGACCTATGACGTATATTTCATGCGGTGGAAAAGTTTACATTTTTATTTAAATCTCTATAAAATGGGCTTCCTGCACTAAAAGAATTTTTCAAATCGGACCAGTAGATCCTGAGATTACCGCGATCAAACAAACCAACAGCTTATTTATAAAATTAATTACATGAACATTTTTTTAATATTTTTTGATTTTTCTACTAAATAATAATATATGTTTAACTTTTTATTTCTTGTCTTGCTTTTTGTCTTGCTTGTTGCAAGCTAGTAATTGTATTCAAAGCTAACATTGTAAAATACTTTAAACATTTTATCACCGAAGTCGAGACGAGAGAGAGACGAGCTCAACCAGTTACTTATTAGAAGTGTACTCCAGAACTCTTTGGGAGTAGGATGCAGTGAAGAATGATGAATTGAATAAGACGCTACTTGGCGGAACTCCATTTCAATAAAGTAGTTTGCCATTGCATTTGATTTTAAAGCGGGTCTTAAACCTACGATCTTACATCCATAGGATTAACCCTTTTTCCTAGGTATTGTATTTCAATATTTTTGAATTTGAGCAAGCAATCGTAACGCTGAGTGAGATCCTAAATTAGTAGGTGAGCAAACGTGTGGATATGTCACTGTTGTTATTTGCTGTGAATACGATGGTAATCTCCGTCGTGTCGTTTGCATCACGCTCGGGCACAGAACGTGATATGCGACGTGTTTATATAAAGTTATGTATTTAATAGTGAGTTGTCTTAGGGTGGTTTTACCAAGGTTTTACAAAAGATCAACAGTTAACATAAATTAGACCTTCTTTCGCTACCATTTCTTCTGATTGGGTTTTCTGTATGAAATTTTTAGTCTTAGCCCGGGGGCTGTAAATATAATAATAATAATATTCTACCACATTTACACAGCGCCATCTAGTCCCAAATTAAGCAATTATATTTGCTTGTGTTATGGGTACTAAACAACTAATATACTACTTAAATACATTTTTTTTTTGTAAATACATACATATTATAGATAAATTACACCCAGACACAGAACAAACCATTATGCTCATCACACAAAGATTTGTCCTGGGTGGATATATATTATGCTCGGTTAATAGCCATTCCTTGGTTAGACAGATCATTACGTTGGAGTAAGCATATCAACATGACTGTAGAAAAAGTGCAAAGGAGTCTTCAATTATTGAAAGCTTTAGCTGGTAGTTACTGGGGTCTACATCCGAGCCATCTGAGACAGATATATATAGCAATAATTAGAAGTCGCATTGATTACAGCTGTTTTTTATATGATATGAGTGCTAAATGTCATATAAATAAATTAAACAAAATTCAAAATCAGGCTCTAAGAATTATAGGAGGATTTATCAAAACTACTCCCATTCATGTGATGGAAAGTGAGCTTTGTGTAGTGCCACTGTACTTAAGACGGAAATATTTAGCGTATAAGTTTTGTCTTAAATTAAAATCTACACAAAATAATGTATCTAATCAACTTTTAGATGATCTCTATGCTCTTCGACAAAATGTTTATTGGAGAAATAAAAACATTCCTTTACTTGTATCTATAAATAATGATTTAAAAGAACTGCAAGTAGCGTCGTCCTTGCCATTAAGGATGTTTACTTTGCGTACATGGGTAACTAATATTGATATAAATCAAATAATTTTAGTTGAATTAGAATCAATTAAATATTCAAAAAGTTCATACAATTTTAATTTATTACAAAAAGAAGTAGTTAATGAATTATATACAAAATTTGATGGGTGGTCTGTTATATATACAGATGGGTCAAAGAGTTTAGAGGGTCATGGGTCTGCATTCTATGTACCTAATACAGATGTTAATAGTTCTAATGAACAAATTAATTGTTTTAAAATAAAAGAATCTGCATCTATTATGATACTGGAACTTGTTGCAATCTCGGAAGCTTTGTCTCATGTTTTAGTGAATAATTATAATAAAAAGGTGGTTATTTGCACAGATAGCAAAAGTTCGCTACAACATATAGCTCGATGCGCCTCTGGTTACAGAAGTGCATCGATAGCTTATGACATTCTGTGTAAAATTGATCAGATCACGAACATGGGCGTTCAACTGAGGTTGCAATGGGTCCCATCACATATTGGTCTAAAGGGTAACGGAAAGGCTGACATGTTAGCAAAAGGCGCAATAAGAAATGGGAAAGAAATTAATATTTGTCTGGACTATTGGGAATTTTTGCCAAAATATAAAATTATATGTCACGAACTTTGGAAAGAATACTTTAATAGAATATCTTTAGAAAAAGGAATATGGTATAAAACATTACAATGTCAGCCTTTTCGTGTGCCCTGGTTTGTAAACATTAATTTAAGTCGTAGGTTAATTGTCACTGCTTATAGGCTTAGATCCGGACACATTCCATGCAGAAAATTCACTTACATGATGGGAAAAGACGCGTCACCCAACTGTGAACAGTGTGGTGTCGTGGAAGATTTATATCATTTACTGATGGAGTGTGTTCGATTTGAGCCTGGCAGAACTAATTTGATTAGGGCCTTGAACTTGAATAGAGGTTGCATGGGCACTTTTCATAGTATTTTATCACAACCTAATAATGAGGACGCAAGAGCTCTGTTCGAGTTCATGGCACAAGTAATTAAAAATGATAGTTAGCGTAATTTAATTATGTTTGGGTTACGATGGGACTGGCATACGCTGTGCGTTAAAGTCCCGTAATAAATTTAGAGAAAAAAAAAAAAAAAAAAAAAAAAAAAAAAAAAAAAAAGCCATTCCTTCCTATCCCTTCGTAGAAAAGTACGACGCTGTGATTTTGTATGTTTTTATTTATATGGAGATACCGATTTAATATATCAAAATGTATTATTAAAAATATTTGTATTTGATGAAACATTGCGAAAACCTCCCGCAATGTGATGAATATTGGCTACATTTTTAATTAAAACAACGTAACGTAATAACTTTTTAATACTTCATGATTCACAAAACACCGGCAGTACCGACCTATGTTACCAGATTTATTCTTACTATCATGTCTATAGGGTTCAATTTCAATTGCCAGGTCAAAAAACTTTTTATTTAAATTGAATGTATAGAAACATTCGGCAACTAAAATACCAAACTCAGTAAAATAATTATCTTTTGTAACGAAAGCGTACTTTTTAACAAAATTAAGTAAATGAAATATCGAATAATTAACGAGCATTATTCTTCATGGCAATATTCTTATTATCCGTGTAGTGACGGATACATAATCTCACTACCCCATCTCAACCCGTGGGCGTCGTACAAGGCGACTAAGGGAGAAACAAATCCTAGACCAAACTGTCTGGTCAGCGTGGTAGAGTAATTTCAATTCCCTCCACATTCTTTGAAGGAGACTCGTGGCCGGCAGTGGGACGTTTATGGGTTGAAATGGTGATGATGATTCTTCATACACATAGTATGCTTCTTATATATAACATGTAGCTATATGTTATAATCAGAAATAAAATAGGTGAAAAAATAATGCAATCAGAGACTGGAGTAGCGTCAAACTAAGGCTGTGCGAAAAAGCGCTCAATGAAAAGCATTTTTTGAAGAATCTGTCCTCACTCTACTCATATAATATTTAAGTAAATGAATGTTATGAAAGTTGCGACATAAAACGCGCAATGTCGTGGAAATCAAATATGGCGTACGATGTGAGTTATAAGATGTTACACCTCATGTAACTCCACTTATGTCGTAAAGGGAAATACTTACGCCTGTATGTAATAAACTTAATATTATCTAGTGAGTTGCAATATTTGTTATATTCTAATAGCGTGTTACTTACTCATATGAATGCGAAAATTTGTAAGCTTTAACGGATATTTAGGGTTTAGTTGATGTTTCACGAAAAAACACTGAAAGGGTTATAAGTATTATACGTTCCCTACTAATATTATAAATGCGAAAATTACGATAAATAGATGGATAACGTAATGAGATGTTTGTTACTCAATGACGTCAGAACAGCGGCAAGAATCTGTGTGTGTTTTTTCCGACATGCCCCGCGGCCGGAGCCCCTGCCAGAAGCTAGCAGGATATCAAAATATATCCTTCAAATTCTTCAAAACATAATAATGGATTATTTATTAATCTTTCAAACCCCTCAGATATATAAAATATTATTATCTTTTCAATTAATTGAGATCTGAAGTCTCTAAAATATGCACCAATTTCCCAAATCTAAATTACAAGGTTGACAGTTTGAAGCAATATAAAGAGCAATATATAAGTATAGAATATTGCTAACCGTCTGGCAGACTGCACCGCTCTGATAACTGGCTGCAATTATCGCTCTCTTGTTCTCTTCCGAGAGAGCACGCTCGAGTTGATCATCTTATTGTTTCTCCAGCTGTGAGGTGCGTTTCAATTTGTTTATTGTTATTTAGCAGTATTTAATGTTACCGACAATAAAGAAGACGTGCTAATTTGATAATATTTACATTAATTCGAAGGTAAATTTGCTAACACTTTTTTTTGGATAACTTGTGACTTTCATAAAAGTTACTTTGTAACCTAGATGAATAAACGAGATTTAATTTCAAGTTATAGATACACCGATAAGCACTACAAGTACCTGTAATATAATTTACTTAGAATAAACATATAGGCTGTATAAATAGTACGGCTTCAAATAGAACCAATTAAATGCCAAAAACGAACACAGATAATTAAATTAATCAAATCCTTGCATCTCTACAATGTTCATAATATAATTTAATACAATCTGTGGTAATTAATGACATTGAAATATGTATATTATGCATGTAATATTTAAACGATGGTAAAAACCGAAACTCGATACAAAATCTAATTGGTTTATTTGATGCATCTATAAAATATATTTTTAGAATCGTGAGCAGAGGAAACTGTTTTGATTAAATATGAAGCATCAATTGGAGTGAATTAATTAAGTTTGTGAATTGTTAATGGAGCATCGGTACCCGGATCTATTCACGAATTATCGGAATTAGTCGCAAATCAGTATTGAGAAGTCTTATAACTTAATGATAGGGAGAGTCATGTTAACTTTCTCTGTAGCGAAGCGTGTTGCGTTCAACTACTAAACAAATGGTTTTCGATTCGATCCCTGAGTAAAGCTTTAGCTGAGAAGCTCGGAGTCAGAGGTACACAATTCCATGATAAAACATAACACCTTATTAACATAATGGACAAAATAAGGGTGTGATGATCTCTGATCTCTAGCGTGAGTAAGCCGTTCTGTTGTTTCTAAACAACTGCCTCGATGACACAGCGGGAAGTATATACTACTGATGTGCAAGAGACCCGGGTTCGATTCCTGGGTCGGGTGAAAATGGTATTGAGATTTTTAAGGAGTTTGGAAAACCAAATGTTCTTGGTTGATCACAATAGATTTACACCCTATTTCTGGCAAAATTTGAGCTTGATACACATCTGTCTAATCCTTCAGTAAACACTAAATGGCATGATGCTATGTTTTGTTGTTTCTAAATATAGGTATTCCTTTACTGCTAAGTTTATTTGCAGCTTTTTCTTAACAAGAAGCAAAGGATATTTGCGTTATTATCAATTACCTTATTCAAACTGACTAATCACTCGAGTTTGTTGCGAACGGTCCAGCAAAAAACGACCGGTACGGTCCGCACAAAAAGTTAATGGCTCATTTAATTGTCGTTTTTCCTTAGTCGACCTTGCTCAGTTTTTGTTGACGGTACTTTTGTTGTGTTACTAGTTGTACTAATGAGTTGCCTTCAACGGTGGAAATTTTGTGAAATACGAAACGGGAAATTTTGGGATGCCTTTTTCCTAAGCGAAGTCGAAATGTTTAGAATAAAACGTGAGTCATAACTGAGGAATGGTTCACGGCTAGTTGTTAGTAATGGAATGTTCATTGTGTGAATATCACCGCTTAAATTACACGCTTCAAAAGTGAAACTACCTACTAATCAATATGTATCAGTTACTGTCTATCTACATAACTAAAGGTGATTTTTTAAATTATTAACATACCTAGCGTTACGCTTTTTATCCCGAAGAAGGATAGGCAGATGTGTATCATATCCACCTTTTGAATAGATCGAACCTATTTCCGGGGTGTTATTGAGAATTTCTTGTCAGAAAAGACCAATACAGTTTTTACCCGACCCGGGAATCGAACGCAGGACCTTTTGCGGAGCAGTCGATAACACTCCCACTGTACCACCGAGGCAGTTATTTTTCTTAGAGTACACCGTGCAATTTTAGTCGACTTACAAACTTTGTCTAGGACATAGTAATACATCTTAACATACAAAAAAAAATCTAAGAATTTCAAGAAACAGAGCCGTGTAAAGGAAAACCTGATATTTTTTGTTAAATACGGCTACACTATGACTACTACTAAACTGCTACTACTAACTACAGTTTACAGATATCTAATATAGATAACCAGCGCTGAATAATAGATAAGTATATTCACTGTTCGACCAGCGGTCGGTCAGTCAGTCAATCAGTCATGTTAATTTGTTATAGGTACTGATATTCACACATTTAGACAAGAATAGAATGATTGATGACATTTAATGATTAAGAAAGGTTTTCCTTATGGATTAACGTCACCATCAGTTACGTCACATATAGGAATATATTAGATTTGTGTAGTTAGGGATGTTTTTACTTGGACATTAGCTAATATGGCGCTATTATGATACACTAGTTTCTACTCGTAACCGCGCTTACGTTTCCGCTGGAAACAAGTATAGGTACTACGTGGAGACAGCGTAGTCAGGCGTAGTCTATCTGTGAGCCAAATTTTATCTATATTCATTCAGTGTTTTATATAGTGTAGAAAGTCTGTTGGTATCGAAATAGTAAATATTTAGCTGATAGTTTTCTATAAGTTTGTATAGGTAAAAATGAGTTACTAACATTTTATAAAACATTTAGTCGCATAATGCCTAACGACTAACCTAACGACCTAACTAAATTTCACGAATTAGTCCTTTTCAGAATTAGCCATTTCGTGAATTAGTCTTTTTAAGAATTAGCCCATTCGCGAATTAGTCCTTTCCAGACTCGGGTGCCATTTCGCGAATAAAATGCACCATTATGAACAAACTTAGCTGGGGAAATGAAGGTACGTCTTCCGACCCTTACGGGGAACACTAAGTTGTTATAAAAACTTGAACGACAAAACACAAGTAAAAGCCGTTGACTCATATCTTACGCAAGCCTTAACTAGCAATATAAGCTGTATGACATCCCAATTAAGAGCACATTTCATTTAACCTGAATACATCATACCTCCGTACTATTCACAAATAGTTTTAAATTGCAAATGCAATTATCCGGAGTGACCGCGTCGGGTATACTCCCAAGTTTTAATTACCAACCCTTGCATAATTGCACGACGAATTCAAATGGAGTGCTCGTTTGCAAATCCCCTGTATTGAGGATAGAATAGGTAATAAGGGTATCGCGCCGTAATTAATGTTACTATACATTTGTTATGAGTTGTTGTCTAGATACCTTTGCCGAAAGTATTTAAGATAGATGTCACTTAAAAACTATAGCTTTTTCTTAATTATATAAGACTCCAACTCACGTGGGGCTTCGCTCTAGTCGTTCTTTATTTGCCACTTCTTAACACCTTTTGGTCGTAGCGTGATGTTATATAATCTATGACCTTCCTCGATAAATGGGCTATCCAACACTAAAATAATTTTTCAAATCGGACCAGTAGTTCTTGAGATATTAGAGTTCAAGCAAACAAACTCTTCAGCTTTATAATATTTGTAATATCGCCTTTAAATAATGTAGTTATGCTCTTTAGTATTAACAACTAAAGGTATTCGCTTTACGTGGCAAGTACCTTCAGAGCTCAAATGATAAAAGCACATACGTACGAATTAGAGTCGTGGGTTTAAGTCCCGCCAGGATCAAATTGATCTAACACAAGTAGAGGTCATCTTAATTTAATAAACACTTAGGTTGTGTTAAAAAAGGGAAAAAAATATCCGAAACCGTTGGTCTCACTTGAAGAGTGTAATTAATGTTGAGAGGATGAAAGACTCTTTGGTTAACTGATCCTGCTCTATACTGGACCCGAGGGCTGTGGAATTTTATCTAGCGGGATCACTTGACTAAAAAGCCAAGAGGTATATTTAGATCAAAGCAATTAGCATTCTGTGATCCCTACATATATAACAAAGAGATATAAAACTCACAGTGCATTGCTTACTCTTAGCCGAGTGATAAGTAATTTACCCATCCACTCTACAATAGCCCATAAAAGCTTATTACTAAATAGGTAGGTATCACTGATCACGTTCAATTAATACCGATCATGACACGTGATTGCGTCATTGTCTATAGCCGCTCATCAGGTCTATTGTAGGAAGGGGTCTTTAAAATAAATAAATATCCTACGCATGTTACACATAGGAATTTCACTTACGCGTAGCCGAGTTTGTGAAGAAGGTTTAACGTAAAAGAACCCAACTTAGCAACATAGACCTTCGTAAATAAGCTTATAAGATACTTCTTAACATTAAGTACATAACAAACATAGAAAACATGTAATCTCTTTCTAAAATTTATTGAAATCTAGCGATAGAAACAATTACATTTTTAATGCAATTCGGTATTTTGCGGCTAAAGCCAAAGATTAATAAAAAAAATAAAGATTAAATAATATTTATGATAAATAAAAAATGTAATATAATATTTACAATATTATTAATGTACTGTAGATATTAAAACAATATTTGCCTAATGTATGCCCTAATGTATTACTCGGAAGCACTCTTATTTGGCAAAGTGCCCAGAGGGAGTGGCTACCAGGATAGCTGTTGGACAGCAAGGGATTCTCAGTTGTCTACTTATTGGTTGCAGCTCGAAGACTATTAACATATATTTATTATTTATACATATTCTAAGTATTCTAATCATCACAATAAAACCCCCAAATTAATTCAAAATTATTTGAATTAGCACCAGTTCCTTGATTAAAATAACTCCACTGAATACCCATCTGATTGCATTTTTAAACTCTTATATTGATTTAATAAACTGCAATAATCTTCGGAATATCAACTATACTCGTGTCTTTAACGAGCAAGCTCGATGCATTTCTACTAGCTATAAAAAATAACAACGGGGGAAAGGGATGGAGATATTGAGGAAAAGCTATGTGCGAAAAGGAGGACATGCTCTTGTAAGGGTGTTGAAGCGCAAATTGCGGCGTACCATCGACATTACGAGCCGGTGTGGCCGTTCGTTTTTATGTAATGAAAATGAGCTTGTACCACGTTCAAATTTAATGGGAAATAATTTCACACTTTATTTGAGATGTGTTCGTGATTCTGCTTCGAGACCGGCTACAAACTATATATATGTGTTAATATTTGTATACGGCTGCAAACGTTTGTGAGCTCATTCTGTAATAACCAACATAAATTTGAACAACATTAAAATGACTATAGGTAATCAATTTTAACTATACATAATAATATTTTCAGAGCTTTACGTCAACCACTAAACTAATTCAGATTTTGAATTTGGACGAAAAGATCAACACATACATATATAGTGGACATCGACCCCGACAATTTACCGTATATGTCTTGCGCAACTCCCTGTACCACAGGAGAGTGCAGTAGATGCTACAAAACGATGGCGTACAGCGAGATAATTATTTTTACCCCATGAAAATAAAGGTAGTACTGCTTTCGCATGTGTAAAATTAGTAGTTCCAGTCCACTTTGATTCCTAGTTGTATAAAGTCTATAAATTATAAGTTTGAACATAACAAAATAAATTCATCGTGAACGTTAACATGCGAGGAGCGTACGGCGAAATCTTAATTTGGAAGTGTCACGTTCAAAAATTATTGTGTGCTTGTTAGGTTGAGGATATGGAAGAGAACGGAGCGGTGCGAGAGAGGGGCGCGTAAAGCGGATGATCGTGGATATAGAGGGAAGAAATAAGGGGTTTTTAAAAATGTAGTTTTTTTTTTTAATTCTAAGTTTATCTGTGTAGGTATTTTCCATTAAACCAACAACAGCAACCATTCTTAAAATATTTTCAAGTCACTTAACAAGTCTCAAAATACGCTATCATTCAACACAACAAACAAACGAAATCGCACTATTTAATTGAAATCGATGTATGGTTTTGCAAGAATTGTTATATACTGATATAAGTTATAACCCCGCTAGCCGCTCCGCTAGTCTCTAGTCGCGGTTCCTTCTTACGTTGATAACACATGATTACATAGAAGAGAGGGCAAATGAAAAACCTGCCACCGTATGATTTATATTCGTATTAATTTTCATATCAAGTTAGCAGGTTATAAATATTGGTGATGACTTTACTACATCGTTTTATTTAGATCAAAGAGGAAGACTGCTGCGTGATGGTCGTAGTGTGCGACTGCTGATTACGAGGTCGTGGGTTTGAGTCCCATTTTCGATAAATATTTCTGCGGTCCAGAAATAGTTCTCCTGCGTTTGTGTATACTTTATCTATGGAAAATTGTTATCCTGATAATAAAAATTATTAATTATTATTATTATACATATATATATCATGATTTTTTTTAAAGGGCATAGATATTGCCGAACTGGTACTGAAAATTTAAATACACAAAAATTCAATACTTGCTTGCCCGACCCGGCAATCGAAACCGGGACGCCTTAGGTAAAGTTAAACGTTAAACGTTTGAAAAGTGTCTAACGCAGACAATTTTTTTTCCTGTTCAGCGCCAGAGAAATGTACACACTTCGTATGTATGTACACGAACTCTTGCGTAGACTTGGTGACTTTTCTTAGCATGCACAAGAGCGCTTACTATGTAAGTACATTTCGTCTGTTAATTGTGTCTTCGTAAAGTCCCCGCTACATAGGGCATGTTCTAATAAAAGCATTATCATTTTTAATAATATGGTACAGCTAGAAATGTCGAGATCACCAGTCGAAGTGTTAGTAGCCATCAGTCACATGGAGTGGCCGGCCCCTCCGGATGTCCAATCAATCCAATTGCCCATCATCGGACCCTGGACTTCCCGTCGAGCTGACAACTCACAACCGGCTCGATAACAACACTATTTTACTTACAACATCTAATACTACACTAAAAGTGTCCAATACAAAAAAAAATTGATCACTTCTCAACCACTAATTAAACTTCGTAGTATGGTCAAAACCTCCCATTAGCATTTTAAAAAAAATGTTTTTCTTTTTATATTGATAAGACTAAAGCTCTTCAATGGTTTGCAAACAAATGAATAACGTTGTCATGACGTCATCATGTTAACTGGTACTGGATAAATACGATCTCAGAGACGTCCACCCACATAGTTCAGGTGTAAGAGCACTGGACACGGAATGCCAGGGTCGCGGGTTCAAGGCCCGTTGTAAGCTCACAACGTAGGTTATGTAACTAACCTAACCCCTAGATTTCATGACCCGGAAAATGAACACAGGACCTCATATTTGTCTGTAGCACAAATATGAATCAATGAATATAAAAAACAATATTCACATTCATGTCTTATACATTAAATCTTATTGAATTAGTCTCAATTCATCAAAATAAGACGTTATACTCAATGTATGTAAATACGTAATGAAGTTCTTTCAAATCAAATATATCTTAAACGAATCAAAGGTTCTCGTGAATAAAACGATGACAAAAAGAAAATATTATGGAGTTGAGAGGCTCTTCTTTCTACCCACAATTACAGATGAATAGAACTGTCGGGACTTTGCTGCTTTATATTTATTGAAAAGAAATATAATAATGTGACATTATTATATTTAAATTATACTATGAACTACCTTCTAATTGATCTGTTTTTCTATCATGAAATTCCAGTATTGAGATTTTCCCGGAGTTTGGTAAACAAATGTTCCCGGTTGATGACAATAGGCTCGCCCCCTATTTCATGGGACCAAACATAGCTGGCGAAATGTGGGTGTGAAACCTCTGCCTACCCCTTCGGGGAAAAAGGCTTGATGCTATGTATGTATGTATCTTTATCTTATTGACTTAAAAGTTGTCGTATATTTTTAATGATTGTTTTGGATTGGCTTGTTACCGTTTTAACTGTTACTTTCGACATAAGTGTTGCTTACGATAAAATGGCGTAACCACCATAATGACTCGTGTAATTTCTCAAACTCCGAAGACAGATAAACAAACAGCACCAGCTCAAAAGGATGAGTGATAATAACCCTCTTCAATAGATCAAATGATTACTTAACTCGCAGCCTTCACATGAAACAGCAAAAATGCACAATACACGTTCATATTTACGTATACCTTTACAAAAATAAGCTGAAAGCGAACAAAATGTTTCATCTGATGGACCCTCCGCCTCCTCCTCCGCCTTCCAAACAAATTACAATAACCACATTTCTCATACGAGTGCGTACACGAATATGTTCTGTAACAAATATATTACTTCATTTAAATGTGCTGTCATCATGATGAGCGATTGTTCGTTTTGCTTTTCCTGTTATATAAGAACAATAATAACATATTATCATGTATTTAAATTTGTTGGGCATATATGTTGGGAACCCTACGAACACTACGGCTCGCAATGCATTGAAGTCTTAAACTGACAGCGCGCATTTTCCAAGTATTGGTGACAAAAAATATGTATTTAATATACTTACATTTAACGTACAATTATAGTCGCGACAGAACGTAAAACCAATTTAAATCTTTCAATAATATAAATTTATTAAATATTAGCTGTGCCATTGATTTCATAGTTTTGTGTTTTTTCACGGAACCCTGATTTTTTCCAAAATCTAAGTGGCCTAAGTTGCTCCTTGTGACATTAGGTATCCGCCAATACAAGTTCCGTCGAAATCGTTCAGGCGTTTCGGAGTTTACCTCAAACAAACAAACAGATATACAGACGGACTGACAGGCCTACTGACAAAAAAATTAAATTGTATTTTTGTTATTATGTAAAGTACATATTTTCATATGCGTCGTACTCTATACCTAGGGACAGGTGTAATGATTTATGATGACTTTTGTTGAACAGAAAAAACTCCTACAAATTAAAATGTAACAAAAACTATTGACGTCAAATATGTTTTTATAAGAACAAAACAATTATTAATTACGTTCTCTCATATTTAATGACAAGAAACGTAGGTAACTAAATGGAAACCCAAATAGAAGACCCACTGATATACTCGTATGTTTTAGTACCAAAGTGATAGAATAGGGATGATCAATGGATTCTAATAATCACACTTAAAAATCTGTCAAAGCATTTAGGAGTTATAGTGGTATAAAGAAACATACACAGATACACGTAGAACACTACACAATTTTTGAACAGCCGTATAAAAGTACTTATTTAGAAACAAAAATTATTTATTGAACTTGTACAATACTAAACGAGACCCCAAACCAAATACCACTAAATATAAAATCAACACATCTTAGTGACAGTTCTACTATAAAAGAACCATATTCATAGTCAAGCCAATGCCATGTCATTTTCCACATTATTATATTACACAAGCTACTAAAAGCTACTGTCTATATATATTTGTGCTCGACAAAGAAGAGACGAGCGGAAATTAAATCAATCAGAGTCATGTCTCCGCGCCATCAGTGTGGTGTGACGTCATAGTGCACATATACAAGATATGTTTTATTCAACACGTCGTTTAGACACAGTTATGTTTAGTACATGACAGTTGAGGTAGGAATAAGTGATTATTTGAACAGTCTGTTTTGTACTTACAATAGGTGTGTTCACGATTCGAAGAAGCAAATGCGTCGGATCTTTAAAGCTATAGATAACGGTAATTGAAGTAATTTGATGTTTAAATACAAAATGTGAGTAATAATAATTATTCCGTTCTTAACCCAAAAAGTACTCCGTTCTCTACCCAGAGAGAAAAATTTAATAATGTTCGTTAATATTACTAATGTTTGAACATTGGAGTTTAGGTGTGTATTGGAAATTAACAAGATACAGTTGTGGGACACGGGGTAAGTATATGAGCGGATACCCATCACTGCAATTCCGGCAGCCGGATATACAGAACGATGAAGTTCGAGACTCAGGAGAGCTTACCGCCTTAAATCCCATAACGAATTTAGGCATAAGTCATTATTGGAGAACTTTGAAAAGAGATTATATACCCAGAAAGTTAGTTGAAAAAGATTATTAATGATGACAATGACAATGAAATAATTTAAATGAGATTTATAAACAACTCCAGCCCACTATATAAATGACAATTATATGGATTAATTACATTACGAAGGAAACTACCACTACCTCTAATATCTATTATATTCATATTATATTCAAAACTTAAAGAAAGTAAAATACGGTTTGGATTATTTAAAATGTTACTACAAACTTTAGAAATATCTCAAATCGTGTTTCGAATATTGCCTGCAGGCATATACTTTGAAAACGAACGTTAAAGTAAAAGGGCCCGTATTTTCCAATACGTATTGTTTTATGTCCGTATGTTTTAAAGGAAAACTCGTATTCGGAAACATTCGCTTATTTTTTGGTACACCGACTAAACTAAAACAAAAAAAAGAATGATTTGCAACTGTAACAGTACTGTGCGAAATAGAGAGAACATCGGAATAGATATTGTGAAATATATTTCAAATATTTCTATCATTCAATATTGAAATTTTGTCACTTTATGTATTTGAATTAAAAAAAATTCGTTACACTAAATTTATTTAAACCGTTGTTGAGATTTTTTTTAGCTAAACTCATTACACTCCCTTCCGTCACTATGGTAAGTGGAAACTGACACTCATAGAGTTTGGCTATACCTGAGACAGCCAAGCCACTATTAAACCCATGTGCTAATAATCCAAGTAGGTCACGATATATCATTTACTTAAAGCTAAGCCATTTTCCTTACCGCAACCTACTCTTATAATTATCATCAGAAACAACACTCCCTAAGTAGTAGTATTATTATCTCTGCGCTTATTTGTAGTATGGAGGTACCCAGCAGCACACTTTGAGCAAAAGAGTTCATTCATCTTCTTTATATAACATCAAAGAATTGTCGGCCAAAATACGATTGTGTAAGGCTCATAATATGTAGGTTATTAAACAAATCAAATCCTCTTAAGTTAATAGGTTCGTAAAAACGCGTAAAACAATTCAGAGCGCAAGAAAAGGTTGAAGGGCTCAAAGGGCAACCACGACCAATTTTACCCTGTTGCTTGTACTAATTACCGTGTTGACAACCCAAGGGATGGTTGTGAGACGGACTATGAATACGGCTAAGAAATTAAAAAAAAAAAATTTCTTTCAAAATGTGAGAATAAGCACCAACCATCCCAAAAATAACCTAGCAGGCATAGCTTGCTCTCAAATATCATCTTTTCTTTAGGTGAAAAACACAAATATTAATACGTAAAAGAATTTGCTTCAACAAATACAACGTAGGTATTTAGGTAAGAAAAAATCCTGTTATCGTATTTCATGTAAAACATGTGGTTGGTCACAAGAGGCAGGACGGGTCAAAGGGCAAACTGCCCTTAACATTAGGTGGTAATTAGTGCGCTTAGTGAGGTGCAAGTCATAAGAGGTTCAGTTAGCGATTTAGAAAAAAACTTTATCAAAAAGCAAACGGTGATTTTAGAATAATATATGTATTATTAACAAATAAAATTTAATGATTTTAAGGACTAAAATACTCAATTTCTTTTTTTTTCAATTTAATTCAATTTCAATCTTAATTTGCTTTGAGCAGAGTATCCAATCTTTTTAGAGTACATCTTGTATTGGGTACTAAACAACACGCCAAAACATGGCATCACAGCTTTTCCCCGAGGGGTAAGAAAAAGCTGCATTACACCACGAAACCAAACAACGAACAAGGACGACTGGACCGTCGGAATAATATTTTTTTAATAACAAAGGATTTAACAGAAAAATAAAATATTGAAATGAAATTTAGTAGCATAATAAGTGTTATAATTAGGGTTCTAGCACAACACCATTATATAACTTAGAAGCGTCTCAAACCCAGCCTATTCATCAGATACAGTCCAACAGACGAATGAGACTAACATTTATCGCAGTCGCTTATCACACAAACTGTTCACCAAATATTTGAGTTGCGCGGCGCGTCGGCAGCGGGACAAATCAAATATTTACCTGTATACCGGAGTATCCACGAATCCGCAGCGGAATGTAGCGAATATTTGCGAATTACTCGTATACGTGAACGACGCGGTGCCGCATACGGACCAGGTAAAACGATCACCGACTTTATTCGGCCCCAAGTGTAAACCGCTTGCGAATTACGTGCGAATTACACTCAATTTGTTTAATCTGATGTGTAAACATATTGTTACAGCTTTCGGCAAGGTGCTTCAAAGGACTACTAATGTAATGGATAATTATGTGTCGCTGGGAATTTGAATTAAGAGTTGAAAAATAATTATCGCCATTTTGAATGACTCATGTAAGCTATTTATATTGTTGCAAATGAGTGTGACTATGAATTTGTTTGCCAATGTAGTTAAAAGTAAACAAATATAAGGTTTAATATGCAATTATAAGGGAAGCATAGGGAAAAGTGAAGATAAATTTTGCTTCTTTGTTATTTTTTAGAAATACTTAGATAAATTGAACTGTTAAGTCACTCTTTATGACTCAACTTCATAATTGAAGACAAAAGTAAAAATGAAAACATTTATTTAAATCCTTTTTTCTTTTATCTGATTTTTGTTGAATTCACTTAATATAAGTCGAAGTTTTAGAAGAAAACATTATAAACTACATTATGAGTATATTACCAAGAACTATTTATTCTTGTCAACAAAACATATTTTTTTCACCAAAAACATTTACAAAAATATTTACCTAATAGATCAATTTCTCGAGAATATCACTCACTGTGTATAGTTTCAATTAGCTGGTGTTGATCAAATACTTCTCATGTGACTGGTTTGAGGATAAAAATAACAATTTAAATAATTTTGTGCATCACAAATACTTTAAGATTTAGTGGATGTGGTTTTAAAAATAGCATTTCCACCAGACAGTTCCACCTTCACACCTATCCAAGTCAGTTAACAGCGATGAACTCTTGCAAACATCCAGTTATGACACTCAGAAATCCCAGCGAATGCCTAATCTTGGAACCCGTAACGAAATTATTCAGAAGTAAATGGTATTGGAAAAAGGTAGAAAGTAAAATACTGGTCTATGGTTATCAGGCTGTAAATAAATACATGCTTCTTTTTTCAGTAAATTCCACAGGAATCGATTCTGGATAGTCATCAACATGTACTATTTTGAAAAATAGCCAAACATTTATGCTCCAGATTCTAATTTCGATTTAACTTTAGAGTTAACATATCCAATTCCGGAATCGAAATACGATTGTAGCAACACATGAAACTTTAACTACCTAACTTTTAACTCTCGTACCAATACCGTTCGAAGCATCCTTTCAACATCAAGGTCTTGCAAAACCCATTCTTTCGCAATATTTTGTAATCTTGTATAACGTATTATAAGCATTTGTAAATGTCAACCGAAATAATAATAACTTGAAAATATTAGCTTTTATTATTCCACCTTTGACCTACTTAAAAACACCTGTTATAGCAAAAGAAATACTAAAAAAATATATCGCAATTCTTTTATCCCCGTTTTCGGATGTTGAGCGAAATGAGACTAGAGACTTGCAAGAGAAAGACATTTCGAAATAAAACGTATAGAATTAATCCGTTTATACTGGGTGGTATCAGTAGGATTTTATTAGTTATTATCTCGTGAGGCATAATTAGCAGTGCGATGGAATAATGGATTGTCCCTCATGGGTGATAATGTAGATCGTGTAAAAGATCAGGTTAAGAGTAATCAGAGGCGTTATTGGATTTTAAGAGACTGGATTTTTAGAATCTATAAATAATATAATGTGTATAGTATTTTGTACGCGGGTTTTCACGTATTTTATAAACAGCTGAACAATAATTTCACAGACATATTTATTCAACAGAAATAATTAGTGATTAATATTCAAGGCTATCATAAATGATACACAACACAAACAAGATTATTTCTGTAATAAAACAAGTAAAGATGAACACAAAAGTTTCCTTGTTCCGACTTCACAAGGAAATGCAGCACAAAACTTATAAAGCTCAAGATTATCTAATCCCAATACGTAAAGGTCAAATTCAAGGGTGCAAGATACCGAGGTCTTTAATCCCTTAGGATAATTCTCAATGGAAAGTAGACATAAATGTAAATTTATGTAGATCTATTATAAAAGGCACTTTTCGTTAATTCGCGAAGACACAACTTGCTAAATAATTCACTGTTTATTATTCATGCAGATTGTTGCTTAAGTGGAGAGAATTCGACAATTTTTACCTCTGAACCGGCGGTTAAAACTTTACCTGAAACAAGAAAAGCTTTTGATTAGTTTAATTGATATTTTATAATGAATTGAAAGTATGAATAATGTTGCAAATTAAGCGAATTCATTGTTAATACTGTACATTGAATTACAAAGCGCTCTACTTAATATGAGTCAATGATATACTTTATCAACAAATTGTCCTCCACTTTTACAGTCATCGTCGGTGTACCTTAGGGTAGTATTTTAGGACCGTTAGTTCATTGAGTAGTTATATGATGTATCAATAATTTCATTGAATGATAAAAATGGGCTAGTAAGCAAAAACTTAGTGTCTTAATCTGTCTGATGATTAATTTAATTTTGTCTTGTACAACTTAAAGTCACTTGCTGTGGGCACAAATGACGTAATGTCATGGCAATAGGTCTTTGATTCGTAAGTACTATTTGTAGGTCAGTGATATGCAGTTATTATTATGTATCTGAGTCACTTGACAGACCTGACTAGATTGTAAATTAGCCATTTGATCGACTTATAAGATGTAGGTTTTTTCTTAGGATATAAATTTTTTTTTTTTTTTTTTTTTTTTAAAAAGACAACGCCCGCTCTAGGGAACAATCCCTGTGTCGCGGGGAGCTTTACAAACATGGAACTAACGGACACAAAGTACACCCAGACTAGAAACAAATATCTATGAATCACACAAATATTTGTCTCGTGTGGGAATCGAACCCACGTCACCCAGCACGGCGATGTAGTGGCGAGGCGACCACCTTAACCACTGCGCCACGGTGACAGTCTAAAATAATAAATGAACGCATGACCTTCAATGTTAGACTACACGGATGATACTTAAAGTGATAGTCAACCACAACATCATGCAATAAAATGGACCCACATTTTATTATACAAAATAATTTTATATAAGTTCATTCACTGGTATCTCGAAGAGAACATTAGCAATTTCAATGGCTACTAGTTTAAGAACAAAAGTTTTGGCAGCTTCTGGAATATACAATTGATATTATATTGTCTCCGTGTTTATTACTGTTGCTATGGAATCAGTGCTTAGAAGTTAAAAGTTACAAGTTTGTATCTGTCCGAAGTCTCTTGTTATTACAAATACTTTAAATTCATCGCGGCGTAAAGTATAACTTGTTAAAGGATTCTCGAATCTCTTAGAAACATTGAGATTGTCCAGCCATCAATTAGAATATGACAATCCACTACTGGACTTATGAGTCCTCCCAAGAGCTATGGCTCTTCCTTACTTCTTGGGCTCGTCGATGGAGGATCTTCCTGCCCTAGCCAACCCTAGTTATATACATCATATAGCAACTTGGCAAGTGAGTTTGGAGTTAGATGATAAGTGTAACCACTCATAAGTCTAGAGGAATTCTCTATCTTATAATAGGTTTTCTATAATATTATGTTAAAAGGTCAAGCAGGTTTTGATGTTTCATAGCTGTATTTTGTAATGGTATTTTTATTGTTTATAGTACAAAATTGGGCTATAAATATTTTATGAATTTTATTTTACGATCATATAACATAATATGTATGTGTTATAAAGTGAAGTAAATTTGAATATTTCGCATATTTTATTATATTTTAGAAACGAGAACTTGAACAAAATTGACGAGGGATAGTGATAAAAATTTTCTACCAATATTCGTAAATTTATCATTAGTGCTGATTTACGTTAAGATAAAATAAATAATTTGTAGGTAGGTATTTGTAAAAAAAAGTACTAAGTACTTCTTATTTTTTATTCATTTGTTGAATATATAATATATAAATAGTGACAGCCCTATTTGCGTCTCAAGAATGTGTACAAATGTTAAGCAGGAGTTACTGAATTTGAATCCTGGGTCGGTCAAAATTGTATTGAGTTTTTCTATCAAGAAAATGTCAGTGTGTCAAGGTGGTATTAACCCGGAGTCTAGAATTGTATTTAGTAAATGGTAATTGGCTCGCCCTCTATTACCTGACAGGGTGACATCCCAACTTTTTGCCAACCTTTGCCTTTGTTAAAAAATGGCATGAGGCTATGTATAATTAATTAATTGTATATATCCATAAAGCATACACGTATTCATGGTGTTTATACGACAGTATTGAATAAATTATACTCGTGTTTTAGTTTTCTAAGAACGTTATGATTTACAAGACAAAACATAGACATAATAAAAAGTTTGTACATTCCATGGATCAAGGTTGCCGATACGTCGGTAGTGACGTGTTGTGTGCGAGAGGACGACAGTGCGAGCGAGACGGCGATAGTGCGCGCGCGCAAGGCACCGACTGGCACCAAACACCGAACACCGACATAATGACGAAGCAGCAGGTTTACACACCTGCAAACTTGCTTTACACTCGAAACATTTAATTTTCATAGAAAAATACATTACGAATAGGTTTTGTAACCGCATATTTAAATTTGTGCTGAAGTAAATAAATTGACCACAAATTATTTACGTAAATAATTCGGCATTTAAATTAAGTTTTTGAATTATTATTGTTTTTATATTGTAAGATAAGGATAAAATCATAGTTATATAAAGGTTTTACCCAAACGTGGATAAAAAATCCTCTAATCCATTTTTTGAGGAAACGTTCATTTGTACCTAACACTTAATTGACAAAAAAATCCTTAGCATTAAATTTTTAATTAATAACTAAACATCGATTATGTTCTGAGATTTCTTTCTTCCAAATCAGGTAATGGAACCGAAAACTTAAAACCTTTTTTGTCTATACTTGCCAGTTGCCATAGTCAATTAAATTAGCAAATTACTCATAAATAATCATCATTGTTTCAGTTTTATGTCGTTGTTTAAATACTTAATCAAAACACCGTATTGTGTGCATATTTAAAAATATTTTCAACAAGTTTCTGATCAGTTCTGATCATACACCCCTAAACTGACTTCTAGACTAAATAAACATAAATTATGTTGATTCGATATTTTTGATCATCAAGTTTATAGATTTTAGTAATAGATATATCTCGCAAATAAACTAAGTCCATTTTTTTTTATAAAATCGCGAACATAGAAACTTCCAAAAGGTTCTAACAGAACCTCCTTTTTTAGTCCGTTAAAAATGAGCACCGAATCAGAATTTAAAATAAATAAAAAGGTGCCCACATTAATATTCAATAAACGCGTCTTTTGTTGGGACTTGGGCCATGAGTTCAATAAAACCTTTTTGTATTCACACGTCATCGATACCTTGTATATGACAAAGTAAAAAACCTTCACAGTCTGTAGAGCCACCTCGTTTTGATAACTGCTCAAAAACATAACGTCAAACCCCGAACGGGTAAGCAGAGGTGCATCCAAATGTAGCTAATATATAATAGGATCTATTATTAACACCGGGGGGTGAAACTGAAAAAAAAAATACCGTTTTTACCTGACCCAGTAATCAAAACCAGAACTTCGCAGTCACGCACATTTCTCCTGCGCCACTTATTAGAAAAACGCATTACAATGAAATTAGCACTAAGTTAATCAGTACAAACTTCTAATCATAAAACCTTGCATCGACTTTCAAACTTGGACGTCAGACCAAACAATTGACATCTTTTTCAGAACAAAAACAATATTTGTCTCTTCCAATTGAACGCAAACATACCTACAACAAAAGACAATCAAAGTCAAAATTCCCCAACTCACTCTTCAAAATTAACAATAGGAAATGAGTCGTTAAACTAAGTACAAATAAGAGAAGTACTCAACAAAAGCACGATCAGCAGCGGATAATGCATAAAGGGGGTAAAAGGGCAAAGGGGCAAACTAGAGGGTAGATGAGACAAATTTTAATGGAAACGTCAGATACACTCGGCTATAGAAAATACTCGTTAATAGAAGAGCTTTTAATAGCTCTCTAAACGTTTTGTGGTGCAGCTACGTGGGAGTCGTGGATTACTGACAATTGTGAGCGATCGAATCTAATTAATTAATCTTTTTATATTAACTTTTGTATGCCATAACCGGCTAAACATGTTGCTACATATTTTTTAATGTACCACCTTGCATGCAAGCTAATTTATCTTGTACTGTATAAACGTGTTTTGACAAAATAAATATCTATTCTATTATTAAAATAAATTTAAATAGTGAACCAGATCATTCTATGGTGGATTGACGATTAATAATTTATCTGAACAATCTATGACACCCAATAATTATTGTTAATTATAAATAGATGTTTGATGTTTCATTGTAACAGTACAGTATCATAACCCTACAAAATTTTAACTGGATTACTCAATATCATACGAATGTATTTTACAGAAGAAAATCGAAGATTTTTGTTCAAATACATTAGATTAGACTTCGTTTTGAGGTAGACATTACGTTCGACAATTCTTTTGAAATTTCCCAATATTATAAAACTTGATTAAGTAACAAAAAACCTGAATGATCCTGCTTCAGCCCGGTATTATAGTGTTTTATTTAGGACTTAAATGGCGTGACCACTCATCGTCAAGTATTCTGAAATAATAATGTCTTTTTGTTAAATATAATCCAATGCCGTGGTACACCGATATTTTGAATTTAGATGAATTAGTTATACAATATAAGTTAATTTTAATTATAAATGCGTCTAAACAGTTTATTTGCAAACAAATTCGAAACAGCATTTGAAACTAATACAGTATGAAACCGCTTAACAAACAAAATTGTTGAGAACAAGTATAATACACTGTGTCCACTAATACTGTTATACAAGTTAGCAGCTGCAGCGCTGCCCCGGTGCGGTCAAGCACTGCCATTGAATAAGTTAAAGGTAAGACTAACTTTTTTCATTATAGTCGTTTTGTTATTACCGAATTTACTCTACTACTACTAATAAATTAATAAAATATGAAACGCTCAGAGTTTTTTAATTTTTCTATTGCTTTACTACTCGTATAAACAAAAAAAACAATGTCGAGTTAAACTCTTAACTATGCACGCACTTTACAAACATACAACTAATGGACACAAAGTAAGTACACCCAGACCTGCAACGAATATCTATGAATCACTAAAAAAATTGTCTCGTGTGGGAATCGTACTCACATCGTTCGACGGATACGTTACGGACGTTTAGGCGGATAATCCATAAACTGCTGATAAAACAAATTTTTTGCTTCCTCTATTGTGCTTAGAAGACCACTGTTCATGATGAGATGACAATTCTGTTTACGTTGAAGTATTTCCTGAAATGTTCTCCTATTCAAGTTGTTTAGCTTCTTAGATTAAGAAGACGCCAGTAGCCATTAGCACGCTTTCCCCTCTACCAAAGTACACGAACAATCGGTTTGTGTACTTTTACTTGTGTGACGATATTATGTTTTGTGTGCGTTTATAGAAACGCACACCAACATAACATTTTTATGTAATTTACCATGTTTGTTAGAGAGATTCAATTCTCATGATTGACCCTATCGATCAAGGCTATAAAAGTACAGAATGTTATATTTTGGGATTTTAGCTGGTTCGATTCCAAGGGTATGGCAAGAGAATTTCCGAAAATCTCTGAATGCAGTTTTGTATCTTACTCAAAATAAAGGAATAGTTCCTTAGAGTAAAATGAGCTATCTCCAGTATTTCAAGTACTTTTTCCCTCCAGGTAGCATTACAAAATTCCACCCTGTATACCTCCCCTTCCCCAAAAAATAGCAGATTTTTTTTGTGTCAAGCTAACGTGAAGGCAACTCTAATTACTAGGAGTTAATCTATAACCTCTTGAAAAGAAAACATATCTCTCTTTTAGAATATGAGTTCTTTAAGGTATGTATATGAAAGTGTACTATATACATATTATTATATATCACCTTTACAGAGTGCTAATGAACAGACTTGCTGAAACTAATAACTCTGAGATTAACTCGAGGGACAGTCAACAGAAATGGTTCTAGATAACATTCAAATAGCCAGACAGATAATGAAATAAATAGTTTAACCAGTCATGTGGAAATCGGACCCAGTGTAATCAAAGTTAAAGTCTAAAATCATTCGTGTGTGAATAGCCTAATAAGAGTAATTGAGCCCAGTTGGGGCGCCAAATACGAGTATACAGGGTGTTACATTTAGAACGGTCAGTAAGTGCAAGTTTGTTATATTTAGTCTAAATACAAAAAAAATATTAGTTAAACTACTATACAGGATGTAACATTTAGTTCCGTCAGTATGGACAAATCTGAAACTAGGTATAGGGCATCATCATTCATCATCATTTCAACCCATAAACGTCTCACTGCTGGACATGGGTCTCCTCCAAATTATCTGAAACTATAAGGCATACAAATATCTGTACTTACCATGGTAGCCATTTTAGTGACAAGAAAAACTACATTCAGAGATATAAAAAAAAACCTCGGAGTATACTTTTTTTTTACCCGTCAAGAAATATGTAGTATAGCGGGGTAAAAACGGGCAACCTAGCGGGCTATTAGATAAGGCCTTTTGTATGAAAAACAATGCATTTAATTTATTTTAGATATGTTTCATAGTAACATTTACTGCTTGCCTACACAATCGATATCCAAATAGAAATGATGTAAGTTTTATTTTTCAATACGTCCGGGTTCGATTCCCGAACTGACTACACGTTTTTTTTTTACATTATTGAATAGTTTTTCTTGTCACTACAATTGATGACATGGTTCCTAAGAACAGATCTTCGTATGTCTTATAGTTTCAACTTGTCCATACTGACTTAACTAATATTTTTTTGTATTTAGCCTAAAACGGAAACATATTTCATATATATTAAAAAAATTAGCGATTGAAATTACATCGAATCGAAATAATCGAATTACATATTTATGTATTCAGACTTCAGTCAATCGTTTCAGTGAGATTTGCAAACGGCATTGATGTTTTCAATAGTTTTGTTAATTGGGGGGCAGTACACTATTCACTAAAGTAAAGCTTATTTCTTTACAGACCTTAATTTAAATAAATGGGTTCATAAAAGTGATACTTGAATGTGAAAGATGTCATCATCATAATAAACCTACAACGTAAAAGCTTCCATAGCAACCGAACCCGAGTAAAAAATATATATTTATGATACAAAAAAATAAAATATACCCTTGTCGCACTCCACATAAAAGTAGAACATAATTTTGAGCATAAAATTTATATCATTTGATAACGCGTAAAGTTTTGTAGCGAGCTACGTCCTCGGAATTACCACTTTACACAACTTTACCGCGATTTACTCAAGTTTACGGGGATTTACGACGCCACCCGGCAATACTCGCGCGGAACGTTTAGCGGACTTTATATAAATAGCTGTTTGTCCATCTTCCACATTTTTCTCAGTAACAAATGGACACTGCAGTGAGTTATCACGAGCCAAGCTTTGCGCATCATTAAAATGGCGCTCAAAAAGGTTCTGAATTCATCAAAGTTTTTATTGGTTTACTAGTTGTTGGCGTGGCTTCATTTGTTAGTAATTAATCTTTTAAATATGACATATTTTATAGTAACGTCACTTTTAGAAAAGATTGATCCGTTGCTCCATACGTTGAAACGTAAAAATAAGAACTAACAAACATATTTTCTTATTTAATATGAAAGAAGCAATGTTTCCAAATTTAATTACAATAGCATCTCTGTTTAAGATAATAATTAGACTGTCAAAGACACATTCGTGTGTAATGTTTAAAATACTAGGTTAGATATAACAGCTAAGTGAAAGTGTATACGACTGCTGTGCAAGAGGTCCCGGGTTCGATTCCCGGGTCGGGTGAAAATTGTATTGGGCTTTTCTATCATGAAATTCCAGTATTAAGATTTTCCCGGAGTTTGGTAAACAAATGTTCCCGGTTGATGACAATAGGCTCGCCCCCTATTTCATGGGACCAAACATAGTTGGCGAAATGTGGGTGTGAAACACCTCTGCCTACCCCTTCGGGGAAAAAGGCGTGATGCTATGTTATGTTATGTTATATACTCAAATTTACTGGCTACTAACTCTAAATATAATAATTAAAAAACCAAAGGTAAGTTTACCAACCTATCAACACGTCAGCAATCTCGGTCAAACCATCATAATCAATTCGCTAGGAACACGATCAACTGTTCCTTACTAAACAGCGTACATGTATGTTCGTTTGTGTCTTCACATGACATTTAGCGAGGGTTCAACGACCTGTGACTACGAATGGCAAGCCGAAGCCGACCAGTCGCTCGACCGCTTAGGTAAACATGTGTACATACTGATTTGTGTGGTGATTTACATAATATTTGATATTAATGTCAATTTTTAAAGTCAGTTGTTTTAAACTGCAGTATTTACGAAACCTGAATAATTGCACAAATGGTGCTTTAATGCCGTAAGTAAGGTTTAAGAAAGGATTATAGGAAGTTGAGGAAGTTCCCCCTAAAATATGATATATATTTGTTGTGATCACGGGAAACCAATGCGGCGTAAACAGAGCTGGGGGTGACAGCAATCAAATCAAAATTAAATTTCCATTTTAACGTTTCTCGTTTACGAAAAGTAACTAACCTAAACGAATGTGAAAACACGAAATATAAACAAATAAATATAGAGTTAAACAAAAATAATGTATAAACTGCAAAAAAAAAAACATTTTAGTTAAATCTCTCCAAAAAATGTCAACATGGCCTTTTTAATTTGATTGGTCGAAAAGCGTCAGTTTTATTACGAGTTCACGTATGTTAGTGTACACAGCTTTAGCTAGGTATATTTGAGCGGTAAAGTAAAATTTGCGTTTTTGTGTATTTAATGGCTGTGGTACAGTTATAACGATGTTAGATCGTCTGTAGTCAACTCACTAGTAACCACATTAGAATGGAACTTCGCTTTATAATGATTTTATAACCGGAGCAAATTTTACTACATTTGATGTTACTATAAATTGTTTGTTGGTAATTTTAGTTCGAAATATATCTCACGAATAATGCCGAAGGTACTGGGCAAGGTATTGGGTCAAATAAAGTGATTATTAAGGTTGAGTTGGGTTACTTAGTTAAGATAAGTGGAAATCTCTCTTTGCTGTGTGCCTGACCACCGATTTCAGCCTTCTACATACATATGCGTGATCATCTGTAATGACTGTTTAGTCTAACCTATACATACTAATCAACGAGGAAGCTTACTATAATATTTTCACAAGAGCACATATTTTACTTCTGGATTATTAAGCTACATAAGTAGTTTAGTAGGCTGGTAGCTTTTGTCGTTCATCTTATAGGCCTATTGGTCTCGCAGGCGAAATCACTGACAAAATCAAATCAATTTTCTTCAGAAAACATGACATAACAATAACACAGAGGAAGCACAATAAAGTGTGCAAAGCGGGTCAGTTAGTGCATGTATATAATCTGTAGTACAAAAAGTAGCGGGTCTTAGCACGGAGTGTCTCGTGACGCAGTGAAAGTATTCCCACGAGTGCGTGCGCGCACTCTCTGTACCTTACAGAGATATCAGGACTGCGAGCTATGGGCGTCTGGCGATTGTCGACTAATCGGAGTAGTTCTATAGTAGGCTGCAGTCAATAGTCAGCATCAGATTGATCTCATAGAAACTATAAACTTATAGGTTGGCAATGGTGCCAGCAACAGCAAGTTGATGCAGCGGTAGACTGTGAGATGAGTTGGATTTACATTAGCTATGGACAGAAGATTATAGAAACTTCGAGATGGCCTTTATTTAGAAATGGGATGTCACAGGTTATTTGTATCAATCAATCTGTCCAACGGCTGCGACGCATCTACACACAGGGACGGGCACAAAATGAGGATATTAATTGTTCTTTTCTTTCGATTTTTTTCCTTTTTAGGCAAAAGAATAACTATTGTTTAAAATCTATAACCTTAGGTGGCAAACGAGACAGCTAAACAAGACCAGACACACAGTCAAGTCACTCCGTACCTTAGAAACAGTGCTTTTCTTAAACCTCGTTGGAGCGGCATGAGAACTCCTACTCTAACCTCTTCTGTAAATCCGTAAATCCGAGAAGGCCTTCTGGAAATGCGTTCGTTCGTTTGAGCTAAAATTGAATTAACAGTAACATAACCGTCGTATCTCGTATCTCTTATGACTTGTGTACAAAGTCGTGTCGCGGAGGTTTCCGGGTCATCCTCAATTCGGTTTGTGTGATTGTCTCATCACGCAACTTGCTTGTGTGCTGTACCTTTGTATGTATGTACTAGCACTAACACATGCACTTAGTACTAACTTTGTTTGAGTTAGCGCTAATGTCGCTCGCCATTATTTGTAATTATGAGCTATGATTGATTACTGTTGAAAGTTTCTGATATATAAAGTACTATTAGGTAGTTATAGGTGGTCGTCGAATTGATTAGAGAAAACTGCCTCGGTGGCGCAGCGGGAAGTGGATAGGTACAACTGCTGAGCTGGTTCGATTCCTGGGTGAAAATGGTTTTGGGTATTTCTATCATGAAATTCCAATATTAAGATTTTTAGGAGTTTGGAAATAAATGTTCCCGATTGATGACAATAGGCTCGACCCATATTTCATGGATCCAAACATAGCTGGCGAAATGTGGGTGTGATAAAACTCTTCGGGGGAAAAGGTGTGGTGCTATGTTATGTTGTCAAGCTAAAAAAATTTTTATGAACAAAATAGTATTGTACTTCTCAGTGCTGAACAAGAATGATATTGGCCTACTGTTTCCACCCTCGCTGATCGGACTAGTAGGCACATAGTTTTAGTTAAAGTTTTTCTTCTCTTCTACAGTTTACTGTCATTTGATCTTCTTGCCGCTAACATAATGTCTAAAACATCCGGAGGATGAAAACGCTTTATTCTTATTCCAAGACAAGACATCAAATTAATGACTTTTTATTAGTTCGGTGTTTTCTTTTTTTCTTTAGTTTTTATGTTCGCTATATTGACAGAATTATAACCTCGATGGTTATAATTCTGTCAATATAGCGAACATATTGGAGATCTTAGGAGGGATCTTACGTAAAATTATGATGACGGTATAATCATTTATAATTGCTAACCCAAGGCTATGTTTCTAAACCTATCGATTTATGGCAAATATAAATGTTCTAATGACTCCTGATGATACAGAGGTAATCTTTAACCTAGCATGTAGCTCTCGTGCCTGGCGCATGTGGTGAAAGGAATGCCATGTCATTGCCATAAAGCTGCACTTATTACAATGCACAGTTTGTAGATAGAAATATTTTTCTTTATGATAAGGTTGAAGGTGGCCTTTGGGTACAAAAGTGTGCCCAGTAGTGGACGTCGTTGGGCTGATATGATGATGATAATTTGCTAGATTTGTATGTATATTTTATTTTGACAAAATAATAGTTTTTTAGCAAGCTATTAATTTCCCACTGCTGGGCACGGGCCTTCTCTCCTCTATCTAGTGAGCTGAGGGGGTTTAAGGCCATAATCTGCACACGCTGGCCTAATTCGGGTAGGTGGATTGTATAAAAATAATGGTTCAGTCATTAATAAATAATTAAATTACCAACAAAACAATAGTAATATGTATTTGAGCCACTTGAATTAACATCAAAGCGATTACGCAACAATACTTGACATACTCGAATAAGTTTGTGGAATCACAATAGATTCTATCTAACTCACTCATTGAATTGAGTAGGGTATCGGTAGTCGGTACTGTGGACCACTTTATAGTTTATCTGTGATATCAATAATTGGGAATTAGGCTTGTTCACCATATTGGGTCTGCTATGTACGGAGAAATGAAGCTATGCCGTTTTTTGTGGCTTTCCAACAGAGCTAGTGTACTTCGACTGATACGCAAGTCCCGAGTTCGATGTTTGGTTCGGACAAAAATTGTAATGGAACTTCTTAGTACCAACCGAAGTTTGGAAATATGTGTATTTAATGGCAAAAGTTTAGCCTTTTATTACACGGGACCAAATATACCTGGCGAAATATTAGTGCGATATACCTACCTCTGCCTACCCCTTCGGTCAAATGTTATATATATTACGAATATTACGATACATTTTCTTTTAGTTACCGTAGCCTTCTCTTGAGGTAGAGAAGTCACATAGTATGTTTATACTGTCTTTATTTATACATACTACTTGCACCAACCAACAATAAACTGCGAGACTTAATACAAAGTAAATATTAACTTGAAACATTCCTTTGTTAAACTTAACCCTCAACATGCCGTACACATAATAAATGCCGCGGCAATAACCCTGTGAACGCTGTGGCGATTACCCACTACACAAAATGTCGAATCGTGGCAATCGTTCCCGAATAAATTCGCCATAGTCACCGCGCGATGAAAAGCCGTACAATAATTGGCTAGTGGTAGGGTTGTCACAAAAACAAAACAGAATATCCACAACACTATATAACTTCTCCGCGTGGTACAAGGGCCTCCTCTTTACCAACAGGATCTAGGGTAAGAAATCACAATACTGCAATCAAAATAATAAAATAAAGAAAAGTAAGGAACGATCTGTCATCGCATTTTTCAGTCTCAGTCTTGTCATTTAAATAATAAATAAATAAATGATAAAAATATTAAATACTAGCTGATGCCCGGAACTTCGCTACCGTCGTTCCTTGTTTGGCCACTACTCAGCTTCTATTGTCGTAGCGTGATGTTATATAGCCTTATGGCTTTCCTCGATAAATTGGCCATCCAACAGTAAAAGAACATTTAAAATCGGTTCAGTAGTTCCTGAGATTAGCGAGTTCGTTTGGTTAAAAGTAACCAATGTGCTATTCCAGACTACTGACCAAATATATCTGCGAAATTTAAAACAGTTCCTTTCAGTGAATCTGGCATGATTAAGTAACATCCTAACTTTCGCATTTATAATATTAGTGGGAGGTTACACAAGTAGAGTTAACCCTACGCTGACAATAGAGGCGCGGGACTCATATTCGATTGTTCAGGTGACACGGGTCCAAAGTACCCAATATTGGGAATTAAATGTTGAGCGGTATGAAGGGTTGCGGCCAGATTTATACTTACAATTGCCGCCATTCGACATGTTTTAAAATATCATCTGAAGATTAAAATGTATTATTATAAATGCGTTAATCAAGTACATACTTAGTTTATAGACTTGACAAAAAAAGGTCGAATATTAGATAACACTATAAAACGTGACATGAAAATAAATAATTTAAATAGCAAAGTAGACGCAACAACAAATAAATCGAATAAAAATATACACATCGTTGTGTACAGAATGAAAGGCCGATTTAATAAATGGTCTCTACAAAACTCGTATAAATTGACCGTTCGCAGTGTTAACTCGATTTACTTCATTAATTCCGCTCGACAGTTTTTCGGACATACTCTGTAATTGGCTAATTATATCGAAGGATTACGGAATATAATTGTTTGGACAATGTTATTTGGACTAGAAACGGGGTTTGGGAATACGCAAACGCTTTCATAATGAAACTGTAAAATAATAAATGTAATTCTAGTGGTTTCAGCGTTTTTATGAAAATGATTGTGTTTTTACATTTAGAACAATTCATTGTAAGAACTGCATAATACTGTAGGTAGGATAACATTCAAGTATATGAAATGGATAGCTGAACTTGCAACAGTTTAGTATTGCGAAAAAACCATTCAACTTATTTATCCTATTTACATATTTATCTATTAAAAGTTGACAGTATAAAGAATATTTTTGAGAAATATAAGATTCAACGAATCTATGATATTAACTAGAAGTGTTTTTAAATTACGCTGACTGCAATATTGCTCTAAGAGATTCTTCAAACAACAAACTTTATATCATATACGAGTATAGTGCGGTTTTAGAACGGGACGATATAAAGAATATAACAACGCAAATAGCAATATAACAGCACCGTAGAAAGGAACTATTTCCAGCCATCCACACGGCTCCATTACACTAATGCACTTAGGGCACAGATGCAACGACGTTATCTCACTAAAACATCACATTTTTCAACAAACTATCTTGATATCTCACATGTTACCTAACAGATAAACCTTTGCACTGTCTATATAACATATACTTAACACTCAACTGTTGTACGGTTGACTGTTACATTATGTCGTAGGATGATTTGATAAATTGATTTTTCGCGAAATTCCTAGGGATTTTACGAAGACTGATAATTTCTTAGACAATGGTAAAAACATTTATCAATCTTATATAGATAGGGTTTTTGATTTTTAGGGCGGACCGGACATGGTTAAGTTAAGTTAGAAGGCCTCAGTCTTCGTGTTTTATTCTTGAGACACTTTCCTGTCAAATTCTTAGTAATTTTACGAAAAGTCGAATATACAATCATCCTACGACACATAAAATGTGACTCGCTATAAACGATAATAACTTAATTGCCTTTGATTGTGAAGATTAAAAGCTCTAAACATGGGTTAATTTATTTTTGTTGTTAATTGTGGAATTTAGAATTAAAAATTAGATATTTTAATTTTTTTGGATGTGGCAACCGAAACATATTGGCAGACACTGCTCGGCCATGCTGCACTTTAGTTTTAAGCTAGTTAATGCCTTTGAAACTTCAGAAACCAAGCCCCTCTACACAATTACAGCAACTTTCCCCTTACGACATTGAGCTCCGAACACCAAATTTATCTCTTATATAACAATATTTACTTCATAATTCGTATAACGCCAACAAAGTGCGCATTTTCAATAACCTCAAGTGAGATTGTACGCTAGCTTCGCCTTATGATATCGAGCAAGCCGATACGGCTTTAAAAGTGCATGTTGGTGGCGCTGAAAGGGCATAAATAACAAGATACGTGCCTTCGCGTTGCACAGGCAACCTGCGGCCTTAGCCTACCCCCCACGGGGGTATCGCGGGCACTGAAGTGTTCCGTTATGGGAGTACGATGACGCCTTCAAAGTTTCTCCGATACCGTTGCGGAGAGAATTTTAAATTGATTTATTTGTATACTTATTTTATTAGAATTTAAAAATATAAAGGATTGTACCCATTCAGTTTTTACAATAGAAGAAGATAACCAAAGGAATCTGTGTCCAGTAGGCCTAGCTTTTTTTTTTTGTTAGCTGCAGGTCAATCATTATTTAACGTACTAGGTAGGTACTCGTATTTCTTAAAAGTTATAAAATAATTCAAAACGCCAGTTAAATAATACTAATTAGCTAACAGTAAACCTGTTTGTCTTGGCCTAAGGTTCACGTCAATTGTTCAAACGACAATACTTACGTAAAGTTAATACATAGGATATTTTTTCGCTATTATACCGTGCGAACAACGCCGGGGGAAACAATATGTATTTTTTATCTGTTAAAAGAGATCCCGCATCAGAAAACAATTCCTGTATGGGGAATTTACGAACATACCATTCGCAGACACTAAGTAAAGGCAAATTGGGAATAAATTATACTAAATTAACTTCCACGCGCGTCTTCGCCCGCGGCTCGGCCCCCGTGGTAGTCTTTTACTGTTAGATAGTCCATTTATCGAGGAAAGTTATAGGCTATATAATATCACGCTACGGCCAATAGAAGCTAAGCAGTGGCCAAATAAAGAACGAAGGGAGCGAAACCTCGCACGACTTCTAGTATTAGTATAAATAACGTGATAACATTCTACAAAAAGCAGGTATTTCAGAAATAAAAATAGATTGCCTTGAACAAGTCAGAATAATTCTTATTTTATTAGAATGCTACTTTTAATCTGACATTTTAATAGCGTTACTAATTGGTTAAAAAAATTATACTATGATACGTCAAACTTATTTAACAAACATAATATTATCTTCGCGTCGTTAGGCAAAAAAACTAGACAAGCTGACTCCAAATAGGATAATTATCAAATTAAATCATTTATTTAATTAGCATAAAGAAGAAAAATACAATATTCGTGATATTATTGGAGTGAAACAAGTATTCTACAGGAACGTAATAATCGATTAGACAGGGAAGCTTTATGATACCAGATTCGTATCATAAAGCTTCCCTGTCTAATCGATTATTACGTTCCTGTAGAATATTTAAATATCATTGACATTTTTAGAAAATTATAACCATGTATTTAAATTAAATCCATCCAACAAACTATCAAACAATCCATCCATGATTAAAAAAAAACGCTAAAAATATTTAAAAAAAAATATTTTAATTTATTCAACAGTCAGACTCACATTTTACATCTAACTAATAAAAGTTTCGTAAGCAATTTCAAATGGTACCTGCGATCACCTTGCCTAAACCAATTTGGATGAAATGGGAACAATCTGGGCTATGCATGATGACGACAAGAACTTACGTAGACAGGTAATGTACGTAACCATCTCGGAACAAATCACTCGTGTAATGAAACGATTTGACGTATTACTGTAAACACCACACGTTTTCATACAAACAAGGACTCGTCCACATTTTTGTCTAGTGCATATAAATAAACTTTCAATCAGTTTTTGTTGCTGAAATGTTAGCATAAGTCACTACTTATAACTATTAAAATAAATAATATGGAAATGGCAAGCTTTGTCCAGCAGTGGGCTGAAATGGACTGACAGCAACAGTAAAATGTTTGATTTTTACAACGCAAAGAAAAGAAACAAAAATCTTATCATGTAAATGTAATGAATTTTTCAATGTTACATAAGGTGACTGGAAAATCTGTGTTAATCGTAGAAGAAAATTAACTTATGACAAATTAAAATTAAGTTCATTTCTTACTAAATTGAAGACAAGTCTCATTATTATAATTTAATATCTCTGTTTATTTTTTAGATATTTGTGTTCTATATACTTTAGTAATTACAATAACCATGTTCTTACCATTAAGTGGCACATGTCCCGTGTTGTATGTAACCCATGGAGACAAGAGAGACGATCAACGTACCTGAAACAGATTTATATGATTTGTTACAAATATAGCTTCGTATTGTCTCGGTATTGATGACGCTATCATTATACATTTATCATTCATGACATAATATAGGATCACGCCTTTTTTCCCAGAAGGGGTAGGTAGAGGTGTTTTTTAACAATAACCACAATATGAGAACAAACTTAATATTAGTTTGTTCTCATATTGGCTTTTATGAGGTAATAAGAAAAGGGGAGAAACTGTCTGTCTGTTCTACCAACCCTGCTCCAAACCCTCTCAAGCTCTTTAGATAGAGGAGAGGAGCCCGAGCCCAGCAGTGGGACATTACTGGGTTGCTGATGATAGTAGTGTGAAGTAATAGTTAGTAGTATTATTTTTGAACTTACTAAGATCAAGTATATAATAAGACAGAAGTTCTCTGTAGTGTTTGTTCAAACACTTTATCTACAAGATAACTAAGTAGATATCTTCTCAAGAGTAAAAGAGTTGTAATGTGTAAGACGTAACGCATAAATAACAACTCCATTTTCTCCAATTTAAAGAAAATAACCAATTACAAAGATGGAACTGGGATTGGGTTAAAGTTTTGTTTTTCGATGTAACTGAAGGATATTTATTTTTCGTTCAAGTTTCAGAAATTTTGAAGTTAATTATTTTAACCTATTTCAATTTTCTTATATTAATATTTATATAAGATCCCGTCTATTATAAATAACATCGTAATCGTGGAAGTAAGTGCTTGTATGTATTATCTATAATAATATCTATATTATAAAGATGAAGAGTTTATTTGTTTGGCTGAGCGCGCTAATCTCACGAACTACTGGTCCGAAAAATTATTTTAGTGTTGGAGAGTCTATTTAGCGAGGAAGGCTATATGCTATATAACATCACGCTTCTGCCAATAGGAGCTGAGCAGTAGCCAAAGAAAGAACAATAGGAACGGGTCTCCTATTATAAAATAATTATTTCGATAGCATTACTTTAAGTGGATCTTCATACCCATTTTCATCCGCCATTTCAGTACATAAATTCTGCTCATACAATTTCGAAAATTATAGCATTCTTGCAATCACATCTCGCCACTGTTATCCGATCACCCCCGATATAATCTTATAAGTAACTATTTAATGATTTAAAAGAGTGATTAGAGTTTCTTGCCAGCTCTTCTCAACGCTCAACCTCGTCAGAGAACTGGCCTTAGGAAATTTAGCTGATCCCTTTTTGACTTTATATAACGTTCATAACTATCTATAATATATGTGAATATTATGCATAAAATGACTCTTGACTACTTTACGTCACTCTTCTAGAAACCCAGGTGGTCCATTGTTAATAGAATAAATTTAATCTTTGTTCTTCGTCTCTCGCATTAAATATTAGAAATGATATTTTATCCAATATTAAAAATATTCCGATCAGATGTTCCGATATAATTAGATTCTACCTAGCCGGTGTAATCAGAAGTGTGCTACTAGAATAATACCGGTTTTATCCGGTTACCACTGGTTAGCTCTAATACTTGCTTTGGTTTTATTTTTTGAACTAGGTATAAATCATTTTATTTCGCTTCAAACAGTTTAAAGTATGGTTTTATATATAATATTTTTATGAAAGAATAAAAATATTTCAAATATTGTGAATAAATTGAACCAATAAACGGGTTTATTCTGTTTCTAGGTATACTATTTGTGTCCTTTAATTATATCTATATTATGTTTGTAAGGTCTCCTACAAAACATTGCTGGTCCCTTATTCCGAAGTTGCCTTAAAACAATAATAACAGATGACTTTCACAACTGAATAAAAAAATGTCGAGTTTCTGTTCTCCATTTTAATAACACAAAGACCATCAACAAACGGATACCAAAACGAAACAAACTGCACAAACGTTATTTCAAACGTATCTATCGTAGTTATAACCCGAGTTAATTGAAAACGGCATCGATCGACAACGGCTCGGCAGAGTTGATGCATTCTTCTATTCAGTCGTATTATACAGGAAACGACGTACGAACTTTAGTCACTTTTAGGATATTTTAATTTTGCCGACTAGCTCGTAATTGACAGAATTGTAATGCATGCAATATTTTCCAGTTTTTTCTAGAAATAATTTTAAAATAACATTTCTCTCAAATTATTTTATGATTGACGTAGGCATCAGGGGTTCTCAGATTGCAATGAATTTAAAACAAGCATGGTTATTTTCAAATTCGGCTGGGGGTTATAGCTTCTGCGTTCATTGGACTTTTAGGCAATAACGTGTGAAAGGCAGCATTATCATTACATCCTTCATCTATTGAGCTCAAAATACCACTAGTTTGTAATTCCCACTGGATTCCCCAGCTGCATATAACGTCACGTAAACTTACACCTTTACCAATGGTAAAGTAAACTAACTCCCTGAACTATACTCCAACTTAGATAACTTGAACATTTCAACAAGACATGCAAATCCGTGCCCCCTGGTAGTCCTATAGAAGTTTGCAACTTTGAGCCGTGTGAGGAAGAATTTAGAGTTTAAAATGCCCCGAGGGGTAGTTATGAGTTGAGATATAAGTTTAAAAAAAATGCTCAAGTATCTGCTGAATCTCTTACGTATCGTATATTAAATTTATAGATATTTCGGTATCGAATTAAGCTATTTTTAAATAACAAGTCTTATTTCTTCAATATCTTAAGAAAATTTCATTAAATATGTTAAACGTGTCAGTACAGGACTTTTATTATTTTACACAGGTGTATTGAAATACGTTCACTAGTCGTCTCTTACGACATTTGGCGAGAAATAGAAGTGGTGATATTATATTCTCACTCTTTCACCACACCACAATAGTACTACCACCTATTAGAGTGATACATTCTTTTCAATCGGCAATTTGGTATAAAAAAAACCTTTTTTCTTATATTCGCACAAATATCTATATAATTATATTTTACTTGCATTACTATTTATTGAGCGACGAACCCGACCAGAGGAAGACCACTGATCATCTACAAGGGAGTCACGATCTTCAGCAATGAGGGAACGATTAAGAAGAGAGATATTTCATCATCATCATCATCATATCAGCCCAACGACGTTCACTGCTGAACATAGGCCTCACCTAATTTACGCCACTGCGAAGCGCAGCGTGGAACGGCCCCCCACCAGATGGACCGACGACCTGGTCAGGGTGGCGGGCGGCCGTTGGTTGCAGGCGGCACAGGACCGTTAGCAGAGAGATATTTAGCTACAAATAAATAGTTCATAAAGACAAACAATAACAATAAGTATGTATGCGACAACATTATCATTTCCTCACAGGGAGTACACAAAGCCGACAGCCGACGAGCTCACGACGCTGTAACAGCCGTCACAACACAGTTATAATGGCCATGTTTAACTTGAATATAATTATTTTATATTATTGTGTTTGGGGATAACGCCGGTGTTAATTGAAAGGTAAATGTTTGATCACAGAATAAGTATGGCATGTCATGTTCAGCTTCAGTGGAGGGTTCTACAACTTAATATCCAATCCCATACCATTTCTATCAAAAGCAACCTTCACTATAAGATTTTTTTGCAAATTTATAGGTTCTAAATAGCAGCTCATTCTCTCCAAATTACATCAGACGGTGCCCAATCAGTCGAGTTTTATAACTTATTCACTTTATGTTTGACTTTATTTCGACATCTAACTTTTATATCGCGTAATAAGCTTGCTATTTCTATAATTGGCTCTCATTGCTTTTGTCTACAGCTCCTTTCCTAATGTTAACAGAATAATTTGAGAATTAATAGACAACAAGACGTCATAATATAATTTTTTTTATCAGCCTTTGAGGCTTGTCAAATGATGAATGTTATTTTGCATATTAACTAGGCATAAAAGAGTAGAAAACAATAGAGGTGTACACTGTGTATTCATATGGCAACCCTACTTAATCTGGATACTTTGCAGTTAGAATTTTATTACAAGCTATTGTGTTAATAACAGGTAGTATTAGATTATTATATTACATTATATTTTATAATAATAATAATAATATAATATTCTATCACATTCACACAGCGCCATCTAGTCCCAAAGTAAGCAATTATATTTGCTTGTGTTATGGGTACTAAACAACTGATATACTACTTAAATACATTTTTATTTTTGTAAATACATACATATTATAGATAAATTACACCCAGACACAGAACAAACCTTTATGCTCATCACACAAAGATTTGTCCTGGGTGGGGATCGAACCCACGAACAGTTTTGCAATTGCAGTCAGGGTCACTAACCACTAGACCAACAGGCCAGTCGTAGTATTAATTATATTAAATTATATTGTTTAAATATCTGGTCTGAATGAAAGTATATTTTTTCTAGGAATAAAGAAACTTTGTTTGTTAGTGTTATAGTCATTTAGTTTCAAAATTAGTAATCACTTCAAATCTTATAATGCCTTATATACAATAATAAATTATATTGATATAAACTTTCCTCTTTTATAAACCGCCGAGCTCTCTAAATTCCAACTATGAGGGACTTAACTCATAATTGGAAAACGAATATAAAGACGAAATACGTTTTCATGACCTCTGAAATTTTACCGCATTTTTTTTGAGAAGCTAAAAACAAAATTTGCCTTTTCCACCAAAAATATACTGGGTATTTAATAAGAAAAATACTTCAAAATTCATGTCAAAACTTTTTCTAGTATTGAGTTCTTTGGTCTATATCATAAGGTTCATTTTCACGAGTCAACACATAAAACTTATTCAAGCGCCTAAATTTAATAGAGCTCAGTTTAAAATACTCTCAGGCAAATAAAAGTAAATCGGTTCTTACAAATGTTTGAGATATGAACAAATCAAGTTTTTAATCGACCTGTTGATAAAAAAGTACCTACTTCCATACTGTCTACCTCATATAACTTACTCATGTATAATATAATGGCGGTTGAATAAATTATTTACCGCTGTTTTATTTACAGCCTGTTTGACCACCTCTAAATAAGTGTCTAATATGTCGAAAAAAAATCTCAGGACACTTCGTCCTGAGATTTTTTTTCGCAAATTTTATATGAGTATTTTTATTTTATTATTTTTGGTGTATTATGTGCTTGTTTGTTATAGGTCTACATTACATAAGAACATTATTGTAACCTATATAACATACTTTTGTGTATATGGCCTGCCTAATGAATAAATTAAGTAATTTTAACGTCAAAAAGCTGGAACAAAGTGTAACTTAGAATAATATCCAGCAAGTTGTCTGAAGTAGTGGCGAGTGGACAGAAACAAATGTCGGCTGTTTACAATAATATTGTATTATGGCGTAAACGTCCAGATTAGATGAAACAGGCGCACTGAGATATTGCGACAGACAGCTGCTAACTTTTCATCTTTTACTCTGTCGTGCCATTTGCAATAAACGCCATGAAATTGCTTTTCAAACAGAATGGCTTAAAGTTAAAACTGCGTTGTTTTTTCCCATACTTTCTCTAAAGTTAGGTTATACTAAAAGTTATTATATATTCCCCAAAATACATCGATATAATTATGTTATCACAACACATTCAGATGTTTCTTGTAGGCAGTAAGATCTACTATGATATAAATTGCAGTTTCGTATGAAATTATCAATCTACCAGACAACAGGCTTCATAGTAGGTCTCGGCATGAATGTATTTTATAGACAATACATGTTTGTTTCGTAAGCTTTTCGTAGATAAGAACTTCCAGTCGGAACCTTTGCAAGTGGGCTGCCAGACTGTCTGCCTCTTTCGATCGAAAAAAAAATATAGACAGAACGACGTTATGAAACAATTTCGGCGGCATGTCTCACGTAGTGATGCCCGACGTACGGGAAAATTAGAGTCATAACTGAATTTTTGTCCATTTCCCCCTTTGAATCAACAGACGCTACGTGCAAATTTGTAATGTTTTATTTTTGCTAATAAATTCTTATCGAAACGAAGGTCGTGTTGTTACAAGTTAATTTATATCAACTGCCAAATTGACCCTTAATAGTGACTTTTATTTCATCAATACAACTACCATTCGATATATTTTTCCTCTTTGCCCATAAAACGTCGGTCTTTTTGCGTTCAACGTGAAACTGGCCGAATTTATTGTTGGTACAACAAAAGACTCGAAATTGTTTATAGCATCGATTGAATATTCGTGATTCCTTTGTTTAAACAAAAGCTTTGGATATGTATTGATCAGACTGATATAGTAACTCTGAAATTGTTTACTATCCCGAAGTTTCCACCAACTAAAGCCCTTTATTTTAAACGACAAATAAAATATCCGCTGTCTCAAAAAATTTATCGACATTTCTGCCGATGGCTACCGCAGCTTTTTTTATTTAACTGTTACCATCTTAAATATTTTTAAACGTAAACCACTTGTACTTAAACTACACTAACCGCTATGGTCCAATATAACACCTCGGGATACATTTTAGCCTATATCTTAATTTGATGAAACTGTAAAATTTCAATAAAATACATTCAGGCCCAAACAAATTGACTGTCACCGTGGCGCAGTGGTTAAGGTGGTTGCCTCGCCACTACATCGCCGTGCTGGGTGACGTGGGTTCGATTCCCACACGAGACAAATATTTGTGTGATTCATAGATATTTGTTTCTAGTCTGGGTGTACTTTGTGTCCGTTAGTTTCATGTTTGTAAAGCTCCCCGCGACACAGGGCTTGTTCCCTAGTGCGGGCGTTGTCTTTTAAAAAAAATAAAAAAAAAATTGTCGTTTTTGTATTACTAGAAACAAAGTTACATTAAAATTTATATAATATGAGTACCTAAGGTTTACTCTGCTCCTATAGGTCGAACTATCCAAAACTAAAATAATTTTTCAAATCGGTTGATTAGTTCCTGATATTAGCGTGATCAACCAAACAAAAAACTCTTTAGCTCTATAATAATAATTATAGATAAGGAAGAAGGATAATTTATTAGTTTCAAACACGTTTTATTAACTAATTGCCTCATCTAACCGCTGAACTCGACCACCGATCTAAGCATCACTATAAATAAGTGGAACAAGCCCAGTAGGCTTGCGGATAAACTTTTCTTAACTTAATGTAAGTTTAACGTCACAGGGAGCGTGTAACTGATCCTTAATGCCCTTAATCACTGTTTGAGCCGCTCCGTGGTCACGGCCACTGAGGGCCAAGAAACTTGGCTACTTGGACAATGGCAGTTATGAGAACGATTGTTTAATATTTGATTTTGATGTTATGGTGGATATTATGTGTTGTGGTTATGATAAAGTGGAGGAGATAATGATAAAGACTTTTGGAGGAATCGTTTGTATTCTACGGTGTTTAGTTGTAAAGATGAAGATGTAGTTAAATCATCTATTTAGCGACTTCATCATCATCATCTCAGCCTATTGCAGTCCATTTAGCGACTTATCAATAAGCACCAAATTTTAAATACTAAAAATTTTTTTTTTTCTAAAACTTCAATTTATTCTCCCGTGGATCATTGTTGGGCCACTTAGGTCTTGTGATTTTATATCGCCTATAACCTTCTCGATAAATGCGCTACCGAACACTAAAACATTTTTATAATTCGAACCCGTACGTAATTCCTAAGATTAGCGCGTTCAAACAAACAAACTCTTCAGCCCCTGCTCAAGACTGTTTACTCTCAAATCCAAACGCTTCTGATATAGTTATATCGGTAAATTTTGGATAGGAATATATCCATAGTACTCATAAACAACATGTACAAGAACCTTCAAGAAACGAGTTCTGAGACGAGTTTATAAAAAAAAAAAACAAGTAAAAACAAAATGCTCTCCATTAAATTAATATCCGCGATAAAAACAGCTATAGTTATAAAACGGCTTCAATTTCTATAAAATCGAGATAATAACTATCAATTTATTTATACAAAACAATATAAATCCTGTTTAGTAAATACCCAGGACTTACTAAACAATTAAGCAGTCTACAGAGACGATTTGCACTATTTATTTTAGTGTGAGAAGCCCTGCCAGGCCAACTATTCTCCATATTCATACAGTCTATAAATCAACTCTCTCATAATTTAAGAGCCGCGCTCGCGTCAATTGTTATATATTCTACTTAATCTATTCCACAGATATCCTTCTCTATACTAACCACCAGGTCCCGCAAAAATACCCAATGCAAATTCCAACTTAAACGTTAGGTTAACTATTAGATAGTGTCTTAACCAATACAGAACTTGTACGTACTGTCTACAGAAGTTAAACTAAGTTCATCCGAGGCTGTGGTAGCCACCTGTGCCTAATAATAAAGCCTTAGGGCACGGTCCCATCATTCATTCGCAAGCGGGCGAGCGTATGAGCGATTTAATTTGAGCCTTTGTACTTTAATTATATGTTTTTCCTCCTCTAAAAACTTATCTCTGCTCTGTGGGTTTGCAGATTGTTTGTCTATACATAAAGCTAAAACTACTTTTTCAGATATCACTGTCTTAAAATACCTAAAAGGTACCAACAAATTTGCTTAGACTTGTAACCAAAGTAAAATTAAACAGAATTATCAATGAATATGATGTGTGTCGTAACTCCGCTATGCAAAAGCTATTAAAATTTTGCATTACAACTTGACTATTGAATTTACCAAATTTGTAAAATGCTGCGCAGTAAGCCAAAAAGCAGAAGTAAATTTCCAGATGTTTGGTAATTTTCAAAACTTGTGGGGATATTGTGAACATGAGAATAGAACACGTCATTGTTATGATGAACCTATCGCCCCATATCCACATTTTGTACATCCACTGTTATGTATTACCCGCTAACAATGACACCTTTGCCCTATCATCCTAAGTGGCCAGCAGATGGATACAGTAATTAAGTTTGGTACTTTATTACGCAGAATTCATTTATTTTTTGTAGAGATGAGCGCTGAATAACAGAAGTATTACTTTAAGGACCGTTATTAAAATTATTTTATATCATCCGCATTTTTTTTTTAACTTTGACTAAGCATCTTAGAGATGTATGTTTGTTACACAATCACGCCAGAACGGCTGAAACGATCGGTATGAAATTTGGCATATAGATAGATTATAGTCTCTAACTGCACCTAGGCTACTTTTTATCGACATACCATGTGGGCGGAGCCGCAAGCAGAAAGTAGTATACAAATATAACGAAATCCTATAACTTATGTTGCCTATTAATTACTACATAGCAATATGATCATTTTATAAAATAAATGAAAAATTTAAATTTCATAACGCATTCACTTGTTCACGTAAATTTATAATATAATAAAATAATATTATTTTTTCCATTTATCGATACTCGGTATACAAAACTGAATGAAACTAGTTCAAGTGGCAGTGAAAGTAGAGTTTTGTGCTCGATTCAAAAAAACTTGTTTTTAATACAATATCTCGGTCTTTCGTGAATTTTAATATCGCCACTTTCTTTCCTCTATATATGTAAAAGACGGCGTTTAATAAATATTTTATTAAATTATTGAGCGCCACAAACACAAAATAGAAAAAGTGATTATGATTATAAGTGTTAACAAAGCATGGATAATTTTCCTTCCTTCCTCCCTCCTGCGGCTTCGCATGCTAGGCATGTCGGAAAAAAGTAGCCTATGTGCTATTTGTTGATCTGTGATTGCTCCATTGAACGTGAAATAAAATGACAAACAACAACAAAATAATATAAGATTAACGATTTAATAGTTTCAGTCTGCTTAACTTATAAGCTAACTAATAAAAAAAGTACATAGCAACTTTTAATCTAACAAACTCTATAGAAGGATTACGAAGTGACTATTCTCGAACAATTCTAAACAATCCACAGAACGACCGAAAAACTTGATCTCCGTCGAAGTTCATCGAACAAAAACTGTTAAGTTAAGAAGCCACTTGTAAGTTGCGAACGTCGGGCCACAAAAACTGTTGAAGTTTGGCCACAAAGCCGGCGACCATGACGGGAGACAGCGACTGTCCACCAAGTTAATCGTGAAGGGTTGAATAAGGGTATGTGGTTACTCTTTAGTTAACTGAACGGACAAATTACAACACAGCGTAGTAATTAAGACAAAATAAATAGTTGGACGTGTAATTCGGAGATAAAACGGAGTTTAAGCTTGCAGTCTGTTTGAGATGGTGCAAACATGGCTGCTTAAATACTACTTAAATAACATGAAGTAATTTTGTTTAACAAATAAAAGTGGCAACAGCTTCAAATAAAGGTAGTTTGTGCTGTTTCAAATTTTAAATACTTTTTTCTTAAAAAAATTGTTTAGTACTAGCGAAATGGTTAATTAGCAAATCATCTTGATTACATCCTGTATTATTCCAGAAACCCTCCATTTTGGGCAATTCAGCTTGACGTTATGCCAAAGATGATGTATGTATATCTATAGATTTTTTAAACAGTATAACTGAATTATTTACGATTCAGTTGAACTAGAATAGACGCAGTATATCTAAGACCTGAAATAATTAAAACCTGTATACAGTATTGAACCTTTTTCCGGTTTATAGAAGGTTTAAATCACAGAAAACATTCCTATATTTTGTATAAAAAATGTCCCTGTTCTGTCATAGTAAAATGCCTTCCTTATACACGCTCCAATCTACGGTAGAAGTAATCTGGATAATAAGAGCTCCGTGTGGTCAGCCGCGGAGATGATTAGAGAGACAGAGACGCAAGGCTTTGATAAGGGGCGGGGTACGTGGGGGCACACTACTGCAACACGTTCTGTCCCGTCTGGATGTATCTTGTAGCTCAAAAGGACTCATATTTTACGCTCATATTATTAAAAACGAAGCTAGAATTTTATGGTGTAGGCGGAAATCGGCATACTTGTAGATCACCAGGGTAAGCGTTACAAATAATGAAAACTTGATAATAATGTGATTATATTTAAACTTCTTTTTGTAGTTGATTTGACACAATTGAGCAACTGCTGCTCATAGACCGAACTATGCAACATCTAGCATATTTTCTTCAAAAGATTATACCTAGTTAAAAGTGCGAGAAATATTCATTCATCTTATTTTATTATTTTTTATTAATATGTCATGTTGACATATGAAATCAATTATCTTGACATATTTAAATACCCACCGTCCATAAATAACATTAAATACAAAATAATTCCCGTAATTAAAGACAACCCTCACTACCTGCATAAGTCTCGGAGCTAATGTCGTAAAATCCCGGGAACACGGGACTAATTCCGGGATGCCGCAGCCGCAGCACTCGGCGACGGCACGATTTATCAAGTGTATCTGCTTTAGCTACTTCTTGTTCCTAGTTGAACTGAGAGTCGTTTTCAAAGAGACAATTAAGGATACTTAATACGAGCATGTTCTTTGATTTGATATTGCTGCATTATAAATTATATAGTGATCAAGCTTTGTCTGGGCACACAGTCGAGGTAAATACTAATAGGTAAGGAGTTATTAACGTTATAAGACAGAGAGATTGCCAGCGAAGATAGTGAAGATACAGATAAAATATCGTATAAATATATTTTTTTCCTAAAATGATAACTCTTACACCACTTACCACTGTATGAATTAATATAATATTGTAAATATATACAGGAATCGCTTAGATATTCAACAGTCGGTATAAATATCGCATTGTTATCAAGAATCCGAGAAGCCCTTCTGCATCCAGGACGTCTGTTGTAATATCACGTTTAATTGCTTGATTTCCAGCAAGGGGAGGAGGTTTAACTAGTACATAATATAATCACAAAGTCCGCATTTGCGAGTGATAGTTAATGAAATAATTAGAGTTAATTCCGGGAGCAGTAGTAGTAATTCCGGGACCGCAGCGGGACTGAGTGGCTCGACACTCGACCATGTGCGGTTTAGGTATGTTCCTTGCTAGATAGGCAAAGTAATAGTTACTGTGTCCTGCCACAAGGAGAACAGATGATCTGATCCGAAGAGGCTGTTTCGCGCTGGTTGCAAGCCGGATACAACCGGTCCTATTGGAAACCTCTTGGGCAGTCATATGTCCAACAGTGGACGTTCGACGGCTGATATAATGATGAATTAAACCTGCGGCGGTACCAACTACTAGCATATAAACCGTAGAATTGCCATGTATTAGTGTTTGCTATCTTTATAGTAGAAAAAAAATCGTCCTGGGTTGTATTAGTAGCGCTTAAAATTTACTAGAGCAAAAGAGGTATTGATTGTCAGCGTTCATTTTCTTTTAAATACAGTATATAAATATATTTTTATTATTGTCGTAATGAATCATATAAATTTGTAGGTATACGTATAACTTAAGTAATTAAAAAAAAAAAAAATAGTGATGGCATTTATTTTGACTAAGTCTTGTTGAATAATATCGGAATTAATTTGTGGTAATTGTGGCAACACTGAGAATTATTACAATTCACGTGTTGTTGTAAACATGAATGTTTTGTCATAAGTTTGACGCATTCGGTAATAAGTAGTCACGTTCGTCAGTTATTTTTAAAGATAAACAAAACTTTATAATTATAAGTTACTTGATATTTCGTATACTTTGAGCTGCTCAAAGATCTCCACTGCGATTGTACTTTTACCCGGTCGATTAGGTCCTTTGACGCGAGTCAAGAATTATATACAAGCGATCCATGTCTGCATACATACATACATATAGATCACGCCTCTTTCCCAACAGAGGGGTAGGCAGAGACCATTTCCTTCCACTTGCTACGATTCTGACATACATCTTTGGCTTCTTCAACATTCATCAGTCTTTTCATGCATTCTCGCCGGTTGAGGGTACTCCTGATCTGTCCCTTCTTAAGAACGTCACCTATTTGGTCATGGTACGTTCTTCTAGGTCTTCCCCTTCCAACGTTTCCATGTCATCCATGTCTGCTTTATTCTAATATTAGATTTATTAAAATTAATTAAAATGTGTGAGATATTTTAATGAATTGGTTTAATTCGCTCGATTTCCAAACATTTCAACGCAACGCAGAAAGATAAATAGCCAAATCGATCGAACGGTTTCACGTGTAAATAGGTACAAATATTATATTGAAACGTTCAATATTAATTACCATTGAACGTAAGATCCCCATTCATTCCGCATAAATCTTTCATAATTAAACGCAGATATTACTTCAGAATGAAGGCTTTAATACAAAATACATGAGAGTTGAACGGAACGTTTAAATTAAAAGTTTTAAAGAGATCCACGGATGCTGGCTCTTGTTGAGATGCGATGCTTTGCGGATGGTTTAAGTATTGCATTTTACGAGTTTTCTGTGTAATTATATTAAGTGTTTTGTTAAACATTGAAGTGCTTGTCTGAATAAAAATGGGATGCTGTAAACGTTGATAGAGTGGAATATAAAACAAGTTTTTAAATGTGTTTCACTGTTTTTGTTTTATTTATTAAATCGTTGTTACATAGCTCTGCATGTTAGGTATAACATAATAAATTATGCAGCTTTAATACTAAGGTTAAAATTGTAGCTAATATGGCAAGGAACGATCGCAAGAGAATTTTGGCTATGGTTTTTTATGAGAACATTGCGATTTATTATTACTATCATTTAAGAAATTGCAATCTTTGCAGAGTAGCGTAAAGCTACCACATTGTTACTTATATTTAGTAATCTGAAACAACTGAAATACTTAGCTAACTTCGCTTAATTCTTCAATATTTGCTTCTACCTTTATCAACTATTGTTTTCTAAATACTTCTCTGGCAAACGCTGGATCAATTTCAGCTTTATTCTTTAGATTTTTAGGTGGAATTTCCTGTGTTGTTGTGTAATGCAATGTTTAGCTTTACAGGGGTTATCAGAATGTACACTAGGGTGTTAGTTTCGTGTCGATAAACATTTTCACCGGCTCCAGATATGTTTAAAATGTGTATTATACCTATGGGTTTTGTATTGGAACAGTAGAATTATTTAGTGCGATATTTTGCTAATATGGTACTCTCGGAAAAGTCATTAATGACAAAGGATAACGCACTAAGTAATTAAAATCGTGATTTTTAATGAAACTAGCGATGTGCTTCGGTCTCACAATAGCACATACTTGCGATATTGCCGTAGATTTTCGAAAAAAACTTTTCTCAACAACCGTGATACTAACAATAATGATCACAACAAAAATAAAATTAATATCATCGTCATTACAACCCATAAACGTCCCACAGCTGGGCACGGGTCTCCTTCAAACATTGTGGAGGGAATTTTGCCTACTACCTATACCACGCTGATCAGAGGGGTTGGTATAGGGTTTTGTTTCGAATTTTCCTTTTCTCACAGTGCTCTTGTCTGCTTAAGGTATTTACGACACCGGCGGGTTGAAATGGGGTAGTGATATTACGTATTCTTAATCCGTCACAAGTTCACAACACGGATTGAAAATCAATATGCCTCACAATAAATCATCCAGTTATCATACAACGACAAATTCCGCCATGAGAATACACACATCACATTCAGAACGCTTCATTCCTGATACTTAACAAGAGATTATTCCAGTCATTGCCCACAAGTCCAGGCTACTCAAAGCACTAACATTACCCGGACCGAGGAAGACATTGTAATCATAGCTGTACTCATAATGTGGGAGCACATCGGAGTATCGCAGTAATTCGACTTAATTAGTAGTCTGATGGACGCTGCGGTCTATCCTCTTTATAGTTATACTCGTGGGAACTGTATCTCTTGTTAGTTCTAGATTATGGTCAGTAGGTTTGTTATTATGTAAATAAACGTTTGTGAGTTTGTTTCGGTTATATATAACCCATGTTTATAGTTATTATGTGTTGCTTTGCGTATAAATTGGTTTTACTTTTGTATATTTTAAATAGATATGTGATTTAATTATTATGAGATAACTTAATACTACATTAAGAAGAAAGAAAGAAAAACTATCAATCAATTCAATATTCAAAAAAAAAGAAGCATCAATGATCCTTTTTAAAGGTACTTAGCATAAATCTACGCGAAATAAATCCATGACTTTTTTTAAAATGTGTTGCTACGTCTCGTCATAGTTTAGGTAGTGCAAAGAATGTTAAGTTTTTCGATGATCTTGGAGAACATAGAACAAATATTTCGTGGACCTATTGTACTACTATTCGTACTTATTTCTGTATGGTTATGTCACATAAATTTGTATGTTTGTAACACATCTTCAAGTCCATCATCAGCAACCCATTAAGTCCCACTGCTGGGCTCGGGTCTCCTCTCCTCTAACTAGAGAGCTGAGAGGGTTTAGGCCATAAACCACTCACGCTGGCCTAGTGCGGGTTGGTGGATCAGACATACTCATAGAATTTCTTCTAGGGTATGTGGGTTTCCTCACGATGTTTTCCTTCACCGTTAGCAGATGGTAAGTCACTTGACTAGTACATATAAATTCCACAAAGTGGAATCCACATTGGTACTGCCGGTCGGGATCTAACTGGGACCGCGTGATTTGCACGCCGTTCCCTTATCCATTCAGCCACCTTCGCTTTTTTCTTCAAGTCCATATCAGTTCTAAATCTTCGTCGGATCGAACCTTCAAGCTTGTTTTTCTTCAAGCTTCTTTTATATGTATCTACATATTTCATATCATATTTTGAATAAACATGTCATAGGTACTCCAAAACAAACTTTTCTTGTTTAAAATTCATATGAATTTCCCAAATAATCTCCACATCTAAATTAATTCACACATCGATAAATTATTCAAAGTTCACGCTCAAGCGGTCCTATTATTAAACCATATCAGACCACCAATTGGCGTATGAATGGGGTCCGCCACAACCCCAGCCGACAACCAACAACCCATACGATGGGGGAGCAAATCACTCCTCCCAATATTAACTAGTTTATAGATGTGGATATTAGCGCTTCAATAGACCATTCATCATAGAAATTTCATTTGTCAGAGTTAGTGCTGTTTATTCTACGAGTCTCGAGTCCTCTGTTTCAAATATAATTGTTCCACTCCAGTATGTCGAGGCGTGAAGTTTAGTCTAAAGCTACATTATAAAGTTACATTCTTAACTTGTGACTTTCATAAGAGTTGCTTTGTACCTAACTCTGTTTGTTTCTTGTAGGTGAATAAACGAGATTTCATTTCAGATACTTTTTATCTTGTTAATATGTTTCTGGAGTTACACAGATGATTTACTAATTTAGCGTCATTTAGATTCATTTTAATTGCGACATCAGAATAACCTCCTTTGAGAAAGAAGAAGTTTGTCAATTAAAGTTGCCGCAACAGTCCCCATGACGCGTCATTAACTGGTTCAATAACGATCAGTCGTATCCTGACCGTTTGAGGTTCTATTGATCGAAATCTTTCGAGATAAATTTCAAAATGATTTGTTTCAACCCGTTTGAACTGTTCTATTGAAATTTGACCTCGTTTGGGAAAAAGCAGTGAACAATCCTCATTTAGGGAAAAACAATATCAGTGTACGTTAAAGGTACGTTTATATCTACAGACATCGAGCGTGCCAGACACGTGCCGTAGCAGACAAAACAACATTCTTCTACAGAATGTGTGTTAACCTATTTATGTAGTAACAAGTTTTTCATTTTACGAGATGAGTAACGAAAAACTACTAGAGTTTTCTACTAAAGCTATTTGATAACTGTCTGAAAGAGCGGCCGCGTCTGTCGCCCATGAGACGATATCTGTCGATTGTCTGACAATTAGGTCTACCACACTACTTGTCTGAGACGCTCTGTGTCTGTTAATGTAAACGGACCTTAATCTGGATGTTAATAATGACAGACTGCCCACTTGTCCAGTCGTTAGTTGTTGTAATGTCTTTCTTCTGACAACTAGGTCATGGGTTCGATCTGCTAACGCGTGGTTGTTAGATACTCACATTGGACAAATTTTAATGTTTTATTTGGACGGTCAACTAATATTTGTTCTGAGTCGTAGACCTGTTACCTAGCCTACCTATTCTAAAAATTTGATTACCATACTTTATTTTTTACATAAACAACAAAATGCTTACGAAAATTAAATTGTACGCATCTAGCAAACTAGGTCAACGATGTGTTTTAATCATTTCCATTGATAAGGCGTCGCGTCCGATTGAACGAACGTTAAGTACAATTTTCTTATTGATTTCTATCAGGAAATTAATTTTCCGACCAGTTACTGCGATATCGGAAAGATGAGGTTCCTGTAAACGGCTACATTAAGGACTTTTTACCTACATGTATGTATGTTTTCATATTTTGCAAAATATTTATGAAGAAAACGCAATCATTTTAAGGATGTCGCACCCAATAGCTCACATTTGACCAGCGTGTACTTATTAACTGGGATTATGGACGAAACCCTCGCAGCTCTCTAGGTAGAGGATAAGAATTCCAGACTTTATTTGTTTCTCATAATTATAATGAAAATAAGTTTATTCAAACACTAGCAGTCGCGCGGGGCTTCACTCGAGTCTTTATTTGGCCACTGCTCAACTCCTATTGGCCGCCTGATATTATATGCCTAATTATTCTTCCATGATAAATGGGCTATCCAACACTAGAAGATTTTTGCAAACCGGACCAGTAGTTCTTGAGATCCTAGCGTTCAACTAAACAAACAAACTCTTAATGATGCTTCTCTAACATCATTCTCATCTTCATCTCTTTTCTCTAAGCATCATTAAGATGTAGAACAATGCCGTCGCAGCGACCGTTTGGACATAACATATCTAGGTAATTTTTTAAATATCATTGCCAAACATACTATCGTTTATATAACAAAGTAAATGCCTCACAAGCTGAAATTTAACTTTATGATCTACAGACGAACTCGGCTAGAAAATAAATAGAAATGCGAAATAAAATTGCAGATGTCAGCGCGCATCAAGTTTATAGCTTCAGTCGTCAGTCATGTCACGACGCGTCAGCACATGTCAGCCCAAACTGACATGTGCTCGCACAATAAAAACAATATGGTGGAAAACGGTACATTTCATATGTTGTATATTGCGATATGAACACTGACAAAAGAGATATGAAAATTTGTGATTCGTGAAAAATTTATTATTTTTTCTTTGTTAGTACTCATCACGCATGTTAGACTTAGGGATGTACAATTGTACAGGGACTATGCGTGAATAGCTACTCTCGCTCTGTTGTAAAATTTGTTACCTATATGTACCTATTATTAATATTAAATTGTATGTGTATTTAATTAATATTTCATTCTATGCAGACCTCTACTATACAGACTTCAAGCCTAGTGTGACCCGATTATAAATTCATACAGTACAATTTACACGAGATAGAAAATATAGGTATTATCATAACATTTTTCTGTTTTAGAAATAAAGTAATTACATATTTAATTTCTATCAGCTGTGAAATCCCAGTTCAGTTTCTAAGATTCAAAATCTTCTCAATGTGGTCAGAAACACATAGTCAAGAAAGGAAAACATCAATACTATTCTAAATACCAAGGCAGTTTCGTTAAAATTTCATTTTAACTCTATATTATGATTGATTTTGTCCACATTCACTCCTACTTAACTCTGTAATTATCTGTGCTTGGTTCCGCTTTGATCAAATTCTTTATATTTGAACATCATCTGATATTATAAAACAAAAGCTTTTGACTAAATAATCGAAACACATCACTATCTTTAACTAACTCCACTGAGCACTCGATAAAATCTACAATACTTATAAATGCTAGCATAAATTTATCTAAATAACATTTGCAGTGAAAAAGTACCTTTACTTCGAATACAATACGAATGCAAATCTATTGACAAGTTTGTACTAAGATGGTCGGGCACACTGTTTAGGATGCAACTCATACAAAGATAGGTTTAAATTCTGTTTTCCTAAAGAATATAAAGTATTGAAAGTTGGACGGTTGAGTGGAATTGTTATTTGTAATTTATGATGCGAATATTCGAAACTAACTTTTACCTGTGGGTTTGTTCACGTACACATCTACATTTTATACATCGACTCTATTTTCAACATCCATATAGTTTTTTAGAACTATTATAAATTATTTTACGTAACATTAATTATATCTTTCGTTTGTGCATATATTTTTATTTCTTTTTGCGTTTTGAAACCATTTCTGTACATAATTCTAATAAAATAAAACTAATTTATGTTACCTATACGCCTTACCATTTCAGTTAATTGTCGAGAAGTTAAGAATCTGGTGCGGTGAGATGTGACGTGGAACATAGAGTACATACCTAAAACAAAATAGAATAAGTCAATGAAAATTATTGTAATGCAGGTGTAACACAATGGGATATAATAGTCATTTTCAACAAACACACCACGTACAATATAGAGATATCACTTGATATCTTTCTTATATTTTTCTTATCGTCCTAGAGCTAGGATGGGGACTTCCCCATCCTAACTCTAGGACGATAAAAAAATACATATATGTAATACTAGCTGTTGCGCGGGGTATGGCCACTATCAGTTCCTATGGTCATATTGATTTGTATTATTTTTTCAATTCGAATCAGTAGTTCTTGAGATTAGCGTTCAACCAAACAAACAAACGTCGAAGCCGTTGTCCTTTTATGTTATAAAGGATAGATCTTGTTTATTAATCTTTTGCGAACTTGATCGAATAATGATGTCGCGAATTTATGATCAACTACATAGAAATGTACCTAACATAAATTCTAAAGTTGTGTAACTTGATGACACGTGTTGAAAACGCAATTAATTGTATACCCACTCGTTATACGATAGAAAAAACCGATAAATGATGCGCAAATCAGAGTAAATCCGAACATTATCGTAGATACAGGCGAAGCTCTTGATCCAATTAGTTCGCTGAGCGTCAATAAGCAACGATTACCAACGATTGGTAACGCGTAGACCGAGGGCGCACAAACACAAATATTAATTAAACAAAATATTAATTAATAAACACGAGGCATCAAAAGTATTTTCAAATGAGAATACCAACATTTGATGATGTCAGGTATTATTTTCAAATTTCGTAGAAACTAACTGTAGGTTCCCGCGACTTCGTTTGCTTACGTTTTATGGATTTTATTTTGTTACAGAAACCTGATATATTTTCAAAAATCATAGTACTTAGCCTAAGTTACTCCTTTTGACATTAGCTCCTGGGCAGTAAAATTTCCATCGATATCGTTTTGGTACTTTCGGAGTTTACCTCAAACAGACAGACAAAAATGTAACAAGTGTTTTTGTTATAAAGTGCCTAGACAACGTACATATACTTTCATAATGCCTGCCCTAATATAAATTTATTTCACTGTTTCTTTTAAGGATAGATCACACCTACTGTTATATTTAAGATCAATGAATCATACTAAATTTAAAAGCGAAAATGAGTGTGTTTTTTTGTTACTTCTTCCCGCTCAAACGGCTGGACCAATTTTGATAAATTTTTGTATGTAGCTGTCACCCTGTATTAACATATAGACTATTTATTTATGTATATATAATATTATATACTGTATATATGCTCCATCACATTACTAATTAACCTCTACAAATTACCGTTTGACGGATTACTCGTAACTATGTGGCAAGCACTACAGTTCAAATAATTACAAATACATGCATGATTTAGACAAACCGCACTCACTATTAACTGTTTAAATATTTACTATAATAATTTACATTATATAGTTAACTATAGAAGCGCTTGAGATATTAAATGTAAATTTTTGTTATGATCATTTGAGGTTAAGCAACGGTTACGCGGTCAGTGTTTAGATGGATGACCAGTTTGGGATAAAATACTTGATGTGGTGGCAGTGACAGCTGGCAGGAACGTGTTTATATATACATAGCTATCACATTGCTTATTGTCTGGCCTGTTGGCGTAGTGCTTAGTGACCCTGACTGCTAAGAGGGAGGTTCGATTCCCACCCAGGATAAATCTTTATGTGATGAGCATGATTGTTTGTTCTGTGTCTCAGTGTAATTTATCTATAATATTTAGATATTATTGATTAATTACACCCAGACCCAGAACAAATCTTCATGCTCATATACATACCTACGTATGTACTTACATAAAATGAATTATATATGTACCTAACTCAAATAATAACATAACTAACAATAACAGTTTAATTAAATAACCGTTACTATAACAGATACGTACACATCCTTAGATGTAATATCATTAATAGTTGATAGCACATTATCGAATGGTTCTGTTGCATTCAAAACTTAATTGAACGGAAAACGACTCATTGTTTAGCGTTGTAACTATAGTCTCCATCGTGACAGAAATGGTGGGATATTCCGAATGAATAGAATTGGAATCTGCCAAAGACTATGACATAATGTTGGTTGAATTTTGAAGACGTATAAGCATGTCATATTCATAATTACGTTACGGCAATGAGTGCTCATCTTAAAAGAGACACATCAATATTTGATCCTACGCAATTAAGCCAAGTGCTTTTACAAGAGTGCATGCGAACACATCTATAACTCTTATATTATGTAGTTCTCTTCTATCTACACGACGAGGTTCGGATCTTAAACACAAACAACTTGCAAATATCAGCTATTAAGAATTTCTAATCAGAAAATCTCAACAACTGTTTTGATCCAACTTGGAAATCTTAACCAAGTCTCTTGCAAAGCAATTACCCATTCTTTATCAGCAAGGGACATGTTTTTTATTTATTGTTAGCTTCTGTCCGCAGCTCTATCAGCGTGGTACGTCGGTAAAAAGTAGCCATTGTACTATTCGAGACTATTATCTCTGTATCTTATATTAGTATTATCTGTATACCAAATTTAATACTCATCCTTACAGCCGTTCTGGCGTTATTATGTAACAAACATTCATCCATACATCGGCCTATCGTAACTATTTATAATATTAAGTAAGATTAGGTTTAGGTATAAAGAATTTATTTTCTCATAAGAACATAAAATAGTACACTTAAAATGAGATACAGATTATACTTAAAATTAAAATAAATAAAGTTTTATAAGTAAGACCAGTGCTTGATGATGTTGTATGAATTTCAGTTACAGATCTTTTACATAGTTTTTAAGTTTATTTCTAAACAATTTTAGACTATCACATTCTTTAATTTCGTTCGGTAGATTGTTGTACAGCTGCACTCCCTCAAACAATATCTTTTTTTTTTCCATAGTTAGTTCGCATTTTTGGTAGTTTAAAGTTTATTGTTGTTTCGTAAATTACAAAATTAAATTAAACCCTCTCAACTCTCTAGTTAGAGGAGAGGAGACCCGAGCCCAGCAGTGGGACTTAATGGGTTGCTGATGATGATGATGATGAAATTAAATCTTGGCTATCATTTCAATAGTCCCAAATTTTAATTCTCGTTTCAGTAAAATCCCACAATGTCCTAAATCATACTTATTCTATTAGCAACACATGAACGTTTAGTAGCAACGCTCGGACACACCGACAGACAATCGCACTGATTGGATCGTCTATCAGTAATTATGTGATCATCAAAGGTACTCATTACTAGCACTGACTGCTGACTCGGTTTTATTGCTAACGTTACGTGAACATTCTGTATTGGTATAATAATATGTTTGTAGCTGATAATGATATTTTATAAATTTTAATTATAAATATTAACATTAACGGTAGATGGCTTTAAATTATAAATCAAAAAGTCATCATCATCATTTCAACCCATTAACGTCCCAATGCTGGGCACGGGTCTCCTCCAAAGAATATAGAGGGAATTTGGCCTACTATACCACTGGCCAGACGGGTTGGTATAGGGTTTGTTTCGAATTTTCCTTCTCTCGCTCTCTCTCTTGTCTGCATAAGGTTATTCCTTTAATCGCCTTTTACTACACCCACGGGTTGAGACATTATATGGGGTAGTAACATGGGGTAGTGACATTATGTATTCTTAATCCGTCACTATACGAAAGTGGTAGGATATACGAATGCGTTTTTGGTTCTGTACCATTCTATGATATTTCAAATTGTAACCAATTGGAATTGTAATTACTTTGGCTTATAAAAAGAGTGACCTGAGTCTCTTGCCAGTTTTCAATGCTCAACTTTGTCAGCGAATTGGCCATAGGAAAATTTGCAGACACCTTTTTTTGGTTTTGTATGACGTTCATAATGACCATGTATTTGATCAAAATGAAATAACATATATATTATTATTATTATAATCTGGAGTCTAGACTAGACTAGAATATATAAAAGTTTGAGTTTAGAAAGAGTTCATAACACCGATTTATGGTGCAGCAGCACGCTGTCGCGAGGTCGTTGGTTCAAATACAACTTTACAACAACACACAAAGTTTTATATTAACTTAGTTAAGCTTCTTGTTCAACTAACTAGTTGACATCACACTTTCAAAAACAATATCTTTTGATTACTGGGCGTTTTTTGTTTTATTCAGGGACCCTGTTGTACAACTAGTTAAGCAAGTTGACATAAATTCTAGTGTTAGTATTGCAATTTGTGCACTACTCTAATATTAAGTAACAAATATTAACTAATATAATATTATTAGACGCGCCGCCGTCCCGTGCCCAGCAGTGGGACGTTTATGGGTTGAAATAAATGAATTAATATAATATTAAGAAATTCTAAGAGTATGTGTGGGTGCTAAAATGGATCAGTAACTGGTCCACACGGACGTATCAAAGAACGCGCTCATGGCATCTAACCAAAAAATAATGTATATTTTACCACACTACGTAACAAGTCCTGTATTTGTTTTGTATTGCTAAACAAAAATTACTGTCAGACTCAGTCTTTAGTGGTGGGCCGTCACACGAGTCTGGGTGTACTTTGTGTCCCTTAATTGTATTACTGTATTGTTTATAAAGTGACCCGCGATACAGAACACTAATGAAAAATTATTTATGTCATAGTCATCATTTATATAACGTTTTCAAGCAAAAACAACCATATGTACCACACGAGTAATTTGCGTATATTTCCTAAACAGTGACGTCACAGTAAGATGACAAGTCAATGACAGTTCAATGACGTCTCAACATGAAACGTGTATGTGTTTGTGAGGACTAGGTGCGAAACAAAACTATACGTAATTGTGGAAATGTTTGTATAATTGTTTGTATTGCTTCCTAGCGCTTCACTTCGTTAGGATACGACCAATAAATAGGTCGTTTATTAATAGCCTGATGTTATTAGCGTATAGCCTTCCTTGAAAAATGGGCTATCCACACTAAAAGTTTTTTTTAATTCGACCCAGTAAGTTCTGGCGGTTAGCGTATACAACCGATCTAACAAACTCTTCAGCGTAATAACCTTAGTATCTATAGATTGAATAAATAATAAATTGTTTATTCATAATATTATGGAATAATAAAAATACATAATTGCCCGAACTAATGTGTTAAATATGTTTATCAAAGTTTAACAGACAGCTGTTGAACTTTCATAAGAAAGTTAACATAAATGAACCGCCTTATTTGAAGTCGGTTAAAAATGATAGATTATTTAATAGTAAGACTTGGATTCCTCCAAAACCGACATGAGACAAGCAGACAGGAAATACCATAAGACGTGATTATAATTTTATTTATACTAGAAGACGCGCGGGGTTTCGCTCCCGTCGTTCTTTATTTGGCCACTGCTCAGCTCTTATCGGCCGTAGCGTGATGTTATATAGCCTACGTTACTCAGTGATAAATTGACAATGTAGCTTTCTAACTGCAAAAGAATTTTTGAAATCGACCCAGTAGTTTTTAAATCTATTCGTTACATACAAAAATACAAATCTTTCCTCTTTAATATTAGTATAGATAATAATAATATTCTACCACATTCACACAGCGCCATCTAGTCCCAAAGTAAGCAATCATATTTACTTGTGTTATGGGTACTAAACAACTGATATACTAGGTACTTAAATACATTTTTTTTTTTTGTAAATACATACATATTATAGATAAATTACACCCAGACACAGAACAAACAAACTTAGCAGTCAGGGTCACTAACCACTAAACGAACAGGCCCGTCTATATATATATTAAATAGATATATTAAATACTTGACTTTATGGCACATCTCTCCCCTCTCATCTCCACTGAAGTATAGAACTAGTTTTTCTGTGTATGGTCCTAACAATACACAAAATTAAGCGATACATTTTTATATTGTAAGCTACCGCATCCATCAGAGGTGCTGGTTTACGAGCAGGGAGCACGCGAACATGCCGTTATCTCTTTTTGTTTATATATCACTTAACATTCCTCACATTACTAGAACAACACTTTCTCGACTAAATTAGTGTATTAAAGTTGAATTAATGTATTATGTTATCTAAAGATATTTACAACGTAATATATAAAGTACTTGACACAAATTTAAGAATGATTTTTCATTAATTAACTAGCTGTTGCCTCTACTCAGCTCGTATTAGCTATAGCGTGATGTTACTTAAGCCTTCTTCGATAATAGGGCTCTCTAATAGTAGTTACTGAGAATAGCGCGTTGAAACAAACATATAAACTGTTCAGCTTTATACGAGAACACCACAAAGTACCCGTTTACTTGTTTGCGTGATCATTTTGGTATTTACCCTCTATAAAAATCTATAAATAACAACTACTTCAGTGATATATAGTATTGTGTATCTTGGACACTTTTACGATTTTGATGCAAATTTGTATTTTGATTTATCCCTATTTAAATTTATCTGTATAGGTAGAAAACTCAAACTTTCTTATATAGATAACATTTCTCGAAACGCGCCGTCGCGTAGGTATATTTTGGAACTACTTTCATAGACATACCGAAATTAGTGCCTACTTTACTATGATAATTTCCACATTTACACCTGTCAGTGTAAGTCAAGATTAACAGCGAAGAACCCTTACAATCTCGGAAATATGACAAACTTAGTTCCAGGCAAACCCTAACCTACGTTCTTGAGTCCTGCAACGTTTCTTTACGAAGGAGAGTTGGAGCTTGGAACTACTTACATATTTAATAACACGCTTCTTTCTCGGACGTGTGAAAATGACAAATACGACAAACAAATAGTCGGTTATCATTAACATTTCCCAAGTAAGTACGTAGAACAAAAACAATGTTATCTCAGCGGTACAGACGGACCTGCAAATATTTGTTAATGTTCTCAATTGTTCGAGCTCTTTGTCTTAACTGCATTTGATGACTACATTGTAATTATATAGAAAATTATGATTGTAGTGTTCACACACATTAAGACACAGTAGGTTTTCTTATGTATTACAGAACTTTAATTTTATTAATAAACTAACTATTGCCCAGGGTTTCGCTCCCGTGGAACTTTGTTTGGTCAACAACTCAGCTCGTATTGGTCACAGCGTGATGTTCCCTGTGAGCCTTCCTCGATAATTGGACTATGAAAATAATTTTTCAATTCGCATCAGTACTTCCAGGGATAAACGCGTTTAACCAAACAAAAACCTCTTCAGCTTTATAATTTAAGTTTATTTCTCTTTAAAATTATTGTATACCTAATGATACTTTTGAAATATATGATATATAATATCAGGATATTTTCACCCAAACTTTTAGCGCCATTACTAGATGTTTCAGTAAATAATTATATTTCTGGATATAAACACAATATTTAATATGTACATATTATATAATTGGTACTCCATCTTGTCACTTACCACAAGTAAATACGCATGAGTTATATCAAGTTAACTAAGTTATAATCAACCAACTTATTGACAGATACTGTTAACGATCGGTATCTAAATATGTTACTACAAATCATCGTCCCGGTAATGTGTTACCGTCGGTCATACGGGAGGAGACGCAAGAAAGTAACTTGGTAAACAAATCAAATCGTAACTCGAAATATAACGCTTAAATTGATTTGAAAGTAAGATAAAATGTACAGTTTCTAACAAAAATCAACTAGTTCTGTACCAAGACCTTTGGACCTAGGCTTTAGGAAATCAGACCGACACACAATGATCCGGTCTAGATACACGTGGGAAAGCAACTGCTTAATCTTACAACCTACTATCATAATTTACAAGTATTTATATTTGAGTCGCGCGGGCATTCGCTCCCGTAGTTCTTTATTTCGCCACTGCTCAGCTTCTATAGCTAATAGAAGCTGAGCAGTGTTTGTTTGTTCGTGAGCTTCCTTGATAAATGGATTATTAAACACTAAAATATTTTTTCAATTCGGACCAGTAGTCGACATTAGCACGTTCAATAAACAACTGAAGAGTTTCTCTTCAGTTTAAAATATTATTATAGGTTAAAGTTTAAATAATATTATTAATCGGTTCTAATTGAATCATACTATTGATAAGCTACGAAGTTTTATTGTATTGTAGTTTGTCTTCCATAGATGTATTCTGAGGGCTAATCAAGATTTTCGCTTTTTGTTAATGCTGTAATGTTACAAAAATTACGTCAGATTGTAGTTTTTTTTTTTGTTACTTGTGTTGTCCCACTGCTGGGCAAAGGTCTCCCCCAAGATGGAGGAATAAGGAGTGAATAGGTTTCTTAAGGGTCGGCAACGCGCTCGTGATGCCCCTGGTGTTGCAGGCGCCCATAGGCTACGGTAACCGCTTACCATCAGGCGAACCGTACGTCTGTTTGCCACCGTCGTTGTATAAAAAAAAAAATCCCCATTCTTTTCTATTGGATGTTTTGATCCTCCAGTCCTTGTCAAATGAGTCCAGATCGTCTCGCCAGCGCTTTTGGGATATCATAACGAAATATTTTTTATTTTCAAGTGCATAAGAGAAATGTAATTTCGAGATTTCGAATGAGGTCCCAGATTTGGTCCCCGGTTGCCTCTTACTTTTTTTTATAACAGAGAGGACAAACGGGCAAGCGGGTCACGTGACGATAATATATATATATCGTCATGCAATAAAGAAAGGATTTGTGCTTTCTTCTTGACGTTGACTTGACCCTGATTTCAACTAATTTTATTAAAGTTTATTATTTTACCTACCTTCATGAAATCAACTACTAAATTCACTTAAATTGGAAACATTTAACTCTAAATATTAATGAATATTGCATTGCATTGAATAATTAATGAATTACATTCGTATTCAAAATTATCAATTGTTTTGTGAAATTTACATAATTTTACGGTTATTGCAGGTAAAGTCTTGTGTATCTATCTATTTATTAATAACAATGATTATCGGTTATCCGGTTCGGATGTGACTCAATTATGTGTCAACGGTTAACCGAAATGACCGGACACAATAGGTTCACAGACCACATTTACCGAAATACTGTAAATTTTAAACGTCAATGAACTAAATGAAAATCGTATCGTATAATAATATTTATTAAAATATGTTTTTATATATATTGTAATAAGGATATTAATAGTCTGATTTTGTAGATACCTACTGGTTGTGATTTATGAATTTATATAAATAAATAAAGAAATGATAAGATTAACAGAAGGGCTGATTAAGTTCTAACTGTAATTGCATCGCATCTATAGTTTTATTTTAATTGTTTGAAAATGTAGTAAGTCGCTCACTTTTGTAACACGAGCATTATTCAAAATCTTGATTAAATTGCGATACATATATCTATTAAAAAAAAATTGTACTTTATGTTAGATTTAATTTAATAAAAACATACTCATCATCTTCATTTCAACCCATAAATGTCCCATTGCTGGGCACGGATTTCTCGGAAAGAATGTGGAGCAAAAACATATTGTTTCCTTATAAAAACGCAAAAATAAAATTAGAAAAACGTCTGATATTACAACAAGCGAGCGATAGGTTATAATTAGTACCTAACCAAATGTACAATACTAAATTAAATGTAACATGGGGAGTCCTAAAACCGTTCGTACTTGAACCCAGGACATTTTGCACAACCAATAAGCTACCGAGGAACTAAACTTAAAGTTGTACACATTTAACAGAAAGTTAAACGATATATCTCCAATCATTAATCTCACAATACTAAAGAGCGGCATCATTAACTCAATGACATTTTAACACAAGCTCATCACAAATGAAGAGATTCGTCACCTCAATACAATAATAATGATAAATGTCTGTTAATGAGTTAAAACCAGAGGACAGACGGACTCGGGTGACCTACTAAGTTGGTCCGTTTGCTGAACAAATAAAAGCAAAACTGCTGTCGAATGACACGCTGTAACGGTACCGGGGAGGCCCAAGTTACAAGCGAATCACCTCTAAAAAGTAGCGAGTACAGTCTGATTGTATTGTATGAAAATAATGTTATTTCCTAAAGGGTATGATCATGATTGACTGTCACTGTGACTTTGCGCTTACTTTCCCAATAACATCAGTCGTGCCAATGTCGAGGATTCGATTCCCAAAGCCAATATTAGTGTGGTTCATAGATATTTGTTTTGAGTCTGGGTGTACTTTATGACCGTTCCTGCTATGTTTGTAAGTTCCTTAGAGTGAGTGTTGTCGTTTAAAAAAAATATTATTTAAATTTTTTCTTATAATATTTCTACAAGTGATAAAATAAGAAAATAAAATGTCAGCACTTCTTTGCATCCTTCATTGTAAGAGGCTACTAAAGAAACAAATCACTTCAAAATTCTGCCGGTGCCCATGCTCAGCAGTGAAAGGTTGTAGATAAAAGCAGTAAAACTAAGTTGAAAAACATACCTAGTAAAATTATATAAGGTATGATATCTAAGCTTAAACTCAATATTAATAAAACAAATAGAAGTTAACATCCCTACCGCAATGCAATGAAGCAACAACGTGTTCTTACAACACACCAACAACAGCTATACGCTTATGACTTACAACCACAGCAATCACAGTTAACGGTTCACGGCGCGGGCGCACTGATACACTGCAAGCTACCCGTCTCTCTCCCTCCAATGTAACTGGCGTATGTGCGAGCGAGACAGCACAACAATCGGATTGGGAGACAGTCTGACTACAACGACAGATTAAATGGTTATTATGCGTTTCGATATGATTAATTAAATGTACATTCTTTTGTAGGCCTCTTTTATTTTTTAAACATGCTATTTGCATTATTTTAAGCGGAAATTCGATTAGGGTCGACATTTTGTTTCCACATAATGAAATGATGGCAGAATTTCATCCATTACAGTTAGCCTGTCGGTCTGTGAACATAATTAGGTTAAATTACAGGTTTTAGCTTCCTAAATTGTAGATTATCTCGTTTTACTTGTGTTTTATGCTAATTTATGCATGACATTAATATTTTTGGATAGTTTTCTAGATTTATGACAGCTTTATTATACTAACGACTTTATCTAGCGGTTAGCAACAGGTATACCTACTTAATATAACACAGACAAGGTTGACAATCGTACAACCAGTTTGATGGTAAGCACTTACCATTGTTGTCGCCTACAAAACAAGTTAATTTAGTAACGAGCTTTACTAGCTGTGCCCCCATTATCACCCACGTCGACATGACTGACAGTTTCTGAGATTGGAACCTTATACAATGTCGTCAAGTATTCGTAGGACGAGAACACGAGGTCGTGGGTTCGCTAGCCACATTATACAGTATTTGTGTCGTCCACAAATATGTTTTACGTCTCTTACTTAGCATAGACCTAGAATCCGCGCGCTACCTAGAACTTAGTGTTAAATACACTGCGATACAGGTCGGGTTGCCAGATGGTTGGGAGTCGTCAGGATTCTGCCGACATTCACAATGATCTCCAGACTACCGTAAAAAATTACGGAAGTCTGAAGATCACTGATTTTCCAGATCGGAAATTCAAAATACATAGTCACACTATTTAGAATTTTCGATCTGGCAACCCTAGATAGGGGGTTGGCTGAATAGTGACTAATATATACGTCATATGAGGAAGGTCATGCTTAATGGAAATTAATGTTATGTTGATGATAAATCGGGAATTAGGGAGGCTAGCTAAATTTTTTATCTGATATTTTTTTGGTTCTTTAGGACTACGAAGACTAAACTAGTTCGACCCCCGGGTCGTACAAAATGGTTATGAGTTTTTCTGAATCGAAATTCTCTATACCAGCCCAGAGTAAATGTGTCCGGTTATTGTGTATACTAAAAACTTCACTCTCTTTGAAGAACCCCATATTGTAGTCCCTCAGAAACGTATAACGTACTTCTCTGCCTACCACTTACGAGAAAAAGGCGTGATTCTTTATGATCTTTTATTATACAAATGAACGATTCGATAACATCGTCTAACGAGCCATATGGCCATCAAACAAAGAAAGCATCAAGATATACTTTTATAGATTCTTATGAAGCAAGTAGGGGGTTATGGGGGGGGAGCGAGTGAGAGAGTACTCCTCAGAACTCGTTGTCCACAGACACAGGCTGTGTTTTACTGCTGTCCCCCTTACAGGCGATGTTTTATGATCATCAAGGATTGTTTAAAGTACATTTCGTTCGGTTCGGAAGAACAGTTTTGTTTTAGGGTTAAAATTTTAGTTGTTGGCGTATTAAAAGTTTATTTTTAACTATTTTATGTAAAAGTATTTAGGTAATAACCTCATTTTACGTAAACGAAGATACATTTCTGAGGGACTACAACATGGGGTTCTTGAAAGAGTGAAGTTTTTAGGGATCGGCAACAAGCATGTGTCTTCCCTGGTGTTTCTGGTGTCCATAGGCTCGGTAACCGCTTAATTACATCCGTCGTAGTACAAAAACATACAAACTCCTACCGATAGTGAATCTTGCTGAAGAGCAAAGGAAAGAAAAAAGTATTACGTTAAACGGAAACAACGTGACATACTCAGATCAAAAGCTGAACACTGTATAGAAAGCTCATAGGATGCGTAACAAAGCATCGATCATAGACACTCGTATTGTTTACCGAGGCTAACAATTATACAGTTGGCCGAGTGCCTAATCGTCTGCCTAGACATGCAGACACTAGCCCATACAGCCTGCCTGCTAATTAATCATTATGTTAATATCCACAAAAAGAAACTGTTCGTTCTGCACATAAGTGTATTAAAAAATATATAATCTAGGTATACTAATATTATAAAGCTGAAGTTTTGAATAAGTTTGTTTGTGTGGTCGAACGCGCTAATCTCAAGAATTACTGAAGCTGAATTGAACATTTTTTTAATAATGGATAACTCATTTATCGAGGAAGGCTATAGGCTATATAACATCACGCCACAACTAATAGGAGCTGATTAGTTACACAAAGATCCACAAGAGCGGAGCCCCAGGTAACAGATATAATTGTAAAACTAGTAAGAATTTGTGAGATAAGAAGTAACATATAACAGTTCAGCAAGGCTTCAAGTTATGGTATATTAGAATCGAGCAGTAATAGTTGACGAGGGCAAAACTGTTACACTTTTACTATCTAGTTTAGATTCAGCCAACTAATAGCACTGAAGCTAAAAGTACTGTAGCTTATATCTGTATATTGTTGCAAGTTAAACGTGGTAGATGGCGGCTACGTCACTGATGACGTCACTGATGGACACGCTCGTCAAGTCGACACACAACAGAGGATTACACGGCTCATTGATCGATGCTATTGTCCACTATGTCCACATGCTTAATTGTAACGAACCCGAGAGGATTTTTGTTTATAAATACTAAATAACCCGCGGTAGGATGAGTTGCAAAAAAATAACTCAGCTTTAGACAAATACTCTTCGTTATAAAGCTGTAGAGTTCGTTAGTTTGTTTGAACGCTAGGATCTCAGGAACTACTGATGGGATTTGAAAAATTCTTTTAGTGTCAGATAGCCCATTTATCAAGGAGAGTTATAGGCTATATAACATCACTCTAAGGCTAATAGGATCTGCGCGGTGGCCAAATAAAGAACGACGGGAGCGAAGCCCCACACGATATCTAGTTCTTTATAAAACCTTGCTCTTTACAAGCGAAATTAAAAAAAACAGCCCAATCGAACAAGCATTTACAAGTGTTGATTCATGTTAATCTTCTAAACATGCGGGAATGTTACTATGTAAATTTTTGCTATATATCCAAGTGATTGAAGGAATATCTTGATCCAGTCGAGTTTCATATTAAGATATTTTTTTAGCAGCACAACTTAAACAGTCACTTGGCCTGTTGAAAAGCTAAATTAGGAGTCCAGGTTGCACTGTCAGCTGACAGGTCATCTGGACAAGTTGCGAATTTGACAATTATTGTATAAGAGTTTTCGAAGTTATATTAAAACTTGGACACTAAATATGATATTATTCTTGATAATCGCAACGTAATTTCTCTATTTTGTACTTGTACGTGTGATTTGGAAATTTCCTTCACTTGAATAGAAAAATCTAAACTTATAATTAAATTATGACGTCACAAAATCTTCTAATGACGTAATCAGAGAGAAATGTTCGCACAAAGAGGTTATACAAAGCGTCGACTCCGCCTATGCAAACATGAGAGGCGCATTGTTTTGGGTCAATCACTCCGAGCGACAGATGAATGCTAATAACTAATGCATACAGACTTATTTATTTAAGTCACAAGATTTATGTTAATGTGTTATAATTATATTAAACTATGAAGCCCCGCGCGGGGCTTCACTCCCGTGGATCTTTGTTTGACCACTACTCAGCTCCTATTGGTCGTAGCGTGATACTATATAGCCTATAGCCTTCCTCGATAAATGGGCTATTCAACACAAAAAGAATTTTACAAATCGGACCAGTAGTTCCTGAGATTAACGCGTTCAACCAAACAAACAAACTCTTCAGCTTTATAATATTAGTATAGATAAATTATAATTATACAGAATACTTTTTCGACAGTCGAGTAAAAATACAATTACATTTATATTTGCCAACTTCATATGTTAGACGGTACCATGGCCATGTAATAATGAGCGTACCTTAATACCTGCCTCATTAACCGGCCATTTACAGACTCCAGAAACTGAAATTCTTAACTTCACGATTATAATAAAAATCTAAATTGATGTAAGACTACATTAATAGACACCTACTTATATAAAAAAAACAATCAGCATCAATTCCACACGAGGCAAACATTGTGTGATGCACAGATATTTGTTTAGAGTTTGGGTGTACTTTGTGGCCTTTAATGTATGTTTTAAAGTCCCCCCCCCCCCCGACATAGGGCATGCAGGCGTTGTCTTTTTAAATAGTAAAAAAAATATACAGCAACTTACTGTTTTAAGCCTCAATAACTGTAACATAATCAACAAGAAAATTCTAAAATAAATTAGCATTCATATAATTCAGCGTCTAAATTATCTATCTTAATTTTATCTTAACCATATAGCACTCAAAATTAACAATAATATATTGAGCTGTGGTCACATATAAACAATACTAGAATACAAGCTCAACATAAAATGGTGACGTGCTGTGACGTATCGGGCAATGACCCCTATAAAACATTGTATGGTAATAAGAGAAGCTGTTATATTTATATTCTGTATATACAATATGTCTGAGTGTATGTTAATATAAGTTGTTGTGGGCTCAGCACTTAGATAACAATGAAAACATATTTTTTATTAACATTAGGATGAAGGGTGTTGAACCCTTATAAGATAAAAGTTTCATCTCAGTAAAACAACAATTTCTTTATTTTATGAACTCTTGCGCAGTAGTGAAAAATAAAGTTAAATTACTATTCATAATAAAACAGCTAGTAAGCTGTGCCCGCAACTTCGTTCGCGTGGTCAACTAACCTCGCATTGTATTATCACTGAACCCTAATTAATTTTTTCACGGAGCCCTATTTTTTTTTAATCAAAGAAGCCTAAGTTACCTTATGGCATTAGCTATCCGCCAGTAAAAGTCCCGTCGAAATCGGTTAAGTCGTATCGAAGTTTACCTCAAACGAAGAGACAAACCAAAATTTTGAAGTGTTTTTTTTGTTACAAGTAACGTACTACTTTCATATGCACCAAGGCGTAACGTAAAATTTCAACAAAAAATTAATAAGCTATCTCTTTACTGGGATAATAATATACATAGGTATATCTACCACAAGCTAAATAAACTTCTGGACATCTTCTGTTCCTACTATAAAGCTAAAGAGTTTGTGTGTTTGGTTGAACGCGCTAATCTCAGAAATTGCTGGTCCGATTTGTAAAATTCTTTTAGTGTTGGATAGCCCATTTATCGAGGAAGGCCATATAACATCACGCTACTAATAGCGAGGGCAAGCAGCGGCAGGCGAAGCAATAATATTGTAAATAGTAATGATGGATGTTTGTGACTCAATGACGGCAGAAAGACTAAAAGCATTTGTATCAAATTCGGCACACAGAGAGATTATAGTTTGAAATAGTAAGGCTTCGGTTAATCGTCATATCAAGTGAGCGGAGCCGCGGGCGGTAACCAGTGCCTATTAAAACTCAGCAGCAATGTATTCTAACCCTAACTCATCTCCATTCGTCCCAAAAGCCCGCAGCATCACATTCGTACGATTAACTGTCACAATCATTATTTAAACACAAGAGATAGGTCATCGCACTGTCAATATTATTGAAACATATTGATTCTGTAATTGATGCTCGTTGAAGGGAGGATTAACGAGATATATGGAGTTTCAGACGGCTTCAATGTCAACCTATGTCGCAGTTCAATGTATTCATTGTAACGTATCTACGTATGTAGTAAGTATGTGTGAAATACGAGTACCAATCTATACTTTCAGACACCGTATAGAGTGGTTGACAGTTACAATAAATTTTAAATCAATAGACCCCTCCTCTGTGATGAGTCTTAATTAGTTTTCTAATGCAATAATAAATATTTATTACCGATTTAAAAAATTGTCTATCAGAATGTGCCCAAACGGCTCAATTGGAAGTAATTATTTTCGCAAAATTTTATAAACACAATACAGTTTTCATAACCTTTGAAACCTATTGTGTAAGTTTTGAATATGTAATAAAAATAAATATACCTTTTTTTTAACAAAAACGTAAGAAAAGCAGTATTTATATATCCTACCAAAACATAAATGTGAAAATGGGAGCCCCTAGTAGTTCAAAAATACCTACTAGTGGTTGCTAATTTCGCAGACAAAAGAATTGAGATATACCTAGGTGAATGCCCAGTTCTGAACTAGTCGAATTATTTACAGAAAGCAGATAACTTGCTTAAAAATTGAAGCTCAAGATTTAACTTGGTTAGTTTTCACATAGTAGACACATAGTTTTATTGTATCTGGTTAATCAACTTTTATGTTAAACATATAGGTATAAGAACAGTAACTTTGTATTATATATATATATATATATAATAACTTGTATATACGTAAAAACTAGCCCAGTTAAATCTTGAGCTTCAATTTTTAAGCAAGTTATCTGCTTTCTGTAAATAATTCGACTAGTTCAGAACTGGGCATTCACCTAGGTATATCTCAATTCTTTTGTCTGCGAAATTAGCAACCACTAGTAGGTATTTTTGAACTACTAGGGGCTCCCATTTTCACATTTATGTTTTGGTAGGATATCATTACTTTTTGTAAAAAAAAAATTCTGCATTTACGTTTTGTAATTTCTTTCTTATAGTTCTCTAAATATATTTTTTTCTTGAGTCGGGTAAATTATAAAGAACACACACAATATTGGCTGTCAGTAAAAACTCTTAGGTTAAGGTAGGTTAAGGTTTGACTTATAGTTTCGATATTCAGAAATTAAAGGTCAATAATAAATTAATACTAAACTTGTAGTCTTAACCAGAAAGTATATAAATATGATGATGAATATGAATATAGACATTTTATATTGTTGTCAATATATAAAATGAATGCATAAAAATATTTAAAGAAAATATTTTTTTATTACAAAAGGTATAAAAACTTTTTTGTAAAAGTTACTTTTTATAAAATTTGTCACAAGATGACATGACAGATGACTACAAATTTTAATATTTCATAATTTATTTAGGTTGTATGTTGTTTAAATAATATATTATTTAAATTATATTTATATTCTGGAAAATTTCAGCGTGAGGGGATTTGGAATTTAGAGTAAAAGTAAAGATTGTAGTATAACTGACCAACCAGGTGGACACTCAGGTGGTCGATTGGTAAACCGGGATATCTTTAGTTAGTATAGTAAGTACATTCGTGGAGGAATGTAATTATAATGTACCACTTTACCACAAACCGTAAAAGAGTCTCGTCTTTGTGGAATATTATAATAGTGTCGCTGTCTCTATTGGCAGTATATGCATGAGTTTGTGTATTCTTCAGTCTTGGCGGTTTAGTAGATGTGTGTAGTCCCCATGGTAGATACTAAACACAAAGTTACATTTTATAACTGCATCTAGTAGCATGGATGTCTTATTATGTGTAAATGAGTTTAAATATTTGTTTCAGATAAATACTTAGTTTTGCTAAAGTTGCGCTAGAACGATTAAGAAAAATACACGGAAGGAACTAATAAAAATAAATATCTTGTTTTCTTTTTTTATGTGTCTATTATTTATTATTTACTAAACTGTAGAGTTCATAAGACTCACTGTCGCATGCCGATAAGCTAACCGAATTGCATCGTTAAAGTGCCAGTACTCGTAGAACTGACGGCCGATGGGGTAAAAGGTAGACTGGAGGCTACGTATTGGAAAGCGCAGTGTAGGGCGACCCCCCATGAGATGGACCGACGACCTGATAAAGGTTGCTGGTGGTCGTTGCATGCAGGCGGCACAAAGTCTCTCGCATTGGCAGAAGTTAGGTGAGGCATATGTTCAGTAGTGGACGTCATTGGGCTGCACTGTTGTGATGATGATGATGATGAATAATGTAATTAAGTCTATATTTGTCTATACGATAATCCTTACCACCTAATGATAATAAAATAGGAAGGATTGCGTTGCGTTGCGTAGATGTTTTAGATAAGGCTATAACTGATAACAAATTAATGAATTCTTCCTCATATAATATATTCAGTGTTTATTAATACTATAAGTAACAATTCATTGCTAATATAATTTATAAGGCGCTATGGTTTTTTTTTAATAATAATAATAATTATGAATAATTTATTGTTCTCTAGTTTTTTTATTTGTATACACACAATTACACAGCTGGACGCCAAATTTCAACTTTCTAGGTCATCTGGAAGTGGGTGTTATTTAAGGTCTATAGGTAAGTCAGTCAGTGGAAAAATAGCGATTTTTGAGCATCAATATCTCACTAACCACGTAAGCTGTATTTACGAAATTTGTGATTCTGGTTAGTCTAGTAGACTTTAATTCATTGACCAAATTGCATGCGTTAATACTAAATAGATTTTGAGTTATCGGTGTCTTAAAAGTGGCTCCAACTGGTTCGTGTAATACTACACACGACTGCGTGTCACCCGCTTTGATGCTGGAACTGGGGCTGACACGCGGCCGCGTGTCTTGATAAATCATGACGCAATCTATAAGGGCAGAACGATAACTAAGTTTTAGAAAGTTCCAAGCGCCAATTAAAATTACTAACGTTCATGGAAACACCTTTGACTGTCTAATTAAAAAACCGTAAATCTCGACTGGTCAGGAAGCCATAAATCTGCGCAGTTCCGGTTTTCCTCGTTTATCCAGTTCAAAGTCAAAAGGAAGTGTTATGTGTTTACCTCTATATGTAAACGTCAGCTGTATACGTGACAGTAGGTACATAGGATTTTTCCTGCTCGAAGCATGTTAGTAAAACTACAGTTTTGACAAGATCATGAAGGCTTAAAATAGAGAGTTCGACAATATGACGACCTTTGGTAAGCGGTTACCGTACCCTATGCACCCCTGCAACACCAGAGGCATCACGAGTGCTTTACGGAACCTTCAAACATGTTCCCTCTTCAATGAGCTCTGAACACCACCAGGAGGAGGCTCATCAGCAGGAACACAACACTGGTGTTATTATGGCTGCAGACTTCTGTGCCCATTTCATGAGAGAAGAATCGAATTCCGTTTTTTCAGAAGTATTGAACGTAAAACTACTTGCACACAGCCCCAGAGCTATCAAAATAGAGATTAAAAATAGTTGGCAAATGAAAATATTAACTAAATAGAGCTATTCAAATATGTAACGTCCAAGATCAAGTTTACTTCTAAACGGCCAGAAAAGATAATATCTATACATATAAATTGAAGTAAATTCCTCATAGAAAGTCGAGCCTTAACATCACCTGATGATTAGTGATCGGCCATCATCAGTGCCAAGGTCACCGTTAAATTGCTACTTAACAATAGTTTGTCCATTCGTCGTCACACCATAATCAAACAAACGGCAACAATTACTTTACCATTTCCTATACAAATCTAGCAGAAAAACAACATAAATTACAAACTATAGAATTTAATATATTTACCGATAAAACACGACGATTTTGTACTCCATAAAAGATCTCAAGATTCTGCGGTTTACCTACGAACAAATACATACTCTGTTATAATATGCGTAAAGTTGATATTTACAATGTACAGTAGTGGTGCCATGTCGTACCAGGTTATGACGTAATGGCAGCTAGTATTTAATTAATGTTATGGCGTATTTATTACCATAACTATCTAAGAATGAAGGAAAATAGGAAAAACCTATATTATGTAAACAAAACAGTAAGTGATACCATTATACCTATATCTTAGTTTATCGAAGGTCCTCGCGAAATGGAGCGTAACTTAATAAACAATCTATCTAACAGTCATTCTATATCAACGGATTGAGATGGGAAATTGGCTATTAGATAACCTTCTTTTGTATGTACAAAAGGTTTTTATGTGAGCGTATATGACATTGTAATTATCTACAGATTCTAAACACTGTATTTCTTGCCAGATTTACATATCCTAGTAGCGACAAGATTTAGATACTAATTCAAATCGCAATTTTTGGCAGCTCGAAAAATCTGAGTATATTTTTTTTATATTTTTGATTTGGTATGACGTCCACAATCAACATCCAAATAAATGAAAGACTTTGCCAGTAACCACAAAAATACGAAATTAACAGATATTTCTTTGATAAATGATATGAAAACCTGTTTAGTTTTAGCCGTGATAAAGTCAAACAGACAGATTGTTATTTATATGAGTGTGAATAATTCACAAGCTGTTTGCCTACCTACCCCGCTGTAGACAAAGTAAATCCTCTTAGAGATGTTCCTTTGTGTCGGTATATTATCAGCTTATACGCTGTATGTCCACAAACACATTGACGCGTCTCGCTTCCATATAATATATGTATGTACATACAGTAGCTATATTTTAATTTTGACTATCTATCGAAAAATTTAGATATGCGCATGAGACACTCCATCGTCAGCTTTATTTGTTTAACACAATAACTTAAATATGTACGATATGTTGTGAATTTTGGATGTTATTTCAATGAGAATCATCATCATCAGCAACCGATTAATGTCCCATTGCTGGGCTATGGTCTCTTCTCCTCTATCTAGAGAGCTGTGAGGGTTTAAACCTTAATCCACACACGCTGGCCCAATGTTGGTGAATCAGACATACACTTAGAATTTCTTCTACGGTATGTGGGTTTCCTCACGATGGTTTCCTTGAGCGTTAGCAGATGGTAAGTCACTTGACTAGTACATATACATATAGTATATATTCCAGTTCACATCATTACTATGCATGTCGCTATCTTTCAATTCATCTAAAATTCCATAATATTATTATCTATTATTATAATAAACTATTATTTTCAACAAGGTAACGTTCTATTATCTAATTATAACAAAGTAACAACTAGGTACTTAACTATTAACACGAACAATAAAAATAACATTACTATCTGGAGACAATACGTGACTTCTGTGACTTTAACAAGTGCATATTATTGTTTGAGAAGGAAAATGTATGTGTTTGTAAATACAACCTTCGTGATAAGGATGTACTCGTCGACAGGAAAAAAAAATATGTAGTTCCGTTTTTTTAAATAACTGACAAGATATACCTAGACTTCAAAAAAGAGGGTGTTTAATGACTATCTTCTGCATGGTCATAGGGTTGTCAGTTATTGATCCAAGTGTTTCTTAAATGTAATAAAAAAATTGATAATAACACATTCTACTCATTCTAGTTACCATAATATAATTATATTTTAGATAATTATATGTACTATATGTAATACTGATAAATATAAGCCGTATTACTGAAATTTTCTTCAAAATATTTTTTGTTACAGTTTTTGCTTCAAAGAGTAACCAAACATCTATAGATATTTTTCGTATTATTTACAATAGTTGTTACATTTATAGGAAAATGTCTATTTATATGTTCACATTGCACAAATAAACCCGTAGTTTCCACTGCATACAACTCTTAGATAAAGGCTGCAGCAGAGCAGGTGCAAGTTGGTATTTGTAACCCGCGCGCGGCTCGCCCGGATGTCGCGACGATATCCGGGTCGTGAGCGAACTGCCTAATGTCCACCCGGATAATGTTGCACTTAATAATGGATGCTCTTGTAACTGATACCGGGTTATGTGGAAGTTTGTACATGGTTTGTAAGATAAAGTTGGAGATATCGTGATGATACCGGTGGTAAAGGAAATTGTAAGGGCTTGTCTAAGTTAAGATAAATTACATAGAATTTATATCAAACAATAATTAATTATTGTGAGATTATGTACTTAATCGATACCTACTACGTACTAGAAATAGATGATTAGATACTTGTGTTTATTAATTATACCTATTTTTTACAAAAATAAAGTAAATGTCTGAGACATTAATGATAATTATCATTTTTTTTTAATATATTTGATGATATTTGAATATTAATAATAATATTCTACTACATTCACACAGCGCCATCTAGTCCCAAAGTAAGCAATTATATTTGCTTGTGTTATGGGTACTAAACAACTGATATACTACTTAAATACATTTTTTTTTGTAAATACATACATATTATAGATAAATTACAACCAGACACAGAACAAACCTTTATGCTCATCACACAAAGATTTGTCCTGGGTGGGGATTGAACCCATGACCTCCGGTTTAGCAGTCAGGGTCACTAACCACTAGACCAACAGGCCAGTCGAAATCGATAAATTAAATGTCAGAGACATTAATGATAATTATCATTTTTTTTTATATATTTGATGATATTTGAGTATAATAATACTCAACGCATCCATTTTGTTTAAATCTGTAGGATTTGCATTTTTTTAGCGAGATTCAATTACTACATTTTAGCTGTGACCTAAGCATGGCCAATGTACTTAAATGGGCTGGACCAAGTTAACCACTTTCCAGCAGAGACAATAAAGGCAGCCAAACAAAAGACCAAGTCAGTTGAAAGAAATGCAAGAGCGCGATGAATGTTACTGATGATGACAATTCGTTTGACTACGACTATAAATGATAAAGGTAACAGATTACATTTAGAGTTTTCCGAATAAACAATATAATCTTACCGCTTGCGTCGGCTTTTACAAACAAATAAACAAAGCAGCATATTACCCGGCCTCGGTCGGAAGTACCGCAGCGCGTCCGGGTTGTCCGGGTGCGCTAATGTGTCGGCGGGTTATCTGTCCGGATAATAACTGTGTGCTACCCTGTCGTGTGCGAAATAACATCCAGCCGAACTTAGCGGTGAAAGGGTTAAATGAGGGATTTTTATATAGTCTCGAATCTTTGGTAAACTGCCTCCGTGGCGCAGCGGCAGGGTATACGAAAGAAGCGCAAAGGATTAGTTCGATGTCTGGGTTAAGCAAAAACGGTGTTGGGTTCAAATCATAATAATATTAGCAGCATTATCAGTTCAGAAATGTGTCCGATTAACTCAATAGACTCGCCCCCTATTACATGGTACTGGCGAAATATGAGTATGTTACATCTCTACCTACCCCTGTCAGGGAAAAAGTCTTGACATTATGTAAATAATAAATATGTATATCTTTTCCACCGAATATGAATGCAATTTTAAATATAATTCTCAAGTCTAACAAACTAACTTCTTTTGTTAGTATGCTGATAAACAGCCAATAAGTCTTGGCACAGAATAAGTAACAGTACATACCTAGTAACGTAAGAGTGGCGAAGAATTGACAACCACCACCCGAACTGATGACCATGACTAATCTGCTAAGAGAGACAATTACTAATAAGAAGAATAGATACAGGTCTGATTCAGCTTTCCAATCAGAACATAATAAACACGTATGAAGTACAAAGTTTGTGCACAACACTTACGTATGCGCACGCTCGATCGAGTCTAGCGGAAGTTGCGTCGCGGAACAGCGCGCGCGTTTCCGTTGCGCAGACGCATGCGATCGAAAAACATCGCCTCCAATCATTTGAGTTGTACAGGGATCTAGAAAGTGCTTCTAAGTGTGAAGTAATCTAGGCGCATTATTAACTTATAATTATTACTGTTATCCGTGTAGTGACGGATTAAGAACACGTAATAAGCACTTCTTTTGACTAAAAGTTCGTGTTTTTTCAGTAAACAACCCATAAGAAACCCATAAGTGTATACTTAAAAAAAGCACTTTATCAAATAACAAATTGTCATCCAAATAGAGCTTCAAAAATTCCAGCATAAATACACAAACTCATATTATAAAATAATCTATAACTAATATTAGAAAGATGAAGAGTTTGTTTGTTTGAATCTCAGGACTACTGGTCTGATTTGAAAAAATATTTAGTATTATTAGTGTTGGATAGCCTATTTATCGAGGAAGGCTATAAGCTATATAACAACACGATACGGCCAATAGCAGCTGAGCAGTGGCCAAACAAATAACGACGGGAGCGAAGAGCCGCTTGACTTCTAATGGTAATAGATATAAGTAGGTATAATTATGTACATGATATTAATACATATAAATAAACCATAGACATAAAATGCTACACTTCTTTGTTATAAAGAAATGTACTAGTACAATATAATAAGTGATAAAACACGATGAATATAACATAAATCACACGCACACAGTGTTTGTTCACTATCTAACATCATGTAATTACCGCGGTGAATACACAAGATTAATTATTTAGTTGCGTACACTTATGACTTATTGTGTACATACAATAAAGGTACACCGGGAGGCAAGAAGTTACTCTATTCTGACGACCGCAGGTATGATATTTATACGGATATAACTCTAGACTGAACCAAAGCGAGAACAAGAAGGAACCAAATGTTGTAAATTTGTCTATATGACCCGCTTCTGGACTGCCTTGGCCTAGCTAAGTTATTCTGTAACCTCCAGTCTAAACTGGCAATATTCAAAAACATTTTCATCCCTTGCACTGTGTAAATAAATTTATTATAATCTACCTGTGTCAAACTTCATACAGATCCTTTCCATCCATCCATCATCATCATAACACCCCCATAAATTTATATCCCACTGTTGGGCACGGATCTCTTCTAAACATTTTGGAAGTAATTTAGCCTACTATACCACGCTGGCTAGACGGGGTTTTGTTTCGAATTTTCCTTTTCTTGCAGTGCTCTTGTCTGCATGTTTAAGTTAGTTTATGTTTTAGTCGCCTTTTACGACACCCGCGGGTAGAAATGGGGTAGTGATATTAGGTATTCTTAATCCGTCACTAAACAGACTCCCTCCAACCATAAGGTAAATTATTTTTCATTAAAAAAAAAACAATAGTTATATCTCTTAATATAAAGTCGGTTAAAAACGGTATGCCGATTGCATACAATCGTGCACGCCGTATAATAATTTCAAATGTTATTTTTATATCGTCCTTAGTATAAATATTGTTATTGCAAATGACTGAAATCACGACTGTTCAAGGTTTGAACTGGGAGTTGCACGTTCACTTTTGACCTACCTATACTGCAATATAACGTTTATTTGCCAAATAAATAAATAAATGCTACTTCGATAGGTACTGTAAGCTTTTTTTACTCGCACTTGTCGTACAAATTTTTTATACCAAGATGGTGGTTACCGTATCTTATGGCTGCCTGCAAGCTGCAACAACAACCAATTAGAACCCAATAAACTCTGGATACCACTACTCACTATACAATATTATGGCTGATCTTCCGAAGAGTGAAGGTACTTACACCAGACCAGCGGTTCAATTTGAGCAGGTGTCCCCTTTATGCTCTAGAAAGTCTAGAATATCAGATAATACAGGTTTACCAGAACAAGAAGACTAGTAACCACTATTATTTCATGTATCAAGATATGAGGGTCTAACTCTAACCCATATGAAATTCACGAAGATAGTATGAGTAAAAAAGCAGTATCAAACAAACATTTGAAAAGCACTGAAACATGAAAAAAAGTTTCAGTTATTCCAATTTCAAACAGTATTATGATGAGTTTGGTTTAATCATGAACCAAACGAACACGACCACATTAAAATTATGCATCCTTTTCACCCCGAGCTTTCAAAACGACCCGAAAGACTTTTAACAAAGGAATTTGTAATTTTCGTAAAGCCAGACGTTCATGTTTCGACATTAAAAAGCGATTGTGTGCCCGAATTAATATCGTTCGGGCCTTGATCGTGAGGATAGGCATGCATCGATGGTCAAAGCTCCCCGAAAAGGAGTGGTCCCACTGTCCGCAGAAGCATTGATTAGCATTGTAAGATAGCAGCCAGACAAAGCTGGTAAGGTATGTTACTCCAACAAAGTCAATTCTACATACATATTCACATAGTTGTACCTCAGTGTTGTTAATGATATATCTTTTATTCTAATATATTTACGGCCAGTGAAAAATGGATTTTTTATATCCTAATCACTCACGGACAATAGACAATACAGCTAACAATATCATCTCTAGATGTAGTACATGTAGCAACACCGCTAGACTATAATATTATAAGACGCGTCGCCGCGTCGCTATCGAAGGCGCCATACGAGACAGCGACTCAACGAACTGAACAGTTTACTTTACATCTTACATGAAACCTTCACAAATTACTTTTATATTTGCACTCAACAAAACACTCATAAATATCTACTCATACAAAGTAAACATGTATATATTTGTTATGGTGGAGTTTTATAGATTTTCCATCGAAATAAAATTAACTTTTTTCAAAGAAATATGATACTTGAGACCTTGAGACGAAAAGGTTAATAGAATGAAATATTATTTCGGTAGAAATAGCCTTTCACTTGCATACTGACTGAGTAGCTTAGAAAAATATTGACACCAATTTATGTTAGATGCGTAGAAGTATATTTTGCTAGGAATATGTAATATATCAAAGATAAGACAACATCCATAGGGTACAACAAGCCCTGTCAAAGACTCGAAACAGATAATAATATCTAGAGCGATATGAAGCACACAAATATTTGTTTCGTGTGGGAATCGAACCCACATCACTCGGCACGGCGATGTCAGTGGCAACGCGAGCTCCTCAGCCGCTACACCATAGTGATGTTAGATCATCATCATCATCATCTTTACAACCCATAAGCATCCCACTGCTGGGCACGGGTCTCCTCCAAACATGTCTGGATGTTAGATACATTATGTAAATAACAATAAAGCAACAAACTAATGTGCCAAAGCCACAAGCAATAAGGCGAGTCACACATCGTTATTTAATTACGAGTGCCCGTTGCCAAATTGCTGAAGCACCGTCTTGTAATTGTTGCTATCGTCTCTACGAACTCTCTGTGTCGAGAGAGAGAGCTTGCCCAATTGATACTGCATTCTGCGATCAGCTGTCTCGGTGCTCGCACGCGTACAACAATCAGTCTTTACAAACATCGGTTCGGTCGATTTAGGGATGGGCTAGGGAGTTGTCGATGAAATCTTCATCGATAATTAGCTCCTTAGTCCAACCATGGACAAGTTTCTAATAAGATCTCCATCTATAACCAACCCAGTTAGCAAGCGACAACGTGAAGATGGATCTCCCCAAGACCCAGAACAATGGCAACAACCAAAGAGATTCTTCGTTAATCCCAAAAAAGCCACCAAGGATAAAGAAACTCCAACGAAAAACCGGTTCAGTGGATTACCGGTGGACGAAGTAACCCTGGAATCTTACCAAAATGCCACGAAGAAAAAGGAGGTTAACCATACCCCCCCAATTATCATCGAGCTGAGTGGAGATTGCACGCACCAAAAACTCAGGGATGTTATATCAAAATATAATAAAGATTTCCACATGCAGTATAGAGGTAAAAACATGATTAGAGTACAATGCTATTCGGCTCATAGCCATCAGCTACTTAAAGATGGTTTACTCAAAGAAAACATGGCATTTCACACGTTTACGCGAAAGGACGAAAAACTACCCAAGGTGGTGATCAAAGGCTTACCAAAATCAGTGCATGAAAACATTGCTGCAGAACTTGAGGCAATGGGCTTCCCGGGATCTTCTATTTCCGAAATCAGATCCATGTATCCTTCTGAGTACCCACCTATTCTTATTCAGTTGCCGAGTGGAACTAACATGTCAAAATTCAAACAAATAAAATACCTATCAAACTGTGTAGTTGAAATTCAACGATACAAGCCTACAAAAAAATCCGGTACACAATGCTTTCGCTGCCAAGGGTTTGGCCATGCATCTCGCAATTGTAATAGACCACCACGATGTGTAAAGTGCTCCCTATCTCATCTAACCTGGGAGTGTCCTAAAAAAGACAGAGACGAACCTGCTCGTTGTTGCAACTGCCAGTTAGAGCACCCTGCTAACTATTCCCAATGCAGTGCCAGACTTCAATATGTTCAACGTATCCAGTCGAAACGAGAATCACTTCGTAAGGTTTTAGTATCGGAAAACTCAACATCACACCAAAAAGTTTCTGCTGGCCGTCAAACCGGTCGCAAATCTACCTGGGCCATAGTGGCTAGTTCTGAAAAGCAGCAAACGAATAGATTAGGCCCTGAAATAAATCCTACATCGAGTGCTTCTGAGTTGTCACCGGTAATAGCAACCAAGCACTTCAAAGCTCTGCGTGTCGAAGAAAGTAGTCAACAAACTCCTCAAGACCCTGAAACAATTGAAATGCTGAAAATTCTTACTACTCTGAAATCAATAAAGCAGGAATACATTAAATGTAACACCTTCATGGACAAAGTAATATTAATATTAACATACCTCGGGCACTATGTCTAGTTGCCATGAGCTTCGTATTCTATACTGGAACGCTGATGGCGTTCGCAACAAGCAACAAGAACTTTTAGACTTATCGGTAAGTAAATTAGACGTTCATATTATCGCATTCAGTGAAACTAGGTTAACCGATCGCATGGTACTCAATATTCCCGGCTTTTCTTGCTATCGCATGGACAAACGAAGCGATGGTAGTGGCCAGGGTGTTGCCATTCTCATACGTATGGACTTAACTCACAGCCCAGTTCCCACCCCACAAACAAAACACTTCGAAGTTATAGGAGTCTCGCTAAACCTCACTAACAGCAACATGATAATGTATTCCGTATACCAGTCTCCTAATCTCCCACTTCTTACTAGTGACATTGAATCGGTCATGTCATCTGGTCATAAGGTTCTTTTTATGGGTGATTTGAATGCTAAGCACCCACTGTGGTCACCCGGACCGAGCAACACCCACGGCATAAAATTGTATGAACACATGCTCAAGAGTGACTATGTTATTCATGCCCCTCAGGAGCCCACACTTGTTCATTATCGCCCAAATCACAGGCCTTCTATTCCCGACTTAGTCCTTAGCAAAAACTTTGATGTCATAAGTGACATTTCGACCGTACCCTCCTTATCATCTAATCATTTTCCAGTAATTGTTAAAGTTCATAGCGATTTTCATTGTAATCCAATAAATAAACATAATTTTGCTAAAGCCGATTGGATAAAATTTCGTAATTTTCTAAACAGTAACACAACGCTTTCTCCTAAAATTTATAAATCCACGGACGAAATAGACACAGTAATCGAAAATTTCCAAAACACACTGTTAAAAGGAAGAGATCTATTTGTTCCTCGCACAACTCTCCAGCCATGGAACTCTTCTCACTTACCAAGGCGAATTAAACGGATCATAAGGCATAAGAACCGCCTACGTAGGTATGCGTCTACTGAGCCAGACTTCCTGTTACGCAAAAAACTTAACAGTGAAGTCAATAATCTTAAACTTCAAATTCACATCGCTATAAAGCATTATAACGACAAAATATGGAATTTGAAACTAAGAAGGGTTGATAACCCTGGCAATGATGTTTGGCGTTTGGTAAAAAGCATTCGATCTACAAAGGCTGGTATACCAGCACTTAAATCCAAGGACGGTTCCCTCACTGCTAATCAACTGGAACAATGTAATATTTTAGCTGATTCGTTCCTGGATAATATGTTACTGACTCACAATTGGCATAGCGACGAACTACCAACCATCAAGAGATCTCTAGATACGTTAAATAACCGCCCACAGAATGAGCCCTTCATGCTTGTCCATCCAACCGAAGTCAAACAAAACATTACAAAGCTAAAACCTCGTAAGGCTCCTGGAATAGATGAGATTTCTAATCATCTTATTAAAAATATCCCGCAAAAATCTGTTGTTCTCTTAACTAAAATATTTAACTCGTGTCTCAATCTCAATTACTTCCCAACGGCGTGGAGGACTGCTAAGGTCATAGCTATACATAAGCCCGGTAAAAACTCCGCAGATGCTTGCAGCTACCGGCCGATCAGCCTCTTACCAAGTCTTGGCAAATTATTTGAAAAAGTTATATACAAACGTTTGCTGAAAGCCTCGGATCACCTCCTTATTGACGAGCAGTTTGGGTTCCGTCAAAACCATTCAACAATTCAACAGTTGGCCCGAGTTGCTGAAGCTGTCTCTCATAACTTGAATCTCAGACAGTCCACTGGAATGTTTCTACTAGACGTCGAAAAAGCCTTTGACACTGTCTGGCATCAGGCGTTACTTCACAAACTTATCTTGCTAGACTTGCCTCCACGGCTCACTAAAATAATTCAATCTTACTTGACTGATCGTAGCTTCAAAGTTCACATTAACGAACACTCGTCTAACCCAAAACCTGTACCTGCGGGGGTACCACAGGGCTCAATTTTGGGACCTTATTTGTTCCTTATATACCTTAATGATATTCCTATCCAGCCAAGAACAAACTTAGCCTGCTTTGCTGATGACACAGCATCTTTTACTTCATCATCAGACATAGATCTAATTATTGATCGCCTCCAACTTTCCATTGATCTGCTGCTGTCTTTTTTCAACAAGTGGAAACTCAAAATAAATCCAACTAAAACAGAGGCGATCCTCTTTAGCAGTAAACGTACTTTGCCAACCAGAACGCTTAAAATTGAACGACATATCATACCCTGGAGCAACTCAGTGAAATACCTAGGAACCACGCTTGATAGCAAGCTTAATTGGTCCGATAATACGTCCAAGCTCCGTCTAAAAGGGGTCAAAGTCTTAAATGCCTTATGTCCCATCTTGAATAGACGCTCTTGCCTCAGTTGCAAAACGAAATTAAGAATATACTGCACCCTAGTACGTCCCTGCATAACTTACGCTTGCCCTATATGGAGTAGCACCTCGAAAACTAACAAGACTAAACTTCAGGTTGTACAGAATAGAGCTCTTAAATACGCCTTTAATACACCCCTCTTTACGAACCTTCACAAACTACATTACCAAATAAATCTTCCAAAAATTGATGTATATATTTATAAATTATCAGAGAAATTTTATGTCCTCAATAGACCATCCCACCGTAATAAGCTTATTATGAATACATGCAAAACTCGAAGTAAAAATATTCCATATATCGATAAGTATAATCGCTTTAAACTACCGCATCACTTATTCTTGGATTGCGAATAGTGTATATGAACCGCTTCGCACACGGGCGCTCACGCTCAGTCGCTGCGGCGCGCGCCATTACCGCCCGTACTGCTCATACTGTAGTGCGGATTTGGCGTGCGCGGTGCGGCGGGGCCTGGCCGCGCGTGTGTGAGTGACGATGTTGACATGTCTGTTGCTTGCTGCGATCGGCCGCACGTTTACTAAACTACCTTCCACTCCTTATTTTTATGAATCCTACGCCTACAAGAAATTAATAAATGTAATGCTTATACTAAAGCATACATAAGTTTGTAAACCTATTGTTATTTTATATTAAACAATTAAAATTAAGTAATTTATGTGAATAATTATTGATAATAGTTTTATATAGGTAAGTTTATACTTGTAAAACGATTTATTATTATAACATTCTTGTACTTCTAGGAATCAACCTACACTAGAATTTTTGTACATGTACTTTATTGTTTTATTTTTGAAAATAAAGACTTTTAAAAATTAAAAATTAAAATTGATACTGTATGTGCACAGCCTTTGCTTGGCTAGCAGTTGCATTTAATTGCCCGATAGTTACGATACTATCCTATTTCAATAAATTGCTTCTATTTGAGCGATTATAGTTTGGTTTGAATGAAGCCTAAGTCAAAGTCAAAGTCAAAGTCAAATCTTTTTATTTCATTTGGATCACATACATGATACTTATGAACGTCATACAAAGCCAGAAAAAGTGTCAGTAAATTTGCCTACGGCCAGTTCACTGACAAGGTTGAGCTCTGAGAAGAACTTGGCAAGAAACTCAGGCCACTCTTTTCAATCGCCATAGTTGTTACAATTTTAATTGGTTACAGTTTGAAATATCACAGAAAGTACAGAACCAATACACCATACTAAATCAAATTCAATAAAATTTGGATATGAGAAAATAATAATGAGCAATCAAACTTTAATTTGTTTTCGTCAAGAAGTATGGTATGTGGGATCATCACTTGGTACCAACTATGTATTAGAAAACGGTAAAAACATTTTGTGAACACATTGTTAGCAATATTAGCTTAAAAAAAAGGAATTGAATAATTTAGTAGCGCTAAAGCATAGCATACGACGACTGACCAGTCACCCCAAGTAGCGCCCGTTCACGGGCATGACGCACAGACCAGCCATCATTCTCTTCAACCATATTTGAGGGAAGAGAATGACCCGGCCAATACGACACCACAAGCATTTAATTATAACCTAAATTGTTATAATTAAATGGTATGGTAGTGCAGTGATGCCGCGTATAATACTTAGATAAAATCATAAAGATAGGCATGTTATTCACAATATTTGAACTATAATTCAGTAGTATTTGATACTATTTGGGATCTTCAATAATCTTATAACCACAAAACACAATTATGTTATGGATGAACAGTTTAGATTACATTACATTCGTGTTGTAATAAATCCCAAGGTACCGTAATTTCAAACAAAAATTCAACATTTGTGTCATGCTTGATTTGCCACAAACTAATTTAAAATTATTCATATTTTAATGAAGGTTTTAAATTAGACGTCCTTAATTCCATCCACTCAAAGCGTCTATATAGAAGCAGTCAATATCTCGCACTACTAATATCAAGACTAAACAACAAAAATTCCAAACCCATTCACTCCACAGGCTGTTAAAATAACACACAACTCAGTAGTCACAACAAACTAATAATTCCGTGAATACCGTACAGATTTCCACTCGGACGACGTATCAATTAGTATGCGCAAGCGCTTAACACGTGCACCGGATACTAAGACTAATTAATTCATAATACACCTTTCATACTATGTACGGTATTCTTGTGCTGTAATTCCCAGAATAGCATGGAGAATTACGGAGACATGAGAATGTTAGTGAAAATGTAAAGACATTACTAGACAATTAAACAATCATAATAATAATCTCCTACGATATCCTTGACGAAAAATTTTGTCCAATTTTTAAGTCTGCGTTGACAATGTTCCCACAGCTTCTAATTAAAAGTCTAGCCTTCCCTAGCCTAACTAATAAAAGACTAATACAATCAATGAATGGCCAGACGTCCGGGTTAACGAGATGTCCGGTCCAACTGTCCGGTTATTCGATATCCGGCGTTCAGCCAGCCGGATAAGTTTTCTACACTATAAACAAGTATCTTTTGTATTTATTTTATATTAGCACCAGATATAACAGCCGCCTTTTCACTCGGTCGAACAAGAAGATAACGAACCTTTATTATGGCTGTTGTGAACGAAAAAACAATAGTCGTACTATATATATATATATATATATATATATATAATAGTAAAGGTACCTCATAGTTAGTCATAACATAATTACTATTTATTTAACATGTTAACATCTATGGATATATTGGATATAGAATATTTATAAACAAATCACTGTACAATTTGTATTTTAAGATTTAAATGTTTATAAATATGAAGTTAGAAAGAGGAAAGAAAGAAAAATGTCTTATTATGTACGATAAGTCAAATTCAAATTTAAAACATTTATTTTACAAATATGGGTAAATACATAGGTGTTAGCTTACATAAGTTTGTCCAGTCCATATTTTACCATTCAAATCAAACAATAAAAAAATTATACAATCTGTGGTTGCTTTTCCATTTTAACTGTCAGGCAGATTCCTAATTATGACGTTTATATCACTTGGACTTCTAAATGTCACAACCAGAAATACGTGGCAAAATGACATGTCACCACGTGCAATATTTTAAGAAAAACCACCACATATTCCGGCCAAATGATTTGTTATGTACGCCGCTAGTCACCGAACACAACGGGTTAACACGCAGCATACTCTGGGGAGAGCGTTACCCACCCCAGAACTGATTTTCAGTGCCAGCCATGAGAAGTGTCAGTTACAGCTGAATGCCAGATATCGGCAAAAGAAAATAAATACATAATATATATTACAATTAAATCTTAAAATACTATGTATTTGACAGCATTTTGACAGTGATTTCATTTCGACCCGACTATAATTTGTTTCAGCAAGCCAGTTTTCCTACAAGTGCAGTATGAATAAGAAAAAATGTATCAAGGTGTTCCGCGTATAAAACACACATAATTTAGCTACTCATGTCAGAACAAAACAGTGTGTATCTGGGAAAATGCATTATTATATAACAGCAAACTTTAATTGTGTAATCTAGCTTCGTAATATTAAGTGCAGTGTCATGTTGTTGGTAAAAACGTCGTCAGGAAACTGCGATGCGTGAGAGTTATCTGTGTGTTCATAAAATTGTACAAAGTCTGTGAACTAAGTGACACCAACCTACTGAGAGAACACTCTTGTTCGATGAGGATCAGTTTTAGATACAAGGATCGATCTTTGAGAAGCAGTCAAGCGAATGACTTCGAAATAGTACTATCGCTGTTGTAAGCAACACGTCCATCAATATTTACAATTATATTACTACTTCAGTGTTGCAGAGAGGATTAATTCCTGGTTCGCCCCAAAAATATATTACATTTTTCTTTCATAAAATTCTCAATATTAGCCAGACAAGGCAATTCTCATATCTGTTTGGAAATGTTCTAACAATATGCTTGTATTATATTACATGAGACGTACCATTTATACTTTTTATTATAAAGCTGAAGAGTTTGTTTGTTTGTTGAACGCGCCAATCTCAGGAATTGAAAAAAAGATTTGAAAAAATATTTTAGTGTTGGATAACCTATTATATTGCTATAGGATATTAACATCACGTTACGGCCTATAGGAGTAGAGCAGTTGCCAAACATGAAGGTGGCAAAATGTGGATTGATGCACTTCTCCGTTGCCCTTCGGGCATGGTAATAATATCTATATTTTAAAGCCCAGATGCTCAGATGCCTCAGGATGCTCGAAAAAGGTGAAAAGTGACACAGTTCACAAGATTGAATCGTATCGAAGTCGTAAATCAAAGTAACGCCCATGCATCGTACGAGTATTCATGACGTATACAATCACAATGTTAAATGGAACGACAGCATAAACCTAATCATAGACTCGCACGATTTTCACTTTATGAGATTGTCAAAGATTTATTATGGTAAGTACTCTGCAGTGTACCACGAGACTAAACGAGGTTACTGATCAAGTTACAGATCTTCCAATATCCGTCTTTAGATTATATTGGGGCAGGAATTTTATTAATTACAATTGTCTAAAATTTTCGTCCAAAAAATATTACGATATGCTTACATTGCTTACTGTAGTACGAAGGACCCATAATTATTATTATTATATCGTATGGGCTTGCTCGACCTTGGCGTTGGAATTTATGGCGATGCCCAGAAGACTTCTTTGACTTAACGACTACCACGGACCAACGGCATAACACTACAAGCGGTTCAGCATTGCGTATCTTTATGTTCCAAACGATCTTTTAAAACTTACCTCAGTGTTTAACCACGTGAAAAGAAGATAAATTTGTAATTTCCATAAAAAATCTAAACAGTAAGAAGTACGTGCAGAAGTTGCATTGGAAATATTACTCTAGCATGACGTCAATTAGATTTAACACAAATAATGTTAAACTAGAACAATTTCATGCGTTAACTGTTGCTGTATCATTCTGTAACGTACAGCACGTTTTATCCTTCAGAACTCCCAACATTAATGGACCCTTTTAACATTTCTGCATCCAATATATGACACAATATATACAATTATACACTGTTGAGTATAAACAATAAGACAACAGTTAAAAACATACCCCTCCCCTCCCTCCCTCTCCCTGTATCTTTCTCCGTATGAATATATTTAAAAAAAGACATATTTTATGTTTACATAAATCATACGTGCAACGGTAACTCGCTCAATGAAACACAATTAAAGCCGTACTACATGGGTATAAACTTGCCTTCCACAGAGGTGCCCTTGGTGGATTTCAACCGTGTAGCCGGCTGTTGTAAACCAAATTTCATAGAAACTATGCGGATAGCAACCAAGCTCCCACCAAGGTCACTCTGTTGGAACGCAAGTTTATAACCGTGTAGAACGGCTATTAGGCTACACATCTACTCTTTGTTTGGATCCACGAGAAATTTGTGACAAATTAGTGAACTCCCTAACGAGGTTATCCCAAAGGACTGCAGTAGGTATGGAGTTTTTAAAAAAAGGAGTGAATAGATTTTTAAGAGTCAGCAACGCGCTCGTGAGGAATATTATTTGTCATTGTAGCTTATTCTACTATATTTTGTATTTATACACACATACATATATATGTATACATATATATGTATACATATATATGTATACATATATATGTATACATATATATGTATACATATATATTATATTTAGTTTTTATAGTAGCATAGTGTATATACTTAAAGCACACCCATAACCAACACTTCTCTGAGCACTAAATCCATCCAAAGGTTGTCTGGAAGAAATCGCTAAATAAGACCACCCATTGTACGTACTATGTTATTGTATAACTTGGTGTGTAAAATAAAGATTATTATTATTATTGGCAATAAACTGTCACTAAATAATAATAATATTCTACCACATTCACAAGGCGCCATCTAGTCCCAAATTAAGCAATTATATTTGCTTGTGTTATGGGTACTAAACAACTGATATACTACTTAAAAAAATTTTTTTGTAAATACATACATATTATAGATAAATTACACCCAGACACAGAACAAACCTTTATGCTCATCACACAAAGATTTGTCCTGGGTGGGGATCGAACCCACGAAAAAATGGATGTTTTTAAAAGAAAGGTATTGTTAAATAAAGTGCATACTTAAGCATATAATTGCCGTGAAATGTGTAATAAATGTTATAATACATAATAGTACAGATGTTTTATAAAATAATAGTTTGCTTAGACTAACACGCTGCTGACTCATAGTCATGCTAGTTAAAATGTTTCATCGATTCATATAAGAAGTCGAGTGGGGCTTCGCTCCCGTCGTTCTTTGTTTGGCCACTGCTTAGTTCTTATTGGCCGTAGCGTGATGTTATTATAGCCTATAACCTTCCTCGATTAATGGGCTATCCGAAACTATAACAAATAGTCAATTCAGACTAGTAGTTCAGAAAATTAGCGCATTTAACCAAACTCATAAGCATCAGCAAGCCATTTAGTCCCACTGCTGGGCTCGGGTCTCCTCTAACTAGAGAACTGAGAGGGTTACTTATCAGATTTGTAATATTAGTGTAGATTTGTTATGTATTGTTAAAAGTTAAGTTGCGTAACTTAGGGTCCGAGACGTCTCTGTAAATTCTAGTAGGTAACCCGAAGGGACCTCGTCTTTAACCATATTTTATAGTTTATTATATATTGGGTTATTTTCGCGTACAACAAAAAAGTACCAAACAGTGTCTCACCTACATCTCTCTACCTGTCTTGTCGAATTGAGAATCGCCTCCTTTTTAGTCTCTAAAATACAATCGTTCTTATTCGTGGGTGGCCCTTGGTAGTAATTTTCTCTACAAACAAAGGAAAGATTCTCCAACCATTACACTGTAATCAATACTTATTATTTATGTAATTGTGTGGCGCTATCTTCGATATAATTTCATTCTCAGTAAATATTTTTGGTTTCACACAAGTCTGGGCTCAAGTTAGCTTCATTCAGTACAAATACTTAAACAATGACAGTAAGTACACAGCCTCAGCAGTGCAGCGGCTGCAACACACTGATAAACCTTAAACCACCACAACCGGCTGTAATAGATGCCAACTCTGCATTCGTTAACATTTCTCTTAAATATTATATTTTGTACGACGCTCAGGTTTATGAAAATTTGCGGCATTTAGAGTTAATATGAAATTAAGACATTTTATGATACTGAGTAAAAGCTGGTTGAGAGAGAGTTTGAAGATTTATGTGATTACGATATTTTTTGTTGACACATATAAATTCCATTTGACCAAATAGCTACAATGGCAGTGGGCAGGCCACATAACTGGCAGAACTGATGGACGATGGGGGGGGGGGGGAAGCTTCTCGAGTGACGGGCACGTATTGTAAAGCGTAGGATGAATGAAGCCAGGCACGATAGCTATTAAACAACCTATGTAAGAAACTCAGTTGGTATGGAAAATAACATTATTAACAGATTAATAATCGAGCCCACAACACTTGACACGGCGAGACGACCACCTTTACCGCTACGTCACAGTGACAGACAATATAAACCTTCCTAGTAACTTCTTCTATTTTTATTGTAATGAACAGTAAATACTGAGAGCATGAGTAACACTCATTGTGTTGTCTATTGTCTATTCCCACAAGATGTCTCAACCACAAAGTTTCGTTAACGTGGCGCAATGAAAATTGTTTGAAACGTTATCTAAATAGCTGTATAATATTAAGTTTTTAATTAGTTAATATCTAGGTTTTTAATTAGCCATAACAATAGCATTTAACTTTCTAAAGAGGTTAGTAAAGTGGCGCAAATGAAATCAAAATGGTTGGCATTAAAAATTTCAGTATCATCTGTACTAAAATTATAAAACTGAAGAGTTTGTTTGTATACGTAGTAATTGGTCCCATTTGAAAAATTATTTTAGTGTTGTATAATAGGAGCTGAGCAGTGGCCAAACAAATAACAGCGGGAGCGAAGCCTTGCGTTGCGCGACTTTAATTAATATTATTACTATCTGCTACTATATACAGGGTGTATACGACGATACGACATTAAATGACAAGGCAGCCAGTGTTAACCCTTATAAACATATTCTAATATAAATTATCAAAAAAAAAACGAAAAAAAAAGCTACTTAGGTACACATTATTTAAAGTCGAAAAATTTAAGAATATACAACCACACATTATTTTTCTATCATGACGTTTTCGACATGACGATGACAACAGTGCGGAACAGAGTAAGAGATAATCAATCAATCAATCAATCAATCAATCATTTATTTGCATTGAATGTATGTACAATATATTTGATCTTAAAGCTAGGTATTTAGTTCTGATACATTCCACCCATTAGGCATGCAAAAATTAATAAAGATAAAATAAAATACATAGTCACATCAGGCAATATAGAAACTTAATTATATAGGTAAATAGGGAAATTTAATTAGTAGATTAATAATAAGTATTTATGTCAATTGTGTTATTAATGTCAAACTATAAAATGATGATTGTCAAATTTTATAAAAATTTAAATTATTAGATGTGAAATTGTATAGAATGAAAGTTATTACATGTCAAATTGTATAGGTATAATGAAAATTGTTAAATGTCAAATTGTAAAATATAATGCTGATTATTTATGTTAAGCTGAATCATCAAAAAATTGTTTAACTGAGTAATAACATTTATTAATTAAGAATGTGGTGAGATCCCTCTTGAATTCACATAGGCTTTTATTTCTAATATTTTCAGGTATTTTGTTGTATACTCTAGGTCCCATACAGAATATACTCTTTTTCAGCAGTGCTGTATGTGATCCAGGAATGGTCAATATGATAAGATAATATGAAAGAGTCAGAGATATTGAAATGAATTGAATGACGTAATGACAACATACGATCAACGTAAATACCTACAGGTTGTTTAAAACGGTGAACAACTGTGACATAAAGAAAGTACATTTGCGTCTAAACTATTGCATATTTCTGTTAAATTTTTTTGGTATAGTCTTCTAACATCACATGCTACACGTGGTTTCATTTAATGTCGTATCGTCGTATACACCCTGTATATATACTAACTGCCTCGGTGGCGCAGCGGGAAGTGTATACGACAGCTGTGCAAGAGGTCCCGGGTTCGATTCCCGGGTCGGGTGAAAATGGTATTGGGCTTTTCTATCATAAAATTCCAGTATTAAGATTTTCCCGGAGTTTAGTAAACAAATTTTCCCGGTTGATGACAATAGGCTCGCCCCCTATTTCATGGGACCAAACACAGCTGGCGAAATGTGGGTGAAACACCTCTGCCTATCCCTTCGGGGAAAAAAGCGTGATGCTAAGTTATGTTATGTTATTACTATCTGTTGCCCGGAACTTCTCTCCCGCGGATCTTTGTTTAGCAACTACTCAGATCCCTTTGGTCGTAGCGTGATGTTATAGCCTTTCTACATAAATGAGCTATCCAACATTAAAGGTTTTAAATCGGACGAGTAGGTCCTGAGATTAGGGCGTTCATCCAAACAGTTAGTATAGATTTTGAGGGTTAGTTGTTTGTTGTGATAGATTATGATGATTGTTTGTTCTTCTTTCACGACGCAACAGAGGTTCATCCATTGAATATTATTATTATAGAAATAGTTGCAGAGCTGAAGAGTACCATCAAGTTTTTATTTATCCCGATTATACATTGCCGAAAGCTAGTAGAATATAATTGTAAGTATTGGCCGTCTCCTATATTTCGTCCTATCTATTTGGATACTGGAAACTGTCCTTTAGCCGATTGGTAAATAACTTTTTATACTTTGTACCAGACACCACAACAGAGACGCGACGAAAAGACAGATGTTTTATAAACAATCAATAGATGTACGATGAACGGCATGCGCATGCGCACTCAAAGTACTGTAAATATTGAAAGCCTATTCATTGTTTAAAACACATCTCTCCTTTCGCCTTTGTTTTGGTGGAGTCTCGTGCTTTTCACTGCCAATAACAGTCACTTGATTGTGAAGATACACCTTGCATATCCATAAGCCGCTACTCCTCACCAGCTTCCATCATCTTCATAAAATGGCCACATGCCTCCAGTAGGTCGGTAGCGTAATGATTTTATCAAGCTAAACACCTTAAGCTACAAATAGACCAAGATCAGACAATTTGAACGACAATCGTGATCACGGCCAATGTCTATTAACTGTCAATCGTTTTTATCGATTGAACTGTCCGTTAACAGTAGATAATGGTCATCATAAGTCGTCGTTCAAATCTGATGGTTGACAGGAAAATGTTCGCTTGACTGATTTCCAGATGTGTTCAAGTTAAGGCTGGTTGCGAGCTGGTCCGTCTGATGGCGAATGGTGTAAGCAGCGGTTACAGTCAACATATAAACGTATAAATATCAGCATAAACCACTATGCTGATATTAAGAAGGTAAAATTATACTATCGCTGTGCTGGCTCTAAGCGTTTTTTTGTGGTGCAAAATCTCACATATTTGAGAGATATCACGGCATGAGTCACTATTATGGTGTTCGGATTTTTTCCTTTACTTGTGTGACTTGATATTGCTTCGTGCTAAGTTTCATGATGGAAACGGTAGTACCCTATAGGTTTTGACATTTTGATCGTCAATATATTCGACAAAAATGGAGCTTTAACGGCTGTATCTTTTAATTACGTTCACTTACCTTTTATCTTTGAGGTACGGAACCTTGAAAATAATAATACGGTGAAGCTAGTCAAACTAATGCCAATATCAGTAATATTTATAATCTCATTTCTGCAACGCACACACAATAAATTACTAAAAAAATTAACAATGACACAAAGTTACACTAACCTACTTCGAAACAATCATAATTCCGAAGTTAGCAACAAAAGTGCTGACCCATCGAATGCTATACCTCGTCGAACGTGCTTTAGGTAAGTGGGTCAGACACAATGTCACGATACACGCTGACTAAACAACTATATAATAAACAAAACTGATATATTTCTGTTAACAAAACATAACTCACGTTTGACAGCTGTTTACTTTGTGCACAACTTTGTAAATATATCTAGACTACCTAGTTCTTTAATATTTATGCGTAATGGAGTAAAAATAATTTTCCATCTTCTATGGCAACTAGTCCCAACGCAAGATAGACACAGTCATAGAACATAATTATAATGCGTAAACACAGCCGCCATTTTTTGCTACTTAAGACAATATTTGGCTAGCTCTATTTACTAATATTAATTTAATTTTGTCCATAATAACAGCAAGAAGCACGGGCCCCAAGAACTTACGAGTGTTGGTACTCGTATTGTCCGAGAGGACGGCAATGCTGCTCAATTGAAGAGATCCGCTGCAGAACCAACAGCTCGTGCTATCCGAAGCACGGAGGTATAAAAACCGTTAACATCAATCTAATAACACCTTTTATCAATTATATTTTTACGTCTTTTTAAACGGGACGTGCAACTGTATCTGATAATATGATAATATACTTCGCGATAAATACTGACAATGACTCTCCGAAACATGGACGAGATCGCAAAACTTAAAAATAAACTTGGGAAATTCGTCGATAATAATAAACTTTCTACCTAGGCCATCGTCGCCGCTTTCTTGACCCGCGTGACATCATAATTGTTTTATTTTTTATAATAATTATATGATGATGATAATAATTATAATTAGTAAGGGACTATTTCATCCAAAAAAACTAACGTTTGCAGTACTACGAGTATCATACAAACCTTGTCCTGACAATTAGTAAAATATTACGTCCTTACATAGTAGAAAATATGTATTAAAAATTGTACATATTATATCACATTATGAAATAACAATTGCGATTCTAAACCTAAAAATATAGGCATAGGCAACATAACATAGGTCCTAAGTCTCCTATCAGTTGTTCCCACAACAGAGAGGCAGAGGCAATGGCCCTGCGTTACCTATGTATAACACAATGGCCGCTTGACAATGATCCGTATGCATTAACGCAGCCGTGCCGGGCAGTGCCAGTCTGCGCTCGCGCACGCCGCAGGGCTGCCACTACTTGTTTAGAATACATTACTACTGTTGTCAAGAGTTTTATACGATCGGAGGCTTCTTGTTGCTAAGGACTTAATATAGTTAATACTTGAGTATAGTTGCGGTGTAATTATATCATTTAATGACTATTTAAATTATTAACTATTCCAATGAACTGTTCAAGTTGAGATCAGCGTCGCAATGTGTCTTCTTGCAATATCAAATTCTTTCACTGTCACCGTGGCGTAGTGGTTTCCTCATCTCTAACATCGAAGTGATGGCCGGGTTCGATTCCTACACGAAATATTTATGTGATTCATGGACATTTGTTTAGAATCTGGGTGTACACAAAGTACGTTAATTGTATGTTAGTAAAGTCCCCCGCGACATCGACCATGTTCCCGGTGTCTTTAAAAAAGCATATAATAGGTATATGATTCTGTGGCCCCGAAATATTAATGGAATATTTTACACATATTTTTCACTAAAACGGGAGATGTTCCTGTGATTCACATGGTCATAGGTCCGACAATGAGGAGTGACGCCCGTTCTTAAAATACGTTGCAAAAAAAGTGTTAATGAAAGCAGTAATTACGTTCGACAGCCCTACAGAACGGAGGCCATTTCAAAAACACAGTGAGGTTACAGTGTAGGTTGTTTCTTTAGAAAAATAACAAAAAGCCCCGCTATTGTAGCACTTGTACATACAGATGTGACATAGTTACGTGCTAATATTTATGTAATGACTCTTAATTACTGCGCTCAAATTATTAATTATTGGATTTCAGTTTCATTTCCAGCGTGGCAGTGTCCCCAGTATAACGAGCATCTTTCCTTTAGGTTCAGGTTTACTCATAATAAACTTTATTATACATAAGAAGAAAATTCTAAAACAGAATGTCAGTTTTTGATTACATTTATATTTTATTAATTTATATCAGACATACACATCGAATTTTCTTCTAGGGTATGTGGGTTTCCTGACGATGTTTTCCTTCACCGTTAGCAGAAAATGAAATCCACAGTGGTACTGCTGGTCGGAATCGAACTCGGACCGCGTGTTTAGCACGTCTCGGTCACTTATCTATATCGCTTCGCATAAAATATTTATGCGAGATAATTTGTAAATTTTGAGAGTTGTTTAACGAAAGAAAACTAAAAACTGAAACTTAATAACTTTACGCAATTGAGAAATCACTTTGAAACTAAATAAGTAACAGTTACTACGTAACGTATAAACGCAGCGGAAAATAACAAGTATGTCGTGATAGGTTAAGTGCAAGCAACACGGACCAGAAGATGATGGGCCATTTTGTAGAAAGTTTGGATAAAGGTCATTCACTTGTAATAAGAGTTAGTGAGCGAGCACATCGCGAAGAAAGTCATAATTGTTTCGGAAGTTAACGTTTCTAAATAGATTCTGATTTGTAATTGCGGATAATATAATATAATTAATGAACACCCAGACGGCCAAACACATTATGGAATAAAAGGTAAAAGGTAAGTATCTACCTAAAAGTACAATCGCTCAGACACCTACCTGTGTGACTCCAAGCATGTTAGCTATAGTATATTTTTGATAAGCGCACATTTTTGTGTGATAATATTACAACGAAGTGCTCAGTTGAAAATAAGCTGCCTACCTGTGATTTATCTTATTGGAGACCACAGTTAATTGGGAAGTGATGGTTCTGACACTAAGGTTTGATAACCCGGTAACGACAATTTCCTTATAATCAAGAATGCAACAAGAGACCAAGTATTATTAATTACATTACTTTCATAATAACAAGTTAATTACAAAAAAAAATACGCTGGCATCCATTAATTAATCAAAACATGCAATACAATAACTTAATAATATATTAGTTAACTCTATGCTTCTAATCCAAGCAATCCTAATCGTATAGTGTGAGCTAAGTTGAATAATTACAGCTTTTTGATTAATAGCTTTGATATTCAATCTAGCCTTCATTATGTGGCAAGTAAACCTAGTTATCGTAATGTCCTAGATCTACTTAATGATAAATAATTACTAAAATTACTTACATACAACGACTGTCAGACCAACTTTGAAACATTCATTTTCATTCATCTAAGAATTCAATTGTAAAACCAAATTGATTAATTAAGATTATCTAAAAGCATACTAGGTACATTCTTTGATTCTCACGAAGCTACTAGACAAAACCTATAACCTATTATCATAGTACACTATTATTACTTAGAGTCCATGAGACGAGTAAAGCCAAGAATAGGAAAATTACCTTTTTGCACTACCTACAGCTATCATTAAAACATGGCACAAAGTTATGATTATTGTGTTTCTAGCTGTTGGTATCTCAAATACTGTAAAATATAATAACATAAAAGCAACTCGGGAAATCCCCCACCAGCACTGACTAAACAAATACCTGAATAATTAATATATTAATGTACTATATAAATTCCACGTGTAACAACATGATATGCTAATCGTTTTATGATTAATCGCCGGACAATATATTCATGTGGATTATTATTTTTATAATAATTGCATTGCCATTTGATGCGCAATAATTACATAGTCATATCAACTTAAGTAGTATTGGAATAATCCCAGCTACACATCTACCACTTTTAGATCGGATTAACGGTGATAATACCCTTGCATACTACACACGCAGCTCCAGAAAAAGGTCAACAGTATTATAGTCTTGAACAAATTCATTCGATATAGGGACGACTGCATCGTTGGTACAATGAGAATGTATGCAAGTACATGACATACATTGCAAAATTATTGACTTCTTTCTTCTGTAGCAACTAGGAAGACAGAGGCAATAATTGCCACACAAAAGACAACACTATAACTAAACTGCAGATCAAATTATAAGAGAGTGACCCCGTTCAAACTGAGCCACCCGTTTGGAGAAGTTCCTTCTCTCTACTTCTCATATCTTATATCTGTACTATGTGTTCAAATGTACAGTCAGCGTCGAAACTAGCAGATAACAAACTCATTTCCAAAAGTAATGACTGCTGAATTTCAAAATAACCTAAAATCGACGCTTTTCTAAATGAATTCATTAATTATGTAGTTTCAATATAATTTAAAAAAATTGTTGTTGATCAGGAAAAAAACAAATTTTATTTTTATTTCAGTTACTTTTGAAACAGAACCACAGTATTGTAATTCTTTTTAAATTTTCAGATACACAACCTTAGGTACTTTTGATTTTTGAATGATGAAAAAAATATTATACTTAGTTTTATTTTATCATACACTTTTGTGAAGTGTTAAACTATTTTGATGTTTGGCGATGCGATTCTTAGATACCGAGCTACTTTTGTCGCCGATGAATTATTGCTATAATGCTGTACATTATAACAATAAATCATCCAAGTACAATGACACAGTATCGTGACTACGTATGTACAAGAAACAAACAGTACATACCGATACGCAGTTCCTACAAGCTCGCGTGTCAGGGGTCAAACTAACAGTTATAATAAGCTATACTAAGTGCCGCGGCGTCGCTTACTATCATTGTTCGCTATTGTGATACTTGACACACATACAAATTCGTTCTTGATCATTTTGGTAAAGTACTCTTCTATGAAGCCATTATAGAGCTATTATGTAGTTTAAAAGAAAGTTGCGTGATTGTAACGTGAACTAGTAGTGCCCTGCAGTTTCTCCCGTGTGTGTTCCACTCCTATAAGTTAGATTTAATACATTAGGTTTTGTTTTCTGCGATAGTTACTGAAATTAGCATAAACAAACAAACGAACTCTTCTAGAACTCTCTCTCAGCTTCATAATTCCACTAATAATTATAAATGCAATCATATGTGAAGATGCAGCTTTGAATGATTGACTCTCACTCAAAAACTGTTATATGGATTTTCATAAATTTTGGCACAAAAAGAGACTAAAGAATAATTTCATGATATAATATGTTCCCATGATTATCTCGGGCTTTCATGCCAATAAATGTTCCCATAATTCACTCTGGTTGGGGTTTTATGTAGGTACATACAATTTTATACAATTTGCATTATATTTCAATACCCGATCGCATGCTTTTCAACATTAGTATGTTGAAATCATAAAATATTACCAATCTCACAATCAAGAGAGCACACAATAAGGTTATTATTGACGAAGGATTTATTTATTAAGAAAGAACGTCTTCAGTATACGTAAGAACTTGAAGTAATAACTTCCTACTGCAGTTGTGTTGTCAAACAATTATAATTGTTGCGCTATAATATTGTGTAGGTGGCAATGAGTGTCATTTACTAACGTTTGTTTAGTTCATCTCATTACCATTGTTCGGTTTATAACATTGTTAATCTAATAACATCATAGAAAATATAAACTTTGTCAAGTTAACAAAAGTGTAGCAACTATTCCTTGTCTTCTGTATCAATTTTATTTCCAACTTTTATTTCAATTCTGGAGGCCTACTCAGAATGCGATGTCGACAGTCGGATGACGACTTAGCTCTTATGAAAGTTACAAGTTAATAATGTAACAGTTTATCCGAGAAATAATGTCAGCATTTGCCTATATATATAGATAATTACAATCTTTTGCGAGTTACAATTTGCCTAAGTCGTACTCGAGATTCAGAGGAAGCAATCTAGTGCCGAGACAGTAGGTAAGGTATTTTCTAGATATAATAAATGTTTGTTATAGTTTCAATCTACATTTTTACTTCAATTACAGATTTCATTACTCTCGGAGGAAGGAAGCAAATTTTATCCACTATTCCATCAAGGCTAGATACCTACCTTTATTTAACAAAACCTCAACAAACCGTCTGCAACAATATCAAACCGAGTACAACTTTTTTCAATGAACAAACTTTTTTCCATCAATCAACCCTTTGAAAGTTAAATTAACCCTTCACTAACTGTCTAACTATTAACTATCGGGCTTCTGGGACCCCTCTGTAGGCGTTCAATTTACAATTTTGTAAATGTGTAATGTGTATGTTAATATATCTACATATTATATTATATAGGTACTTATAACGTAATCGAAGGTACATGGGTATTCATTTGGTTTCATTAATTCATACATGGGTATTTATCTACACTAAAAAAAAATGATTGGACTTGACTGTGACTGGATTATATTATACATTATTCTTACAAATAAAATTAGAAATTTCTAAAATATTTATGAGTGTCCAACTCAGTTTTTCCAAAAACTTGATCGGTTAATCACTAACGAAATGACTATGAAAAATATATTTTATAAAAAAAATGGGTTCCCTTTGATTCCATTGAATTCCTTTTTTATTGTTTTTATAAATTTCATGCAATTAACAGCTAATACATAATTATACATACGAGTATTTCAACAATACTTGTACATAGAGCGAAGGTTAAGCTATTAAACAATATCATAAACTGTCTCGACCAGCTATTTCTCGCGAGAATTCCCGAGCTTTGTAAATGTTGACCTTAGGGGCAATAATATGTGGTGGCCCCCTTGATCTTGGCTCGCATATTAATGGAGAAAGTAAGAATTTAAGCTTCTGGTTATGAGATGGTCATTAATTTGATATCATGTGATTATAATATATTGAACTGTATGATACAGGATAACAAACTGGACCGAGTATTATGTGACGATATACCTATAATTTATTCGCTCCCCTCGTTCTTTATTTTGCCACTACTCAGCTCCTACTGGCTGTAGCGTGATGTTATAAATAGCTTATAGCCATCCTTGATAAATGGGATACCCAACACTAAATGTATCTTTCATATCAGACCCCTAGTTTCTGAGATTAGCGCGTTCAACCAAACAAACAAACTCTTCCGCTTTATAATATTAGTATAGATTATATTTTATTTTAGTCTACTGCTATCGGCGAAAGTTTGTGAGGATGGATGTATATTATTTACACTTTCACGTAAAAACTACTGCATTAAGTTTGACGTAACTTATACACAGATAAACCGTCTTGTATTAATTATAATAATGTGAGCGAAATAAAATACAGTTTTGATTACTGTTACTTTTCTTTGGTATTGTAACTACATAGCAGTGGACAAAAGCACTGACACAAGACACACACATACACCACTTTATTTTTTTTGGCAAGGTTTCGATGAGCTTTTAAGAAATAACCGAGTTAGATATAGGCAGTAGCCGCATAAGCATTTATTGCAAGCCCTATCGTGTCAGGCAGATTCCATTCACCTTCAGTTTACTGTCAATAGCCATAAGAAACTAAACATAATATTGATTCGAAATTTTCTCACATAGTTATTCTGCTTATTATAATTAAACTTCACCCCATACCCTTGAAACGTTAAGTTATCACTGCGCATACATACGCCATGGTAACCAACAGACTGCCGACGATTTTCCACCACGTCCAGCGAAGCGCGTCTGCGCAGTCATTGACCTACACAACACTTTCATTTCACCTTTCGTCCATTGCCGTTTTTATTTGCATCACTATATGTCACATTCACACTGGCCAGTCAATGTATAATGAACAACTTAATACTATATGTTCCAGAATCAAGAGAGAGGTTATGTGGTAGGAGGTTGGTTGACATTCTTCGCGCAGGCGCATTTGTAAACGGTCGACGTATCGCACCACGCACCGAGGCTGTTTTTTGACATTGACAATGTAGGTTTTTTTATTGTATTTTCATGGTTTTTATCGGCGCATATACGCTTGTTTAATAATACATTTTCTGGTATTTAATTAGATGCGTATCGTTTACAAATTATAAGTGAGTTTATCACTATACAATTTTGCAGTGATTGCGATTGCATAAAGGTATTTAGGATTCGACCTTATATTTTTTATAAAGCGCTCTAAGAAAACGATTAATCTGCCATTAGATGTTAGTTTTTTGAATCTATAAATACCACTAAAAGCAAATAAAAATTATCTACTAACACGAGAGACGCGTTAGTAAAATGCTGATATCGCGATGTCAAAAAGACATTTTCAACAAGTAGGTAGGTATCAGCTCGCGACCACGATTGCAACTTTTTTTATAGGTAGGTAATCGCGTGCGCGCACATAACAAGACTTTTCATTTAATTGTTCATTGCTAACACTTCAAGCTTCCTGTTCTGTAAGACTCGTGAAAATGTAATCGATTTCGCTGTTGCACAGCTAAGCCGCATTTCGCAAGATATGTTTCAAAATTCGTAACTTATATATCACTACATAAATCAGATATTTCCGATATAAATAAGTGTTGAGTAAATACTTTAGTACATATATGTATGAGTGTTATCGAATGAAGTAGCAACAGTACCTATAGAACGAATTCGCAAGCAAACCCACAAAACGGTCTACTAGCGGCATGGCTAGTATCACTTGGCATAGCGGTTAAACAAGTTCAAGGCTTGCCAAACTGGTTCTACTCGTGCATCTCGCTCCCTCTTACGATGGATATGTGAGATGGCACATGTTTAGATACCACTTTAGAATGTTTTGAAGTTAGTGGATAGATGTAAAATCTTCAACATTAAGTGAGGATTGAACTCAATAAATGGGCACAATAATTAATAAGTTTGTGTGGGTGCCGTGACTGTAATTCATTAATACGCAAAAAATCAAGGCGCCACTTTCAATATTGTTAAGTAGACTAAAAGTTTAACAAAGCCCGTATTAATTCCAATGGTGAACAAGTAGGCTTCTGGTACTATTTGTCGCGGAACTTGTTCCATTAGGAATCACAATCATGTTTTTGTACTAAGCATAAAAAGCTAACAAGAATAATGACGAAGTTTCCCCATTCTAAAGAGCAACTTTCTCACTTCCAGTCGAATTTAAAAGTCTGAAATACTGAAACTTGAGAAAAACAAATTGTACGAATCGAAAAAGGCGATTATATTGTATAGAGAGCGGTGAAAGTGCTTCTCGTCGCTATTGTAATTCTGACCGCTTTATCACAAAAACGCATATCGCGGTAAAAGTTTTTTCTAAAGTTATTTTTAATCTCGCCATTGCTGGGTGAAACAGTTTACGAATGAGCAAAGAATGCTGACGGCGGTAATTTAAGATTTATTCTGCTGAGTTACACGCGCGAAATGTTCTTTGTTTTAAAACGACCATTATTATTCAAGACTTGACGTTTGTTTAAAGTAATAAGCTAGCTGGGAAATACATCAAGAGTTACTACTATTTCTATGTGGCAATTGTCTCTTATATGCAAGAATATATTGATGACCTAAAGAGAAGCATACTTTACACCAACAGTCTTTTTAATTCTCTTGTCTTCACCGTCGCACGCACGTATTTCTTTGACCCAAAAACTGGCGTCTTCATTGAACCATGAACTTTTTCATTACCGACGACAACCACCTACTTTCTGAGGTGAGAGGCATCGGCGACAGAGCCCGTGAAATCAATTATCGCTAAAAACAACTGTTCAAAAAATATAGCCACGTAACCTAAATTTCCAGGATTGCGGTCAACGTTGAAATGCAACCGGCTGTTGCAAATTGCAATTCTGTACTTTATTATTTGTGTATTAAGCAACAATATCGGTCGTGCCAATTTCGAAGTTGCGGCTCGTATGAAATTTCAGACGTCTCAGCGTTTTGGAGACTAAACACGAGGCTTGCAAACGATATTATACTTAACGTTGAGGTGTTAAAGTTGTATTTAGTTGAGTGTTGCGTAGTTGGGTCTTACTACAGGAAGTGAGTTATTGAGCGGACAACACGTCGCCGCGACGAATCGTCTTCCGGTGGTCAATGTCGACGACTGGAGAGCTCTTCAACTCACGTTTGAGTTACTCTCTGACGTCACAACACATGAGTGCCACCACAATTTACAATCAACTACTCACAACAATAGTTTGTATTCGTTCACAAAGGTTCACACAGAAAAAATACTTATTTCGAATTATGATTAAGAAGGCACACTTTTTATTTACCCAAATTTGTTTGCCGCAAGTTTGTAGATGCTAGAATTTTAATTTGATAATAATAAAGTCCGTGTATCGGACTTCATTACACACACGGACAATAGGTGGACAATACTAACCAGAAGTTGGTACGGACCAACACAAGGCAAAAGAAAAGTTGGAGACCAAACAAACGGTGGACTGATGATCTTACAGAGACACCAGAAAAGGACTGTGTGTGCAAAGATAGAAACTAATACAAACTATCATCTAGGTAAATACAATACATTTGAAATGTAAATTAAGATGGAATAAAGAGACTTTTATTATTATTTTTATAATGAGGTCAAGTACTTAGTCGGCTTTAAAAGATGACTCCTTCTGATGGCGGAGGAAAATGTGTAACTACTCTTTTACATGCCGAGGATGTGGTAAGTTCGGTAAGAGGCGACTAGGGAAAAGGTAAACGCCCGACCGAGAATCGAATCGCGACCTCAAATACATAGTATACTATAATTCCGTAACACGTCATGAGCTTGTTTAAAAAAAATATAAATTATAGTTTTCCCAAGAAAAAGCTGGACATTAAAATTATAAAAAACCATCAAATTCTAAAAAAACCCCTTAGTAACAAAAATATTATATAAATTGTGAAACGTGCGTATAATAGGAAAGTACCTATCTACGATCAAAACCATCAAAATTTACGAGGCCTAACAACCGGTTGTGGGTCCGAAAAAAATTTCTACGCGTACTCGAGTAGTAGGCCCCTAAGCGCCAATTCGTGACGTCATTGTGTCATTGACCTCTATCAAACTCAACATACAAGGTCCTCGTACAACTGTCCTTCGAGTTAATGTCCAAATGATAGTAAAAACACGCACCAATTTAGAAATAGCGCGCGGCTGCTTTGATCCCTGTTGTTAATTAAATATTTACTTCAGAACTGCTAAGTTCTAATATAAAATTTGATTAAGGTCCAACTCCTGAGGAAAGTTGGCTAAAAGATTGGCAATAAAGGATTATATTACGCTTGTTAAAGACCAGCCGCCGAGTCATTCTCTGTTGACACATAATAAAGTTTGCTGATAAGTCCCCACATTGTCTGTTGTATGAACTGTGACAGAAGCAAAAGAGAAATCACTGTTGCTTACCCAGCAAGGGACAACAGGCAATAATTTAAATAAACCTCAACAAATAGAAGATCTGTAAAAAGGCCCAAATTGCAGCCGGAACCGTTCGTATATGTTCATTCGTGAAATAGGAAGGTGATTGTGTGGTTCGGAGCAATAACGGACTATTCCGTGCCGATCTCCAAAAAAATGATGATGATTTCATATAGAAACATGTCTAAGAATCATGTCATCAGCGTTCAAACAAAAAAAACCGTATCAAAATCGATCTCTTCGTTTAGGTAGGCTGGTATACGACACGACACAGACGTGTCGTATATACCAGCTTAGAAAAAAAAATATTGTAACTCTTTTTGCGTTAATTTAGCAGTTAATTTCTTCTTTCGATTCATTCGATTTCATTGAACAAGATCAACAAACACGAGTTGTGAATGGGAACTTGACCGCGTTTTATCGAAGCCCAACATCACAAATTTGATATGAAACTTTCACGGCTGGCTAGAATGGTTTCTTTCAGATTGCTTTTCTTGTGCTGGTGTAAGGTGCTAGTAGAAAAGAAGGATGACAGTTGACACATATAAAGTACCTACCCTTTTAAGATCGCCCAGTTTCCGAGATTGTGCTTTCAAATATACTGTCCAGTTTCCTAGTACCTATTAGATGCCCATGACAGCTTAAAATAGTTGCAAACCAGCATCCACTGTAAGTAATGAAAGGTAGCCAGGTCGATACGCATAACCTGAGATTACTATCGAATCGATCTGGCAACATATCACCTGTTTTATGACCAATAATGATTACTCGATTACCTGAATGATGGGTTAAGTCACAAGGACGTGGAGGGAAGTGACAGAAAGGTTAAAGGATCAGAAATACAGTTCACATATGTAGTTTACATTAAATAATACGCAATTATACCTTTGAATGGTTAAACATTTTAGATAAATGTCAATTATATTAATATTTTATCGTACGGCAGAACTTGAACCCACGACTCTGGCATTCTATTCCAGTTCTCTTGCAACTAAGCTACGCAGGTACTTGCTCCAAAGGTCGAATTTATCCATTACTTATTTACTTGCTGACGTCATAATGACGTGCTTCTAATGCAGCACTGCCCAAACACAGATACTATTTTTATTTCCTTACTAGTATTGTCCGATAGAACTAATTAGAAAAACAAGATTCCGAAGTAAAATATAACTGCGATCTTGTGATGATACATCTCTGTAAAAGAGCTGATGACTTAAGCCAAAAATGGAAAAATACCTACTAAGTTACAAAAAATATATACCTACCCAGTTGCAAATAATGCAATGATGTAAATGATACACAATACCAAATAAACTTACATAATAACCATAAAAACAAGTTCCTTGTTGAACAAATTCTGAGAAATGATATGTATTGAGACCATGTACACCTATAATTATAATATACATACAATAGATATCGTCTCATGGCATATTAGACACAGAACTGCATTAACTTTTTATAACTCATTAACACGAAATGACGTCATGCGAAACAGACACACGATCGTCTTCTAGAAATATAAACCGGAAAATCCCGTGCTTTAAAAATACATATAACTTCAGGTTGTTATTTTCCAAAGTGGTAGATAGAATAAGTAAATATATCACATCCACATTACACTAACTATGTTAGTAAGCGCTTAAGGCTGTTAAATTCCACTACAGACCATTCCAATTACACTTTACAACCCTAGAAATGAACTTTAACCCATGCGCACTCCCGTCATGCCAGTGAATCAGTCATAAAATACATATTGCTTACTAAAATGTCTACACACCTATAATAACATATAGTTTACGAGTAAAGGAAATTAAACTATGTTGTTGTAGTATAAAAGATATCAACGTGCGCAATACACAACACAATACACGTCACTTTCGTTGTGTTTTTCGATATAATATTAATTAAATATACACATGATATATTGAAATGACCAGATTCCGCCCGTGTGCTATGTCGATTAAAAGTATGTAAGCCTATGTGCTATTCCAGATTATAATCTATCTGTATGTCAAATTACAGACAGATCCATTCAGTGGTTCTGGTGTGATTTAGTAACAAACATCCATCCTAACTTTCGCATTTATATAATAGGTATGAATAAGATATACAATTACTGTTTTCTTGATAATTACGGCAATAGGGACCAAGAAAACAATGTTTGCTATTTTTTAAACTGGAAGTTTATCAGGACCTCTTTTTAGCTAGGTAAAGTTTTAAACTTTCAGGTTATTAGGCGCTTGCTTAGACAACAACAGATATTATTACCAATATTATGGTATGCACTATTTTTTAGAGCTTATAGGTAATCCACACAAGCAAAACATTAAGCTCGCTTAGAGAATACTGTGTTATTAAAACCAACCTTACTTTACCAAAATCCCACTCAGATTGTTAAAAAATTCATTGAGAGTAGAATTGTTTAGTTGGTTGTTGATAAGCGGTGATAACAAGTAGGTAACTAACTTTTAAGTTAATCGTTATCAAATATTTGTGGCTTCAAACGATAAGTAGTAGGCAAGTTTTAACGCTTTGGATGACTCGCTGACTAAATCCTAATAATATTACAAATTTGATCTTTGAACTATATCAAGACGGGTGTTTTTGTGCGCCTGAATGTGATAATGGTACCAGTGAGATTTTGGAAGAGCTGTGATTACAGCAGAAATGACATTTTGTCTTATGTTAACCATATATTAGGTAGGTACTTACCGCGATTTCCTATAATTACAAGTCCAAGCGTAAAACAAGTACCTACCTATCAATAAGTGATACGTAAATTTTTAAAGTGGCATAAATCACCATAAATATGTTGATATACCTACCCAAATTTTGTTTTGTCCATAAATAAAATAATATAACATTATGGTTGATAGTCGTCGTAAGCCTATTTTGTACAGTTATTAATATTCACAAAAGACGACTAACAAAAACCGCGGCGCGGCGGATCAACGGGTAGTGAACCCATTCATCCTTCGATCACGTAGGTACATACACCATTGTCTATGTAGGTATGGCTCTATGGCTTTGTGATGCAAACTATACATATACATACGCCTTTGCTGATCAAAGTTAGGTATGAATCAATTTAAAATTTACCTTCCTGCTAACCTATACTTCTTGTAGTCAAACTGAAATTATTGATTAGTTAGGTACCTACCTAACTAGCAACTTTCTTAGTTTTCTAGATAACTAGTTTGTTTTATTAACATAAAAATGAATGAAAATGAATACCTACAGCAGTTAGGTAGGTAGGTATCTACTTGTACGTAGATAGTTAGCGTGAATGGGTTGACTATAAGGTTCGTTAAATTGTTAATTTGCTGTGGTGGATCCGAAAACATGCAGATAGAAAGGTACACAATCAATTCTGAAAAAAGGCAGGTAGAGAAAAAATAAACGTAACATAATATTATAAAGTTGAAACCTTTATGAGGAATTTGATTTGCTAATAGAAACTGCCACGAATTATTTATGATCGAAGTAGATTGCTAACAACTCATTCGTGACAAGAAAATGAATAATGTTCACTTTTATGGACACGCATTGTAAATTCTTATAAAAATAATCGTTGTTCAGTGTAGGTAAACAAAAATACACTAAGTAGGTACCTATGTTCGTAAAATACCTAAGTACAACAAGATATATAATATGTATAACTCACTTTCTTTACTCAGTTGATGTTTTAGTTAAATAAATTAAAACAGTAGTGTTTGCAAATAAAATTCCCAGACTGAGTTTATGACAGCGATTTCGGTAAAAGTTGCTAAGTGAGTTATCTTGTAGATTAACTTCTACCGGTACCTACGAATCTTAAAAATAACAACACATTACTAAAGTATAAAATATTATTTGAATGAAATAAATGAGTAGTACCTATGCAAAATTAATATTTGTATAAAAAGTTGAATGTAGGTACAATAAGAATCTAATAACGTCGCTAGATGTGCGAAGTTCGAAAAACTTTATAAAAGTTGCTGAACGCTCACTCGAACCACAAAACTTATTGAGCACATACAAATCTCAAATGTTTTTGTATTAACTGGGTACAATGTGAAGCCTACTTGTTCAAGTTGTGTGATGAAAGTGTCTGTTGATTCTGACCTGATAAGTGCCTCGTGTCGACCTGTGCTGCCGCCGCGGCAGCCAGCAAGAGGAGGCAGAACGCCTCCTTGGCGCTCCGCATCTTCACTTCACCTCACCACATCAACACAAACACACACAATAATATGAATTTGTCGAACACTCGCTCTGTTTTTCACTGTATCGCGTAGAAAGTTGGTTCGGTTTGAAAGTTTGGTGACGTGTGACGCGCCGCTCGGACAAGCGTGCGAAAGGAAACGGCGCGGGCGAGCGACTGAACGATGCTGCCGGCCGGCGAACCACGGGGTGGCCAGCGCGACCCCGACAAACTACACCCACAGCCCACAGTACCACACACCTTTGTGAAGAGGGGCTGCACCATATAAGTTATTTTATTAATAAATAGATATTAATATATTTTATTTTATAGTGTATTCATAAATAAAGGGCTTATTACACTGTTTAGTGAAATAAAAGCCCTGAATACTTATTTGGTACCGATAACGGTACGCGTTTCATTAATAGGTAGAGAGTAGTAGATACCTACCTATATCAAATCTAAAAGTGTACCTATTTAATAATAGAAACAAGAAAATAGGTATCAATAGGTAATGTTCAGTCACCTACAGTTTGTTCATCATTGACAAGAATAATCGCTGATTTTATAAATTTTTCATGTTTATTAACTATTATCAGAACTGTGGTTTTGCCTAACCATCGTATGGTAAGTTACCGAAATTAAAAAGGTAGAAGCTTGAACATTGTTTATTTATGAAACAGAAAAAGTCTGAAAAAATAAAATGCAAGTTTTACCAATTTGTTGTCATATTAACAAGTACCTATTATCTTCAAAGATGTTATTTATTTATTTTTAGTTTAAAGCTAAAAAGTCTCCAAGACATAACATACACCTACCACTAAAATTACCAGTTACCACAGACAGTGCAGCACTATAACGAGGAATTAAAAAAGATACTTAGTTTAAATTAATTTCCCTGAAAGGTAGTAAATGTATGTAGCTGGCAACACTTGGACTCGCACAGGTGGTCGCCAACTGCAGGTAGCGAACAAACACCACCGCGCGCGCGGCGCGACACAGAGCCTTCTGCGTGCTTCTGCTGACGAAGTGGCATGCGGCATGCATGGCATCTCTCTTCAACCCTTGTGCTGTTGTCAGTTGAGTGATAGACAAGGTCCTTGGGTCGACCGATAAACACACTGATAACATTCTAAGGTTTTGCTTAATATGTATCCAGTAGCTTACCTATGTGGTGCAAGTGTAGTTCTTATTCATATGAAAATACAAATCATAAATTAACTAGAAGTCGCGCGGGGCTTCCCTCCCGTCGTTCTTTATTTACTGCCCATCTCCGAATGGTGTGACGTTATATAGCATATAACCTTCCTCGATAAATGGGCTAGGGCTATCCAACTCTAAAAGTTTATTTTTTTAAATTGGTCCAGTATTTCCTAAGATCCTAGCGTTTAACCAAACAAACAAACTTCAGATATATATTATAATAGTATAGATTACCTAATTTTATTTACTGCGAAGTTAATAAAGTTAATTAAAGATTAATGGTTAACAAAATGTAAAATACTTGGTGGCTTTAATAATCGCTAATTGGATTACACTGGCAGCCTGCCTTTATAAATAAATAATATTACTTATTATCATTGATTGGTCAAATGTACGGCGCGGCAGTGCTATTACTTATTCTGTGTCAAAAGATCTTGTGGCATACAATGGGCCACATGACTTTCCCTAGCCATATGAAATGGCTAGAGAAATACAGGGATGAAAAGTAAGGGGGGGACCTTTGCTTAGCAGCAGTAGAACGATATAGGATGCTTAATTAATTGAATAGAATTTGGCAGATAGGTTACTTACCATTCTGTGTAAATATAACCCTACTACCGACGACCTAGTAAAGGTTGCGGGTGGCCGGTGGATGCGAGCGGCACAAAATCGCTCGCTGTGGCGGAAATTAGGTGAGGCCTATGTTCAACAGTGGACCTCATTGGGGCTGATTTGATGATGATGATGATGATGATAACCCTACTAAAAGTATACAAGCACTATGATCTGTAATAAATGCATATACCTACATCGCGTTTCCAGGAGAGGAACCAGCTAAAAGCCATTGTGGTGGATGTTAATGTTAAGTGTAACCTGTGTAACATCTACCCACCTAAAGAAATTTAATTGGTCGATTTTTACAAAATGTTTATGCATAAAACATCAGTCTGTTTAATTTAACTTGTTAAATCTTAAAAACTTGTGGTTTTGAAATGTTATAAATTTAATCTATTGTAAGGACTTGTGTACCTACAGTAAGTTAATTCTAGCGAAATTATTTATAAAACTTGAAATAAAACATACTTATTTATCTAACAAACATTTAATAATAATAATAAATATATGTCTCCTCTGGGGCAGTCGGTCTCTTCTCATAATATTAACGCAAACTTGGAGGGCAGATTAGTGTGGCTTTTCAAACAACTAAATAAACAAAAAAATTACCACTAGTTTAAATGAAGAGCCCACAAACCGTTGGGCAGCTAGTGCCGAGCTGAATGTGAGTGGCGACACTGCTGTCCTGATTGCCCCTGAGAGTAGGTCTAGGCCTGGTCAGCACTTCTTTGTTGGCTGACTGGAGTGGATCTCCAAAAGCGACTACAAGACTCTCAACTCTGGCTTGCCTTAACCGGCTGATCAGAGAGGGGTCACCAGAGCCATATGCTTGGGGGTGGATGTGTAATTTTTCGAAATGAAATCTCGTTTATTCATCTAGGTTACAAGGTAACACTTATGAAAGTCATAAGATAAGAATGTTACAGGTTATCCGAAAATTAGTGTCAGCAAATTTCCCTACGACCAGTTCGCTGACGGGGTGGAGCTATGAGAAGAACTGGCAAGAAACTCACGCCACTCTTTTTAAAAAAATGGATAGTTACAATCTTTTGTAATTTACAATTCCGTGTAAAGTGATGCAGCAGAGCACTACACCGTTAGATTAACGAGTTATAATGAATGTTTACAAACTAAATAATAAACAGAAAGTAAAAAGTAAGGCTCTGTGGTTGCATCACTATAATATATAACTATAATAAATATAGTTTTAATTTTGTAAAAACATAACTTAATAAAAAAATGTTACTAAAAAAAAATAGAAAATGCAAGAGAAAACTGACATAAATACCTATTCACCACGTCACAAGTGTCATTCTACACAAACAAGATAAATCAAATCAATGATAACATTATTCCCAAGACATTTTATCATCTAAAAACTCATTAATTGTATAATACCCCTTACGAATAAGATGATCTTTAATAATAGTTTTGAATTTAAGTAATGGTAAATTCATAATGTCTTCAGGAATTTTGTTAAAAAATCCACGGAACAAAAAATCGAACACCGAGTCCCTCAAAAGTATTATGAACTTTAGGTAAACGATAATATGTGCCTACTAACTTATGTTTACTTCTAGTGTTAACGCAATGAATGTCACTATTCTTGGTATATAGATGAATATTTTGTTTGACAAGCATAATATTTGCAAATATATATTGGGACGCAGTTGTTAGAATACCTATTTCTTTGAATCGTATTCAATGGTACTATAATAATATAAATAGAAATATTAAACTTTAAAGAGCAAATTTTTGTTCCAGCAGTAGGGCGTCGCCCCCCCCCCCCCCTAAAAGCTAAACTGCTGGCTTGAAAAATCTGGAAAAATTCATGATGATAATGCATTTCATGTACTTTAAATGAAAATTATAGCGGTTAAGATAATTAGCGGTTATTAGTTTAGCAGTAATAGTCGTTGAACTTGGGTGTTGGACAGTTTTGTACCAAATACAAAATCCATAGCATTAATCCTTTAACTAAGATAAAATAGTTGCTTGTTTATAACGGGTAAAGAATTGCATTTAAAAACAAAATATCAAGTAAATAATAATATATAAATTTGCTTACTCAGCAATTGAAAAACTTACTTATCTAAATTTTTTTTTAAATAACACCCTGTACTTTTATGGCATAGATCTATAGGTTCAATTATAAGGATTGAATAAAATTATCTAGCAAATATGTTGAAATAAATAAGAACAAAACCAAATTCCACTCTGTATGTGGTCGTTATCCTACCAGCAGCGCCACCTATCTCTCTCGAAATGATCCAATCTTTCAAGCTGAAACAATTTAACACTCATGAAATTTCATTAAATTAAATACTAGTGTGCTTTGTATTTGCATTGTAGCTCTTTTGCTGCGGAACCGTACATTGAGTTGAGCAAACCGTTTTTTTATTCCTGTCAATAATGTTAATGTCAATTATCATGTGGAATCTTTGAGGAAATTACTATCTTTGTGTTTAAATATACTATGTATAAAATCTACTGTATTTACTTTTTTTTGTTGCTATTTAATCTAAAAGAATCTAAAAATAAAAACATAAAAAGATATACCATGATTTTTCTATTTCATTTTCCATATCAGAATATTTTATAGATAGCAACACCTAGTAGAATGTCACATGGCAGAAAATGTTTAGTGATCTTTTTATTGTTCCAATTACCGAGATATTTTTAGCATTCTTTTTCATCTATCTCACTTTTGATTTTACTTGATCCATATGTGTCGTTCCTTTCAGATGCTATGTTAAAAATATTACAATATATTAAATCTGAAACGCTCTTATTAATATAGAGTGCCGTCCGGTCGATCGAACGACGCGAATTCTTGTGATTTGTTGTATCAAGCAAAGCAAGTGTAAACATTCTAAATGTATTGAATTACTAACCCTGCTATAATGTCGGCAAATGAGCAGCCCGACCTTTTATTTTTTGATACTTTCTCCCATGACACGAGTGAGGTAATAGCTACAATCAAGAACTACTGTATTTTTCTTTGAATTACAATATTGAATTTACCGTAATAATCACCTGTTACATTATTTCAGGAGCTGAATTTAGACTTGGTGCAGTTCCCAAAGTCAGTTTATGTGCGTGAAATCCGTATAATACCGCTGGGAGCCCGCGTTGAGGGTGATTTTCCCGGCGGAGTCCGCCTAGGGGCTACGAATCCGACAAAGTTTCACATAGACTTCTTCGTGAATGACCTGAGTAAGCCTGGAGCGTCAACGTTTGAGGCCTTAGGTAGTTTGGACTACTGCCAGAATGGACAGATACATATGGAGTGTGGAAGTGGCTTGGATCAACCAAGGATTCCAACTGATGGACTTGTACTAAGAGGTTAGTACCTGTCCCAAATTTGTTAATGTACTACCGACAAATTTGACGCATGACCACCTTAAGAAATTTTGTTTGCAGTGATCAATAATGGCTTTCTGTGGGTAGCTTTGTTTCTTCCACCCATAGTATTATAGTGGAACATAATTATAGACTTTTCTGAGTAAGATTTTAGAATTTTTAATTAAAACAAATTTTTTACAAACATATTGTTATTTTCTCTCATTGGACAACAACATAAGGGGCGAGAGAGTTACTATGCTTACAGCTTGCAAATGGAAAATGACAGTGTTCAAAACTGATCATAATATGTATAGTTTGTCGATAGTGACTGGCCTGTGTTGGTCTAGTGGTTAGTGACCCTGACTGCTAAACTGGAGGTTGTGGGTTCAATCCCCACCCAGGACAAATCTGTGTGTGATGAGCATAAAGGTTTGTTCTGTGTCTGGGTGTAATTTATCTATTATATGTACGTATTTACAAAAAAAAAAAAATGTATTTAAGTAGTATATCAGTTGTTTAGTACCCATAACATAAGCAAATATAATTGCTTACTTTAGGACTAGATGGCGCTGTGTGAATGTGGTAGAATATTATTATTAAATTACTTCACTACCAAAGAAAAACAATATTAAAGCAGGTATATAAATACAATTTTTTTTTTCTGTCTTTATTCTGTATTGCAATCTGTCCAGGAGACATTCAGCAATATTTTATAATAAGGAAGGGCGGTATGTGAGGTAAATGTCCAGTGACATTTCCTCATAATTGCTAGCCTATAGTAGGTCTTGTGGTACTCTTAATTTTAGTCTCCGACCACTGGGAGATATTTCGTCCATTAGATTATGAGCAAGTATGTTTGGATGCAGTTGTAGTCTTTCTTTGTATGTTTTGGCTTTTGATTTTATTTCTTCCTTCACAGTTTTGATTTCAAGGTCGTGGTGAAGTCTCTCGTTGGTGACATACCATGGCGCATCTACTATTATTCTCAACATCTTTGATTAAAACCTTTGTAGGATTTCTATGTTTGAGTGAGCAGCTGTACCCCATAGTTGTATTCCATAGGTCCATACTGGTTTTAGTATACATTTGTATAATAAAAGTTTATTTTCTATTGAGACATGACTGTTTCTTTTCATCAGCCAGTACATTTTGCGTAGCTGTTGGCCCAGTGCAAGGCGTTTGGTAAAGATAGGCTTTTTCCATGTTAAACGTCAGTCTAAGTACATTCCCAGATATTTTACTTGGTCAGCTTGTGGAATCTGAACACCATTCAGCGTGACTGGTGGACAAGTTTGTCGTCGAGTGGTAAATGTGACTTGTACAGATTTTGTTTCATTGGCTTTAATACGCCAATCCTTCAACCATACTGTAACTTTGTCTAAGCAGCTCTGTAGCTTATGTGTCGCTTTATTTGGCATATCATCGCAGGCCATGATAGCTGTATCGTATATATATAAATACAAATGTAACTCAATTTATTATCACTAAATAAATCTTAAAATGCTGACAAACAGTAGGTATTTAACCCATTGGATTTATGTACTGTGTCACTGTAAAATCATGGTGTGTTAACACTATCAATGTGTGGCGGTAAGTGTTGGCCCATGTCCATGACTGTGTTTTCTTAACATTGACTATAAATTTTGAAGAAAAAACAACCAAGCCACTGCTGACCTTGACCATTTCTTATCTATATAATATGTGAAAGAAGTTGCGGAAAGTGAACTGCAATTGGGTACCTAACAACTTGGGTACAAATTCCTCTCCAAACTGTTTTTTTATTTTCACACGTTCATTAATATTTTGTATTATAACTGTTGTATATCCTTTAAAATGCTTAAAATAATTCGCTGAATATTTTATTATTTTTGTTCCTCATGATGCACAAAAACAAAAAGTTTTTTTTTACTTCAAAAACATAACTCATAAATGATAATGGTGTAAGCCTTTGTCGAATTTTTGTTCATGTGTACAAATTGCACCCAGACCCAAAAGAAGTTTCTGTGAGCTTCACGAAATCCTGTGTTGAGATCAATACTGACTATGGTCTCAGTCTCAACGTCAATTAGACCATGTAAATGAAACTTGTTTGATTGCCCATACTGCAGCTTGTTTGTATATATTGAATATCTACGTTTTAAAATCTGTTTTACATATCATCAATTTATCATCACTAATGTGTTATTAAGGTAAAGTTTTTTTTGATGAAGATTCTTTAAAAATATTTTCTTTGGGACATTTAAAATAGTTCGAACACTTCAGCTGCACTATCCGTTTGCTATAAGCAATTTTATTAGTGTGAAATATAAATTAATTATTTATCTAAACTTAATTTTACAGGATGGTACACAACAATCACCTTAGCTGTCTATGGCACACTGACTCAAGTAATTCCCGAAACTCCAGTAGGAGCTAACCCACCTCCATCTGTTCAGAGACCAGTAGTGGCCCGTGAAGTTGCTCCACCTCCAGTTGTAGTACCTCCAAATCCTGAGTGGCCTCAAGAAACCACCAATCCAATACCAGCTTATACAGGTAACGTGGCCACTCCAAATCCTGATGCATATGGGCCTAGCAACTATCCAGAAAACTATGATACTCAAATGTACAGAGGTGACTACTATGAGGCTGAACAAGGACCAGGACCTAAAGATCCTAGAACTTACCAGCACATGGAAGAGGGTAATTGGGATAAGAGGGATCTTAGTTGTGAAAGAGAGGGCGATAGATTGCGTCACAGCCCTCGTTCACTTGACCATGAGAGAGATAGAGATAGGCGCGATGGCAGGAGCCGGCGACGCTCCATCGATAGAGGAAGGAGCCGCGAGTCGTCGCGACATCGCGATAGGAGCAGGGAGTTGGATCGAATGGATAGACTTCGCTCTAGGTCGAGGAGTCGCGATAGAGATTACATAGTGAAGGGAGAATATCGACCTCTAAGCAGGTCAAGGTCACGATCTGTCGATCGAATGCGTGGCATGTCCAACGACCGCGAATGGGACAGGGGCTCTTACAAGAAAGATGACTACCGGCGTCATCGCGAGCCCTCGTACGAGCGGTCTAGAGGAGGTTCTTATGACAAAGATGCTGTCTCTTATGAACGCCGGTCTCCATACGATAAGAGAGGGCCATCCTATGAAAGAAAAATACCTTATGAGAAGCGATTGTCTCCATACGAAAAGCGTGGATCGTCTTACGAGAGACGTGCACCATCATATGAGAAGCAAGCTACATATGATAGGAAGCGACACTCACCTTATACCCGAATTAGAGGCTCGAGCTACGGCAGCAGGTCTCCGAGTCGCGATGATCCTAGAAAGAGACCAAGGACACCTCCTGGTGAAAGTAATCGCAGACCTTTATCACCAAGAGATGTTGATGCGACCAGTCCCATTAACTCTATTAGATCGGAGGATGCTGCCGAATATGACAGAAGTGGCAAACAGATCCCAAGAGTGGACTTCTATCACCAGAGTTATAGACACAAGCAGTCCATCCGCAGTCCTTCCCAGGAGGCTGAGGCTGCTGTTTCATATGTTGAACCACAACATTCCAGCTTAATTCCAGTTCAAATAGTTGACAATGTGACTGCAAACATTATTGAATCACCAGCGAGGATTCAGGAAGACGATCGGTCAATGGATGCGGAACAGTTTGAACCTATTCTATCTGATGAAGATATTTGCGATGATCTCGAAGGGCCTGCATATACGGATGTAGATTATGACGTCAACGACTACTGCGGAGTTGATGACATTATTAAGTATTTCAATCCGTTCAAATCGGAGTGGAGTAAGTATGCATATGTGAATAAGATTCATCTCCTAGGACCAAGAAGGGAAGGAGTTAAGGATGTTTTAAATGCCACATTTGACGAGTTGTGTGACGTTAGCCCTGAACTGTTCAAGATCTCTGAAATGGCCAAATCTAATAAGAAATTGGATCAGAAGTTCTTTGCCAACACATTTGCAGAGATCGACAACCCCGCTAGGGAAGAGTGGGTGCACCAGTGCGAACAACTATTCGTGCCCATGACCAACCTTTGTAAGAATACTGATATTGTACTTAGAATATTTAAGAATCCGAATCGTAATGACGTGTCTGATGAATTCACTGAGATATATTATTTACTCATTACATTCTGCAAGATCGGCTTAAGTTTCGAGTTCGCACTGGCTCAGCAACAACCTACGTATAAAGTGCGACATATGAAATGTGGGATACGTCTTGCGGAAGCTCTCATGTCTCACCGACACAACGGAGAAGTCATGAAGGTGCTTCTCTCTGCTGGTATAGATGTGTCTATGTCACTTCTTGACATGTACTCCAAAGAATACATGGCGTTGAGCATCCGCCTTATGATTCTAAAAGCTTTGAATGCTTGTCTGTCGTCAAAGGAGTCAGTAGAACATTTTTTGAAAGAGGCTGTGTTCCCCAAATTCGATAAGAATGATGATAGAAAGCCTAAGAATGGATACCAGGCCTTGATATCGATCATGCAGACGAATCCACTCGCAAGGATTAAATTTTCTATCAGCGCTTTGATCAAGAAACTGAATATATACGAACTGTTAAGTAAATTACATGATTTGGTCATGAATTTTAGCAAATCAGGCGGTAATGATGACGCAGAGATCTCAGAGACAGACGCGCATTTTATTGCGAATTCTTTAGAAGAAGTATTGTACATGTTCCGTTCCCAATGTTTCCATTTGTCACAACCAAAACGTTTTCTACCAGTTTCCGCACAGTTTGAAATCAACAAAGAATGCTCCAATGAGATTTTGTTAGAGTTCTTCAATATTCATAAAGTTTTAGAAGTCTGTCTTTATTTGCTCACGTGCCCTACGACCTGCAACAACTTAGTCGTAGTCAGCCCTATCCACGACTTGGTTTACGAGTTGATAAATTCACCAAATGGACTTAACTTCTTGTACAACAATATGGAAATGAGTGAAATCCTTTTCAAAACTCTGACACAACCTTATAGTCAGCAAAACTCAGAAGAGTTTCTTTATCCTCATGATTTGAGTAACTACAGTGATTTACAGATATTGGCTCTTGAAATGGCATACAAGTTAAAAACCCTTTATTATTTGAAGTCCATCTGTGATCTGCAATTAGGTAAAACTGACGAAAATGAACTCATAGATAGGTTACAATCTCTCTACTGTCTAAGTTTCGGCAGCATCGGTAGAACCGCGGTGCCGGACGTTGTCATAATGGGTGACAATGCTGAATGTCTCATGGAAATATTTGAAAACGACTTGAAGACCAGGGTTAAGAGCGAATCTCCAATGAAACAGAAATCGCCTGCTAAAGGTTACGCCATTGAGTTAATCGTATCAGCAGTGCGGTTCGCAGCAAATGTGCCGTTTTTGAAGAAATATGGACAGAGACTGATAAACGTGTCAAAGGAACACGATAGGTTCGAGCCGAGCGTCTCTAGCGTTTTGCAAGAAGTGATACCATATTTGAAACCTTTTGAGAATGCCACCGTATTATCAGGAGAAGATATGGCCGAATGTGTGGAGATATTGAAAGTGAGTACAGAGCACGCGCCTGACTTGCCAGGAGAACTGATGACGTGCTTGAGGATTCTCAGACATTTTTGTATTTCCGATTATGAGAACAACGTGACTATAGCTTGCGAGACAGCCACAGAAGAGTATGTCGAGCTAAAATACAAGTACAATGTACTGCAGCTGTTTTCGCTGGATGGTGTAGCACATTTAGCTGGAGTTCTGGACCGTCTGGCGACACATTTCGATCAACCCAGCATGCATACTTCTTTTTTCGCATCTGTGAAGGGACTACAACTGGCTCAGATATTATTACCATGCTTGAGGCTGCTTGATGCGATGTTGGCGAGAGTAGTTCGCTGTCGAGGACCAAGATTCCGTGACTTGACAGCTGCTCCAGTGTTACTGAAGACTTATGGCATAGCTAAAGCATTTCCAGTTGGTTCAGTGGGGTATAGAACAGCAGCAAGAGCAGCTGAAGCGTCAGTAAGAGCTTTGCTAGCATATGCTCAACCAATAGCTGACGATGCAAACGACGGAGACTCCATCCGTCGTGGACCCTGGACGTCTTTATGCTCCGAAGTTATATCATATATCATGACAGCCCCGTATACCTTCGTTCCTGGCTTACTAGTATTTTCCGAGTTGTTGCCATTACCACTACCGATGCAGACAAAAGCGCCTCCTACAGAACGGGAACTAGCCGACGCGTCAAATGAACGGAGACTGTGGTCAGCACATCTCCATGCACTATCGAGCGACTTGACAGATATGATACAGATTATCTGTATGTCTACTTACAGACCCGTGGTTCACATGTTGAGAAGAGTTTGTGTCCAAATCGCTGACTTAGCGCCGAACACGGCGGCTACCGTGGCCCGCGCTGCTGTTGGAGCCGTGACGAGGGAACTGAAACCTGGTGAACCGGCAACAGCTAGTATCGCTCGTGTCCTCGGGTTTTTGGCCTGTTTAGTGTCTCATGCACCTGTCAAATGTGCTGTCCTTCATACTATGAATAGCGGCGGACCAAGAGCGACTGATGTCCAGACAGCTCTATGTTCTGTGTTTGGTCTGGCTAATGCTTCTAACGAGCATGCGGCGGCGCAGGAGTACGCGGCACATGCTTTAGCAGCTTTTTGCGACGCTGAGATAACTTTAACACCCTTGACCGGTGCGTCTGATGTAATTCTAGCGAATTCTCTTCCAAATAGAGATGCTTTAGCCGCATTTCTCGAAGCGACAGCTGATTGTCTCGAGTCCACAACAAAGACATGCTCAGTAGCGTCTTCGATACTGCGAGCTTATTTCGTGTTGACGGAACACGAATATGGATTTCAGCAATTTCGTAAATTTGTGTCCAAGAAAAGGGAGTCTCTTGGAAAATTCTTTAAGTGGGCGTTAGAGGGCCTCGGCGAGGATAAAGCGGAGTGCTTGAGTTTGTATATAGACCTGATAAGGATCTTGAAGATGGAGGAAGGCGAAGGTCCTGTGGGTAGGAAGACCATGATCACGGTTTATGAGATGGCAGATATGGTGGGGTACTCGCCGACTGATGAGGAACATCCAGTGTTGCTTTTGGAGAAGATTTTGAAGGTAAGCGTTACTGTAGATCATTGATCGTACAAAATTAAATATTTTAATAAAATATCCCAGGTTCGTTCTCGTTAATCATTAGGCTCAAACCTATAACATGGACCTAACAGCTGCTATGTTATGTACTTCAAACTATTTATTTGTTGAACATATGTAAAATAGATATCATTATAAATATTCTAAATTGTAAATAATGTATTTTCAAAATGTTTAGGAAAGAAATTCCGATGAAGATGCACTAGCCAACGCTAACTTCCTAAACAACCACTTACAAAAGTTAAAGTCTATGGAAGAGCCCGCCACTCCTCCGGAGGTCCAGGACCTGGCGCTGCCGGCTCCAGAGACCCTGGTGGTGCAGTTCCAGGCTCGGACGATATATGCGATAGGAGAGGCGAGTGATGAGCACCTCACTTCTAGTTACTGGCTGAACGTGCCGGCCGCCGGCGGGGAGGACGATGTTAATGATAGTGAACTGGTAAATATATATCTATACTAATATTATAAAGCTAAAGAGTTTGTTTGTTTAGTTGAACGCGCTAATCTCAGAAACTAGTGAACTGAATTGTAAAATTCTTTAGTATTGGATAGCCTGTTTATCAAGGAAGGCTATATGCCACCACGCTACCACTAGACGCTGATTAGTGGTCAAACCAACATCCACAGCTAGTGATATTATAAAGCTGAAGAGTATGTTTTGAGAGTTGAGTTGAAAAAATTGCTGGTATAGCCACCAATTAGCCTTCTTGGCTATAACATAGTACAACGAGCACAGGCGCGAAGCTTCGGGCAACAGTTACGACAGTTTTGTTTCTGTCTGTAATCATAATATAAGTTTACAAAGTTTTAGAATGGTCAGTAATCAATTTTAGCATTAACATTTTTAATTAAAATTTAAAAGAGATTTTTTGATGGAAAATAAATCGATTATTTTGTTAAAATCGATTTTTGACGATAGGAAACAACGTGAGGTATTAATTGTTTGATTGCATTAATTATACAATTATATTCTATAACCTAAAGTTCAGTAATATAAGAATTAAGAACCGTAAAAATGCTTTTTGGAACTTTTCAAGCGCAACCGTATATGTTACTGATGTAATTCCATATTAACAAGTTTTGTAACTTGTGTATGAAGTCAACGCAAAGTAAAAATTGTATTCACCCATGTCATTCGGCACGGTGCTGATAGTGGCTCAGCCGCTACATCACGATGATAGTCATGTTATTTTGTCAAATGATTCTCTCCTTATATAATTATATTCTTCCATCAGTTCCTTATATACTTGATGCTCCGTGTATACTCGACGCTTCCTATATCATAAATAATCTTTATCTTCTAGACGCTCCTTATATACTAGACGCACCTAATATACTAGACGCTCCTTAAATACTAGACGCTCCTTATTATACTAGACGCTTCTTATATAGTCGACGCTTTTTATATATTAGGCGTTTCTTATATACTTGACGCCCTTTACAAAATTATAGAGCCGCCGCTGGTCCTTATTGATCAGCACGTGTGTGTGCAGGTGCCGTGCGACATAATGGAGATAGCCCACCAGCTGGTGGTGGGGGGCGGCGCGGCGCTGAGCGGCGCAGTGCGTCGCCTGGCGGGCTGCCTGCACGCGCCGCCCGACCCCGCGCCCGACGACAAGCGCCCGCCCGGTACGTGCACTACACTCGGTATACACACATACTACTAAACGCGAAACTTTGACTCACAAACTTCTTTTATACTTACTAAATCATTTGCACAGGCATGCAGTAAATCTAAAAATTTATATACCTACCTTTGCCCTCGTTATCATACATTAGATTGCGCGAGAAAGTATCTTCATTGAGATGAGCAATCTTTTACAGTTTTATAGAGGTCGAGAATATGTTATGATAATATTGTAGAAATTAGAAAACTATGTAGGTAATTGGTACTTTGGATTCGGAATCATTTTGTAACCGTTGCGTGTGGAGCAGTACTGACAGAGTTATTGCGAATACGACGATTGGTCTGTTAGCGTGATGTTACAACAAGGAACATGTCATGTACAGTGGCGCCGGCGCGGCTGCGCGCGGAACTGTCGGACACGTTCCGGTCGCGCCCCCCCAACACGTCGCGCCCCCCCTCACTGCACGTGGACGACTTCACCGCGCTGCACCAGCCATACACCGCCACGCAGGGGAACAGGTACTGATACTCGTATATTTATATTTTTGTGTTTCTTGAATGACACGCAAGGCAGTTGCAGTGAGTTTTTAGAAATAATTATAAAGTTTGTGTTTTCATTATGCACCTGAATCTTATTTAAGAGGTAATATTTGATAACCATCATAAACGGAACATTTAATTCTATTTCAGATTACACCGTCAAAACCACGATGGCCTATAAATGAAAATGCGACCTTATTGAATATATAAAAGCACATTTTACGGTCAATCTGGCGGTCTTTTTGTATATTGTTGGAATGGTATTTTATTTTGCAAGCCATCATAGTTCTATACATATATCGACATAATTGCATGTTTTATTATATTGTATTGTGTACTAATATAATGTTATGTTAATCTATATCCCCCCCCCCCCCCCCCCAGAGGCCCGCGGCGCGGGGCGGCGTGTGACCGCGGGCGCTTCGCGTCGGCGGCGCCGGTACACGCGCACTACAGACAACTGTGAGTCACACACTATAATTGTTGTATCATATAATTATATTTAAAACTTCTAGGCACTACAACAATATATCGATACACGACTAAACCGCTACCTGTCTAAATTTCTATTTAAATAGCTGTATCGGCAACATATAAGACAAATATCCAGTGAATAGAACCAGTGCTACAATTTCCCTCTTCCACTATGTGCTATGAAGACCACTAATCTATATCAGAGACAACAAACTAACTACCTTGTTTTGGTAAGATACTTTTACCGTCGGACTGGACTGCTCAGTTGATCGATTTTCTACTGATAATCAACTGCTTCATTCCGTAATTCAATTCGCCTAAAACAGTGGGAATATGATATTTTCCTGTAGAGCCTGTATTTTTTTAAGTTACACCTCTAAGTATTGGCGAAAACTGCATTCCATTCCATACAATAGTGTTTGCGTGATGCGCGTAAAAATATACAGACAGACAGAAGAAAATTTCAAAAAATTTTTGCTTTTGTTCTAAAAATGTATGTGTAGATAACCAATATTCTATAGATTTGTATGTATCAGCAAGCATCACCTCTCCGTCCGTGTATCAACGAGATATACTGACGACTCGTATGTGATGTTTCAGTCGCGGCCGCGGCGCGTGGGAGATGGGAGGAACACATTTTGGACACTTCGCGCCCGCTTCGCAGTATATGATGGGTACGTACTCTTTATAATTTACTTTACAATAGAGTTAGGGACCAATTAAATTTTTGTTTTCTCGCCTTCATTCATACACATAGGCTTCCTTTATTGTTGGCAAATATTTTTTGTTTTATTATTTCTAAGTTAGTTTTAACATGAATTATATTGGTCAGGTGGTATGGGCTGGGGCGGTTCTCGTATGCAACGAGGACCTCGTCATCGCTCCTTCATGCGGTGAGGGACGCGGTCGCAGCAGTCAACAGTGGATGTCAGTTAAATATTACTTAATGTATAGGAGAAATTTGTCTATTTGTCTAGTAAATTACATTAATACTGTGTTTATTGCCTTATTTTTTGAAAGTTTGAATATTCATATCCCTTGAGGATATTATTTCGGAAATAACAATGAATACTTACGGGGCGTTCTCTGTTGAGTGTAGTCATTATTTTTATTTCATTTAGATCACATAAGTACATGAACGTTATACAAAACCAAAGAGGTGTCAGCTAATTTTTCTAAGACCACAGTGTAGCTGGTGGGCTGTGGTGGACTGTATTTCTAAGAGTGCAAAATAATAGTGATGGTTTAAGTAAAATTTTATACTTATCTATAACCCTGTAAAACAACAACCGTACAGGGAAGCGGTCGTCTATACAAGATGCCGGACACTCTTAAAAAAAATAAAGTCGGCAAGCGTAAGTTCCTTGCCAAGCTCTTCAATATAAACTTGTAGAAGCATTTGATATGCCTTATGCCGGGGTTGTCATATTTGCATTAGACTATTTATTAGCTTTTCATTTGATATCCATACTGCAATAACACAAAAATCACCTGTTTTGATAGTTTACGTATGAATACAAATCTGATGACACTACACACTTATAATCAGCCAAGTTTAAACAAAAATCCTGTACAAAGAATAAAAAAACATTTATACACTAGAAATAGAAAAGGTCCTAGATTGATCCCTGGGGAACGCCTAGTAATTTGTGTGTTGTTCATCGTCAGGTTATCACGAAGAAAACAATTGTAGAAAATTTAGAAACAAATCAACTTTATTATCAAGATGAAAAAGATCAAATCATATATTATAATATACAAGCTTAAGAAACAGATATGTAAACCGCGATAAGATCACAGCGTGTCTAACTTAACTTGCACGGATACACCTTACTGCGAACAGAACAAACCTTCACTATACATATCATTAATTTACATTATACATATCAAATAAAACAAAGTAACATTCGCGATTTGAACAAAACATTAACGTTGTAAAATTTACAATCATTATAAATATAATTAATACTCCACCGAAATTTTCCCATAGCGTTTCGTTTACTATAATTGTCTTTGTTTTCCTTAGTAGTTGTTACAATTAAACGGTACAACGTGTCACTAGCATAAGTTCATATGTACAAAGCGCCGAAGCACAGTCTATTCATTGTATAAAAGTATCACTCGCACATGGCACACGGCAGGCTCTGGGCCCAGCACTAGTCCCGACCACTCCCCCACACCACCAGACCCACACCCACTAGTCGCCGGGGTGCTCGGGGCACGATCTGTTCACCTCGAACCATTGGTCTATACATCTGGAACACACAAAAACTCTATTATAATACACAATCTGAACAAAACATTATAACTATCAATGGCCACTTGAAATGGAAGAATGGTTTATTTTAATCTGACACAATTTTATTGTTCTATAAAAAAAATTGTGTAAAATTCAACTTATACTTGCAAAAACAATTTGTTTTTGGATATTGAAATCCGGCTTTAGGAAATGAACATTATATCCAATTGTAACTAAATTTATTAGTAGTATGAGACTACTTGGGAAGGCCCTTGTCCAAGAGTGGACGTCCTACGGCAGATATCGTGATGTACTACTCCTACTTGAGTGGCCGATGTAAAGGTAGCGGGGTGCTGACCGCCTAGGAGGCCTACTTTCTACAATGGACATGTAGCTACACTGTACAGTCACGTCTGTATTTACAAATTACAACTATCTACAAATATACTGTTATGAATCACCTCTTGTGTAAGAAACGTTAAAACATACAAGTTAGCACAAATAACTACTTGTATCAACCATCAATAGATGGCGCCACATGTTAAATAAATTGCAATCTATTTTAACCATAGTTCATGCAATCTACTATTAACATCTATATGCAAATTCTCTACGGTATAACTGTGTAGGGCAGTAAGTAGCAGCGTCAGGTCAAAGAGCTCGAGATGAGTATCAGCTCGACCTAGATCTACGGTGCTTATCGACGCTTTGTCTAGCCACTAAACCTATCGTGCCCTTTGAGACCTAGCGCTTGAGTGCCACTCGCTGTTGCTAAGGGGTTACCCTGGGAAATGCGTACGGATATAGGTAGCCGTTTAGTTTATTATTGGCAGCAAAATACAAGAAAAATGTTAATTCTAACTTCAGCTAGCTAAAGAGTCCATATCTCCCCAAATCTCTCAAATATTTCTAAAGAGGACAGAAAAACTAAACGTTGATTGTCGTGGCAACTAGTACTATGTAACTATTTGTTGTTTGTTACTGGTAGCTTGTGTTATCTCAGAAAACTTATTCATAAATTTAGGAAAACTGATAATGAATAATTTCTGTGTGTTGCAGGATGACTGTTATCTGTGTACCACCTGATAATGTTGCAATCGATCGATAACGTGACATTATACTATCTAATATATGTGCAATATCTCAATATAGAATTATTGTGATAGCCTTCTTATATATTGATAACAAATAGATTATTTGTTATCAATATATAACTTTAATCATTATAACTACTTTTAATTATATACTTAATAATTATAATTAATAAGGTTTTACTATGAAATACTTTAGGCTGAATTGATATATGTGGAAAAATTATTGAAAAAAATCTTTAAAACAATTTAGAAAAAATATACCATTCTGTCTTTAGGATTGCTATATTAAAATGTATCTATAATAACTGCCTCGGTGGCGCAGCGGGAAGTGTATACGACTGCTGTGCAAGAGGTCCCGGGTTCGATTCTCGGGTCGGGTGAAAATGGTATTGGGTTTTTCTATCGTGAAATTCCAGTATTAAGATTTTCCCGGAGTTTGGTAACCAAAAGTTCCCGGTTGATGACAATAGGCTCGCCCTCTATTTCATGGGATCAAACATAGCTGGCGAAATGTGGGTGTGAAACACCTCTGCCTACCCCTTCGGGGAAAAAGGCGTGATGCTATGTATGTATGTAAATGTATCTATTTGGTATTATAAGATAAATATTACAATTTAAAACTATTAATTTTATATTGAACTGCAATTTTGCTCTCAGCACAGTAATATAGAGCTGACGATATTGCAGTTTAACATAATTTTATTTATTTAATTCTTTGACTAAAACTTTTTTCTAACTTCTTGTCAGACAGCGAGAACTGATCTTCTCGCTGTGGTGTGTGTGGTCTCGCTGTGCGAGGTGGCTACGGCCCACGGGTGACTAGTCACTGGGCTGGTGTACAACTAATTATTGTTTTTTTCTTTTCTACTAGCTGGTATACATGGAATTATTTACGAATGGGATGTTCTATGAATAGGGCATTATGCAAACGCGACATTCTGCGAGTCCGACATTTTTTTTCTCGTTGGATATGGTGTACAGGTGTACTCACCCCTTGTGGTAGATACAGAGGCAGGGCAGGCGGGCGATGGTGTCTCCAGCGGAGAGTTCCTCCAGGCAGATCACGCACTCGCCCTTTGAATCACTCAGGACATCCTCTGAAACACCAACGACATACTTATTTACATTTGAATATTCAATATACGTACTTTGTTTTAAAAAGCAGTCAAATACTTATACCTACCTTAAATTTAATTAACAGCAACTATTAAGGATTCCGCAAATATTTGTCATTTAGGTGTGTGACAATTGAATTGCGTTCTCTGTTTGAGCTACGGTATTTGTTTACCATTGGATGAGCCAAGACTGTAATTAGAAGTAAATGTACCCAGTATAATTATGAGCTCGGCCGATAAACTGTTGGACATAGGTATTAAGTATGTATTATTTATATTATCTTTCGTCACGGCTATACCATTTTTAAATTAAAGTTTGAATAGTGTGTCATTATGTATCACTTTTTGAATGCAAATAGGATTGATAACACTAGACAGTAATCAAACTAAACTTGAATATCAAAAGAACCAATTTATGTTAAAAAACCACCAGTTGAAGTACCAGAAGTACCTACACACAATGCAGTCTAATTTTTAGTTTTAATGTTCTCATTAGTTTCAAATTATACATAGAATATTACAACAACTACAGTAATTACAGCGCTAAGACTCTCTAAATAATAAACCTCACAAGTGCATCAAGTTAATTATATCCTACATGTTACAGTAGAAACATACAGGTATAACCCACCCACTACTTGACAAGACAGACAGACATAAAATTAGGTACATTGGATCATTAGATGTTCCCTATATTTTAGTTCACGGAGAGGTCTAGGTACTGCATTGTTAATCGAGCAATTTTGTGAAGCCTTATTCTAATTACAGTAATTACCGTACATACCCGACTGTTTTAAATTGTATTGTTTACACTAAGTCCTTTGAAATTTCATCATGGGACTATTCTATACGAGTATTTGCAGTAACTGTTTTTGTATTCATCGGGATTTTGTTGATAATAATGTACGGTACCAACTTTATTTACTGAAAATTTAAACACACCTTTTAGGCCAAAATGATCACACAGTCCAAACATCAAGGATAGAGGTAAGTTTCTTACAATGTTTATAATCTCTATATCTTTCATATGTAACAATACATATTTAATGGTAGGTATTATAGGTAATTCGAATGTTTTAACTTGATAAAATATAATACACTTACAGGTGTATGACATTATTTTTTAGCCCTTCAGTAAATTCTTTTTATACAAAGTATTATCTAAGTAAAAGGTGTTACTGACCGTTATACGAGAGCCTGGGCCTGGTGAGACACATGACGAGGTGGCACTCGATGTCGTCCGGCAGCACGAACTTGCTGCATACTGGACATTTTATACCTGAAACATCATACACATAATATTAATATAATTATTCACTTAATTAAAATTCTGTATTTTCTCAAAGACAGAGGTGAATGATACCCATATTTAGCGATGGTTAAATTAATAAGGAGGGGGATCTATTACCATTTGCCAAACACTATTCCAGCGGGTGAAAAATCCAATAACGTACGATTTTATAATAATGACCTAGGGACTGAACCTGGGATCTCATAAACTGCAGATTTACACACTTCTATTGCTCATTCCGAGGTATGTCTACCTATTATAAGTTAAAACGTAAATATAATACATAAAACTTTATTTACTATACACGACATAAGAAGAAGTCATTATTCGATTCATTGAACGAATATCGTATTAGCAGATCCACTTCTCTTTAAGGAATATTAAATGAAAGACCAGTGTCCTGTGTCAATAAATACATTAAGAGTGAAACCTTTTTGGGGCGAAACCTCATGAAATATGGACGATGGACATGTTATATTCTGTCTGCTAACAACTCTGTCAGTCTCGTGTTGTCAGTTTGTCACTAATGAATTGAATTTGTAATATTTGGGTTTTGTTCTAGTACCTTTATGTGTGCTTGACTTAATCATATTGTTTCATTATGTAGCTTTCTCTCTGAGATGACAGAGTAAGAATACAATGACTCAATAGTCAATATTCTTTTTCATACTTAGCATGTCGTAAGAGGCGACTAGGGAAAAATAACTATACGCCTGCGTAAGAGAAGGAAAAGACGCAATAAAACTCTTTGGAAACCCTTCTGTCAATATTATATGCAAATAATGCCTGGATTTGTATTGAGTATGACGTTTATCGATCTCAAATGCTTCAGTTAGGATTATGAACATCGCTGTAACTGTATACAAAGGCACGCGTTGTAACAGCAAATATCATGAATGATACGAACGTTTGGTTATTGTACACAATGTGACTATTTGTACATTGTATAACGTAGGTAGTGACGTGTACCGTGTCTGTTCCACGCTCGATAATTCGTTTACAACTATAATCGATAGTTAAGTTTATACGAAACATCATGTACTTAGTGCGAGGATATTTATATGTAGATTCTATCTTCTATTGTCTAATATGTTCTTTATTATAGAACATATTAGACGCTTTTTAATTAAAATTAACTTTCAGAACAAAACACTCCATTAGATACTAATAACCTTTAAACCAAATTAGGAATTTGATTGTTTGTTCGCAAAAAATGGATAATTATATTAGAATTTATGTGTTTTATTATTATAATCGAACCTCGTCGATAAAACCTTAATATACAATTGGAAAATTGAATTACACGAACGCGAATGACGTACATGGTGTTGTGAACAATGAGGTTATTTAATTTATTAAAAGGGGTACTTTATCTACTACAGCTTTGTACGATGGGCAATGGGCTGGTCAATTACGGCGTGCGGCGTAGCAGAAAGTGTAAGCGAGGGCTATCTGTGAGTCCGCCAGACTGTGCCAAATGAAGCACTCGACGTCGCTCGCAGACAGCGAACCTAACTACTATTATTATATCTAAGTGCCTCAGTGCCAATTTAGTAAGTACCTACATATATTCTAAACTCTCGTGGAACACTCGCCCCTTTTGTTGCTAAATACCATTTACAACAGAAACATTAAATATGTAGGTATGAGACCGTTGGAATAGTGTACTTCTCGCTTTTATTTTGCTTATATGGCTCGTTGCAGTGGGCAACATCAACAATAGGAACATGTAGCCAAAAAGTACGTAATATACAATGAGTCTCTTAGATAAATCGTATTCGACGAAAAATATAACTTTATAGGTATACTGGAATAAAGAGCTGGTAAAATGAAATAAATGCTGATACACATGCTGACAACATTTTTGTTGTTAGTATTACGCAGTAGGTAGTGTAGTGCACTCTCAGCGCGGTTGTTAGTCTGGTCACGTCTTGTCCCAGGCGCCCCGCTCGCCCCACACTCTTAAAAATGCTGAAGGTCTCTTTTGTCGACGGAAATTATATTTAAAAATAATAAACAATAATGGCTGTATGTTATAAAATATGAGAATTTAGGCAGTGTTATTGTGTGTGCTAGTAAAACCATTATGACTGGGGTAGAAAAACGTCCAGCGGAACCAACCCAGAGATCACAATGATGTCACCTAGTAAAAACTGCGAAGTTTTGTAGGGCATAGAGTCCACTCTATGCCCTACTAAACTCATAAAATATGTCCACAGTCCACTGTGGACATATTTTATGAGTTATATATAAAGCTACATTTCAACCATTAAAGAAATACAATTTGAGGCAGTTCGAGACAATAATTCATTTTATAAAAGTATTGAACAAAATATAACATCGAAGCTTTTTATAGAACACAATATTTAAGTAAACAAAGTGACATAATTAATTAAATGAACACATCAATAATATCACAATGTTCCCAGCTAAAAAATAATTAATTGAGAACGAAATGACTAGCTTACATGCTACAGGGAAAATATTGTAAATAATAAATTTGCCTTTATTTAAATAAAATAGGTTACACTTCTTAATACCGTAAGATATTATTTATGTTCTCAGAATCTTTCTCATAACCAAAAGGTTGTGTGCTACCGTATACCGTCTCTAACCGAACCGTGTGTCTTATAGTTAGTTAATAACCGGCTCACGTATGAGAGCGAGTGACGGAGTGGCGGTCGGCGCGAGCTATTGTGCCGCTTACGGCGACTTTACTGCCCGTGCCCATCCGACTGGCCTTTGTTGTCGAACTGGCGATTACTGACACCTTATTGTTACCTCATGTTTGTATGAACAAGGACACTTGACACTTGTACAAGTTGAGAGTTTAGTTACCGGACATTCGGTAGCTTGTAACACTGTTTTAAACTGTTGCATTTTTATAGAATCTCGAGATGACAATGAAAAGTTCTGTAAGAGGAAGCAAATAAAACCATCCTTGATGGATTTTTCAGGACACTATATTTAAATTGTAGGTATCGTTATATGTAACATAGTTACACACACCTATGCTTATTAACGGCCAGAATGACATATTTATTGTTCAAACGTATTGCTGGTATCATCACAGAGGAGAACACAATAACCTCGGCTAATAGTTCATTGTTCTGTGACATAGACTTAACGCAAGGATACAACACAACAACAACACGTACATAAACGTATCGTCGCTATTAGTTTTAATTAATAACTTTGAGCTTCATACTTGGGACAAGTAAAAATATTATGTATAATATTGTTTTATTAGAGAATTAAATTGTAATAAGAAAGTTGTAAATATTAATGTACTTAAACTTATGTTAGTTGATATGTATCATGTCATATTGTGCAGTGCCAACACGCACCAATACACTCGGTAATCCGCCTTCGGCTTTCAATTCAATCCGAAGACCCTTTTATATGTATATTTAGGACTTATTTCCAATCATAGATACATATACTGGGTCGGGACATTTAAATAAATAAATAATCTTACCCAGTACCTACTTTAAAAATATAGGCTGGCACTACTCGCATTAGTTCAAAATAAACTATTCACTCTGAAGGATTGTATTGCACAGAGTTAGAACAGTATAGAACTCTCGTAAACTTTACACCTGAAATCAATAACTAGCGTAGTTAAACAAATCGATTTTGCAACTTTTATATAATCGTACATTATACTACATAGTTATATAGTGCAACAGAAAATATCATTTTATATAAACAACTGTAGACTCCAAGTTTATAACTAGAAATGTACTCTCTCAATTTTGGACAAATTGAAGATAAAATTAGGTATGAACTGTTTTATTAATATCTTCTATAATACTAGACGTCTATAAAGGAATCTATAAATTTTCATTTCATTCATGATTTTTTTTGTAAATGCATTTAGTAAATTTGTAAACGAAAGTACATTTGAAAGATATATTTATTTTTATCGTTCAAATGTACTTTCGTAACTTGAATATACTAATTTTGATGGAACGTGAATGAATATTTTATAATTCAAAAAAACGACACATTTTTTATAATAAGCTAAATCCTGAACTTATACGAGCAATAACTACGTCTTCCAGGCACCCACTGTTACTATCAGTGGCGTTCCTCTCCCTTCTACACATAAGTGCCGGCTACATCGACTGTCGGATATCGTGCAGGCGCTGCCACGAGAACACGGAGCACCCTTCCGTGCTGGAGGTGTACTGCGCCATGTGCGAGGAGTGCAAGCAGAGGAGACGAGAGAAGATACAGGGCAGATCTGGCACTTCTACTGTACTGGAAACTGGATTAGTTCCTGAAGCAATTGCTGCAGCAAATGCTGCCACAGCTATTACAAAACCTGTGCTACCACCAAGCGCATTGCCTGATGCTGAGCCGGCCCACGAGCTTCCTCGGTACGGGCGCACGACTCGAGGGCACACGTCGCGGCGACATTCGCGCGCCATGCGCGACGGCGACGATGGCGAAGAGCTAGCACAACACCCGTACGCCTTCCAAGGGCTCGCAGCCGGACAACCGATACTGATACCAGGACCACCTATAGGTGATTATCTAGATTCCATTGAAAGACAAAATATATACATATAGATCACGCTTCTTTACCATCAGAGGGGTAGACAGAGACTATTTTCTTCCACCTGCTACAATTCTGACATGTAGTACATTTCATATACAGTTCGCCGGTCTAGGGTACTCCTGACCTTTCTTTGTCAGCTTTCCTGCATATTCGGCGATTTGTTAAAGTATTAGAGAGTATTAGAGACTACGCTGCTTAATCTTAAGTTCAAATCACTCGATTAGATGAAGAATATTGTAAACTGTGTTCTTTGTTTCAAAAGTTTTATAATATTTATATTCCTATGCTAATGAAACTCCATCTATTTCTAGCTTTCGGCTACCCGGCGGGATGTCCGACGCCCGCCATGTGCGAGGAGTCAGAAGAAGTGGTACCGTTGCGTGCGACCACAACGACGACGACAACAACCACGACGACCATACGGCCGACCACGCCGTGCCCTCCCCCGCCTCCGTGCAAGAAGAAGAAAGCGCCGCAGTACGCGATGGCACCCATGATGCCCATGATGCCGTGCATGCCCTGCATGATGAACCCGTGTTCTACCCCGTGCCCCGGGGTAGCGCAGACCACGCCGGTCGTGGTCAGCTTGATGCCACCTCCGGCGATCACAACCAAGGTGGACTATCAGTACGTGTACATCGGAATACCCAAGCATGTGTTGAGGAGTAGCTAGTACCCGTTACTCATATGTTTGTACGGAGTAACTTGTCTTCTCATACATGCCTGTGCTCGTATGACTATATTTTTATAGTTAAATTTATAGTATGTAAAAAGTACATGAATGATTGATGAACTTTTAAAAGTGAATGTGTAGATAATTAATGTGGGTAAAGTAATGATGACGTAATTCGTTGAATATTTGTACGTTTATTACTATGTATTATTAATGTAAGTCGTTTTTATTTGTTTAGTCAAGTTTATAGTAGTTATATTAGGTAGTAATCAATAAATTGTATTATTGATTAAATATTCAAATATTTTTAAGAAATGACAATCTCTTGTTTTTTTATATTTTAAATTTTTATATTTTATATAATGATATTTGGACAGTATTATCTAACGCGTGTAACGGTTATGTTAACACATAGACGATAGCGACAAATGACCCTGAACTATTCGATATTCATGTTTACAATAATCTCATCTATTGATTTTGTTATACTTTATCACGAGTTATAACGAGGTAATGTGACGTGTCCGTATGTATGAGGCGCTCATAGCACTGGGCAACATTCGGTAAGGTCAGTCCCATGATGGGTTACCGTTTGTGGAAATTTCATTAATAAAGGAAGGCACGTAAAGCTGCTGGTGCCGGTTACCACTAAAGTCGTTAAGTCAAGTTTCATTGGAAGCCTTCTGGGCGACTTGATAAATTCCAACACTAGGGTCTGCCTCAAGCCCATACAATAAGAAGAAGAAGGGGTTCGACCTTCTAGTTTATAATCCCTAAAATTTTAAAGAGTCATAAATTGCCAATAAACATTTAACATTGTTGGTTAAGTAAGACAACGCTTGTTGAGTTTTTAATCTTTGACACCACTTAGGAGTCTGGATCATGATCATATCAGTCGATAGACGTCCACTGTTGGACCTAAGACTCCCCAGGGGATAAGGAGTCTGTGTACCAGCTATTGACGTCTTGATAAGCCCAACGATATTCTAAATGGAACCATAAATAGGTTGTTATAATCACGTGAGTTTATGAACCGTGTCTGTTAACTTCCTCGACACAAATATGTATTTAAATCACTGTCCTTATCAAGCAGGCTATAAATTACTACAATTAATAGGAGTCTTTATACTAGTCTAGTAGTACGAGTATAAGTAGAGATCACAAGGTTGTAGTCCGTAGATAGTTCGTACGAGCTCCCGTCACGCGAACACTTGTTGATCCTTGCAACCTTGTCGTAGTATTCTACATCTATGTTATATTTCAAAATAGAAAAACGAAATACATATAAGTAGTATTTTGTATTATAATAAATTAAACCGAATTCGCATAACTTCAAAGAATGCAACAGGTCTAAATGTGTACATAATATTTTAAAAGTGTGACCCCTAACCGTTAAGGATTTTTACCTTCCATCATCAGCCCGGCAACATAAGATGAAGACTACAAAACAAGCATACATAATATATCTGACCCCTTTCAACAAATATATATAAAAAATATAGTAAGTGCCTGTAAAATTTTAGTATTGCCCTTAAATACTTATTTAATATGCTCTTATGTGGTTAGGGTTACCATTACCAATAAAAAAGAATTTTCCAAATATTTTCCAGCTGTCTTCGAGTAATCGAGCGACATACATAAGAATATTGTTAAGAATTGGGTCGGTTCATAAATAATGCAATTTATTGAAATCGGAGTAGGTGTTCACAAGATTAGCATGTGTAAACAAACAGACACTTAAGCTTTATAATATTAGTATAGATATCAAGTGCTACGTTATGAACAACGTGTACCATTGTCTAATGGTGGTATCTGAGAGCTCTTTGTACTCTACTGTCACAACTGGGGCATGCGGAAGGAGGCACTTGGGCTCGTGCTTGAGACTCTCTAACTGCTGACAAGCTTTGTAATTTGTATGTCTGACAGATATTGTATAATATTGTACAGATCTTTACATTGATTCGGTTGTAATCAATAGACAAAGATACATTTAAAGTGCCTTAGAACATGTCTCACATACTTTAAATTAATTGGTCGATTTTTTTTAATGTCTCATCATTACTTCGTAGCTTAATAGCAATATTACCCCATTAATGTCCCACTATTGGGCAAGGGTCTCCTCAGTTGAAAAGTCTAATCCACACAGGCTGGCCTAATTAATGCTGGTTGGTGGATCATAGTCAGACAACCCTAGAATTACTTCTGGGGTTTCCTCACGATGTTTTTCCTCCACCGATACAGATGGTACATAGATCAGGCCACCATCGCTTTTATACTTAGAGTACATTTATTATTATTTTACCTTATGTAGTTTTCCTAGAAACACGTTAAATGTTTATATAATAATACCCGCCACGACTTTCAGAACATTGTTTTGAGAGGATCTTATGTAAACTTGTCCTTTGAAACTGTATACAAATTGTGAAAGACACAATATATAACTATGTATGTATACAATATAACCTACATTGAAGTTTTTTTTTTCTTTTTTGAGCTGGTAGTGTTGCAGGCTGCACAAACTCGCTCGCAGTGGCGGAAATTAGGTAAGTGGACGTCATCGGGCAGATACATGATGATGATGAAAACTGTTTTGTTTTCTACTCGGCTATTCTGTAGAACACGCGTAGTCTTTAAAAGCAATATGTAACTTAGAACATGAAATGAAATAAAATCTCGTTTATTCATCTAAGTTACAAGGTAACACTTATAAAAGTCACAAGATAAGAATGTAACAGGTTATCCGAAAAGTAGTATCAGCAAATTTGCCTACGACCAGTTCGCTGACGGGGTGGAGCTATGAGAAGAACTGGCAAGAAACAAACACTACTCTTTTTAAAAAAATGGATAGGTACAATCTTTTGTAACTTACAATTTGGGTAGTGTGTAAAGTGATGCAGCAGAGCACTACACCGTTAGATCGAGAAATATGAATGTTTGCAAACTAAATAATAAACAAAAAGTAAAGAGTCAGGGTCTGTGGTTGCATCACTTTTCACATTACTATGTAGCCGTTAGGGGCAGTCTGTGAATAAATACAGTTTTAATTTTGTAAAAATTCATGTGCAATTTTGTATGTCCTCCTAAGTTTAAATTACTACGATCTTCAGTGAAATATTATGATATAAGCATTACCTACATACAGAATATATGACTAGAATAATAAACAAATAGTGTCATATTAAACAGTGTTATATTCCGTAGTCCAAAATTATAACAAGTTGCCGAGATCGATTCGAAAAGTTAACATTGACTTGAATACACTAAAGACTACACAAACTGATTCAATTTCAAATTATAAATGAAGGATAATCAAATTTTGTTCACTAACTTCTTAATGAACCTACCAATAGAGTACTATATGTACTCGTATATAAAGTTCTCGACAATGTACGAGAAACTCGCGATATTGAGCTATCTTGTTACGTCAGTTCGTAAAGTAATAGTAAAGTTATCAATTGTACTTTGTGGCTCAACACAACAAATATCAAGTTTAAGTAAAACAAAACGATTTGTGTATCGATGGTATCATGCCGTGATATTGTCGATATTCAAAGCTAACAGTCCTTGTATACTACGCGGTCTATATTTAACTAGTGAAGATAAAGAAATAGGTAGTGGTTATAGAAATATGGAAAACTCTGTTCTATTGCACTGTGATTTGCGTTTGCCTACTAAACAATAAAATACATAAAATTATAACGCATGTTTGATATATTTGTATCAACGATTTTTACTATAAATTAATATCGAATAGAATGAGACAGCACTAAACTGGTACTCATAAATCAGAATAACTATCGTACAACGTAAAGTTTAAACAGGCTGACTGTCGATAAAAGGTAATGTTTCATAAACAGTAGGTTCGTGATGTGACATCGTTACGGTACCCAAGTAGTCGCAAACAGGACGCCTTTTAGGTGCCCCTTAGGGCCTGCGCACTAAACGCAACAATTAACGAGGTACTTCTTCGTCCTTCGAAATGAAACGCTCACAACTACAAAACACGGTATTCTTCAGTCTCTCGTGTGGATTACAGCCGGCTCATATAGTTTCAGTAACGCCCTATTCCAGTGCTTAAATGGAAATAGAGTAAACTAAACTAGCATTGGAATAAATGGAATAAAAGATACATTCCTATATCTGGATTTTTGGCCATCAGTACGATTACAGTTGTACTGGAATAAGCCGCATTGACATAATGGGAACTGAGATGCAGGGGTAAATTGTAATTAATAATCAATTTTGAAGGATAGATAGAACTCTGCGGCCGTGTGCGTTGATATCTTATCACTTATCACACCGAAACACAAGTGCGTTTAGAATAGCAGGATACTGCTATTCTTTAACTGTGCCTTGCTACTCATTAGATTGCATTTACGAGTGACGTGTGTAGACGTTACCATAGCAACAACCACAAACTATTAAGACCAACTTCTGCAGCTGACATAACCTTTTGACCATTGCATCAATATGCGTGAGTTTTGCACAAACAAAAATATCTTTAGTTTTGTTATTTTGATTACTTATACATATTTTTACATATTTTTTTATGTGTGAGTAACAGCAACTTCAAGGTGTCTATGAAAAAAGTTTGAGCGTGTGAATATTTCGTTAGTGTATAGAATAGAATTTCTTTTTCATTTATCATAATTACGACCGGAGTGAAGCAAGTGGACGAAATCTATTGGTCTTTAACCAATAGATTTCCTCCACCACACACAAAGAAAATCAAATAAAACATATTTATAGTAGAATCTGACACTTATAACATAACAAGACAAACTGTAAGTAAAGTTCAAGATTTGACCTTTAGCAAAGAATAACGTCATATTGGAAAGTGATACACCATACACCTGTCGTATTGACACCAGCTTACATAAATAATATTCATTAATATTTAAAAAAGGTGTCCGACAGGAATAACAAAAATAATATAAAGTAAAATTACTACGGCGACGTGACGTGTATGTCTGATCCACCAACCCGCATTAGCCCAACGTGTGTGGATTATGGCCTTAACCCTCAGCTCTCTAGATAGAGGAGAGGAGACCCAAGCCCAGCAGTGGGACATTATTGGGTTGCTGATGATGATGATGACGACGTGACGAATAGGCATTAATCACAATTATAATGTAAACGTATATAGGTAAGGTAGTGATTGCAACTTCATATAATCTGTGTCTTCTGTAAGTCATCATCTTGGCATAAAAGTGCGAAACATAAAAAAAAATTTACAACTAATTATCCTACTAATCCTATTAATATAATATTATTATAAATGTGATAATTAGTAGGTATGGATCAGGACTCCATCAGGAACAAGAAAACACAAGAACAGTTTAGCCGATTCACGCTATTGAGTACGAGTACATACCTGCATAAAATTTGACACACAGATATATTATAGAGCCTGGATTGGAGTTGTACAAAGTCTATTTACCGACATACATGCGGGCAGAGCCGCCGGCGGAAGCATGTAATTGATACAGGTATATATGAATAATCAAACAAAATGTCGGTTTAGTTTTTATAGCGACTTACAAAGACAGTTGCTCAGTCATTGATTTTAAAGTTATAAAAACTGCCAAAAAAATTACTGCATTAAATAGTAAAAAATGTAGATACTTATAACGATCATCTCTTGTTGTAATTAAGTGCGCATAATATACATAAGTGCCAATAAAACAAACCACAAAGTCCATAAATAAACATTCAATAGAATCTCTTTTCTTGAACTCACAAATCCATAATTTTTATCATCATCATCATTATTTACCCATTGTTATGGATCTACTCTATCAAGATGGCTGACAAGGTGTCTATAAAATACTCTGCCTTTATACAGGGTACTACTTTGTACTACTTTACTATGAGCAAGAATACAGAATATGAAAATGATTACGAAAATATATTTTACTAGCTTCCGCCTGCTGCTTCGCCCGCATGATATGTATTTTATACCTATAAACCTTCCTCTTAAATCAGTCTATCTATTTAAAAAAAACACATCAAAATCCGTTGCGTAGTTTTAAAGATTTAAGCATACATAGGGATATAGGGACAGAGAGAGTGACTGTTTTATAATAAGTAATGATGACGGTATCGTTTGTAGATGCCCGCAGTCATACAATAATTACGAGTAACAATACAATATTTCTCTGACACTTATTATATCTCTGCTTCAAGACACTCTAGACCTCCAATACAATATTTCGCTGCAAAAATCACGTTGTTCCATTACTCTTTTGCAACGTGAGAGGAGGACATGCATTTGTAATATAAAATAATAATAATACCACAGAAAGGCACGTACCAACAATTTATAATAATTACATGTATTGACTATATATCAAAAACTCCACGGTTAATACACATTTTCCTGTTAATACTACCTAGGTACATAATTAAACTCAAAGTAGTCATGATTAATCAGAGTACATAATTATAACATAATATTTCCTACACAATGCTTATACATAATAACAGCAACTAATTGGTTGCACCTGAGTATTCTTTACTGCATGCGAATAAAGAAGTAAATGTGTTGAATGCATACCATAGAGTATCCTCCTCGGCGGTCTGCGCATCTGAGCCCCATAAGCAGAATCCTGCTCAGCGTCAGGCACACACGTTCCTATGATAATACCCATCGCCACCATGCCACTAGTCCGCTCACACATAACACTATCACCGCATTCCAAAGTTACACTTGAGGACACAATGATTGTCACACACAATAAACCATTACAAAATGATTACGTTAATAAAGTTCAAATACAAATAGTTACGTGGTTGTAGTTCGTGCGTCGTGCGTACTGCGGGACTGATCGAATGTAACTGGCTGTGGTTATATTCTGTTGTCACGACACGACCGGTGAGTGGCGGTGAGCTAGGTCGCGAGGCTGCTCAGCTCGCAGTCGACACTTCTCCCGACACATTTGGCACGCGATTTGTGACGTCACAAGCACGTCACTAAGGACCACCACTATATACGGCGATATTAATAGACTCAGGGAAATGGACATTCTTTGTTTGCGTTTCTTTATGTGCCATAAAAACAAAGGGTCAATAATCCACGAGTTGGCATACTTCCTAATTACAACGTAAAGCTTCCGAACTCCTTGATACATATCAACTTGTGTCGGTTCGCTTTTAAAATGCTATTTGTTTTGTGAATGTGTACCTACACTGACATACATTTATAATAACACCTAATTACATTAATATTATCAACAACGACACATCAGTAACTTTGTGACACAAGTACAAACACTTAATGAATAGGTGTCCCTGACCGAACTAATAAAATTCATAAGCGTAAGGTCGATACGAAAATAGAAACGAATTTTACTAATTTGATTTGTGACGTGCGACTTTGTAGAAACAATCGGCGAATGAAGAAGGTGCCGCGGTTAGGACCAAAACTCGTGACGTCACTCACTACCCTAGCTGCGGTCACACGGTCACACAGACCAAAGTTTGTGTACTCACAAGCTCACAACTAATTAATCCAATATACGTCTTGTTATTCTACTGTACTATAAAACAAGATGAAATTGTTATTATTAAATATTCTTGTGATTAAGATATTCTGAAGTAGTCTGAAGTGATAACTTTGGACGTTACTACGAGATACACGATGCGGTTGTACGGTATTATACTTGGTACAAATAGTACACCCATCTCACACAAAGTTAGACGTAACTAACTGATGTTGATCTTTAAGAAAGGGAATTTGTATAACCCACATGACTGTAATAAATTTAAACCTATCTAAATGAGTGAAAGTGTTTATTTAATGAGGTAGGGTTAGGCGATAACAACTAAGAAGGAAAGGTTAGGTGTGAAGGCGTCGCGTCGCGTGACGCTAATGTCTGTGGGCCGCTTGTGGCCTGGCACAGATCTGATACGTCCTTGTGATTAAGTACACTCTAACTACTACCGACTAAGTACTGACTGGCCGAGGTTTTAACTTGACTTAAAAACTTTCCTTTCAAACCTGTGTCAAAATACTATTAAAATCGCATCTTGGCAAGTTTCTCTGCGACACTACTTTTATTCTCAGTCTATAACATGTTAGTTGAAGGAATACCTCTCAATAATATGTAATAATCAAGTTATTATTACATTCTGTATAATACATTTTGCTAATGACTGTATTAGAAGGAGGATCACTTCAAAATGTACTCTATAGACAACAGCACTTTCTGTGAAAGCTAGTACAACGCTTGTTATCAAGTCGAGCACATAATGATTAGCCTTAAGGGATCTCCGTCATTTGCGAGTGCGACCAAACGAGGCCATGTTCACACGCAACGCCACAAAACAAGTCTAGTTTCCACAACTAAACAAAAAACAACTATTTAATATTTTCTAACGAAATAAATATAATGTTTTGTGTATTTTATTTTGGCGCGCAGTGTATTTTTAGCCGCATATAAAAACAATTTATTATTACTAAAAAGTAATAATAATTTGTTTTTATTGTCTCTATGTGTGTTTTTATTGCGTGTTAGGAGAGGCCTACGTCCAGCAGTGGACTGCAATAGGCTGAAATGATGATTGCCTCTATGTAGATTTATGTTTGTACATATTTTAACCAACTGCAAAATAATTTCCCAAAATAATGCATCTATTTATATGAAGAAAAATTCCAACTTGTGTAGATCACGATTGCTCCCAAATAGTAGATTTAAAGTTTACGGGGGATGGTAATCACAAATATCGATATCTAATAAATGTTGTATCTAAACATTCCAATAATGAGCATCTAATGATAAAAGTAATCATCTCTTTTTAATAACAACAATAAATCTTGTAGCATCACAAACATATTTCAGGCTTAAAGCATTCGCCATCATTCATTGGACAAGCGAAATTGTATAACAAATATAGGACATAAATAATATAGATGGGGAATTGAACGGCGGTCGATTTATATGGACCTGTGATGTACGGAACATTAATACTGAAACATGACGTAGCTGTCACGATGAAGTTTTAGCGAGCGCTTTGTGACGAGCGGAACCCTACGAGGGACACATTACTACAATCTGGGCAAGTGAATCAAACTGGATTGTCTGTAGAAAAAGTTTTGTTATTTCTTTTATATGTAATGTATGTATCTGTTGTGAGGCTAAGTAATTACTTCAGACGAGTTCGTGACGCGTGTGTACGAGAATAGAACGAAACAAACTTGGATTGGCACGATAGATCAACTTTGAAAAGCATCGTTTTGTTAAAAGGTAAACTCGTATTAGAACTATTTCTTCTATAACAGGACAGTGACAAACAGGCTTATAGCACGCCTTATAGTAAGTAGTTACCGTAGCCCAACACCAGCCCACGACATCAACTAATGTGTTGTGTGATATATCATTATTGCAAGCGTTGAACTTATTATTAAAATTCAAACAATATACAAGATTGACTTCAGATATTATCATAAAGAAACCAGTATCCATATAATACCTATGCATGATCCTTATCCATTGATCTTAGCCAATTTCCATGACTAATACTTGTTTAAGTATTAAGTTTTTACACATATAGCCCGCTTCTAGATGCATCGAGTATTTTTTATTATTAATCACAGTTTGATGTATCGTTTTTAGAATACATAAAGTATTTTCATCTGCGACGCTGTTGTCACAACACGATTATATAAACGTATACTATCATAATAACATTACTAGATATTACACAGAGGTTAAACACTCTACAAATGAATAGTTAGCGACAATTGTAGACAAGTAAGGGTCTGCGACTGTGCGTACTTATAGGGACGTGTGACGTCATACAAAATTGGTCACCGTAATGTCGACATGGGGAGTAACTGCTGCATAACGAGGCCTATACAACAGTTATAATAGATAGACTTGTAATTTTGTTATATAAAGATAACTTGACTAAATGACTATGTATTACTGATGATGGTGTAATGATGTTCCGGAAAATACAATCCTAGATATGCTAATCCTGCTGTTACACGAACTGTTATGTGTGTTGTACCTATTATGAGCCTTCCTAAGATTTCTACAATAGCATTTTCACGTGTAGCTTGTGTAGAGACCTTTCTCGATGTATAAATATCTAGAAGACGTGCGGGGCTTCAGCCCCGTCGTTCTTTATTTAGCCACTGCTCAGCTCCTATTGGCCGTAGCGTAATGTTATATAACCTATAACCTTCCCCGATAAATGGGCTATCCAACACTAAAATAATTTTTCAAATCGGTTTTTGATTTTATCGTGAACAGACAGACAGACGCGGCGGTGGACTTTTTTTATAATATTTATGTAGTAATATAGATAGATTTATAGATATGTGTTTATTGAAACCTGTTTTTAACCTCTGACGCAAAAAGAGGAGTGTTATAAATTTGACGTATCTGTGTAGCTATATCTGTGTGTCCGTGTTTCTGTCTGTGGCATGGTAGCTTCTAAACGAATGAGTTGGTTTTGAAGTGGTTTTGATTTTGTTAGAAAGCTGACATGATAGGGATAGTTCTTAGACATGTTTCATCAAAATTGGTGCAGCTGTTTCAAGATCTAGCTCTTGTCGGGGGTAACTTAAAATGTTCAATGTTGCTTTTGTTTAAAGTGTCTAACTTTGCCTTTATTACTATCTAAGAAAACGCTAGGTATTTCTTAATGTTTTTCATACAATTCTTACCGACGCACGAAATATTTTAATGTATACGTCATGTACGAAATGACATGCGAGCAAGCTGTCGGCGATATCATGTCTAATATAGTACACGACCATGAGGCCAATGAACTCCCCCGTTCTTACACATAAAGTGAATGACATACTATAAGTATTCAGTGTGACACATAATTATGTTTACCAAGTGTTATTTTTTTCAATTTGTGCCAACTGTTCACATAACAAAATATAAATGTTGATAACAATAAGTATAGTAAGTAATTATTTAATATTTTATTAGTTCTTTAATTTAATTGTATCTCTTTTTATATCTCCGCTTTTAATGTATATAAATAAATCTTAAAAATGGAAAGCTCAGGCAGCCTAACAGCTAAACAATCTAGTTCACATTATGTTCTGATTTTTCTTTTGACACGAAGTCTTTTCCATTTAAATGAATGACAGGAAAGCTATTAATTCCACAAATGTATGACAAAGCACGTAGTGTTATTGATCATGTAGTTATAACAAAAAGAATCAGTGGGCCGTGCAAAGTCCGGGCCGCGCCGGGCCGCTTCATTCGGGCCAGGCGGGCCGGGCCGGGTGCTATCAGCAGGGGTTGAGTTCGTTCGCGACTAGACCCAATTAAAATATTTCAGGCATCAACGCGGACATTCATGTGGTCAGCTTGAGCCACTTGAAAACGATTTTGTTCTCTTACATAAAAGGTAATAAAATAATTAAGTATATTGTATTGGTATATTGTTTTGAAAGACTGAAAAAAAAATCCTTTTTAGACAGACCAATATAATATGTAAAGTAAATATGTGTGAATCGTTAATTTATATATTAAAGTGAATCCGATAATTTGCAATAAATCATGCACATGAGCACGTCTCACTAAACATAATACCTTTTTGAGCACATCGAGTTCATTTGTTAGACAAAGTAGCTTAAGACATTAAAGTTACTTTAATTGTAAATTATTTAATTCCCCTTTTGTAAGTATTTATTACAAAGGCGATATAAGTGCACAATTGAAACATCGCTGTATCGTTGAAAGCCGCGAATCCTGTCAAGCGCCAAGCTTCAAGCACACGCGACTTCATATCAGCGGATTAGTGAGTGACGCGAGCAGAAGCCTTCATGTCTATCTCATAACAGTTAATGTATTACATGTTAACGTCTTCAATTGAATTTATTTTTACTTATTTATAATGTTCAACAATCAACACTGAAAAACTGGCGTGTCTATTAGTTCGTTCATGGCATCTTTCTCAGTTTATGTAAATTCTTGCTGTCTATGTTATAATTATAATATAAAATAACTTAAGTCACCAGTATAAAATGCAAAAATATTTGTATGTTTATAACTATATGTAGTTTTATGAAAACATTCAGAGTAGCTTTCTGCTGTTCAATCTACTCTTTTACAGCTACACAAGTGTACAATACAGAAACTCAATTTTATGCTCGACTAAAAATGTCCCGACCGGTATCGAGATACATTTCTCCTAGCATCTGATATCTGTTGGCGTTTTCAGCAGTTATCGAATAAACTGATCCGACTGCAAATACTTGTGGCTACAAGATATTTTTTATTTTATCAAAAAGTCTAATTTAAGTACATCTTATTTGCATCCGGGGTCGATTTTATTTAAAAACAGAAAATGTCTTAATTTAAACCTTTATTTGTCAAACAAGACCAAATATTATAATGGAAGAAAAATCCTATGTTATCTGTATAGCAATAGTTAAATTACATTCATAAAAACATATATTTCGGTAGCAGGAAACATAAACCCGAGATACAACAAGGGTATGTGGCGCCGCGCCGGTAGGAAGAATACAACACTGATCTCGTTTGATACATTGTCCTGTCAATATATCGGTGTTTTTCCTCCAGAACATTTTCCGTCTTCATAGAGGGATTAGTTTTCCCTGTGGACCCTCGTTATTAATGCGTAACGGAGGGATAAATCCCCGTTTCTGTTGACGCTATCAGTGCACGACGATTTCCTTCAGCCGAACAATTTTGGTGGAATTTAGGGAATACGATTTCATGTGATCGAGCTGGGGTGAATCATTAATTAAAATTGTGAAGAAAAGCATTGTAATTTTGTAAGATAATCAAATTTTTGGAGATCTTAACAGCTATCGATCGTGACACGATACGCAATTACATAACCTTGATACATGATCTGCTTCAATCTGTTGGTTTACGATTTCAATTACATTTTAATTAAATATTATGTAAAAAACTTTCGTCAAATACAATACTACGTTTAATAAGTATATAATATATATAGACTGTTATCATCACTGTTTCATGTTTTATAGATAAGTTTATAACTGAAATGACAGTCATGTCATTACCAAAGTTCTATTGTAATTGTAGCAGCTACACACTGTACAGTGTACACCAATACAGTTGTAAAGGACGAGCCAGTCCCATTGGCCGGGACACAAAGCACATTATCTAACAAAACAAACTTCGATGTTATCAGATACAATCAGTAATCACACATCATAGTAATCGTGCTCTGTATCGATTCAACTAAATGACTACACGCGGTCATTTTCTACGTAAACTAATGTCTTTTTATGAGTGTTCAGTGACCTTGTGTTCGAATTAATGAGAAATCCATGGAAATTATCATCGTTGTGAACATTATAAGCTCGCCTAGTATGGCTTAGCATCAAAAGTTTAGTGTTGGCACCTGGGTAAAGAAACGGGTTGGTACTTGGTAACTATTAATGTTTACTTTTAAATTTTATCCGTAGCGCGGCTGAATGTTGCGCACTTGCACTGAAGGTTCCCTAATAGAACTGAAACCCGGTTGGCAGTTCCGTATTTCTTAGATACGTGAGTGACAAGTAATTTAATATTAAAAATATATATCTTGCAAAAATATATAGTTTGAATAATATTGATGTTTAATTTTGACTGAAAATCGAAAAGTTCCAAAATCTAATCTAAGATACGTCGTTTATTCATAAATAATGAATATTTGAAATCAACACGATCAAGGTGAATTTCAGTGGCGACGATTTCCGTATATTTTGGACTATGTAGATATTTATATTATTTGTTATCTTTCAATCTCATCTCACCATGAAAAATAAAAGTGTTTGAATAAAATTTTGATATTTCAAATTAAGAAACTCTTGGGGACTGTATTTCGTCACGGAAATTACAACGATCATGAATATAAAGATCCAAGCCTAGACATGTAACTGTTGTTTCACCCTACCTACATCGTATAATGTTACGTAACTCGAACACCCTAAACTTAGTTCATAATGACGTTGTAAATATTGTGCTTCTAACATATTCTAGACAGTCCCTCTAGGACCTCAAGTTATTTAGGTTAGGCACAAACTTGGAGCCTAACTCTAGCATTAACACTATTCAGGTCTTAGATTCAAATTCGTGTCGAGCAAATTGAATTCGTGTTACAGTTCACTTTTAAATAAAACGTTACCTAGATTTCGGATTTTAATCAATCCCAATCCATATAATTTCAGGCTAGTAATAATAATAAACTGGAATCATGGAATTGTATACCAAACGAGTTATTGCAATACATTTTTATTAATTCCAGTGCCGTTTATATTGTTCCAGTTGCATTTCTGAGTTAGAAAATGTAGGTACGACTACGAGGCTAAAATGGCTATAGCGTGAGTGTTGATGTATCTGACAACATATCGGTTACAAATAGATATTATAAATAACAATCGATTTGATTCTATCGTGCAACTGTAAATACTGTCTTTTAACCCAACTGCGCGACGCAAAGGAGGGTAAGGCAATGTATTTTTATTGTTGTAAGTACCATACGAACCTCCTGATTGAAACTGAACATCGTCAATAATGAAGTCACTGCGTACCCTCAAATTAAAGGATTCTGTGTTAAAGGTGCTGTAATAGTAGCCTAAAGGTCGTTGCCCACAGTGTCGTTTCTTCACCGATAAAGCTGATCAATTTGAGCAACTTTAAAACTAAATTGTAGCCGTTCAAATGAACGTTGTCTTCACAGTGTATGTACCTACTAGTGAACACAAACATAATCCTAGTGATTAGCATGCAAGACGCGGCGGTGACACGAGATGAAAGCCTCCGAGTCATCTCTCACGCACGTCCAGGCACCGCACCGCTCCGCTCCTCTCAGTGCCGCTCTCGTGTCAATATTAATAACCATCCTCTGTCATGTTATAGACACAGCGAGAGAGGAATTACAAATTATGAGCCGAAAATATTACCGCAAAAATGACTTTTCAAGCTATTTATAATCTATGAGTAAAAAACATAACCAAACCAAACCAAAATGGGGTAAATATACAAATTTCGTAGTTTCTTTCACGTTGAAACGAATCAAAGTATATAATCATATCAAAGACACTCCTATGCAGAAGTAACTTTGTTGGAGGACCAGAGACTGGGTTCGCATGGATTATGGTGAGAGAGAAACCAAATGCGTAAGCTAGTGTGAAAATATGTTGTGCCTTAGTCAGCTGTACTTACTTATGTTGAACATCATCATCATCATCATCATCATCATCATCATTTCATTTCATCATCATCCTGTTGAACATATTAATAAATAAATATGAATTGACGTGTTGAACTATTGACCTGATCCCCTCCTTGTTAATAAGAAAGCTTTGCTACATTCTCTATATCATTCTGTATTTTCTACGCAAATTTGACTAAAATAAAACAGTATTAAAAATCAAGTCGCTGTCAAATATAATTTTTGTAAACTAAATGCAAACGAGATGAATATAATAATAATATAAATTTTCATTATTATACTGTTTATAAAACGAATATGAATATATATTTACATTTTCAACTAGTGCTTGATCCAATATCAAAGGTACCGCTTGATATTAAGTCTCTTGTTTTTTTAATAAAGCCTTAACATTTTTAATTAACCAAAGGTTACATTCACGTACCACTGATTTGAACTTATTCACGTTTCTATGAAAATCCCGAGTTTTATATAAAAAGCATCACATAATTGTACACGTTTAAACTTTAAAATGAAATTTAAAAAATCGAGCGCATATTAAAATATTTAATTATATCTATTATCATAGCGTGTAGTGATAAAAAGCGGAAACTATCCGGGGGCGGATGTGGTGCCGCCCGCCCGCCCTCCGCTACCGGAACCGGAAATGAAGAGACACCCAATGGCACCTTCGGGCAACGACCCACCTCGCGTACAATAGTACTCGTCTCGTACTCTTAACTTCCGTCAACTTTTAAATCGTGTTTTTTTAGCGACTTCCTTAAAACCATCTTGTTTTTTTCACATCTATGTACATATTCTGTACTTCTGTCTTTTCAGTAGATAAGTAAATACAAAGAATATTGCCACTATGAAGTTAAACTGAAGCTTTGCACAGAAAGGAAAGTTAAGTTGAGCTTTACACTTTGTTCTTATTTGATTTTGTGCGAGAACAAAGAGTGGGCGTGTCTTTGGTTCAATGTTTAAGTCTTTGTCTGGATGTCATCAACGATCCTCCTGTATCTGAACTGACTGATACTTTTGTCGGTTTAGACAAGCGCCGATTTAGGTCTAATTTCTTTTCAACTTCTCTAATTATGACTTCTGATTAATTTCGGGGTCTGAAAAATCGATTCGGGGTCTGAGACAGTAAGTAGATCTTTCCGTAAAATTCCGTGATATAACTTGGTGTCTACAAGGGTTCTCAGCGGCCAATCCTATCAATAACCAATACAACAGCTGATACATGGTGGGTGAGACTGCCCCGTAAATGATATATTTTAGCTTTCTTTTTTTTCGGCTGAAAAAGTCAGCAGTCTGAGGGAGGTGTAGACACATAGAGTGAGCTATCTAATATGGGCTACATGGTCGTTATATCACAGTAATAGAGATGGTTGAATAGCGATTAACATAAGCTACTTATCGCTCGGACCAACCAGAATCACGGGAATGCCGCAAATAGAGGAAAATAATACGATTAACTAATCTAATAAAATAACTCACAAAGCTTTCCGTATTTTTAGGCGACTCAAAAAAATTGTATTACGTTTTCAGGATTCAAGGACGTATAATGATATTTTTTGGTTATTTATTTAAACTAACATGCAACACGATGATCTTCATATGATTACCAAAAGTTCTAAAAATACGTATGGTATGTTTAGTTTCTTATAGGTAGAAATCGCGTTTTTGTTCTCATTTATAGAGACAACCGTTCAAGTAGATATTAATAAATATTTCATATAGTTTCGTCAAATAAATATCAGAAGCAAGAAACGAACCGACTACCTAATAAATAATGAGTTAGTAAATACGCATGATATTTATGTGAAAGCTCATATTGTATAACAACTGAAGATAATATATTTTTCTCTTTGTGTACTCCAGCTATTTGTATTTGTGTAAGGGAAGATCCTTTGAGTTACAAATTAGATTAACCTCTGTGCAAACGTATCATACACAAGTTATACGGAGATACAATAATGTAGTTAATATTGTAAGATTTATATTTAAAAAGTAGCCATATTGGCATGTATGAGTCATAGCAAGAAAGATAGAAGACTGTGACGAAAGAAGTAAGAGCCGTGTCTTTTAAGAGGACAAAGACTAAAAAATAAACACTTTAAATAATGGAAAGGGTGTGTTATATCCACGTTAATATATTTTTACCCAAGTGCAAAGAAAATATTATTTTGTATTTCGAAATATTTTCGATATAAATGGTCACTAAAACCACATGAATATCTGAATACAAATCTATTTTTTTGGAACATAAAGAGTAACTGGACTCGAGCGTTCAACTTGGCTATAAAATCAGAATCTTTATCAAATGTACAGTCGCGGACGTGAGCAGAGGTTCACTACAAAATAGTCAAATTTGTCTTTTATTTGTAGAACGTGAACCAACAGAGAAACACTTACAATCACTCGAGTTATTATTAGCTTGATAACATTAACGTTACTTGATAACAATAAAGTTATCCACTGTTGTTATATTTATAAGTTTAATCAGCAACATTGAGCCTTAACATAATTTGCTTCAACAATAAACAATTCAAGAATAATAACAACTCCATTATTACTAAATTAACATACAAATAAATGTATTTATAGCACCGAACCAACAATCACACCTTTTATGTGCCAATAAAGCGCGTTTCTGAGACGATATCGAACTTTTTATTACGCAGACAGTGCCGGAGGACAACACTAAGCTAACTCCTACAGCCGGAATATTATATGCCAAGAATTTCCCTTGATATGTTTATATAAAAATATGCCACTTACACAATGCTCCGTTTTGGTTTTAATTAAATGAAGTTATATTTCCCCCGGCATGTTTCGTTTAAGGTCAGGCCGGGAATTAGTCGCATTATTTTGTATAATTTATACACATTGTAATGCGGTTGTATTAATTAATATCAAAAAGAAATATTATAATGTTGCCATGTACTGTATTTGACGTCAAGTTTAACTAAACTCAACTTTGTTATGTTGACAAAATTACTTGTGACATCTTAGCATACATACAATAAATTAAAACTTGTTCACAATATAACCGAGCATGGACAACACGTCAAAGTTAATTTAAATAACATTAGTAAAAGTTAATAATGCTTTTTAAAGGCTAATGCACTGATTAATGTAGTCCCTTCATACCTGGCACTTAAGCGATTAACAATTCATGAAACCACAGCCAGCTTCATTAACCAGATAATTACATGTAGCACTTCAATAGTCTTTGTAAAAAACTGTCAATATAACTTGACGTCACATCTGAGGATCCTCAGGACTTGTAAAATGGCATCTGTTACTAAAATGTAGTAAAGGGTAGGTCGCGTGAAGCGGGAGTAAAGCGGGAGCGACGCGACCGGCCGCGTCTAGCGCCCGACGGCGACTAATGTACGCCCGGCGCCCTGCACCGCCTGACGAACCCCGAGGGCTCGCCACTCGCCAGCCGGGAGGTATTATGGAAAAACTACGAGAGACAAGGTACGAAGTACGAGGGTGCATTTATAAATGGAAACGAGCCGTTAAGGATAAAATATAGGAGGTGGTTACAAGGCGCTTTTTTCTCACAACCATAATATTTAATTAAAACAAACGTACACCCTAAGCAGAGCTCTATTAAACGAATAATTAATGTTTAACCATTACTCGCCCTTGTTTATTAACTTAAATGCATATTTTCAGCTTTTGGCACAAACTTCAAAGGTAAATATGAGCACGTTATATGATTGCGAGCATAATGCAGTACATAACATCATTTTGGCTTGTACCTATATTATAATGTGTAGTTCCGGAGCCAAATGGTCGAACGAGGCTATTACTTATTGATATTAAATATAATAATATCACAGAGACGATGGGTTATTAGGAACAATAAAGACAAGTTTCGTAAGAAAAAGTTGTGTTAAATTTGTCGAGAATTAGACGCGATATAGCGATACGAACATGAGTAAATATAGTGAGTGTGAGTACGTGTGTCACAGCCGCAGTACGGTAAATCGTCTGATTCAGCTCACACGTACTTAATACTTATATATATCTTGTACGCGTTCAGTATTTACATGTTAACGCTTAGATTGTAAAGACACGTTACGTTACTAACCACGGAATACACAATATACAGGCGATTTAATACATTATTATTCTGCTTAAAGTGTTACTAGTATTAAAGTAAGTTATAACAGTAAACTTCGTTATGAATTCAGACTTACAGGCAAACTGCATTAACAAACTTATAACATCTTCAAGCCCTGTTTCACACAGATAAGTGTCTGATAAACTATCTGAGACATAAATGAGAGATTTAATGTCGAATAAGTTCTGGACATATCTACCAGTGAAGCAACAAAGTATTAATATTGTAAAATAAGATATAATATAAATATAAAAACATTTAAAAAAATAACATTCAAGTCACCCCCGACAAAAGCTTGAAATGGCTGCATCAATTTTAATGACACATGATGGTTCTTAGACACCATCATAATTATGTCACCTTTCAAACAAAAAAAACCGCATTATAAACGGCCAATTCGTATCAGGTGCAGTTTTCCCCGCGATACCGTAGAACACGCGAAAATTAGTTAAACTAACCAAGCATCGACACAGTCGACACGCCTCTCCAGATAGCTAAACTAATTGATTTATAATTGCAAAAGAATTGAAATTAAATGAGTTAAATCTAAATTTATAACTCTAGTCTGTATCTGACATTAAGTGGTTTTTAATAAAGAAATATGATATCTCAGTTGATTCACTTTGTGTTATGGTATTTTATATTTTAATATCATCGTAAAACTACACTTTTATACTAGTCTATCATCATCATTTCAACCCATAAACGTCCCACTACTGGGCACGGTGTCCTCCAAACGTTTTGAAGGGCATTTAGCCTACTATACCACGCTGGCCAGACAGGTTGGTATAGGGTTTGTTTCGAATTTTCCTTTTCTTGCAGTGCTCTTGTCCGCATAAAGTAACTCCCTTAGTCATTTTTTACGACACCCACGGGTTGAGATGGGGTACAATACAGGAATATACTATACACTAATATTATAAGGGTGAAGAGTTTGTTTGTTTGGTTGAACGCTAGCATCTCAGGTAGTACCTACAACTACTGATCCGATTTGAAAGATACTTTTAGTGATAAAATGCTTGTTGCATATAATTTAATAACACAGAATATATAATAGTCTTACTCAACTATCAATTAACAATAGTTGCACCGTCTATACTTAATAGCAAACGCTATAATCCTTGAGAGGGGCATCCAGGCGAAGCCGCAGCCGGAAGCTTGTAAAATATACATAATTATGATATTACGTAATTTAATAAACAATTATAATATAAGACAAGACTCCATGATCCAACATGGAACACGCCAAGTCCACACAAATTACTTGGTTTGTTTGTACTCACAGTATTTGGTTGTTCATCTAGTCTGTATGTATGTTTGTATGTACATATGTGTGTATATAACAAATATTTGCACCACGCTCATCTCCACACAATTAGTACACGCGTACTAACTGTGTTTAATGAACAATAATTAAATTAAGATACTGTTCTAGACAAATTAATAGTCTTAAATTGAATTTGGTTTTGCGACTTAACGCTGCGCGATGTTGGAACTTGGAATTAATTCGAGAGAATTTACTTTAAGATCAACACTTATGAGTATATGAAACATATTTTATTAATTTTTGGACTCTTTTTTCGTAATTAAAATTGTTGTCAAGTTTAGACAAGAACTTTTCTATAAATTTGCCTGATTGTTTAGTTGTGTCCTATCGAAATGGTATACAATATAGCCTTTTCCTAGATTATTATTTTAATCCATAGCAACGTATCCGTGAAGAGGCCGCAAAAGAGAAGTACATTTTAAATTAAACTTGAAATGTTAAACTTAATGACACATCAAAGGTTGACCTCATTCGTTAAACCATAAACGTGAACAAAAGGCAACATACTTAATTCGTTAGACTTTAACTTTTTTAATAAGAGCGAGCAATGACAACGAACAAGTTTCAGCCAAAAGTTTGTTATTTACACATTTTCTAAAGTGGAGGTCGTAACTCTTGGATCTGGAAGCGAACGAGTGGGAAAACTTAAAAATAATGCTCTCCTGTCCACCGGCGGAGATGATGAAGTGGTTCTATCTTGGGCATTCAATTATATCAGCGCGTAATGGGAGGGGGGGAGGGGGAGGGGACGCTTTGTTTACAACTCCAGTAGTTTGTTACTTGTTCTTACAAATGACTCGGCGACGGCGACTTACTTCGAAAGTCAAGTCTTCAAGTATTATTTGTTTTAGTCAGAGTTGCCTTTAAATCGTTACAGTTGACGTTTCAAACAACCAAACTTTTAGTGGCAATTTTATAAAAGTGTACTACTAGTATCGTACAATATTTTAAATGCGAAAGATAGGATGGATGTATGGATGAATGCGTGTTACTCAATCACGCCCGAACGGCTTAAGGTATCTGTATGAAAATTGGCACATTATATAGTCTGGATTAGGATATAGCTTACTTTTTAATGAAAAACCACGCGAGCGGAGCCGTGGGAGGAAACTAGTAGTTGTTTCAAGCAATCACAACTAATTAAATAAACATAGTACACAATATGAGCCGGCACACGGTTGTAGACACACACAAAGGGCACGATCGATACATTCCTGTTTCCTGTACAATAGTGTATGTATATGTTGTAGTTAAATGCACAGAACACATTGTTGCACTGTTTCCGTTCTATTTGTATATGTACATTATGTACAACGTTTTGGGTAACGAGGTGGGCAGAAATCCAAATGTATTCATAATACTTTAGTAAACTTCTAAAATAACAAATTTTAACTACCTAGTGTAATCATTATTTCTAATAATGTCGTAAGTTAAAGCTCAAAATCAAATAGAGGTAAGTTTTATTTGGGGATAAGACCCTTTTGTAGGGATCTCTATAAAATATAATGCCACTAAACGGCGGTTGGTCTAGCCTAGTCACTAGTCACAACATCACTGAGCCTTTAAATCCTCTAAAATGTAGTAGCAGCCCATTTATCAAGCTTCCTACAGGTGTAGTGATTATCAAGTGAATTGTGCGAGCGTTGGCTGACGTCATGACTAATGGCACATCAGACTAGATGCAATCTACTGTTGCCGGCAGTTACTGTAAGCCTAGCGAGACAACTGTCTGCAACGACTACAGCTTTATTGCTTTAAAAATAATGTTCTAAGGTTGCAACGTTCTCTGTTGTACTGGATAATACATTACCTAGGAATATTCTTTCAGGGGAGCATCTTTAGAAATCAAATTGAAATTCGGAGAACGGATCAGGCCGTATTAGATTTCAGGTCGGATTATTCAATTTAAAACTAATTAATATCATTAAAGTATGTCGACTACGCACCGACAAACTTTTAAATCAAGTACGGTCTTAGTAAAGTAGCATACTTAGATATCAAAAGCCATAAAACAAAAGTAATCTAAATGAAACGGTATTCGAAGCCATATAGTTAATTGGTTTTAGTTACAGGAACAAAAGTTGAGTTTCCCGTAGAGGATGTGTGTCGAAACATCTAATCCTGATTGATATGAATACTTTATAAGCAACCCGAAACGTTGAACTGTTGGATGTAAAAGGTTGTAAGCTTTAATCCTTTCTCGTGGAAGGTACAATCAATGACAGCATCATTAAATCTATGTATTATCTCGTCTGATCATATCAACGTCTTAACTGTGTATATGATTAATCTTGAGATCATAGTTAAATAGTGGGTAATATATGTCATAATGTTATTAAAATATTCACTTTTTTATCTCAACGAATGGGTGAGATATAGATATATGTCAAAGTCAATATTAGAAGAGTTTATTTTCTACTAGCGAGTAGCTTCTGTTCGGGCCCTTCCTAGAATCAGGGTTGAATATGTTGTTTTTAATTAATGACTTTTCTATTGTTTTAACCAGTTATCCCACGATGGGCGATGTAATAGATTGTTCGGGGTATGGGGACTTAGAGTGAGTGTCTTGACATTATGGATTCGAAGACAATTTTCATAAAATTTAACTAATACCAATTAGTAAAATGTAGGATAATTTCTGACTGTCTTTTAAGATAATTTTCACTAAAAACTACTTAAATGCTTTAAGAACATAATATAAAAGATGACAGCAACAAATGCCTAGCTAAGCACCTGAATATTTCGATACTCACAGCCTCACAGGTGCTACTACTACAGCTCTTATCAAAAGTTTCGGAGTATCGTCAATATGGCAGCGCAGCATCAGCACTATTACATCACTGTAGACAATGCTGGATGCAATAAGCCTGCGGGGATCTATCTGGCATGGCTCCCCGTCGGCCGGGCGGCCTGCCAAACCGTCCTCGACGTCACCAGTACTACCAGCCGCGCCCTCCTCCCCGTGCCAACACGACTTGCTGACAGTTCCATACCCTCACTCACATAAGAAAGGGTTGATGCACAACATTTTAGTTTTGTATTTACCTTTTTCACAAATTCTCCAATTTCTTTTGTAGTATACAGACAAAGATGAACGACTTTCGCTGTGTTATTTCCGTGCAGAACTTAGTAGACATTATCTTACCTGAAACAATAGAAACATATCATAAGTTTAGCGCATTAAACACGTCAGGGTACTTCACACGATAGACCTAAGAATGTTGCCATAATGTGAAATTACTGGTTTTTATTTCAAAGTAATAATAGCGGATCATTAATTCTTCCAATTCATTTACTTGGCCAAGATTGTCCTCCCCTGTTCATCTTCATTAAGACATACTAAGAATTGTTAAGGAAACTGGGGGGAAATATTGGCAGCGTCCACTCCACTAGCGATACAAAGATACTTGTGTAATTAATCTCAATCATGTTTTACAGGAAACAATGAGATCTTAATAAAATTACACATAAGGAGTCATACAAGATTTTGTATTATAACTGGCTTCTGACCGCGGCTGGGTTCACGTGGCGTAACGATAAATGTATTTTATTTTTCTTCTCCGGGATTTCTCTCTCTGTTCGGTGGTTTGGTTTCGGTATAGGAGGACAAACAAACACCTTAGCATTAATATATAATAAGTACAAGTGTTTTATCACAATTTAGTAGTAAAACATCAAGAAAATTCTGTTCAAAGTTTTCCGTTAAAATAATACGGAATAGAAGGTATGAATCATGTCTTTACGTGGACTGTAATATAGATAATGACATCGTTTCATCAGTAAATTGTACGTCGTTATTGTTTAAGGACGACACGGAAATGTGTGTGCTGTGTACACTGAATAGCGACTGATCCACGCTGTCATATACTAAATAATAACCACTCATCATCTGAACCCATAAGCCTCCTACTGCTGGGCACGAGTCTCCTCCAAATAATGTGGAGGGAATTTAGCTTACTATAGATTTGTTCTGGGTGGAAATCGAATCCAGGACCTTAGCAGTCTGGGCAGGCCTCCGTCACTCGCTCAAGGTCACGCGCTATGTGCCTACCGCTATGTAGCTCACAAAAGAGCCAAATCGCCAGAGGGCTTCCGCACGCGACACTGAGAGCGCACACAGTACGTTCCCCGCTCAAAACGCATAATGTACTCTGTGATACTAACGATATTTTCGTACACTACGTAGGTATATTAAGTTTTTACTAACAACACGATGGTTAATTATTGTGAAGTTGTTGGATGTCATAGACAAAAGAAAAATAAAAAAATGTCTTTTTTTTCATTGCCGAAAGATGAAGAAAGGTACGTTACGTTATTTGAAAGTAGGTACGTATTTCAGCTGGCTTTAGTTAGTTAGTAGTACCTAGTAATTTTTAAATGCTTCTTGTGTGTAGGTACTCTTTCTTTAAAATTTACGAGAAAGTTTAGTGCGGTCTTACAGAAATAAATGCAGTTTGTATTTCATTACCTACATTATCGAGTCGTTTTCGAGTTTGTCTATCTATCTATTACGATCGAGTTCGCGTGGCGTGGAGTTCTTAAAACAAACTGGTCAAGCGCGAGTCGGAATCAGACATTAACTGTTTGCTTGTGTGTACATTGAATATATTTAACAAAACTAATATACCTAAGTAAAAATAGTAACAGAATACAATACGACGATATTCAAATGTTTTGTCTGTTTGGATGCTTGTACACGCTAATCTCCGAAGGTACTTGACGGGTTTAAATAAAAAAGTTGCCACGCATTGTCTAGCGGCTAATCTTAACTAAAGTCTGATTTCGATGTGAAATTAGAAGTTTTAAGTTAACTGCTTACCTCGCATTCACTTCATTGCATTCATTGTACATAAACTAAACATAAATAGGAAAATTTAAGTTTCACTTCAGCCATGTTATTTTCATTAATGTTCTTTGTACAACCCTAATGATTTTGCTCGATGACGGACTCACGCGGTGTACGCGGGAATCTCGACTCTCGGCGCGCGTGGTAGAATACGTTTCTTCTTGCAGCGTGGTTTATTCGTTTTTGTAGGCTAATATAACGTAGGTATTTTCGCTTTTGTATGGGAGTGATGTATCTGTTACGTAGTAACTATTATCTAATCTGTGGTCTGGGTCACTAACCACTACGCCCACACGCCAGTCATAGTAATCTACCTGATCTGTAACTTTCAGTGGTTGTTCATCCATCCATCCAATTTTCACATTTATGATATTAGTAGGATGTGTTCCCGTAGGCCACGAGGGGGAAGACAAGGGCGTAAGGTAATTTTGACTATTTAGTTTTCGGGTCAAAACAGCAATTTTCCTCAATGGATTCAAGGAATTTTCCAATCTTAACCCGAACCGACCAACGCTCAATTTATTTTTAACTGGTACACAAACCACGATCGACTGCTGAAAGGTATAACGCGAGGCCGACTTGGAGCGAATGCATTTGTGCATTATGACGTCATCGCGCTATTTGTGGCTCAGTGCCTCCGCTTGATGGGCTCGGAGGTCGCCGGTCGGTGGACCACTGACCCCGCGCCGATCAGATATACGTTTTGATTAGTTTTTGCACAAGTTCAACTAATAACTGTGGTATTAATTAAGTATTTTTAAAACAGTTATACAATTGATGTTAAATTGACGTATGTTATTAGAAACAACGTTTGTGTGTCTGTGTATATAGTCTGTAAGTGTACATTATAATAATATAGGTACGTATAGCTAAGACTGCCGTATTGGTGGTGAGGTGGTGGAGCTTTGTTTATAGCTCCTTCATTGTACTATGTTTGCCAGACTTCACCCGTACATGTAAGGGAAATAAAGGCACTCCAATTTAAGAGAATATATATTATAACTATTTTCCATCATGAGGTATTTCTTCTTCCATTTAACGCGTGTTTTCACCTAATTCAGCGTTGTTGAAACACAATGTCTTCGAGATTTTTAAGAACAAAGTCCATTAGTCAAATTGATTTATTTGTTCGTCCGAAACTAAACTATGTAGTAAATTGTAGTGTAGATACATCGAGTTGTTTGTTATTTCAGCCGTCGAGTAACACACTAACGTTACATTTACTTTGTACATTAACGATAAAATGTTAACCATTTTATTGTGGGCTGTTTTGTGAAATCTTTACTTACTCTTAAGACTCAGTCACGAAACATAAACGGTTGTCAAGAACATCTTTGACAGTCAATATTGAGGTAAGGAGTGAATGGCCTATATGTCATCGAGCTCTGTGTAATCGGTCACTTGAAAATCTCTGACAGCGACTATTCCTTTTTGGGTATTTTCATACAAAAATTAATATTATGCGACTTCGCCTGTGTGAGCCATAGGATCGCATTAACGTGGCCCATTATTCATACGTAACATTTTAATTTTTGAGTAATAATACTCAAAAAGTTTCATCAGTCTATTCTGTTCATTCGTTTCTGCATGAATTAAACTCAAAACTTAGCCATGCCAGGGGCTGCTCAGCTATTATTCTTAGAGTGATGTTATATCGCCTTCTTTGATAAATGGGCTATCACACACTAAAAGAATTTTTCAATGCGTATGAGCAATTTCTAAGATAAAGATCTAAATTTAGATAAGATTAGATTTCAACCTAAAAAAAAAATGATAGTATTTTACGTGTTTCTCAGTCTAAATTCACAATATTTGTAGACAGTGTAGGTACTATAAAGGTATGTGCATTTAAATATAAGGCTATATATAACGAACTAGTATGACGTCTCTGTTATAACATTACGTGTACTCATTAACTTTATCTGTTAAGCTGTAGTAATTGGTTCGACTCGTCTTTGTGTAACACAAAGGAAGGTTGTACTTGTACTTGTACAATGGGCTCAAGTGCTGGTACGAACCATTTTGATACTGAATAGAGTGATAGTGGAAATCGTACGTTTATTTAATGTATTGTTAAACAGAGCTATATGTATTCATAACTAACAGTGACTGTTGCACGGGGCTTCACACAGTAGTTTCTGAGATTAGCACGTTCCACCAAGCCAACAAACAAACTCTTCAGCTTTATAAAAATAGTACAGATTTTAAATTAATAGGTACTTTATTTATTGTATGAAGGCCAATATATTGCATGTCACGTGTACCTATTCCCGCCATTACGGTATTTGGTGTTTTTATATAAAGCATGTCAAATGTGAGAACGTTATTCGCTATAATTGCACGTATATATAGCCGTAAAACCTTTCACACAGAATGACCTAGTTTCAGGTCCCGTTACACACATTGTACATAATATTTTGATTCTGACGTTTCAACAATGATAAACTAAGTTACCTATATCTTGTCTTTACACACTTATTCTAACGCTGAAGTGTTTGATTGTTTGTTCGCGTTAAACTCAGAAGGTAGCAGTTCTATATAGGAAAATCTTCTTGCAATAGATAGCTAGTTCATTGAGGAAGACTTTAGCCAATAAAACATTACGCTATTGCCCATAGGAGTGGTGCAGTAATGTCTGACGCGGGCACAATATTTTAGAAATCGTCGGCGACGAGTCAAAACCTCGTAAGAGTATAAAATGAAATTTTACAGGAGAGAGAAAAAACCGTCTTGTATATTATTTTTCTGTGTAGCCTGTGGAGTTGGCAGATTGGTAGGTGGCGCTAGGAGTCGTCAAATGAGCAATATAAACGATGGTGGCTGAATGGATAAGAGACCGGCGTGCAAATCACGCGGTCCGAGTTCGATCCCGACCGGCAGTACCAATGTGGATTTCACTTTGTGGAATTTATATGTACTAGTCAAGTGACTTACCATGTGCTAACGGTGAAGGAAAACATCGTGAGGAAACCCACATACCCTAGAAGAAATTCTATGAGTATGTCTGATCCACCAACCCGCACTAGGCCAGCGTGATTGGATTATGGCCTAATCTCTAGTTAGAAGAGAGGAGACCCGAGCCCAACAGGGGGACTTAATGGGTTGCTGGTGATGATTGAGAGGTTTTCTCTCTAAAGACATAAACCAGAAGAACATAAACCACTTAACAACATCGAGATTGTTCTGATAATCTTATCTAAAACTTCAAGCTGTTACATCTGTAAACGTCACGCTATTTTTAGTCGTGATTCGGTGACAGTCGACACAATATCTCACATTTATCTCAAATAAATTTACGCAAGATTAATACATACCTAGATACAGTCGTCGTTACAAGTGTGATATATGTGTGCCTTGGTGACAGCAGTAGTGGGATACCTGATACTCATACTATGGGTATTATTGGGTATGTCTGTTTATCGATTTAAACTGTCGCATCGGTCGTTTACTCGTAGAAACAATGTTATACTTAAAAACATTACCGAGTATATTTAAATCATATTTTTAATTAATCAGTACGATATAAGCTAATCATTTATTTTTACAAGAAATTGTTTCTTGAAAGATAATTGCCAATAGTAAATAAAATTAATTGCGTTTATTTCTTTGAACCTCCTCCTCCTCCTCTACCTACTTCGAAGATGTGATAATGCAAAAAAAAAAACTTTTACAATTGTTTAACAAAATAGGTTGCATATTAGTTATAAACACCTGTGTATGTAGGTGTACCAAGACAAAGACTGATTACGTCATAGTACTCATCGCACTCGACATTATTTACACTATTATCGTAGCAGTCAAGTTACGTAACTAACCACCTACGTACGTATCAGCTATTAGATACTGCAACTCACTAACAATAATAACATCTTTAACCGAAAACTACCAACTAGGTATTCTATTTGTGTGTAGTGAGACTTGCTATTGTTAAGTCGGTATACCACTCTAGGAAGTTCTACAATTGTAAATAACATTGTAAACAAATTAATTAATTTTAAGCTCGAGGATTCCTGAAATAAATTCGAGGCATTGATGAAATCAAAGTAAAGAAAGGCCGACGACAACGCGGCGATGTCACGAGTTTTGCGGCGAAACAATCTCAACCTGCATTAGTGTTTTCTTTCTTCAATTCTCAAACAATGACGATGTCTGTCAGGTCAGATGTTTAATCTGTGAATCCAGACCTAATATTGCTTTCTAAAACATAAATAAACTTATCAGCAATAAATATCAGTTATTGGATATCTCTTGAGGAGGCCATGTCCAGCAGAAGATGAAGTACCTATCAGTTATAGTTTGGCGATCTAGTTCTATGGGCTCCCATCAATCGTGGGGAAAAATCACTTCTTATTCATTTTCATGTACACAATATCGATTTTAGAAAGTCAAGAAAATCTATTTACTCGGGCTGAGTATCATCAGTACCTAACATTGTCAAGAACTCAACAACTAATTACTAAACCTCATAGATCGTTAAATACTCATAATTTATAATTCCAAACGTTTTCCTCACTGCACTCATTGCACGAGTAGAAAAGCACTTTATAATAACAACGACCCTGACATAATAGTTTAAGTTAATATCGATAATTTAACGTTAATCAATCAAATCATAACATGTCAATGATTATATAACATCGTTGCTGTGAGTGAAGTCATCCTTGCCTCTACACGTTCATAGATATAATAGTTACATTGTATTAAGTTGTTGCATACGTCCACCAACAACAAAATAAACAAAACAAAACGTTGTTTACGTTTTGTTTAAAACAGTGTATGCAACTAGGAATATACTCAGTTTCCACATGTACCTACATACATATCATTCTCCCTCAGTCTGCTCGTACATACGTTATTACAGTAATAGCGAAGAACATAAAAAATAAAATGCTGGCGCATTTTTTCTGTCCGCCATTGCATCCGGGTACACTATCGCTAGGGTTGTCTAATTGTGAAAACGAGACAACTGTCCACAAGGCTCTTGTTTTATGTATGTTAGTTGGTTTCATAATCGAAATATTTCTGTTTAAAACTATAAAAACTCGAAGATTTTAAATGGCTACTGAGTGTCTATTGCTTTTCAGTGACGCTAATTAACTAAGATACGACATCTAACTTTGTTTCACGCTCCATTACTCTGGAACTAGTCAACTTTATTGCTAAACGAGCACTCGTTAAACGCAATGGATTATAAAATCATTAGAATGGATGTGTTCGTTAATATTGAATGGGCTTGGCAATTCGCTAATGTCGGAGGTTTTGTTATTTGTGAGTTATATCGTTAATAAAAACAGTCGTTTTACTACGATTTAAGCACCACGTGTTTATCTATCAATTTCTTTTTTAAATGTTCATCACAATTGTACTATATTAATTTATAATATTATTATAATGTGTATATTAGAAATAGGTCATTATGTTGAGTTCGTACCTAATTCACTAGTAAAATTAATTAAATAAGATGACCAGAAGTGTCAAGAAAAAAAGACTACTAATATTGAAATCCTAAACCGACAAATACAAGATGTGATACCAAAACTAAAAACTCTTTTCTTAAGAGTTTTTAGTTTAGGTAACAGTTTGAAAGAAAATAGGGAAGGTATCAGCCCTAGTAGCAACCGTCTCGACTAGAATTATGCGCGTGCAGTGTAGTGCTTAGTTATTATAGCACGTAGAACAGTGGGTGCAGCGGGTGTAGTGGGTTCACCTGGCGTCGCTCGCGATCGATACGTCGCGACGACCGGGAAGTGCTCCCCAGACCCGGGCTCGCCTGCCTGCCGTAGGTCTACGTCTACAACTTTTAGTTTAATTGTCTGGTGATGCATGTGAACGTGTTTATTACCACTCTTACATTTGCTCTAACCAGCTTGTCTGCTTCATTGGTACTTGTATATTATAGCATTATTGGTTTTCTTTTTATTGTACCTAATAGTTAGGTTGGAGTAACGTGATTTAGTTCTGGACTCTGTCTATTTGAAAAAATGTTTGGTGGTTTTAATACGCCAGACTTAGAGCTCTGCTGGTAAATTATAATTCTCTAAGAAACTATCTGAGAGTTGAGTGACTAATTTCTGTCAATTTGTTTCTGATATAGGTTATCAGACACTTGCCAGTGGCAGTAGTCAGTGGTGATACAACGCCTTACAATCTCTAGCTTTACGATGGTATTGTTAAAGCTGAAACTAAATCAAACTGCATCGATACATCACAATAGTATCTGTGAACTAACTAGACAAGCTACGGGCACGGAGACGGGCACGGGGCACGGGCACGGGCTCGAGGCACAGGTGGAACGAATCAAATCAATCCAAAAGTTATTTGATTCAAGTGCAGATCGAATTGTTTGGTCGACATAGGAGAGCAATGATTTGGTTTCCATTGTGTACATTTGTACAGACGTGAAGTGGGATGTGTTAGTTAAAACTGATCTGACATACTGCTTTTGGGCTCTTGTATTAGATTGGTTCGTTTATTCGCAGTTGAGAGAACACTTTAGTTACATGCGAGTATTAGTTTAATTTAGCGCTGTGTCTGAAGTAAGATCGGTATTTAGAAGAGTATGTAGGTTTCGATTTAAATGTTATAATATGTAAATATCATGTAGAACACGTTTGATAATACCTATATTTATATGGAAAAATAATCTCCCAAATGCACATAATATGTATATTTGAACAAATGTCGTAGAATCTGGTTATACAGTTCATTAACGTCTAAAAAGTGGTTATAACTAACAATATTTTCCAAATAACATGATGTCACCTTTGTACAAACTTCTGAATACAATGTTTGATATTTCCCTTATTATCCATACTATATCTTAAAAGGTTTCCGATACGTTTATCTGGCGGTAGAATGCCTATCTTTAAGAGTTATATAATTTTAAGACCATGTTTCCGGTAATTTTCTGAAGTAAAAACATTACCCTCTTTTTTGGCAGTCGGGTAAAAACATAAAAGAGAAAGGCAAGGCCAAAAGGGAGAGAAATTTATATTTATTGATAACTCTATTATTTAATTTTCGATAATATTTGGGTAAGTACTATAAAATAATATACATTGATATGGGAATACATTCAGTCAATCAAGCCTTCGAAAGAAAATAAGTAAACAGATAGATCTGAAGTACTTAACACATAAGATATTTTTATCCTATAGTACGTTCTCGACGTTCACTCGAGCGAAGCCACGGGTGGCAGCAAGTCAGAAATAAATCGAAATAAATAATTCATGAACAAGAAGCTCTGAATATGTATCAGTATTGTCTCATTCAATACCAAATACTAAACACTCGTATAACCGACTATGTTACATTCAGAATATTTGCTAAGACACAAAATAGTGTTGTCTCAACAGCTAAGCGTAAACAACTAACGTATCGGGTTGCCACACACTTACTTACTTTTCTTTAGGGAACACACTCTTCTACACTTCGTTTTTGTGCCCAAATATTGTTGAGAGTAGGTCAAAATAATATCTATCAAGTTGATAGATACACAACTGTACAGAAGACTGATTGATCAAGACAAGTTCAGTAGGTATACTAGTATAGTATAGGGCAGTCCATTCCAATGTAAATTGCGCACAATGTAAACAAAGACCCTTGTCAATATTTCTTTGTTATCATCTATCACTTTAAGTTGTCAAACATACATAGCTTCTTGTACATTCTGTTTACGATTCCTTTATCTTCAACTACCTTTGGATAACAATGTAATAAGAACATTGACAGTAATAAACTTAAGACATCCAATTGCTTGACGAACTGAACCCATTCCAAGTCTTTTAATTATTTTTTTATAGATTAAAAAAGACATTCGCCTAATGAAATTAATTTCTATAGATAAAAAGAACATTCCATTTTAGAATGACAAAGAACTTAATCTTTATTTTTTAAATCTAATGTTCTACTTAACAGTGACGTACAAGAAATAACAAAACAGCATATGGGTGATAATTTTTCATTGAATAAATAGTACTAATCACGATGTAGGTGACCGCGTTCACTGGACGATCGGTGCCCAGAGTGAGTTGCACACTCGGCACAGTACACACAACGACATGTACTAGAACAACCACACTTACAAACATTTGGACCGATTTTAATATTATTTTAAACTATAATTTTATTTATGTATTCTTATGTTTTACATATTAAGATTTTTATTTTTGTCTTTATATGACATCTTTAACGTGCTTATGTAATAACAAAACGTAGAACCAATAAATAAAGTTACTTACATTATTATTGGATGAGGACAGACTTTCGTGTATATATTTTTAAATAAATGCGAATAGATACAATATATATATTAAATAGAGACCTATTTCCCCCATTAGCTAGTACAAGGACGCGTCACAAAGAACTAGACAATAGGCTAAAACCCAAACACTGTATGAACGCTTTTTGTATTAAAAAGGCACTATACATTATTATATACAATTTAGTACACTCCCTTCCCTCCCCTGAAAATGGGGTGTGAAGAAAACGATGATGAACGATTTAATAAATTTGCACCCCGCTGTATAAATCACTTGTACTCATTTTAAAACGACTTACAATGATACGGGTGTGTATTATTAACAAAACCGCTTTGAAGCGGTTTTAGAGCGATTTATAAGAAAGGTTTCTAGCGGTTTCCACTGTCCCCTCCAGTGGGCGCTAGGCAAGAGTAGGATATTTACAGTAGTCCGGCTATATGAGGAAGGGCGGGGGCTCATAAAATAAAACACAACTCATTTTTGGTAGTATTAATTGAGTCCCTTGTATCTATTGTTATTGAATTGGAAAAATAAATGGCCAGAAGAGCGTGCACCGCACTAGAAATTAAAATTATAATGAGCCCCAAACCTTCGGCGGATGCTCCGACGAAGACTCGGTTAGAATTTAGGAAATTGTATAAATTTAGGATTTTATATTAATTGTCATAGTATAAATACCAAATTGAATGCAATATCCCTGTCATAAATTACTAAAACTACGCATTACGGCCACTGCACCGGTTTTGAAAACATTAACGTTCAACATTTTTAAAATAAATGTTTTTTCTTACTTTCTTTCTTTCATTTATGATATACTATTGAGCGTACGCATAATTATTTGTTATCGTATAACTCATTAAAATAAACACTGCGGTTCTGTGTGGTATTGTGGTCCCGTGTGTTTCCACATAGACGCGGAGTCAAATATACAAGAGACGATGCATATTTTTCCTTTATTTTTCTTTGTTATTAAAAAATTCTTAATCTGGCTCCTGTGTACAGGTTTGTTTTGTTAAAAAGCCTCAAATAAAAATAGTCAGTGTCTTATTGGTGTTGCATGCGGTTAAAAACGTAGTGTATGTGTTAATCCAGGGTGTTAGCTCCATATAAAATATTATCATAATTGGTGCAGCCGTTTGAACATACACACAAACTTTTTCCTTTATAGTATTAATGTAAAATAAAAGCACTTCATAAGCGACAAAAGAAAGGCTAGAATAAGAACGGTTGAGTTTTAATTCATGATCTCAGTTCAATGTCAAAATCAATAGATAACATGTCTCATTGCTTATCGTCACTTCTCTGGATCTATCAGGTACATGACCTGATTCACCTTCAACGTTCTACTGTCGTGAGAAAACATTTAGATCAACAAGTTTCGGCAATATTTTTGAATATTCAATTGAATGCCTAACAGTTTTAATTAAATACTAATTATATGAATGAAATAAACACGCCTATGTTGTTCATTCTTTTATAAATATTGTATTTGGATGCAAATTTATATACGTAATACAGTCGCGCGGGCCTTCGCTCTTTGTTTGTCCACTGCTCATCTCAAATTGGCCGTAGCGTACGTTATATAGCCGAGCCTTCCTCGATAAATAAGCTATCCAACACAAATAATTTTTCAAATCGGACCAGTAGTTTCTGAGATTATCGCGATCAACCAAACAAACGAAATCTTCAGTTTTATAATATAATTAGTATATTAAGTAGATACGTTTTCAAGATCATAATCAAATCGCCCACTTTATTTACTAATATAATATATTATTGTGTTAATTATAATGGAATAACTAATTTATTTCGTCACAATAGGTGATCTTATCATTATTGTTCTACTTACGCTACTTACGACTATAATGTTTGCGTTTTCTAGAATTTTTGAGATCCTACATTGTGTTTACTGAATGAATTATTTTTAAATAATTAGAATTCTACAATTGTAATTGAAATAAATATTATTTAACCAGCTCCTTTAAGAGATAGAGCAAGACTTTGTGTTCTCATTATTGAAGTTTGTTTTTTTTTAAGAGAAATAGGGGTCCGTAAGTGCCTTCGCTCTATAGAAGACCGTAGCCTTATCATTGTGTTGTTTTCTTGTTGCTGAGTAGTGATCCAGAGCTCATTGTGGAGGGAGTTTAAAGAGTCGGCAACGTACAGGCGTCCAAAGACCATAGGTTTATAGGGTAACGGTCACCGCTTACCATCAGGCGGGGCTGTGGTGGGGTGAGGAGGGGGTCGCACCATATCCGATCGTGTGTACGGGCCGGGAGTGCGCTGGCCGCTGCGCACTTAGATCATGTCATTGATATTATAGACGCGTTCGAGAACAGTCGTCCAGTACGCTCCCCGCGGCCATTTGTATTAGCATTCATAAAAGCGTTTAGAATACTTAATTATTATGTTTAGTTTTTTGTGCTAGAAGAATAATCGGCTATGCTGTGCCGAAGTAGTTTTAATATTTTGGACACATCACTCGATTAAATATTCATCAATCGTTGATAGATACTCACCGTTTTATTTTTGGTGCTTGTATAAATAGGTATTAGAATTCTCTGCCATTAAATAATGTCTGTTTAAAAATTCAGTAAATAATTGAAACTCAAACCACTTCTCTTGACGCAAATCTGATAGGTGCCAAAAACAATTTTTATTCGTAGTTAAAACAAATCCTGCAAACGTAAAACTGTTGATGATAGTAAGTACACAAACTTGTCAATAATTAACATATATCAATGAGATACATGTCTGTACGGAATATCTACGTTTCACATAAAATTTCCACCGTTCTGTAAGCGAATGTAGACGCTAGAATTGTATTAACGTCTAAGTTTATAGGCAATTTGCGTTACAATGGGGTTGTTTGCGTTATTGAGGCACAACTGTCGTCTAATACGACTCATACGAATGACAATTGACAACATAAATGTACAACCGATAATACGAATAGATTATATAAATAAAGATCATTACAAACGAAAAGTAATATATAATAACCATTACTTTTCGGTGGTTAAAACATTTAGCTTCCACAAACTCAATCAGGCAGCTAAAACAACTTTAAAACATACGAGTAACATCTTGTTCATTGCATTTAAATTATAGGGTATATTAATACAATTGAACAACTAAGATAGAGTTACTATATTCATCGCATAGCCTCTATCCAAAGATTAATATATAGGTCTGTGAACAAGATCCAGCCTTCTGTTTGAGTAATGCACTGCACTTCACACTGACACTACTCAATTGACCTCAATTATTGGGAAAACTAGTATTTAAAATCAAACACTGTCTTCTGAACTTCTTCTAGATCTCTCGTTTACTTATGTCAAAAATGACTTGGGGTCATTCATTGTCGGAGAATCTTAACACCGCCTTTTAAGCAATGACGTCATTTATAAAACTCCATCTATGGATATTTCTATGAACTTTAACACAAATTATATCTCTTTTAAACAGTCTGTCTTTACTTAAAAAGCCCATGTTACTGTTATCAACTCCGCATGTTCGAATACCATTAAATAAAATCTGTTCATCGTTCGTACGACTTAAACAAACTTATATATGCGTAACTCTAACTATATATTCAGTAATATTGTGAGCCAAATATCCTGGACCATTCTGCAGGCCTTTCTATTCATATAGCTTTAAATATTCATCACTAGAGGGCGGCGCTGCAGTGCAATGTTGACACAAATGTATCTCGTAATTGGTATTGACCTGTTCACTATTGTCGCCAGTTTGGTATATTTGTACAATTGGACATTCTACTTTGAATGTAAACATAATGTTTTGGGTTAGCTAATGTTGTGTCGGCCTTCGACAATTTTACACGGCTTTTGAAAGAGCTGAGAATTCTCGAAAATTCTAACATAATTATTGTATTGTAATTCAACAGAGAACTTGCTTTTATTTACTCTCTATTGCCACGGTCCAAATAGAAGAAAAATATCGATAAGTTCTTGATTTAAATTCAGTTGCAAAATATTTCTTTTATTATCTATATATTATAAGTCTTATTTTACAAATATATTTGGCATCTTCATTTTAATTTGTTTTTTTTTACAATATAGAAAACATTTTAAATTTTCTTAAAAAAGCAGAATGTGTCCACTTTTTATTACATATATTTTGGTTGAATTCAAGGTTGTGTTAAGTTTAAAACTACGTAATATCTATCTACAATAATACAATTCAAAGTGTTGACTATATCAAATTATCAACGCACAGCCTAAACTGCTGATCCTAGAAACATGAAAATTAGAGGTGTAGTAGATATCCTCTTTGAAGGGATCATATTATGTCATCATTCATCAAGCTCTTCATGTACTACTTTAAAACCTTCAAAATATCTCCTAGGACCGATCCTTGTAGACAACAGACGGTACACAATTTGTAGTAACGATAACAAAAGTCACGAAATTCCGTCTACACCAAAAAGTCACTTAACAACTCACCAAACAATTCATTTTTCCACGTTTAACTTTAAACTCCGCTTACCTGTAATAAAAAAAACAGATTAAAAACAAAAATACCTCAACAAACTTGTTTTATTAAATGTTGAACAAAAAATCGTAGGACTCTCACAATTGTGCGGTGACCTTAGCGAGAACAGACGCAAATTGTATGAATAACGAACAATTACTAATGTAATTCAAGTGCTGATATTAAAAAAAAACATACTTTATTATACTATACAATACGGTCAAGGATTGTTTGCGTATGTTGTTTGGTTTTGAGACAAATAATAACCATCAATCAAGAACAAAATTACAACAGAATCAACACACACAACTGTTTTATATGATGTTCTTTTGGATAAAGGCACCCTGGCACCATCTCTTAATATTCAATTCAGCAAGTAAGTTCTGTATGGCAGATTTATTAGGTATATCTAATTAAACTACCATTGTATATTACGATTGAAACATGTTCCAGGAAGACCAGCTAGCGACAATGAGCTGAGAGGACAATGCACTGTTGGTGACGTCAACGTGCTATAGTCGTCGGGATCTTATTATAAAACATAAAAATTAAGTGCTTCACTACTGGACAGATCGAGATATTAAAGTCTATTAAAAGAAAACTACATAGTCACATAATGAACATAAGAAACGATTATTTTCAATTCAATTTATTTATTCGGCCACTGTTTTTAGAATGCTGTTGTCACTGGCCCTGATGCGGAGCAAGAGTGATGCAGTCTTTTTACGGAGGACTGTATGAAAGCCATCAGTTGGATACTCCGTAAACATAGTAGAAGCGCTACAAAGACGTGGCAGTCCCAGCATCTTTCTAAATATATCATCACACTGAACGCGTAGTACATCCAAGGAATTTTTGGTACAGTTGATCCGACTATCCGTGTAGAAGGCTTATAGAGAAACCAAATACAATAGAGATTTGATCAGAAATCCCTCAAACTACAAAAATACAACAGACAAATATTCAAAATGTGATCAGAATCGCTACAAAAAACTGAAGCATTTTGTCAACCATAAATAAAAGAAAAAGAAAAAATAAATCACAATCATTAGCTTAAAACATTCAAGTAATTTAAAAAATCCGTACCGATGCACAAATAGTAGCGAACTTAGTGTAATTGCGTCTACTTCGCATCGATAAAACTTCCACCTGAGTCGGGGGAAACGGTTTAAAAACTCGTTGCAGACTCTCGAGTAATAATTTTGAAGAGTACGGTGGAATGAGTAGAATGGCGAACCTTTTCAGCATCGCGAACTGAATTTACGGCTGGCTTTTTATTATTATTCGGATCTGGAAAAGTCTGAGTGAGATATATTTAGTCCTCGGGCGATTAGTTTCCGTAGTTGAACAGTGTCCGTCTAGACAACGTTTGGGTTTGTGACTTGTTTTGTTTAAAAGATATTTATTGAATACCTTAAAAATAATATTATGCACTTAGAGTCAGTAAACACTAAGTATTATAAATTAAAAAAAAAACGACGTAAATCAATTAAAATTTAAATAATAATATCAGTGTTCAAGGTGCATATAAAATTTTCTGTAAAATAAACATGGTATGGTCTAATAACTTATCGTACTTATACATATAGACAGGAAGATCTGTCCGTCCATCCCCAGGGAGCATGTCAATATTCTGTTTTGTTTGAGCGCAAGTAACCTCAGACGTATCTCTTTAATGGGATTAAATGTAACAAGGAGATAAATACATTCAAATAGAAGAGACAGTGACCTTGTGTTTGAATGTATTGCAAGAACACTAACATTAGTTACACCGTTAACAGCAACGATTCCACAGAAGCCACAGACATAATGCAGACAAAATACATTTTAATAAACCTTTATGAAATTCAAACCGTTACACAACAATAACTTTCCATTTCTGCTATCCTAAACACATTTATATTCCTAGAATGAATAGTCTACAAGTCAGCCGAGACAATGTTCTATCAGCTGCATTATCACAGGTTACACCAGTTTGTCGACTACCCACATTGACAATCATTACAAGTGTAACGGCTATGCTGTCAACTAGTTATTTTAGAATTAAACTAGTTACTAGAAAATAACAATAAACTAGTAGTTACAATTGCGAGACATTCTATAAATCACTCTCACTAAAACCGCAGTAAATAATAGTGAAACGTAGGTAAGTAATTGTCGTTTCTAGTCCATTGCTATCTACGACTAAGTGCTTGAACCTAACGAGCTAACTGTAAAATGGATTAGCTGAGAGCATTCGGACGATAATCGATAGGATGCCTAACGAAGTCTAGTGCTTGCTACCTGAACGCTGACTAGACTGAGGTTTTAATTCGCTCAGCAGAGCTCGTCTTTGCACTAAGTCAACTTCTTCTATCGATTCGATCGATTTTGTTTGAAAGTTGATATGATTCTGATGGTTTTGGTGCAGCCTATTCGTTGGGCTGATATGATGTTGATGTTGAATATTAAATTAATGTTGTGCAAAAAACAGACACTATCTATTCGATATTCACAGTTTTAATTTATTACTGTATGTAACTATATCAGCAAAATATTTACCTGACAACCTAGTCTAGAATAGTCTATTGTCTATTGTTATCTAATCCTTATATTAGTGTTGTAAATACGCTACTCATATATTATATAACTATTTAACTCATTAAATTGTACCTATCTATAAAATTTAATTGCCAGATGTATGTATGGTAACCAGGAAATAGGCCGACCTACTTGGTTCTTAATTATTGCAAGGACAAGGTTTATATGAAAGAAAAAAATCAAAATTGTTAATTGAATTAAAATCATAATAAACAATATGATTTTCACGATATTACAATGTTCGTCAGTTAAACGCGTTTGTCTATAGATACAATGGTGTAATACCACCACAATGTCAAACAGTGAATACTGAACGATAATGGAGGCTGTATTGTGACGTCACTCGAGTCTACTTCTAACAATGACATGTGGTGCAGATAGTTTTTGTAAACAATCCATATATCAACTGTTACTGTATAAAAGCAATGCGCTGCTTGGCAACAGTAACAATTCAATTAACAGATTTAGATAATATCTATTGGTCATTATTTTAAAGTCGATAAAGGGATACCTATATCCGGACAGATAATTAGACTATCACATTTAGTCGCACCAAAACGTACTTTCATAAGCTTCTCTTCCTTTCTGTCACTTAGAACCGATATTAAATAGAGCGAGATAGAGAGTGAGAGCAGAGTGCATCGTCGATTCAGCCGCCTGCGCCTGCGCACTACCACTCGAGTGTGTGAAAGTGCGATTCCGTGCGACTAGATGTGTTCCAACAGGAGGGACCTATAATGTATAACACAAATGTTAGGGACCTATAAAAAAGAAAGTATTTCTAAAATACCCTTAGCGCATCTCTGACTCCCCGATGTTCTAGATGTCTATGGGTAGCGGAGATCACTTACCATGAGGTGACCCGCCTGCACGTTTGCACCCTCTATTATAAAAAGTAAATGCTTAAGAACTATCAGAGCACTAAATAAAGAAGAATCTTCTTACAATAAATGGGAGTTATTGAGGAAGGCCGTGAAACATCACTAGGGGAGTGGACAGTAACAGTTGTCATGGTTAAACTGCATCACACAGCTTATAAATATTCCGAGCTTTGATGTCTGATGTAAAAGGCACGGATTATGGCTCTGATCCAGCTCTTCATAGCATAAATCATCTTTTAATCTTTCACGAGTCACACCAGAATATTTCACAAACATATTTAAATTTAAAGACTGAACAAAACAAGACCGTATCTACCGTCATATGTCTGGCATGGAACCTGGCTCTATCATCAAACTTGGTTGAAATATTCTTTAGTTCAAAGTTACTAGTTTGGCACACGGCCAATACAGTACCGCTGTAATAAAGGGGCATGAAGATAATAAAGTTACCTTATAATAAGAGTTTCAGGTTATTGTTGGCTTCTATGATTTGCGAATTTGTCGAGCTGAAAGGCGCGATGGTACACATTATGGTCTTCATCTGTTCTGCAGTCGACTACTGATGATAATAAGCTGATAGCTTTCAAACTTGTAACAACATTAATTTGACGCAACTGTTAAGAAATTCAACATCCTTAATATGTCTGACGTTCATTTTATAAGATAATTATTTTCATGTATTAAATATTATTAGGAATTGAAAAAAATTTACATAACTAAAAGTTTTTCTAATAACGGATTGACGTCCTCTTTCAATAGATATTACTAACGCAAAATACAAAAACATAATGTTGGTTTCCAGGCCAAGGACCAGTACATTCAACAATTTGATGACAACAACTAACTAGTACCTATTGCTAGTAATGCTGTGTCTATTTAAATAACCGAACCCGCACCACAATATCTGATGACTATACTTACAGAGTTGCGAGATAAAACAATATAATGGAGCATAATGTGCATGATATCATCTCTCCGATGATAGTCATGACATGACGGATGTCGCAGCGACGTTGCGCAACAACTGCGTTTATGTTGCACAACCGTTTATTGATCACACCCTCCCACAAGTGGGTAGGGGCCGTAGGGGGTGCCCCAGCCAGAGTATAATTTACAGGTTCATTGTTCTGCATTAGTTCAGCCCTTGATTTAATTATTGTTGCAGGGTTGCAGGTTTAACGACGGATTTTTTGGTACAAAAGTCGCTTCGAAATTGTTTTAGTACATGATTATTTTGTTTTCATAAAACATAAGTAAGTACGTGTTCATGTTCATTACTATGTGTAGTGTGTACTCCCAATTCGAGGGTTCTCAGTATAAATATTGTCATAGAATGTTTGCATAGAAGATTCGTAATCAACATTGTTTTGTCATGATCGCGATTACCAGATGACGTTGGTAGAGAGACAGGTTTCCACAAATCGTCAGTTGATACAAGAAACAAACAGAATTGTTCCACAATCCGGTGCGAACGTCAACGCGCCGAAATAGCGAGGAGCGACGACCGACACCGACTGTATGTGATACAACAACCTATCACTACACTACTACTACCAGAACTAATGTCACTGAACTATGAAGAACACACAAGTTTGCCAGAAAAACTTTTATGAGCTCCACGTATAAATTTGGATCAAATAATGTGAAGTTCTGTTAGATAAAATATGATATATTTGAATTTATAAACTAATAATATTTACCTGCCGAACAAATATAAGATGGCTGTCTTATATAGACTTTTGAAACAGCAATTTGGAACTCTTTTAAAAAAATCAACTACTACTAGTGTACATTATTATAAGCGGAGAATCAGAAATAATGTTCGATTCCACTGTCTTAGTTCCATATCATCGTATTCCTTATGTTGAACGAATGTTATTCAGTAAAGATTGATCGGAACCATTCTTAAATAGCTTTATAAAGAAACATTATCTATTATATGCCTACCGGAAAGACACAGCGTTGATGTGAAGAAGCTGCTTGTGATTTTGCAATATTTAACCGTAATTAATTAAAAACATACCTTTCAGTCCTTCTTTCTGGCTATAGTTACCCTTTTTCGCAGCTAGGGGCGCTGTTGTACCTTTATTGTCTGTGCGCCCGATGACAGCTTGTCATAGCGTTTGTGATTTTTGCCGCCGAAGTACGTTAAAATTTTTTCTAAGTTCAAAAGTGTTTGAATATAACTTTTTTGTTATTGAAACCAGTGTTTCAGTGCGTAAATATTAATAATCCGTGTATACGAACGAGAATTAAGTGTTTTATAAGTGCCTTGGTAGCTGACGAGTTGGTAAGTAGGTACATAGATACCACTTATTATGAACTCCTCCAAAGAAGGTGGGGGCGAGGATGCTCATGTCGCTGCTCCGGAGGGAGGGCCGAGCACTAGCTTAATACATAGCAGTTTTTCCTCGTCTTCGGAAGACGAGGAGGGCTATGCCTCGCCGCCACCAAATAAACGGCCTAAGCGCATGTCGAAACGTGTCCGAACTTGTTCAGACCCGCGTATGGATACTTTACTCAATCAAGTTAGTTTCCTTACGGATTTTATGTCACAAATACCACAATATATTAATTCTTGTGCAAGTATTAAATCTAATCCTAATATAAGCATGGATCCCGAGGTCAGAGTTGCACAATCACCAATCCCCTTTTTGCGTATACCTGAGGATAACCCATCAACTTCTGACATGTCTCTAGGTAATATTAAAGTGAATTTTAATGAAAATAAGCTTGTGCCACAAGCGGACCCCATAAGGTTAAAAGAAATTATAAATTTGCAACAATTTAATTCACCTGCTTGGAAGAGCATCCGCTATAAAAAGCCCTTCAAACCTGCCTAGCAACACCGGGATTCTCAAGTTTAAAATTAAACGAGGAGTTATGTCATCTTAATAGAGGCATTGATTTTGTTGCTAGTACAGAGCAATTAATGGCAGGCTTGTCTAATGTTGTGTTAGAAAGTAGAGACCTTTTAAAATCAGGCTTACAAGATGTGATAACTTGGGCTTGTAATCATAAGGGCAATCTTAACCCTCACACCTTATATGCAAAACTCTTAGACACCTTTGGTCCATCATCTCCGTCTTACAGGAATACTGAAAATACCATGCAAATCATATGTGGCAAAAGATCTGAATGTATAGAAGTTAGACGTGAGCGCATTCTCAAAGAAATTAATAATATAAATATTAAGGTAGCATTACAAAATATCCCTCCCAGTGCAGAGCACTTATTTAATAGAGAAAGTCTGCTTCCCTTAGTAGATTCATTGGGAGGGTCACAGACGTGGCTAAATGAACCAAATTATGTAAAGGAAAGAAAAAGTTATACGAGTCAATCCCAGAATAAAAGAAGTCATAAACATTTACCTAAAGCTAGCTACCGTAAATCTCAGAAAAAAGATAAGTATAATTCGAATAAAAACAAATTTAATACAAAAAATCAGCCCTTTCGCCACAACAATTCCCGAGACCATACCTCCAGTAAAAATACAGAAAAATGACTATCACAATTGCCCATTCAGAGGGGGTTGCCTAAGAAATCATATACAAACATGGCAACAAATGGGAGCAAGTCAATATATCATAAAAATAATTGCCAATGGTTACATACCATTCAAAACAAAACCCCCATTACATTATCCATACCAGAATGTTCGCCAAAACTATGCAACAAAGATTTCCAGAAAGATGTCCTTAGTAATAAAGGAATTATTGGAAACTGGGATTTTAGAGAAACCAAAAATTGTTACTCCGGGTTACCATTCAAAAATGTTTTTAGTGAAGAAAGCAGATGGGGGTCTGCGTCCTATATTCAATTTGAAAAAACTAAATTTACATGTGACAACACGACACTTTCAGCTGATTTCCCGGGTAGATGTAGTTCAGTTCCTTCAACAGGGAGACTGGATGACAAAAATAGATCTCCACCAAGCCTATTTCCACCTTTGCATAAAAGAATCTCACAGGAGATTTCTGCGCATAATTTATGGCAACGAAATTTTACAACTAACAGCTTTACCTTTTGGCCTCTCGTCAGCACCACGCACCTTTGCATCTGTAACCAATTGGATTGCAGAAACCCTTCGGAAACAGGGCATAAGAGTTGTTGTATATTTAGACGACTTTCTAATAGCAAATCAAATCAAATCGACACTTCTCGATCAGACCAAAATAGCCACAAACATTTTGTTACAACTAGGATGGCACATAAATTTTCAAAAATCTCTCCTCACTCCAACACAGGAGTTAGAGTACCTGGGTATCAATTGGAACACAAGGTCGAACCTAATGTCATTACCCATAAAGAAATCTGTCAAAATAAAACAGATGATTACCAATATATTCAAGAAAAACATGATTTGTCTTCGGGAGACCCAACAGTTATTAGGTACCTTAAATTTTGCCAACCTGACAACCCAAAACGGTCGCCTTCATTGTCGAAGGACTCAAATCTTTCTAAGAAGTTTCAGACAAGGCAGACCAAGGGAAAAGAGGACCTTACCGTCCCTTGTAATGCGCGAATTAGAGTGGTGGCTACTAAATGTGGACCACAGCGCGAAACCTATATACAAGCCAAAAGTGACGCATTTTCTCACAACAGACGCGGCGAACGCGGGCTGGGGAGCTCACTTAAACAATATAATGATCTCAGGCAAGTGGAGTCAAGCCCAACTAAAGTGGCACTCCAATGTGAAGGAGATGTTTGCAGTGTATGCAGCCTTATCACAACAAAGTGCATATGTACAAAATGCACACATTTTGGTCCAGTCAGACAATCGAACTCTAATATCATACATAAGGAACGAGGGAGGCACTCGTTCACTAGCTCTCCTAGAACTGACCAACAAACTTCTCCTTCTGACAGAGCAGTGCAATCTAACACTGTCTGCATGTTACCTCCCGGGGAGGTTAAACGGGATCGCAGATTGCCTCTCAAGAGGCAAATCAGTCCCAGAGTGGCAACTTCTACCAGAAGCCACAACAGCCGTGTTCAAAAAATGGGGCGTACCCGAAATAGACCTTTTCGCGTCCAAAGACACAGCTGTCGTCCCTCAGTACGTAACGTTGGACTCCAAAGATGTCTCAGCAATATTTTGCGATGCCTTCAGTCGAAGCTGGGACTATCAACTGGGATGGGTGTTTCCTCCTCCCAACCTAATACCTCAAGTACTAGCCCACTTGAACGATGCCAAGGGAACATACATACTAATAGCCCCATACTGGGATCAATGTTTTTGGCTAGCCGATCTCAAATCGAGAGCTCTAACAATCCCCATACCAATAAAGAATCTGCGGAAGACCTTAATCGATCGGACAACAGGCATATGTCCTCCACAAGTGGACAAGTTATTCCTGCAAGCTTGGAAAATTGGGGGTGGGCAGAACAGTTACACAACTGGAACAGGGATGAAATAGATTTATTGAGCAATAGTTGGCGAACAACTACATTAAATACATACAAAGCAACCATAAAACGATGGGTTGCATTTTGTTCATTTAATAATATAAATAATTTAAACCCAGATGGAAAAGATGTAGCTAAGTTTCTTGCAGAACTTCATTTAAAACATAAATTTGCTTACAATACAATTCTTTTACACAAATCTGCAGTCTCAACATATTGTGCAGGAAATATGGAATTTTTTTCTGGAAACTTTTTTATCCAACAAGTATTAAAAGCTATTGCCTTAGCTAAGCCGCAGACTATTAAAACACCTATATGGGATACTCAACTGATTTTTAACTGGTTAAACTCAGTACCATGTAAAAATTCTCTTTTTGACATTTCTAGAAGAACTGCAATGATTCTACTCCTAGCATCAGGCAGACGAGTTCATGATCTCACCCTATTAGATACATCTCATAGCAATTTCGTACAGGAGGAAGAAAAAATTATATTATGGCCAAAATTTGGTTCCAAAACTGATAATATTAGGCATAGACAATCTGGCTGGGCATTGTTAAAACACCAAAATCCTTGCATATGTTCTTTGGAACATATCAATCAACTTGTACAAAATTCAAAAACCAGACGTTCAGGTACTAATGTAACTAGTCTTTTCATTTCAATCAATGGTTCTGTAAGGCCAGCTACAAGAACGTTAATTGGGGGATGGATTAAATCAATTTTTAAGGAAGTCCATATTGATGCAGCTCCGGGTAGTGTCAGAGCTGCTGTAGCCTCCAAAGAATGGGTTGAAAATGTTCCTATTGAAGAGATCTTAAGTAGAGGAAATTGGAAAAGTGACAAAACTTTCAGAAAATTCTATTGTAAGGAAATTAATAGACCAGAAAATAATTTAAATGAAGATTTGCTACGAGCTAATTTTTCTACCATTTAGTTTATTAACAATGTGGATTAGAAGTGTTGATTATTTTCAATATTAAGTTGTGTTTTCAAAGCAAAGCTCTTAATTATTAATGATAATTTTTATTTTATTTTTGGCATAATTATTAGCTATCTTAAAATTGTTTTTGTATGAACATTTTAAATTTCTATAAGATAATCTGTCTAAATAAGATTAATAAGGAAGAAATGATTATGTGAACTGTTTAATTTTCCATTAGTTATTATTATTAAAATTTTGATTGATTCACATAGCGTTTATAGTTACCACCACCAGCAGATACCAAACAAGTCTTCACATCAACGCTGTGTCTTTCCGGTAGGCATATAATAGAACTGTTTTACACAAAAATAAAACAGTTATTATGTGCCGAAAGAAAGACACAGCGTTAGAGCAAGATCCTTGCTGGCGAGTGAAGACGCTATGACAAGCTGTCATCGGGCGCACAGACAATAAAGGTACAACAGCGCCCCTAGCTGCGAAAAAGGGTAACTATAGCCAGAAAGAAGGACTGAAAGGTATGTTTTTAATTAATTACGGTTAAATATTGCAAAATCACAAGCAGCTTCTTCACATCAACGCTGTGTCTTTCTTTCGGCACATAATAACTGTTTTATTTTTGTGTAAAACAGTTCTATTATCTCAAGGAATAAAGACTATAATGCTAGTTAACCTTATCATATTACAAATGTGACTTATAATGACAATAAGGAAACTAATTACATCTGGAGTGCAGTAATCATAATGCGTTCATTTAGATTTATCACAGTTCCGCATGCTCTGATAAAGACCACACACCATAGCCTGCACAGAAACAACTTATTTGGATCATTTGTGGGCACATGTTTACAAGGTTTAGAACAGGCTTTACGACAAGCAGCTCGTAGACAAGTAGGTTATCCTCACGAAAATTATATTTACCTATGACGATTGATGAGGGTACAATATCAAGAGCACCAAATAAAACGCACATTTCAAGAAGTCCGGTGTATATCATTTCTACGTACAGCTATATCAACAAGCAATCAGAACTGCAATAAAATGTATATACAATGTTACTTGAAGGCCACACTATGTGCATTACAATGCATCGCTTCATTAGCCGGCGCCGCTGGCGACACCCTGTAATTATATCACAGGCGTGAAGGTGCTACACAAGGCTATGGAATGGACCGTGGACGTATCGTTAAGACTACGTTTATTTAGTAAAGGTAAACCCTGCCGGCTGGGATACATTTGTACTATGCACACATATTCTACATAATGCATCTTTCTACTAATTAATATTAACCTTCTGCTGCACCAAATAGTAAAGAAAACGGAAATTAGAATAAATAAACTAAGATACTAGTTACGATTTACATTAATTCCTTGCTATGTTAAGACCTTAATGATAAAGGGAACCTATATTTTATATGTGAGCGCAGTTAAAGTACTGATCAGGTACTGATGCAAAGATGCAAAACATAATCTAAAATTTTGAATGTATTATATATACCTTTGTATAGATAATTGAATGGTATTCATATTCGTATTGGTAGCACAAGTTGTGCTTGTCAAGCCGCTATCGATGTTGATAATGTTGATATATGCAGATAGCTATCATTATCATACGTTTGTAAGAGAGATAAACAAAGCTATGCCACGACACGTTCTGAGAAAAATCTGTACTATGTATAATATTATAAAACTGAAGAGTTTGTTTGTTTGATCGTAATAATATCAGGAAGTACTGGTCCGATTTGATAAATAAATTCTTTTAGTGTTGGATAGCTCATTTATCGAGAAAGTCTATAGGCTATATCACATCAGGCTACGGCCAATAGAAGCTGAATTGCTAAACAAAGAACGACGCCGGGGCAACGGCTAGTGTTATTTTCTATATCGTTAATTTTAACTTATTTGTTTTGGCGAGATTTTATGAAACGAATAAATCGATATCCTTGTAAGATAATTAAATGTTTGAATTAAACAATGTACGGGTACGGTGTATAAGTTCCCTATATAGACAGACACCCGATTATTTGGAGTTATACGATATCTAGTTAGCTTTCTCAATACCTAGTAATTTATACATTCTAGTTTAAACTGTATTTCTTAACCTAATTTCAAAAGTATACCTATTGAATATACGATCACCCTAACCCACGTACGTCCTACACAAATTAAACATTGATATGTGTGACCCATAGACCTAGGATCCGCGCGCTACCGCAGAAGACAAACATAGCGCGGGAACGAGAGGTCAAATTGATATGCACGCTGTAAAAGAGTGAAAGAGATGAAAGATAAAATGGGATGTGCCAATATTTTTTCAATTAGGGGGCCATAGCGGCTCGCGTGTTTTACAGTCAACTCTTATTTTGCTAAAATATTTACAAATCGTGCAATAAATTGCTTAAAAGGTGTGCCAGTATCATGGTGGTCTGTTCCGTAACCAATTGTGACGTGACAAGAAGGAATAACCCAGAGAAATTTCACGTTTCTCAGGTAAATACAAAAATCTAATGAATCTTTGCAAACCTTATTTTGTAAAATTGGTGCTTTTAACTGAGCAAAAACCTATTTTGTTGGACGTATTTAGGCTTCTTCTTCGTTATGTTGATAATATTTTATGTATATACGATATATTAAAGCTTTTTTCGTGTAAAATAGGAAAACGTTTGTTGACGATAGGGCTTGACGAAATGATGACGTCATGGGTATCGATAAAAGTCGATAGTATTTTTAAAACTGTAATTATTCCGTCAATTCTTTAAATCATCGTAATATGTGCGTTAACGCCTTAAGGTAACCACTATTGTAATTGAGTGAAGCACACTAACTTATTTACATCTCTCTATGTTTTTTAATACCTATTTTTAAAGTAGTTGTTTCTCACAAATTCAGTAGGTAGTACTTAAAATATAAGCTTAGTGAGTCAGGTGAGCCATTAAGTTAGTGATATTTTTGTCTTTTATTTTAGGTTTCCAACGAAAACAGCGTCACGTGACAAATGGATACGTATTATAAATAGACCAGACTGGGCCTCAAAAAAATATTCAACTACTTACATATATATAAAACATTAGTTAAAGCTTTCCTCGATAAATGGGCTAACCAACCCAAAGATTTTAATAATATTTTTCATTTTGAAAATAGTTTTGCTGTATTTTCACAATTATTTGTTATATAAATGTTTTCCGAATATAAAGAATAAAAAAAAATATTATGTTATACAACGAGTTTAAATATCCTGTGATTGTAAACCATCCAATAAATTTTCTATCATTAAGTACAACTATATAGAATATAATCGATCAGATATATTGTTCTAGTTCATCATGACATTGACCATAAAAAACTTAGGCAGTAAGGTTTATGGCCTGCTTTCAGCAGCCCATTAAGCCCCAATGCTGGGCTCGGGTCTCATCTCGAGAGCTGAGAGGGTTTAGGCCATAATCCACTCACGCTGGCCTAGTGCGGGTTGGTGGATCAGACGTACACATAGAATTGCTTCTAGAGTAGATATGTGGGTTTCCTCACGATGTTTCCCTTCACCATCAGCAGATGGTAAGTCACTTGACTAGTACATATAAATTCCACAAAGTGGAATGCACATTGGTACTGCCGCCGCGTTGGGTTCGAACTAGGACCGCGTAATTTGCACGCAGGTTCCTTATTCATTCAGCTACCATCGTTTCTTTTTTGCTTTCTTACTATGGCTATATATATATGGTAGGTATCCTAGTCTTAAAACTAAAAGATAGCGGTTTGGAAAAAAAATTTCCTAACAGCACAATTTTACCTGATAGCATGAAAAGTTAACTTGTTGTAAATGCTTCTTAAAACAAATTGTTGCGACATTATTCAAGAGTTCAAGACGCTCAATTACACACCGAATTCATAAGCTCGATAATCCCAAGTGCAGAATATCGATAGTGCACAACAGTCCGTTGCAATCACTATTTTTAACTCACACATTGACAATCACTCAATTGTGTTTTGGTCTCGCCTATAATCTGACATTGTTTATCTTGTACATACTAAATCTATGGTGTGACCATCAAACTGGGATGCAATAAAACATAAATGTATTGTATCTGTAAGTGTGTGAGTGTGTTTGTTGGACAAAGAAGTCGGTAGTGAGGTCGAGTGGAGTAGTCGTGCGTCAGTGCACCGACTGCACCGCAAGGTAGCCGCCCGGCCACTGAACCATGATTTATCTTGTTACACACTATAGTAATGGGTTTGAATTTAATATAAATAATAGAACAACAATATAGTAGGCTAAATTCCTTACATTCTTGGAAGGATACCCGAGCCCAGCAATGGGACGATTATGGGTTGAAATGATGATGAATGATGAATGAAACAACGCCAATCATCATTAGGCTTTTGGATACAGAATCAAATATCTCAACAATATAAACAACACAAATTTAATATCGTCAAGAATCTGTGAAACCTTAATCTGTAATAATATTATAAAGTTGAAGAGTTCGTTTGTTTGAACGCGCTAATCTCAGAAATTACTGATCAGATTTGAAAAATTATTTTAGATTTGGATAGCCCATTTACAGAATCACGCTATGGACAATAGTAGCTGAGCAGTGGCGAAAAAAACTCTACGCGACATCTATATATCTAAAAATATAAATGTTCCAGTTGTTAGCTGCCCAAAAAAGGTGGCTAGCGTTATAATAGGTCTTAAAAATATTTACAATTTTAGATAACATAACCTAAAATAATGTAATATGGCCGCACTGTCTTCCAATTAAGGCTAGTGGACATAATTCAAATGAACAACAGTACAACACAGTCTAGTCAAGTATATAAATAGAATTACTTAATTGAGTTAGCCCGTATAGTTACTTATTCCGAATTATTTCCACAGTTTAGTTAATTAATGATTACTCTGAAATGAAAAGCGTTCTCCGATAAACGTCAGCGTCAAGGTAACGCACCATTTGCGGCCACTGAACCAGACAATTTAGTATATATTGTTATGAACGTTACTTGTATTCATGTATTTTTAGTTAAACATTTACAACTTGTAAACGATGTAAACTAATAAATTTATTATGTACCTACCTACCTACTGTATATTAAACATTTATTTTAATAAATGCGGACGAGCGGGTGGAACTGTGTGCGGGGTAGGGGGGACGGGGCACGGCCGGCCGCGCGGCGCGGACGCACGGCGCGGCACTAGCGCCACCTCAGCGATACACTCCACGGCGAGCCGCCATTACGTTAACATTACACCGCACGCTATTCCGCCCGCTAGCTTTCGCTTAAAATATAACCAACGCTTTTAATACAGTCCACATACCAACCCACCATCTACATCCGCTGGTCCATTCGATCCGGATTAGACCGCACGAACGAGTTTGCTTAGCAATCACACCGCACGGCGCACATCGATTTTGCCACGCGTTACAGAAAACAAAATGGTGAGCACGCGAAGCACGTTGCGACGTGAACGCGAACAAGAAAATACAGCGAAATCGGCTAGTAAAACCGAAGTAGCACCAGTGAAAAGCCCTCCACCTGCATCGATCGCCAGCAGCAGCAAGTTGACGAATAAATCTAAATGTTCACATTCATCGTTGGTGAAGGCGAGGAGGGCGCAGCTACTTCTAGAAGCGGAAAAGGAAAAGGCTATGTTAAAAATGGAACTCATTGAGAAGAAGCTCGCTCTGGACCTAGATGTATTGGACGGCTCTGGGTCTGAAGAGGCACCCAGTGAGCATCATCACCGTGACGTGGACAAGTGGCTAGAAGACAGTGAGCAGGAACGAACGGGGGCTGCTGTCCCACAACCCCCTGCCGCTGAACCCGTACTCCAGGCAGACCCTTTGATCGCCGCGGCTAGTCGCGGCGGTACCGATGGCATCATGCACATGCTGGCGAGTGCACTGAAGGACCTAGCCGCCTCCACCACTAACGGTACTTCTGGAACCAACACTAAGATGCTGAACCGTTTATGTACGCCGAAAGACTTACCATCATTCAATGGTGACCCGCTGGAATGGCTACATTATAAACAAGCTTACGAAGAATCATCGAAAGTCTGTAACTTCAGTGACAGGGAGAATTTGTGGCGAATCAGACAAAGTCTCCACGGACGTGCTAAGGAAGGAGTCACATCGCTGCTGATCGGCGCCACATCCCCTGACGTTATTATGGAAACGCTGGAACTACAATTTGGAAATCCAGATATAATAATGGCAAGAATATTGCAAGATTTGTACAAAATACGACCAATGTCCACAGAATATCATAAAGATATTATTTCGTTCTCAGTGAAAATATCGAACTGTGTTGCCGCAGTGTCAGCTATCGGCTGTGAAGATTACCTAAAGGGAGTGGCACTCATGTCGACTGTGTTACCTAAATTACCTACAGTGCTAATCTCAAAATGGACTGACTACTGTTATTCACTTTGTAAACAAAACATTAAACCGAAGTTCGTCATATTATCTGAGTTTCTGAATTTAGAAGCCAAGAAAGTGACAGCGTGCAGTGTAAATTTACCTATCATACAACACTACAAGAGTAACAGTTACGACAAAGCAAAGGGACATAATAATATAGTGTTATTGAACTCTGAAAATGATGAAAACCGAACTGAGAAGTGTGGATATTGCAACTTAACAAAACATGCCTTGCCACAATGTAAGAAATTTAAAAAAGCATTAAGAAAAGATCGGTGGCAATATGTTAAACGCCGGGGCATATGTTTCAAATGTTTGTCAGCGCAGCACCTTAATGAATCGTGTTCTGCCACCGCGTGTGATACCTGTGGTCGTAATCATCACCGCTTGTTGCACTTTGACATGAAGAAACAAACCGGTGACGACGTGCCGGCGGCGGCCCCGTCTCCAGAGACTGAAACTAGTGAAATAATAACGCACATTAAGTTGGACAATCGTAAAGTGTTATTAAAAACCGTGCCAGTGACAATACACGGACCAAATGGACCGTCACGCTGTGTTGCACTTCTGGACGATGGCTCGACAGTGTCGCTGATTAGCGAGTCACTCGCAACGCGTATCGGTCTAAGTGGTTATAAACAATCTATGCGTATATGTGGTACCTGGGACAATACAAACCTCGTATGTGACAGTGAAATAATAAACTTTTGCGTATCGAACAGTGAAGGACATAAGTTTCAATTAACGGCGCGTAGTGTTAAACAATTAAACTTACCTATACAAAACCAAACAGCTGATATCAGTGATTATGAACTGGAACCTGCAATAAAAAGTGTTATCAGTTACGGACAATGTAAACCGGAAATATTAATCGGGCAGGATAACTATCATTTAATCCTACCGTTACAAATAATAAACAAACCAAATAGGCCTTACCTCACTCGTACACCGTTGGGTTGGTGTGTACACGGGCGTGTGCACGCGCCTCCACCGTCCTCGCCTGGTTCGCAGGCGCTGAGCATCGAGTCAACACTACAACTACACTCTTCTCTCTTCATAAATGATACAAACCAAGAAGCTGAGCGCATACTGAGGAACATTCATGATGAAATATTTACCTTTAAAGGTAAAATTCTGTTGCAAGACGCGTGGCGATCTCTTATCAGTTGGGACGATAAGATAACAGATGAACTATTTACAAGATGGACGGAATGGTTAAACGTATTGAAAACAATAGAAAGTATAAGGCTACCGAGACATTATCTATCGGCTACGAGGTTAGCTGCTACGCCGGCTACGAGTTCTACGAGTTCTACGAAATCTATAACTAAAGACCACTTAGTACAAGGCAGCGAGACGTATAACAGTGGCTGTTATATGAACCTACAGCTACATATATTTTGTGATGCATCGACGAAAGCGACGTGCGCCGTAGCATATTGGCGCTGGATTGATTGTAATAAACAAATAGGAGTGGCGTTCGTCTCGAGCAAGTGCCGCGTTGCGCCCGTTAAGTATGTTTCGGTGCCGCGACTTGAACTTCAAGCTGCTTTACTCGCTGCGAGATTAGCAGACACTATAAAGCAAGAACATAACATGAAATTCACAAAGAAATTTATATGGTGCGACTCTGTTACAGTATTACATTGGATTCAAAACAATAAGCGTACATATAAAGCTTATATTGCACATAGACTGGGCGAGATCGACGAGTATACACAAATAGAAGAATGGAGATATATACCTACAAAGATGAATATCGCCGATGTCGCGACCCGGGACACCTGTGAGATGCAAATATTCGAAAATGAATGGCTATATGGCCCAACATTTTTATATGAAAACGAAAGTTTGTGGCCTCAACGTACGGATGTACAGTTACCTGTTGATTGTGATGTGGACCTGGAATGCATCAATACTTTTCACATCACACCTTTATGTTTACCGACTGTACTCGAACCTGAAAGATTTGCAAGTTGGCGAAGACTTTTACGAGCTACATGTATTGTTATTAAATTCGTAGAAAAGAAATGTAAGAAACTTACCAGCACTGTTGACGGCGCCATGATGGAGCGAGCTGAGAAGTTATTAATAAGATACTCACAGGTACAATCCTTCCCTGAAGACCTGCAAAATCTGGAACAGAAAAATATATTAAATAGAAACAGTAAGTTACTTACCTTATCACCTATCATTGATGACGACGGTATTCTTCGGGTCGGCGGCCGCATCGGTGCTGCCTCTGAAATATCACAAGAAGTTAAACAACTTGTCATACTAGATGGTCGTAATTATGTCACTCAACTGATAGTAAAACATTACCATGAGAGAGCGTACCATGGAAGTCAGGAGATGGTAGTAAACGAACTGAAACAAAAATATTGGATTGTGCGTATTAGACCTACTGTTAAACACATTACTTCAAAGTGTATGCTATGTAGAATTAAGCGAGCTCAGCCTCAACCGCCCAGAATGGGCGACTTACCTGAAGCGCGACTGTCTCACCATCAGCGTCCCTTCACTTTCACCGGTGTTGACCTGTTCGGCCCAATGGAAGTAACCGTAGCCAGACATCGTGAGAAGCGGTACGGCATATTGTTTACCTGTCAAACTGTAAGGGCCATTCATATTGAGATTGTCAGCAGCCTCACCACGGATGACGTCATAATGGCTCTTCGAAGAATGGCCACTAGACGTGGCTGGCCACAATACCTTTACTCGGACAATGGAACTAATCTGAAGGGCGCTGATACTGAGTTGAAGAAATGCATTGCTGAGATAGATGAGGACCAGCTGGCCCGCGAAGCTCTGACATACGGCATGACGACGACATGGACATTCTCACCTCCCGCCAGCCCACACTGGGGTGGGGCATGGGAGCGACTAATCCGCTGTATGAAGACTGCGTTGGTTCGTGGCTCGCATCGCTCGTATACCTATTGGGGATGAGTGCTGACGCACTGGGGTGGGGGATGTAAACGATGTAAACTAATAAATTTATTATGTACCTACCTACCTACTGTATATTAAACATTTATTTTAATAAATGCGGACGAGCGGGTGGAACTGTGTGCGGGGTAGGGGGGACGGGGCACGGCCGGCCGCGCGGCGCGGACGCACGGCGCGGCACTAGCGCCACCTCAGCGATACACTCCACGGCGAGCCGCCATTACGTTAACATTACACCGCACGCTATTCCGCCCGCTAGCTTTCGCTTAAAATATAACCAACGCTTTTAATACAGTCCACATACCAACCCACCATCTACACAACTAATCCTACTCATATTATAATTGCGAAAATTAGGTTGGATGTATGTACAGTCAGCAACAAAAATAGGTGATCATATCTATATTTTTTAAACGCATAGGTACCCTCGCATACATAAATTAGTTATCAAGACAAGACCAGTGCTAGAATTAAACTATCATCGTAAATTAAATTCTGGCACTAGTCTTTTTAAGTAGTTTATGTATGCTATGTTATACAGGGTCTGTCGTAAGTAATATAAATATATAATAATAAAAAACATAGACATGTTATTAAGATAATGGGTAGCTATAGCACCCTACTTATTTTTTTCACAATCAAGGGTTAAAACTACAAGTAAAGAGAAAAAAACAGAAAAAATTGCTTGAAATGTTAATTTAAATAATGTTTAACGTTAATGAGGACTCAAAATCTAATTAAATTAAATAATGCAAGTCTCCAAGAGTACGATATAAAAAAAATTACACAAAAATACCTAATTTTGTTGAAATCACAACTGAATGGGTGAGCATAATTAAAAAAAAATCTAAATGTGTATACTATTTTCAGCTTGATATCAGATCTACCGAGGTAACGGGTTATCCATTACTTACGAGAGACCCTGTATACATGGGTTTTTTAAATTATGAATATATTCAGTTACTTTTGTTGCTGACCGTACCTATGGGTGGATGTTTGTTACTCAATCACACCAAAACGGCTGTAAGAATCTACACGAAATTTGGCACAGAAGTAGATTTTTGTCTGGAATACCAATATATTTTACCAACATACCACGCGGACGGAAGCTAGTCATGTTATAAACTTTATAACGTTACATCATCGTGTTAAATCCCGGAAGCATTCAGCTCAATTAAGAACTACATGCAATTCCTTCAGTTATAATATTTATTAGCAAAGACCGAAGCAAGTGCTATATTTTATATTTATTCTCCTCTATGATTATGTACTTACACTTTCTAAAAGTAAGCCGCGTGTTACTCGTCTCTCGCGGGTACATCCTTTCTAACCGAATGTGAAAGTCTAACCGCCAGAAATTACCTATTGATACTTACTCAAAATATACTCAATTACTCATCACGTAATATTTGCGGACGTTCTGTTAAGATTTTCGACGTCACCAGACGAGTGGTTTCAACTCAACAAAATAGGACAGGTGTAAAGTCAAATGATAAGCATACCGTGTATAAAAATAAAACTTTATTGCTGAATTTTTGACACTAAAAACGTAGATAAGGTTTATCCACAGACATTCGTCAAGTAAATACGACAAGTTAAACACTTTCATTAGGTACACAGAACTATTTACTTTATAAAGAATAACTAAACTTATTTATATATAATTTAAATATGTTTTGAAAAAACTTATTTTCGTTAGTATTGAGCATAAACTATTTTTAACAAAAAAATATTAAAACGACTTCAAATCAGTACTAAAAAGCGAAAAATAAACTGAATTAGATATTTAATTCCAAGCTAAAAAATACCTACCTACCTGTTTAAAGTATAATACCCTATTACTAATCTGTTTGAAGTCGGTGTCGGTGCCTTCTTCTTTTTATCGAATCGGCTTGAGGCCCTAATGTTGGAATTTATCAAGCTGCCCAGAAGGCTTCCAACTTGTCTTAACGACTACCTCATCAAGTGATAACCGGGACAATCGGCTTTATGTGCCTGCCGAAGCACGGAGACGCTCGAGAATTAAATAGTCACAAACGGTCACCCATCATGGACTGACCTTGCCAAATATTTTTTTTAAACTTGTATTTACTGATCCGTCTGTAAAAGTGATGATGATCTCAGATATTAGTAATCTGATCTAGAAAATCTGTTTGCACACTAGATATTCAGTTTATTGAGCAAGGCTTAAAGATATAAAATATCACGCTGTAACACGTACAAGTGGAGCAGTAATGGTTATCTTTAGCGTTTTCTTTATTATTCACAAAGTTGTTTATATTTATTCATGCTGGTCATATTTCTTTCATGTTATTACCGTTATTGATGTCACAGTTAGCCGTCCAATCACCCCCGCTTGTGTTCATATCGCGGCTGATAAGCAGCTGGACAAACACATTACGCCCCCTTTGAAACACGGATATAACTTACTTTCTACCCTTCACGGCGTATATTTATAGCATTATTTTTATGAAGAATAACAACAAAGCTTCGTTAACATAAAATATTAAATTCTTTCTTTATGTATGAAATTTAAAAACTACGCATAGCATATTAATATTAACTGTGTCAGTTGGCGGTCAAAGACACCGATTTTGGCTTTCAAATTATCATTTATCGCGATAAGTTATCAATAGTACAAAAATAAATAGTATACGTCACGATATTTATGTACACAACTTGTTTTCTTTCCGCAACAAGATAATAAATATTTGTGAAGGTATTTGTATGTAAAAAATATTTAAAGAACAACTTTCTGCAGTAGGGTCACCATGTGATGGGTGGTAACTCAAGTCATCTCGTGGCATCAATTATATTATACTTGGTAAAAGTATAAATTGTAGATAGAGTGTAATGAATGGAGATACTCGTAGTATCCAAGTCGTACCCCGAGTATATATGAGTACAATACATTTCTTCTAGTGTATGTGGGTTTTCTCAAGATGTTTTTCTTCACCGTTAGCAGATGGTATAAATTCCTCAAAGTGAAATCCACATTGGTGCTGCCGGTCGGAATCGAACTGGAACCGCATGATTTACATGCCAGTCATCCATTTAACCACCATCGCTTTTTAGTAACTATAATACATTTTTTTTTTTGTTTGAACAATTAATAAAAAAAACCGGTCAAGTGCGAGTCGGACTCGCGCACCGAGGGTTCCGTTCCGGACGGATTTTTTTTTGTGATTAAAATGTAAGAATGATTAGGTAACGGGATAGGTCAAGGTTTGCAATAAAAATTAACAATTTTTACCTCTGGGTGGTTTAAAAAAAAAAACCCTAACCTAACCAGTCCGAGTCAGATTGCTCTGAATCGGAGGATGTGAAGTTTAGCTATCGCACAGGGGTCGCCGGAGCCCCGCTTCGCGGGTCTCCTACTTCTGGGTGGTTTGAAAAAAAAAAATAACCCTAACCTAACCAGTCCGAGTCGTATTGCTCTGAATCGGGGGGTGTTAAGTTTGGCTATCGCACAAAGGTCGCCGGAGCCCCGCTTCGCGGGTCTCCTACTTCTGGGGGGTTTGAAAAAAAAAATAACCCTAACCTAACCAGTCCGAGTCGGATTGGTCTGAATCGGGGGGTGTTAAGTTTAGCTATCGCACATTGATCGTCGTAACCCGACTGTCCTCGCCGTTAGCGCAGATTTCCACCTATAATAGCTCGTATCCCGAAAACGGTGCGTGCTATCGCACAAATAATGATAATTTGGCTACACCCTGACCACGGGATAGCTATAAGTTAGAATAAATAAGGTAGGTAGGTGTTTATATAACGTCAGTCCGGAATAAACTCTCACTTTTGCTCAATTTTTTTAGGCTTATCATTGTATACCCCAGTACTAATATTCAGTGATATAAGGACACGAGATCGGTTTTCGGATTTTTTCCTTTACTTGTGCAACTTGATATTACTTCTTGCCAAATTTCATGATTCTAGGTCAACGGGAAGTACCCTATAGGTTTTGACTTTTTTGATCGCCTATCTGGACGCCAAAAATGGAGCAAAAACGGCTGTATCTTTTAATTGCGTTAACTTAGAATTTTGATTTATTTTTTACACCGAGGGTTTATAGACCCGAGTATATGATATTAATTTCAGCTTTATACCTCTACGCGTTCTTGAGAAAAAAATTCTTGACAGACGGACAGACAGACAGACAGACAGACAGACGGACAACCGAGTGATCCTATAAGGGTTCCGTTTTTTCCTTTTGAGGTACGGAACCCTAAAAATATAGAAGCCCAGTGCTTAAATCGTAAATTAATGTTATTTTGTTTGTGACCTTGAGAGTGAGTTTGGCGTGGGTGAAAATCTTCGACAGTAGACAATGTTATCACTGAGTGACAGAGTATATTTTACTAATAAACCAGGCGGGCGAAACCGCGTACGGTAGCCACTAGCTAGTGATTCATAAAATTTTAAATAATAATCAATAAAAATAGCAACCTAATCATCACATCTATATATTATGTGCAGTCACTCTACTGAAGAGGAAGGAAAGGTGTTGTTAAGTAGCGCGTATCTTAGTGTTAGTGCTTAAGTAACAACACTCTTAGTATTTACTGAGTACATTTCGTCATACGAGTATTATATCTGTGACAGACGTGGCCGAGAAATACACACATTTGTTCGTGGTTTCCGCTTCAGACAAACGGTATCGTTAATACTAGGTAAGGTAGATAAGTAGGTGCTTTATAATACTTATGTCACCAGGATGTGAGCAGAAGGATTCTAAAAAGACGTTTAAGCAAAATACTTCCTGAAATGTGGCCATTGATAACATATTACTTTAAATTGCGTAACATTCAGGTGTGATTAAGTCACTTTTGAGACAAGTGGACTTTCCATGTATGTATTGTGTGTGATTGATGATACAATACCACTTGAAAATAAAAACGTATATCTTACGACATATTAAAATATGTTGATTGAAACGTAGTTGACAATGAGTCATCTTTACACGGTACTGTATTATAGAAAGAGAATTTCACATGATTTGCACGTCTTTGTGAGGGACGTAAATAGCCAGATACGAATCAGGCAACACAATGGAATCGTTCACACTCGACGTACAATGTACTCGAACGTATCTGACAGACGTTCGTATAAAAAAAAAAGATAATGTAAATATATCTCATGTAAAGGTTGTCTGTCGAAACGTCTAGACTGTTCCAATAAGGTAGTGCGCAGTACTCGAAGCGGTGACGGTGGCCAATCATCCGTGCAGAACAGTTCCACTGTTTAACTTTGTTATATTATAAGTGAGCCGTATCGCCGGCACCATCAACGCTAAGTTCATAATGTTCAACAAACTACCAATAAAGTGGTAACACAGGACACCCAAGCTTGTATCCGTATAAATGGGTCTAGGTTATGAACAACTTTCGAAATTCTGCGGCACAATCGTAATCGTCTTTTTTCCAAATATGTGACGTTAAAGCTATGAACAACAAAATTTAAAACTTTATTTTATTTTAACTAGAACAAATATTAGTACGAAAATAGATATAGCGTCGAGATTATACCAAACCCACATTTTCCAGGACAGTGTTATTCTGTCCACAAGTGCATAGTTCAGTACAAATTGGATTATTGTTCGTAAAGTGCAAACCGCACTCAACCGGTCTCCAAATTGTATCCCGACAGCCGCCATCTAGTGTCATGAGACTCACTTTATTGTTATCAATTACAAACTCTGATTCAATTTTATTTGATACTTATGTAATTGTAGATATTGTTCATTTCATCTCAATATTGAATATTATCTGCTTGAGAAGCTAGTTAACATCCTCATATTGTTGCAATGACTACCTTGAATGTATTGCAAAATGGTGAGTTATTTTCAGCCGAGCGTTCAATTAAAACGTTTCAAAAATAAATATCAACGAACCGACCTTCCAATTCAATACTCACTGTGACTGCTTGATATATAAACAATCTGTGAGATGAATCTTTAAAACAGTAGCAAGATTTGTATTCAGACAAAATTACTAATTCTTGCCATCGAATACAGACGTCGCATAAAACTTCGAAGTCGCATAAACTTAGAAGCTATCTTCAAATTATATTCATTCTGTAAATGTATGTGACTATAGCATTTAATCTAGTGAACAGTTCGCGTCTCAACAAAACTCGATGTTTTATGAACAGTGCTGCGAGCGAGCGCAGTACAGCAGTCCAAGCTGTTCGCCTTGAGGAGCGCCCGCGCAAGCGCCACGCCGCCGCCGACTCGACCTCACTCAGGCACACTTCGATACGAAGCCAATTCAACTTTTTTATTGCACTGTCAACGAGTGAACACTTATTCCTGGTCGTCGACTCGTGATTAAACAATATGGAGTGGAATTAAATTAAAGGAGATACCGTCCTGCAACGACAGATATTTATAACGGCTATACCTTAAAAAGTATCTTATTTTCATAAACATAAAGTCAGAGATCCCAAGTAAGGTAAACACATTTTCGTCCAAACTCAATAATTGGAAGCGGCTTTCGATAAGCTGGCTTAAAAAGAAATTCATATGAAGGAAGTCAGTTGATTAAACAACTGGGTCGAAGGACTATAATATTACTTTATCATAATTATATCAATTCTCAGACTTCTGTAATCATCACATTGTGTTGTCTAGCGTCAAGTCGCGATTATTTAGTAAATTAATCCTTTTTACTTCAAAAGTCCAATAAAAGAACAAGTAAATTCACATTTTCTACCGTTACCATGCCTGCCTATATCACACATTTCTGGACAATGTACTACATCACTGTGCTCTAACAATCACAGAGAATCACAATATTGAACTTTAACCATCTAAAATAAAAAATCGTCACTAAGTGCCGAGTATTAACAAGATAAAAACATAATCAATTAAAGAATCTCTCATGTATCACATTTCGGACTATATCAACTAACGAAGGATCGAAGATGACGAGCTATATCGGCAAATCGGTTTAACTTAAATAGAAACATGCACTAAAAAGAAATTATTGTTCAAGGTATTGAGAGTTAAACGAATGAGTGCAGAAAAGTGAGTGGATGTGCTGCGCGATCCGTTTAGTCAGGCAATAAATAAATTCCCCTCGTAATGACAGCACTGTGTAACCCTGTACCGCGCCATGTTATGTTGGTACATAATATCAGTAGCTATAGGGTCACTTGTCACAGCGTGTGGCGTGCCGTTAAGCAGATAAGTGCGGTGTGCGTTGCGCGGTATGCTTGCGCATCCGGCGCACGCGCATGATTCAGACGAGAACAAAGAACTTAAACAGCTTCTACGTGTTTTTGTTGACATTTATTTGGCTCCAAATTGCCTGCGAAAAACGATCATTTAGTTTTTGTTATAATCCGGAGAGCTTTGTAAGTCTTAATCACTCTAGAAAGTCTCGACTTCGTATATAGGTAGGTACATAATGTTTGTGATTCATCATTCTGCAACTAGTTTGATTAATCACCTGATAGGGGGAAAGAACGCAAGTCTTCAAATATAGCAAACCGATTGTTTAAGAGTTAGTCATCATTAAAAACATGATCGCCCCATATAAAGATTATTTTTGTAAACATACTAGCTATGCCCGCGACTTCGATCGCGTGCAATTTTATAATATGGAATTCTGATATTTCAAAATCAAAGTAGCATCAGTAACTCTTTGTAACATTAGCTATCTACCAGAATAAGTCCCGTCGAAATGGGTTCTAGTTTACCTAAAAATAGACAGACACAAAAATTACATATTTTCTTATATGATATATAATTATGCAACTACATACTTTAACACGCTGTTTTTTTTGGTATTACAAACAGACACTACATTTTTTTTATTTGTGTAGATGTTCGGTTACCAGCGTAGCGTTGGCAAGGTGACTTAGCACCTCAATCAGGAGGCATTTGAAACGAATATTCTGTATAACAGCACAGAAAAACTGCCGAGATAATAGATCTCTATTTGTAAAAGTAAGATATTATTAACCGAATAATGTCCACGACATATGGAAATCAGGTTTGTGTATGGACTGTGATCACCTTGAGGGAGGTATGGCTTATGACCTATAAGGTTTCTACCAGTTCTTAATATATGCGACATTTTGAGTTTTTTACGTTTTTAGAAATGCTAATAACATTACCTGTACCAAGTCTACAAAAACGTTTGATTTATAAATGATAATGAACGACTCCTTATTTTTAAGAGTCCAAATTTTAGTAACCAAAATTATAAAATACAATAATGTATGTACATAACTAAGGTGGCTCTGTTTCCGTTTATATCATAATTATGAAGAATAAGTGCAGAATACCTATGCCTCTGATATTGTGAGCTTGCCCAAAGACTGGTAATTGCTTACCTGGTGGACCCATCGCCCCTCTGGTGGTGCAAATATATTTTTATTCCACGTTATTAGATTAGCTAACAGTTTCCACGTTACTAAGAATCACATAATAATCACATAAACCATTAGAGAGATATTAAATTGCTTAATTAACTTCGAAGTCAATTTGATGTCTATAAAACAACATCCGTTTTTCCTTTTCAAGAGAATATTCGTTGGCAACACTTAAAAGTTTGGTCTATAAGGAAATATATACTAAACCCACACACCAACGTATATGTTCTTATATGTTGTAAAATATTATGAGCAACTATATACTAGATATGAACTATGTATAGAAAACCTGATTAACTAAAGGCTCTAGGATAAAAAAGTCTGTTACATTTGCATTTCAAAGACTCAGAACAAAAAATAGGAAGACAAAAACAAACAAGGTCGACTTGTATCTATATCTATAATATCTAACAGATAATCTTTTTGATAAGTGAAAATTTCATATTCCTGGTACGATAACGCTATATTTCTGTAAACCAAGTTCATCAAAGCAACGAAAGTGAACGTATAATGAGTGACGTTCTGAAGAAAGTATCAGACGTTGGACACAACATGGTGCATTGGTCAAGGAACCGGTCTGTCCAGTCTGAGCACTGTACTAATACTGAACTATGATTGTTGCGAAACTAACTATTACTGGTTACTTGATATTAAATCACTGCAATCTGATCTGTTTCAACTGGTTACTTGTAGCAATTTCGCTCGCATGACTTCGAGTATGACATGTTATCTGACTTTCGTAATACGCTTTTTAAGTTGTATATGACCTCAATATTATAAATTTCTTCAATATAAATACCAAACTTAAAATTCAAACATTGACGAAGTCTTTGTTTTGGTCAGAGTTGAATTGAAAAAATGGAAAGTCTTATCTTATAAGTTGTGTCACAAACACAAGTAAAGAACGTTTACTTGAGTGATAACTCTCGGGTTTATCGTGACCTGTGCTAAAGTTGAAGCTAATGTTACGTACGAGCAATTTTGTTAAATTATGTTTGATATTACCAATTTGCGGTCAAGGAGGCGAGAAAATTGATCTTCTAAAAGTGTCGTAATGCAACACTAAAAAGCATTAAATATCAATATTTAAATTAACTAAATGTGGTGATTACACAAATATTTCGGATAAAAGAGGTAAAATTAAAGACAATATCGAGTGGACCCATGCTACACTGGCTATGTTTATGGATAAGTCAACGAGTAACAATAATTATAATTAGAATTTGGAATAAACGTACGAAAGGATTGTTATCATCATCTGCTATTTTAAACGGCAAAAGTTTGTATGGATGCATGTGAAGTGTTTGTGAAAATTTCATACAATAACTAGTAAATGGATTTTAATCGAACTTAACAGTAAGTATATATAGGTTTTATTTAATTTTTTTCGTCCCCTTTGAAAAAACAGTCCTAAAAAGAAGCTAGTATTATAAAAACGCAAATGAAGATAGCTATAGAACATACACAGTCATGCCAAAAATGTGAAGTCTGCATCTTCTGTTAGGGTTGATAGAACTTATGGATAAGGTTGAAGCTATCTATAATGTTTAGTTTGAATATCAGAGTCGGTCACACGATGATGACATCATAGATAGCAAGTCACAGATAAGACCAGTATCAACCGCAGGGTTATCACCACGACAGGTCAACAACAATACGATGGAATGAATATGTATGACTCGTTACTTACTATTATGATAATATACGAGCCATTGAATTCAAATACGGTCCCAAATTATAATGATTATACTCAGTTATATTCTTGGAATAAAATATCTTTCTACATAATTACTTTAAATTGGATTTCATTTAAAACTAGCTGACCCGGCGAACTTCGTACCGCCATATTTTATTTTTCATGAATATTTTCGAAAATCCTGGAAGACGTGTTTACCTATTTATGTCCGCCTCAGCTTGATTTTAGATAGCCTGACATATATTTTTTAATTGCTGTAGATATATAATAATATATATAGTATAATTCTCCTTTCAGTAATATAATCAGGCTGTAACGTTATTTGGTGCAACAAAAGCTTATTACGATAAGATAAATTTGCAAACTAGGACCAACGTATCTTATGTATATTATATATATATATATATACTTATAATAGCAACTACAATCATCCTGTCAGAGTATCCTAGTACCAACTACCAAGGTCATAGCTCTCCGATGACGTAATAAAGCTATTTTTATTTAGTTAGTTAATACGCAGTAGGATAATTATTCTAAACCTAAAACAATCTTTACTCGAAGGAGTTCTGGATTATTATCAACATGATTATTTGCAACTGGTATTGGATTTCAGTCTTAAGTCTGTAAAAGAGCCTATTAGGTACATGGGAAGCGAAGCAAGCGAAATGTTGGGTGTCACACCTCTGCCTAATTCTTCTGAGAAAGAATACATCGATGGCCGAAGAGTGATATAGGGCGCTCTGTATCGAAGTACTAAGCGAACGAAACCGCCGGCAGAAGTTGCTTTAAAATAAGTAGTAACAGCCTTCATCAAGATTCGCTACATCTAACTGACTAGACCGTCGGATACCCACAATACAATATTTTTAAACCGGTAGCAAACATATTGTTGTATATAAAACATGGAGTGTGTGTCATACATTAAATACATTAACTTGTTTTAAATATTTATATAGCACTGTTTGTATGATTATCATTCAGGAAGTAGACGCTTAAGTACGTGGGTGACGTTGAACAAAGTTTTTAAAGGAAATAAAGGTTTAGGCTTAATAAAGGCTAGAATATATAGCTCAGTAGCAGTGTGTACGTTGGACTACAACACACATGAACTACTACTACTGCATGTTTCAGGTCGAAGTTTCTGAGCATTTCATTATCTAGTGAATTATAAAGAACCAAGAACGTAAAATAAACCTTGAAATAGAATATCAATTTAGAACATTTCGTTACACATATCCTTCTTAACTACAGGTATCATTTGAATTGTTCTAGAATGTCAAAATTCGGTGTATGCACAATAGCGTGGTTTTCTTCTACATTTCATGAACAATGATAAAGAATGCACAATCAAGCCGGCAGTGAAAGTGTTTTCAACAGCCACTCTGTTATCGGCAGAACAAAGAAAAAACAACTTTATGCCTTGGTGATAAGATAGGTGGCAGGCGCAATAATAACTTGTTTTTGTGTTCATGATAAGAATACAATAGGTAGGTACGCAATATTTTACGTCTCTTGTAAAGTAAACAACTATATAATTCTAGATCCCTTCATATTTGCACTATTTGAAGTCTTTTTGCAATTTATTAAGAATGCCCTATTTTTTATTTTGTTTTTAAGTTCGTTTCAGTTTATTTACTTAACTAGATTCACCGGTAAACTGATAACTCAGGGGGGTTTCATCGTCTGATTTAATTAAATATATGTAGATACAATACAAAAGGTTTACAAAAGGACACCTAACAATGTGACAGAAATATGCTGATTCAGTCTAATATATTTGATTATTGTCTTACTGAAAGAAATTCAATTTTTTTTACTTAAATGATCTATACGAGACGTAATTTTAATGTTAAGGTGGATGTGCCGATACGCCTCCTCCATACATTTTACGGATGCTATTGTTTCTGAAAATAAGAATTTTTTTTACATAATGTCTAGCGGAACATGCACCTTAACTAGAATATTTATCTGCTATTGATACAAAGGGACTTGTTTTTGAAGAATTAAGACGTTATTATAAAATTTCGTTTTGAAAACATAAGCTCCGACAAGATTTTTTTGAATGTGAGGGACCCTTTTTGCGACACCCATACCATAATATGCGTACTATTCTGTCCGTATGACAAGTAAGGTGACGTAAGACTCATAATATCTAAGTAAAGCAGTGTCAATATGTTTATAAAATAATAGAGATAGTTATGAAATCACGAACGTTACACGTCACGTAGGTTTTTCTCAGGCTGTTTCCTCACCGAGTGATTAATGAATAACTGCTGCGAAACATGGCCAAGACGTCGACGAGCGTGTGATTTTCCCAAATTGGATTTTTATGTTATAGCTAGATATATTTTATTGAGTGAGTTCTATTTGGGTATTTACCCTATTAATCATATTAAAATTTATAGTTCCTTTAGTATTGACACGTATTTTAATTTCCTATCATATATTATTTCAGCTTAGTGATACGTAATTACAATTTAAAGTTATGCATATTGTTATTACGGCTACAACATTTAATTACGTGTACGTTAGATGATAAAATAATTTGAGGGTACACATTTGTTCTAAAATAAACTGAAACTTATATAATTACTTGCTTCTAGACACTTCTATATTACGTAGATACATACATAATATATTTGAATAAATATTAAGTCATGGGAGTGATTTCAAAGAACACAACAATATGTAAATAATATTTTAAGACACGATTAATAACATCCACAGATTCATGGAACCCCGGGGGACTAATAGCTAGCTGTTAGTTACCCCATAAATAAATAACGTATAAAATTAACTTTACATAAACACTTAGTGAAAGTTTGTTTATATCGCTCGACGCTCTTGAGTTGAAGCCAACTTTCTACGCATAAATAATAATCTGATAAAATATTGTAAGATTAATAAAGTGATAATGAAAATGTTATGTATATTGTGACTGTCGGGAACAAACAAACACCTTCCATGTGAGTTATAGCAAATGTACAAATACCCTCCTATACAATAGTCATTAGTCTATTGTAGAAGTGCTACACCGATGGATCGTTAGATTTGTACATTATTATTGTAACTGTTTGGATGATATCGAAAAACGCATTACTTTTATTAATTTTGCTAAATTTAAGATCATACGGATGTTAAATACACGTTACAAATACATAATTATATTGGCAAGATATTGACTTTCATTGTATAAGTCCGAGCAGGCACCGATCTACGAATGAATAAAATGATGAAGACCTAAGTTGACATGGAACATGAATCAATTCAGGGTTACATGTGATGTTGACACGCCTCTGAGCTGTGTGGTCATTAAACCTGCCGCGTCTCCAGCGGCAGCGGCCATGACACCGATGGAGACTATTGAGCCTGGAGTCTGTTGCCAAACCAGCACCGCGGCCCAAGGCCCGGAGGCCACTCACATTGTTATGTTTGTCGTCACTAACTGTCAACGGAGCTCAACAATAACAAACAAGATGATGTTCACATACCTATTTCTTTTCTGGTATAATGCCTCTGCTCGTCGTTGTGTGAATTGGTCGTTCCGAACGCCTGACCCATCTTTATATCACAGCACTGAGATCACAATTGGAAAATAATAGAAAAACTGACAATCAGCTGATTACACTCGACGTTATGATGCGTTTGTACGCATGCGCGGGCTCATATCACGCGGGACGTGCGCGCCCAGCGGCGTCTCATACAACACTGCTGGAGCCGGCCGGAGGCTCGAGTGTGCGAGCGGGACAGGCGACCGGTGACCGATAAGCTCCTTGTTGACCTACATACGAGATGAGCGCGAGCGACAGGGACGGCGATACCACAGCTTGCACACCACGGCACAGATGCACGCAGACACGGTCTGTTTACATTCTGGGTAAACGCAAAATGGCTACCGGCTGAACGTCTCAATTCTCAGAGAAGTTTGCAAAAACAAACTAATACAATGTAACCAGGCAAGTTTGGTTCTTCTGTAATAAAATGTATCTTATTTTCTTCAGGCATGAAAGGACATTGATATCTACTACGGAAAAGAGGAAATTCGTAAAGTTTTTTTCAAAGTTACCCACATCGTTAAATTCAATCAACCGGTTTTTATGAATAGAAACGAAACATACTCAAAAAAATAGGTAATTACTGGTATCCCACGATAACAAGTTTTTAAAAATATCAAGAACTTGAATATAATTCACGTTCTTGATATGATGAACTTGATGAGAACAAAAAACTAATTGAAATAATTTACGTAACAAAACAATCGGCACTAATACTTCATCAATAATATAATCATGTCAAAGCTATCCCTTATACTTACTTGTTGAGCACAATTTAAATTTATTACGACTTGATGTCAACCTATCAATTGACTTTGAAAAGTCAAATTCCTAAATATTCACCTACCTTACTTAAAACAATAAGTACCTAATAAAATTGAGATGTAGTTAAGAATTACACTCATTTAATAACCATAGAAAAATCTCTTTATTTTTCTTCTGAAAAAATTCTATTGTTATAGGCGCTACGTACAGCATTTTGTAAAACCATAAGCAAGTGATCAGAGATTTAAATAATTACAATAAGAGAGGTGAGATCAGGTCCATTGAGATTCAGGATGTAAGTCTACTAATATATAAAATCATGTAAATTTTATGTAAAATCAATAATTGTAAACAAAGTACTTAATGGAAATACCGAGGTCAATGTCAAAGAATTTGCGGATCAAATTGTGAAACCTGTATAATACTAATAACTGCTCAAACCAATTAGCAGATTTTATCAGGCTTCAGACTGCACTCACACACGGAACAAGGTCGTTCAAATTATTTCTTACGATGAATACTTTCCTCGCCCTGCCAATGTTACTATCCTCAGACAATAGTTCAAGTATATATAAGAACACAATACGTCTATATAAACTTAATAGATTACCGTCAACTTACAATTAATAAAACTATGGGGAAATCTTTAATAAACCTTTGTTGAATGACGTCTAATCATTTCTCAATTAATTACTTTCAAGATATGTAACATGATGCCATCGTCCAGAATTTCAAAACAAATAATATAATTAATTGCGCTCAAGCCCCGATCTTTATTTTAGACGAGCATGCCGTACATCATACAAATAAAATTGCCATCGTTACCTTGAGTGAAGAAGATCCCCCAACCACAGGGTGATTATATAACACACCGCATGTCGCTCACAAAACAAATATGGTTGATAAGATCGTGTTACAAAAGCAATTGAACGGTTTATGGAGCAGGGTGACACGATCACCTTCTGTGGTTGCAATACTTTACTTTTTAATACAACATCAGCATTTTATATCATTGTATACAAGCATTACAACTTAAAACCACTAATTAATTTTGGTGACGGTTGGTACCAAAGACAAAGAGCTGCAATAGTTCTACCCTTGAGATAAACAAAATATCACACAATGTGAGTAGTTTTTCACGTAGCGACAATAAGTCGATTTGCATAAGCCGATAAACAGTCTCCTTAGGTACGGAGTAGGGCGTCAATGCCAAGCCCAATTTACATCAGCCAAAACATCAAGACAACGTTGGGTAACATACAACACTGTGCAACGTGCCGCACTTACTAACATTTGGATTAATTATCATTGTGTTTCTTGTGGAGGTGACACATTATCGTGTTCCATCTCGTTATATATTAACATAATAAGTCTGCGGGAGCTCCACAATGAGGATACGATTACGAAGGATCATTCAAAAGTTGGCTGCTAGCTTTATCGACAAAATTACTATAGTTAACACGATAACTTGTAATTTTAGTAGTTTGTCCCCATAACAGAGATGCGTGATGAGGGTCCATCTTATATAATCTCTAGATGAAATGAAGTGAGATAATTTTGTATACCTAGGTTATCAAATAAAGTGTTTGTCTGTAGAGCCTACAAGTGTATAAGCTATGCCTAGGTTTCGTTGAATATTATACGTAAATATATTAGAGGCCCCAAAATGTTAAATAGATAGGATCATTCAGAAATAAATTGTCCTTCAAATAATGTTTAGTGATGCGTAACGGTTTTCGTCGAACGAAACTCAACTTTAAGACGAGGAGAATAAAGTTAAAATAGTCTCAGTTTCGTGTCCTTTAATGACATTTAAACGTTGCTTAGCGTTTAGGTTTAAGGTATTTTACATTTAGGTGTTTTCGTTAGGTTATGTTTATATGTTACCTAGGTTTTAAAAAGTATTTAGGTATAACTAACAAAGTTGGCATTATCTCATAAGGAAAGATGATAAGTTTGCATGCAGGGTTAAACAATTATTTCCTTTTCCGTATAACCGCTTCCCATCATGAATAAACTATCAATAACCTCTTTGTTCTGATTCAAAGTGAAGACTAAGTGACGTAGGCACACTGACGTCACACTTCACGACCTTAGGTCTCTGTCTGAAGAGGCTCAAGTGTTTGCTCCTCCACTCAGACCGGGACATTTACAAAACGTGACACAGGTACACGTAGACAGCCTAATTGTAGATAAAATTGAATTTTGGGGAACGGATCGTATTTCTGAAAAACATACATATTATTTACACCAAAATTATGCACAAACAAGCTATTGCTGTGGATGCTCCTGGTATGGGTAATAAATTCAATTCTAGTAATAGATAGTTTTGAACAGTCTCCCAGAAGATCATCCTCGGGCTTAGAATATTAAACAAAAGAATATTGGTGCCGCCGTTCTCGAGTTTTGCGCTTAGCAAACGTTTGTTTTATTTAGGTTTCTTTTCATTGTCTAAAGTGGCAGACGAGCAAGCGGCTCACCTGATGGTAAGTGGTGACCGCCGCTCATGGACGTTGGCAATGTTATACAGGTTTATATAAATAATAAACTTTGTATACACAACTAGAAAATAAAGCTTAATACAATACTTTTCTTCAGAATATGGTTGAGAATAGCGGGCATCGGTTTTTACGGATTCTTTTAGCTATCTTGTTCTAAAACTAAACAAATTAATTTTCGTTTTTAGGATGCGTATAGAAGGCAAACAGGAAAAATCTATAGAAATGGTTACCTATGTGATATTGACTAAACATAGGCTTTTCTAGATTTTATGGTTTTCTAGGTTTATGGTTGCTGTAAACGAAATCAATATATCTATTAGGTAAAGTAGATTAATATGTTTCATCATCATGTCAGCCTATTGCAGTCCACTGCTGGACATAGACTCCTTCTAACACGCGCCATAACACTCGGATTTTGCCAACAATTGTTTCAAATTAAGGCATTTATATTAGTTTTATTACCCGATATTTCTAAATACAAACATGTGCCCATTTTTTTCATTCGCTATCATACATGACCGATGCGATATTATGAAGATATGACGTTATCAGAGCTATGTATTACTGTGATATCATAAAATCTGTCGAATCAATTATTGTATAAATAGGAAATAAGAAAAAGCTAAATTTAGAACCGATTAAATATTCCCAGCTAAAAACATACTAAAAGTTTTTCATCAAAGACTACATTAAAATATTATAGAGCAAAAACAGTTATTTCTCAGAAGCGAAGACAACAGACAGATGTTCAAACAGTAAGTTAGTTAAAACCGCAACAATACCTACATTTGAATGTTTTATAAAACCGCGCGACTCTGTAGCTCGACACATCAAACGGTCCGTGACGGCGCACGATGCTATATCTAAGTCTTACCTGAAACAATGACATAAACTAGTTAAATACACTATTTATTAAATTAAATTAATAATTAGCTCGTTACCACCGTATACTGCAAAAGTAAGCATTAAAGAGACACTTTTATAATAAAATATGAGACAATAGCGACAATTCTCTTACATTTTACAGAAGAGCTCGAGAATAACACGCAGAGCGCCTGAACATTTTGTCGTAGCAACGAGTCCGTTACTATTTATTACTTTCATTGTAGGCGCTTTTAGAAAATGTTATGAAGGGAAACATTCATAACATACAGACCGAAAACAGACTTGTCTACGTCATATTAATATTATTGCGCTATATAAAAATATTTGTAGGATAGCTACGATGTATTATAACAAAGAAAATAAATAGTACGAATAAAGCCAAATAATAAATAGCAATAATTAATAACGAGTTGAATAATAACTTTTGGTCGTTGTCGGTGTTTGTGGAAATATTAATTTATTCATTGTACGTAGGGCTATTCATTATTTCATTAAGATACGAGCTCCTTTCTGTACGTGATACGGGTCATAATATGTTTTACATAAAATACCTAGTTTCAGCTATTCCATACATCATTCATCCATTTTAAATAATATTGCTATATTGTAGTTCATTTTACCGTGTCCAAAAACTATTTAGAGATATTTTCTGTAAATCCTGACATGACTGACAATTAACAAATTACAAAAATAATGTGCACCATCATATACGCCGTAGCCAATATTAGGAAGCAAATTTTTCACTTTCGAGAAAGCAAGCTCGAAAATAAATCTCACTAAAAGGGGTGCACGACCTCATTAATCTCGAGTTTTCTCGACGAGTTGAGTCTCGAGTGGTCTATGTACAGATTATACAGCGCACTGTACATTGGCTCATTTTATTGTGTACGGGAATAGATAAATCTAAATTAATAGTCGGAAACATACTCGTACATCAGTAACACTGAATCGTACCGGACAATGGTCGTAAAAATGCTACGAAAGTTTGTGTAGGCGTCGTAGATGTTATGTTTCGTAGCCAAGCTACGCGGTCTCTAAGCTTTGCGGACGTCTATGTACAATTAAATAGTGTATTATATACATGGGCTTTAATTAAGGGTATGATTTTATCGATTATAATTATCAAATAATTGGGAAAATGACAAAAAATTACCTAATAAATAATATTTGTGTTATCAAGTAACATTCCAATGTTCAACATTGTTTATAAGTTGTGTGTCAATGACATATGTGCGCAGTGTGCCGTGACGTCACACACCCACTGATTTTTATCTACGCTGATACAAAATAGATTGTGATCTTCAAATCTAGATGTTTTCTCGATCTTACGAGAGATAATAATTTAATTTAGAAGATGTTTCTCTTCTATCTATTGATTATGTATCCTAATTCTTAACTGCCTCGGTGGCGCAGCGGGCTGTGTGACTGCTGCGCAAGAGGTCCCGGGTTCGATTCCAGGTCGTGAAAAAAATAATTAGTTTTATTATCATAATACTTCAGCATCAGCCCAGAATTTGCAAACAAATGTGCCCGGTCGATGGCAATATACTCGCCTCATATTACCAGGGATATAACATAGCTAGCAAAATGTAGGTGCGTTACTCCTCTGCCTATTCCTTCGGGGAAAACCGCGAGACGCTATGTTATGTTATTATGTTTTTCTTTTTATAAAATCAATTAAAAAATCCTCTATTTTCTACTTAAGACTACTTACGGCTGTTTTTAATAATTAATCTATCTATGGATTTGGCTACTACAGTTAGAATTTTGACATATTTTGTATGTAGCTTATGTATTATGGAAAACGGTCGTTACTATCTTTGTTGTCGCAAATTAAAACAAATAAAATTAATATAAAATGTTGTGAGTCAACAATTTGTGATTCATTAGTTTACAATACCGGCTTAACTATTGGTAAGTCTTGTAGTGATTATAATATAATCTAATAAAATTAGTCAGCCGGATGTAAATATATCGTACATAGAAAATCATGATACATTAGCATGGTGCATACCTGACTTATTACGTCACGAAGACGACGTATCTTTACAAATGAGCTCTGACTATATCTAATTGGCGAGAAAAGGGAAATTCACAACTACTTCGCTGAGCAGTGACCACGGGGACAACAGCCAGCCTTTGATATATCATAAACGCATAACGTAACGTGTCACCGTTTTCTCTATAGGGGTAGGCAGAGGTGTGACACACCCACATTTCGCCAGCTATGATTGCTCTTAGTATTTACAATCTGTCTGTTGAAAAGCGACGACTGACTCTACGCTTGGTAAGAACCCGACTATACTTGAATCCTTCCACGTTCCTGATTAACAGGCAGACAAGTTATGTACCTACAGGCGTCGCATCGAATTGAACATAATTGTGAGACAAACAAGATAACAATCAAACATTAAACGATAATATATGTGACGGAAACATCTCGTTATAAGGTTATTGACTTTAAACTGGTTTAACACGACGACACTGGATATTTGGTTTTAATAAAAAAACGTTTTAAATATATTTGCATGCCTAAAAAACATTAAAATGTTGACGTAATCCTCTATAATCGATATAAATTACTTATAAATAGCTGACACAAGACTCGTTTTTTGCGAATTGAAAATGAGTTGCTTCTGAGAAACCATAATTGGAAAATGGTTTCCTCCATTGAAATAATAGGTACTTACTGGGATAGGTACATGATGTGCCAGACATGTTCAGACATGTTGATAACACATGGCAGCTTAGAAAATAAAAAAAATAAACAAAAAATGTGTGAAGGCATTTTATGTAAACTAGCTTCGCCCGCGACTTCGTCCGCGTAGATTTCGATATTACCTACATAGGTCTTTAAGTGCAATTCATTAATTCCACAACACCTCACTACAGAAGTTGAATTTCATTTTAAGTTATTAAAGATAACATTTATATAATCAGCGTCCCTGAAAACCTTGAAAATGACATCCATATCAATTTCTAATAATTTTCACAACTATTTCATTTCACAGGACCAAACATAGCTGGCGAAATGAGGGTGCGAAACACCTCTACAAAGGGGTAGCCTTCGAGAAAAAGCGTGACGCTCTGTAAGTATGTATGTATTTCATCCCTTAGGGTAAGTTTTGATTATTATATTTCACCCCCTAAACCCATCCCTATCAAAAATATTAAAAACAACATTTTAAGTTCCTATCCCAATACTAATTTGCAAAACGTTAACTTCAAAACAAAGATCTTTTCATACAACGTTTCATACCCAATTTCAACCTTCCAAAGCCACCATTGTCAAAAATATTGATGAGGGTATTTTTTATTTTGATAGTAGCACCCCAAAACAAATTTTCAAATCTATAAGTTAATAAACAAAGAAGTTTTATACAATCGTTTTTATCCCTTTTCACCCCCTTAGGGGTTGATTTTAAAAAACCCTTTCTTAGTACACCTCTAGACATTAGGACAAATACACCCTCCAAATTTCAAGTCGCTACGACCAGCGGTTTAGGCTGTGCGTTGTCTGTCAGTCAGTCAGGACAAAGCCTTTTATAATATGTATGGATGGATGGATTAGCGGTAATGGAACCATTGTTGGAAGGCACATAATAGCGACTTTGAATATGTGTCTAATGGTAGGTATTAAACAACCACATCCTTAAAATAACACATATACATAAATGTAAGCTGTTACCGTAGCCAGACACTTACAAAAAAAAACCTATTCACTCCTTATTTGAAGAACCCGATACAGCAGTCCCTTGGGTAACCCCGTATATTGTTAAATATTATCAATGAACATTATGTGTAAGAGACAAGATTTTGCAATTAAATAATTTAGAGTTATTGGTGTACAAAACATATTGTGTGAACACAAAGATGTGCAAGTGCTAAGAATAGCCGCGCTCCGTTTGTCATCAGCACACGGCCACTGACCAGGCCTTGGGATATTTGCAGCCCCGGCTCACGGCTGTCGTGTCGACACCAACTTGCACACCACTTTAAACCGTTTGTTAACTTTGTGATTTATTCACTTGTTTATAATATAAACCCTTTCGCAGAATTAACCCTGTCATCACTATTGTGAACCATTTGCCAAATTATCATAGACGGAGCAAAAACGAACAAAAATATTTTTTTTTATTTTTAACAAACTTTTAAATTAGTATAAATTATAAATAATTATTTAATTAAATTCAGGTGGGAAATAAAGTTGTTACTATTGCTATTATATAGGTACCTTACGTTTATAAAGAAATATTATTTTAAATCATTTTGATTTATTTTATACTTCCGTCTGCAGGTACCAACCAAAAGATAAACCTTTTATATATTTCATAAAATATTAGGACAATAAGTTGTCGATATTCAAGCATATATAATCATAACAAACCGCGCCGATGGAGCGGCCGATGAACTTTGTCCTTCGATACAATTTCCAAGAAGGCGTTGGTCATATTATTCATCAGACACAGGTTTTACACTATGTAGACCCTACATCAATATCCCTGGCAATATTAAATAACTTTTAACCGAAATGTCTAAATAATCTACTTCGAATAATAATATATATTTTACGTTAGGTATTTCGCCACTATTTATTTTAATTTCCTCCTACATAGAAAGATAAATTAAAACTCAATTCAGATTGGTTATCGATTTTATTTTAAACTTACAAGCGTTCTTTTATTTAAAAAACGCTCTATTACAATTAATAAAGTTCGTATCTTTTGAGGGTAGTTCGGTTCATCAGTAGGCGGATGAAGACGATATCATAAATATAAGCTAAACAATTATATCTAGTTAATATTCTAATCAGTGCAGATCAAAGAGATGTAGTTGTCGATTACCGGCTCCCAAACTCGTGCGGCGCATACTTATTAGCCGGTAGCCACACGCTGCAAGCGCCTAGAATAAACATCATCGCAACATTTTGTATGGGAGTAACGTTAACGGCGATATTGGGTAAAACCATACAAACCCCTCCCCGCATACTTAAAAAATAATCTCAATGTTTTATTCTCAGTATGTCCATTGATTTTATCAAGAACATTGCTTTATTTAGCGTTCACATCCAAATTTCACCAGATATGTTAACATGAAGCTCGATTGAGTATCATAAACATTTTATCAAATGAGAGTTGTTGAGGTTTCAAAGTGTCAAAAATAAAATAATTAATTCAGATGTAGGAAACAATTTATATGTTACCTATTCGGATATCCGAATGTCGACGGTGAAATTTTCACTTGAATCGTAAAATTTTGATAAAGGTCGTTATCTACGGATTTCAACATAAAATTTTGTATTTGACACTTGATAAAGTTGTGGATACTCAAATGATGCATCCGTTTCTTTGGCTTGTGTGCATTTTTTTTCTAATTCTACAGTGTAATAGGTGTAGAATTAGGGCAGCCAGATGGAATGACTACTTTCAAATACTTACACGATATACCAACATGACTTATTTCATCACAGTGCATTAGTGCTTCAAATTACACGGGCCGTGCTTTTATTAATTTACGTGACCGTTCTAAATATTGCCTTAGCTCGTCTAAATGATTCAGTTCTTTAGTTGAAATGAAATCTCGTTTATTCATCTAGGTTACAAGGTAACACTTATGAAAGTCAAAAGATAAGAATGTAACAGGTTATCCGAAAAGTAGTGTCAGCAAATTTGCCAACGACCAGTTCGCTGACGGGGTGGAGCAATGAGAAGAACTGGCAAGAAATTCCCGCCACTCTTTTAAAAAAATAGATTTCTTTTTTAGGTCAACATATATATTATATAATATATATAATGTTCACAAACAAGATATATCAAATCAATAATAACATTATTCCCAAGACATTTTATCATCTAAAAACTCATTAATTGTATTTACATATCAATTGTATAATACATATGATTTTTAACAATAGTTTTGAATTTAAGTAAGGATAAATTCATAATATCTTCGGGAATTTTGTTATAAAATCGTACACCGAGTCCCTCAAAAGAATTATGAATTTTATGTGTTTAACGATGATATGTGCCTACTAACTTATGTTTACTTCTAGTGTTAACGCAATGAATGTCACTATTCTTGGTATATAGATGAATATTTTGTTTGACTAACATAATATTTGCAAATATATATTGGGACGCAGTTGTCAGAATACCTATTTCTTTGAATCGTTCTCTCAGGGAAACTCGTGAACCTAAGTTATAAATAGTTCTACACCAACTTGTACTTTCAGTACGATTACGGTACATGTTGCATTTTAAATTTCTGATACTGCAGAAGTAACGTTAATCCACTTTGTTGGACTGCTGCTGTGGATTTTATATACACAGTTCATACTGTGAAGGTATAGCAAAAATAAGTGATCACATTTCTGAAGCTTCAGTTCAAGTAATTTATTAGCTAGACATAAGACAATATTTTATATTTTTCTTCATATAAAATATACTGTTTTCTGCACAGAGTGCACGAAGAAGAACAAATTGTGTATTACGTAGCATTTAACTAATATTTGCATTACAAAGGGATTGTGTTTCTAACTTTCTAAAAGCTTCTACTTGATTTCATCGTCTTGTCAGTTAACGCAGGCGTCATATTTTGATTGAACATCAATATTTATCTATTATATATATGTTTTGACCATCCTTCCGAGAACGGTCTATATGTATATATAAGTATTGTGGCTGAAGAAGTGAGTATTCAGATTAGAATTTCACTGCAAACTTGCAACTCATAATTAAATACATAGTTTAAACGCTAATCGTGTGAATCCGAGTTTCATTTACTGTTAAATTAAATAATGTTGCGCAGTTAACTGAATAACTGGAAACTGAGAGAGAAGTTTCAATTTCTTTATTTAATTTGTCAAATATTAAGAAATTTTGGCATCCGCTCAACAACCGATTACTGCGGCAAAGAACATGTAATTTTTATACCGCATTAGATATCTATACGTTGGTATAAAATCAAAAAACATTTCTCGTTAAGAAAGCTGAGTAATAGACAACGTCAAACTAGCGAGGTCACCGCACACAAATATAATGTTCGAGCTGATTTGGTCGAGTCAGTTCAACATGTGGCGAAAATACACATCTAGACATAACATTAAATATTATGACCATGAAACAATGCACACACAGTATACTAAGGCCCAATCACACAACCTAACTTAGGCTCTACTGGAACTAAAAACACAGAATTATAAATTCTATTATTTCATGCCTTAATTTTTGCAAAGGAATAATACTAAAGTTTTTACTGGTGATTTCATTACTGACGTACGTATAATGCGTAAACGCTACAGCAATGGGTGTAGTTAGGTAGGTACGTGTATGTAAACTTCAATATTATTATGTGAGGTTAGTGTTAAAATACACCGTACGCTGCTACAAGGTCAATCGGACTGAACTCGCTAAACATTCGCTGATTTACCAATTTAAATAAATGAGGTACAAAGATTATTAATTTTCGCTTTAACAAGTGCAATATATGAACAAGCTAATGTATGTTTATCTATTTCTTATATTTTAAACTTGGCAGACGAGGGATGCAGGGATGTACCTACATAGCCAAGAAATAACGCATGATATCTTTGTGGGGGTAGCCATAGAGATGACAAAGCTCCTATTGCCAGCATTTATATCTTCTCAATGAGCTAATATTACCATATTTACATAAGTATTATTTACTTAATTACATGAAACTTTGAAAGTCATTATGTGACATCGAAACAAGAATTGGTACTAGCCGCAGACCGGACAGCTAGCTGTTGAACTGTCGCGTTAAATTAGTATAATTATGAACATGGAAAATGTAATATTCTAGCATCTCTCAGCACTTTACGACTCAATTTTTGACGTTTGTTAAAAAAAATCTACCTGTTTACTTAACACAATTTGAAAGAGTGTATTTTTATAGAACCCATTGTTGAAAAAACACATTCAGCTAACTGAGGAGGGTCAACACAAGAGCAATACCGCGCCTTGACCGACTTCTGAAAAAAACAATCACACTATCTCCTACAGATAATATAACACATTTGTTTCTTATAAGTACCACAAAATATTGGAATAATATTTGAACAATACGCAGGCAGAAATAATATATTTATATGGAGTAAACAAAAGTAGATATTAAGGGGTACGCCAAACGCCGAGCGCTCATATTTGCCGACTGCCGAGCCTCCATGTATCAGACTTATGAATAAATAAAGAGATACATCTTCGACAGCATTCAATTTAGCGACTGAATCAACTTTACGACTGCACCGACACACATAAAACGCCTTCTTATTTAGCTAGAGCAATATTTTAACAGAGGTAATTTATTTAGCTCCGTTTTTGTCAATTTTAAGAATGTCTGGTCTAATAGGTCTATTTAATAATGAACAGGTGTTGCAATTGTCGAAACTAAAAATAAATCAGCCAAGTTCGAAGGTGCATGAAAGTTAACACTGTTATTTATAGTTCAGTCAACAAAGGGGTTGTACTCGTAGAGTGCATGAAAAGGAACCTAAGCGATTTCTTCGAAAAGTTGTTAAGGATGCTTAGGAAGTGAACATACTAAAAGTCCTGACGTTTCGGAGGTGAGCAGAAGTGGGGGAGGGGGGTAAAGGTTACCACTTTTGACTTTTTGGATTATAACTCAAAAACGGTACATTCTAGGAGAAAAAAATCTTCTACTTAACGAAAGCTTATCAAATTGTCTACAACTTAGTACTGTACACTTTTCCGAATTCCCAACCGTTTTTGAGATGTAGCGCACAGAGCGAGAACCTTGTACCTCGGTAAATAATCCATCCTAAAAAGTTATTAAAACATAATAAATCCATGCTTATATGTAATTTGCATTAATTATATTGATTGATTTATTATAATTAATAAAATTTTACAAATTTTTGTTTGGCTTCACCTGTCCCGGTGATAGATGTTTAAGATAATATTGCATATTATAACATCATCGTCATCATCATATGAACGGTAGTCCACTGTTAAACATAGGCCATACTTAATTATATTAAAGCTTTATACTATTATACAAGTTTGGACATTTGATTTATGATCCATATTTTATCTTTTTAACAATATACCTGCGTTTTTATTTCAATTTACATCTGATATGTAGATAAAACAAGAAAACATATACTTAGACAATGTATTATACGCTCGTAACACAAAAGTGAGCGAACGTTGTACATGTTTCAGTTTACCTACACAACCGAAGCTTATATACAAGAGATTGATGTTTGATGAGCCGTGGTCCGTGCTGGTGCCAGTGGCTCACTGCACAAGATTAATGATACCAAGTTCCTAAACAACCGCGTCTCTTGCGGTCACAACCAAGTATTCGTCTCACATCATCACCTACGTTGAAATCGTACCGTATTTTACTAGATTTATCCTAATGCGAAAGTTTAGATGGATGTATGACATGTGATGTTTGTTACTCAATCACACAAGAACGGCTGAAAGGATAATAGAATTTGGCACACAGATAGTTTGTTGTCATGAATAGCACATAGGCTAGTGGCTACTGTTTACCAACGAGCGGAGCCGTGAGTGGAAGCTAGTATGAAGCTAAAGAAAATCCAGTTTCTAAATGAGTTTTCCAGTCAATGGTTTTTATAGTGTGCAAGTGGTGTAGGTGTGTGCGCTCTCTAAAAGCTAGATATAGCGTTACAGCTGTATATGATAGTTAACTGACGTACATAATTTTGTCGTAAAACTCCTTACGTGCAAAATAAGGTGTTTCACACAGCTGTAAAAGCAACACACATAAAAACTGGGTGCTGCCCATAATTTAATTTTCTCCATATATTACCTCGTTTTATGTTCCCGCTCAATATTTCTATATCGTAAAGTTTATAATAAACAAACCTGTGTATCAAACTGGTGTAAACAAACGAGACATAAGAGTACAAACTCACATAATCTCTGCTATTATATTGTTTCTTTCATGGGCCAAAATCTTTGGGATTTAGTAAATGTATGCCTTGTCACTTCAAATAAAAATCAGTAAACAAGTTTCAGAATGCAATTACGGTCGCGGCTAAAAGCATATCTGTAAAATGCAGAGTTGCCCGGGACGAAATTTGAGCCCTGCAGAGGAAAAATTACGGCCTTTACATAGTACCGAGATCACACAACAGTCACTGCCATACCTAGGGATGCAGTGACCGCCATGGGTGACGTCAATATACAGCTGGCTAAGAAAACTAAAGTTTTAGTATCTAAAATAGTATTACAATTATAAATTTAGCGTTTCACTAGGCGCCGCATTAAATGACTTAATCAATTGTCAACAACGACGTCTACGTTCAATTAGAAATAATTAAAACAGCTGTTACTAACACTACAGAGACGAAATAATCATGAGGGCGTTATTGGAGCTTAGTGGCAACGACCCGCCGATCAAAACTAGTGCCAAAATAACGTGTGTGAGTTAAAAATACGTGTGAGATCACGTGAAACACCATGCGGTCTGAAATGGGGATAATTGGGTGTCAATCATTGTGAAGCTTCGACAGTCAACTGTACGCCTAGCGCAGTCAGTGGCGCCGAATACGCTCTATCATTCGTAGAGTGATTGTACTACATACTCGTAGGAATTAGTTGAATACTAACAAATAAGTAAATGCAGTTCTCATAATATGGAACTTAACTTAAAAGTAGCGTATTTCACTTAGTTGATAACGTAGTATTCTACTGGTGAACAATATTGTTGAAATCGATTGAGTAGATTTGTAGACAACCCTCCACAACCAAACAATTCACAAATATTACCTCGTTATAATAGAAACAAAATTTCTAACACTATCAAATTTCTCTATCTAGAATAGGTCTTGATTTATAATACTGTGATTGTGTAAATTAATCATCTTGTTAGTGTTGTCAACGCAGTGCATCAAAAATAGCAGTATAGCCCCAATCAGCGAAGGTTGCCAGTGTCGCCATGCGCTTTATATTTGAAAACCGACTCTAAAAATAATTATTGAGTAGAAATCAAATTTTGTTTTTCAAACTTTATTATTGCAAACAGGAAGATTAGATACACTAAAAATTTTTTTACCAGTAGAATGGTTACTACTACGAGTAACTATGATTCTCATAACTCAAAGAATATGGGAAACAAAGAGATATCGCTGTAATTTAATTTGTTTTGTTAAGAAAGTGTGTTTACGCACGTTTGGTGAGTTGTGAAGTTCAATCTATACTAATATTTTAAAACTGAAGAGAACTACGGGTCCGACTTGAAAAATACTTTATTACTGGATAGCCCATTTATCGCTATAGGCTATATAACATTATGTTACGGCCAATAGGCTAGTGTAGGATATACATAGTCAGTGCTTTTGTGTGACAGAACTGACAGACTGTAAGCGATTTTGTGTGTAATGTGTAATACTGATTAAATTTGATTGTTTTAATTGTAATATTATAAAAAAGGAGATTTTAAAACTTTCAAAATGTAACAAGGTAACTTTAAAAGTTTGAGATAATTCAACTGAACATGTCATGTCCGTCCAAGATCGATGTTTGTTTGAAATATGATCATATCAAAGTGTTTATAAGAATATCGCCAAAAATAACATGTTTATGTATGAGCAATAAGGCAAATAGATTTGTATATTTTTTATTTTATGCGCTAAAACTATCAAGTGTACCTACCGCACATTATCAGATCAGTGGTCGAGACCACGTTTTACGATACTAGTCATATAAATAAGTATCAGAGCAAGCAACACATAAAACAATATGTTTCGAAGGTCGCGGTGAAGGCCTCCGGCGTCCCCGCGGTCAAGGTCATGACGTACACCTCAATATGAAGCCTTACGTAATCTTGCGTCTATTTAGGGTTACCAAATATACGTAACGAGGAAAATACGAGGTGAGTGGACACAGCGAGTCATCAGTAAACTAAGGAAGAAAACTGCAATAAGGATCACTTTATATTGTTGTATTCCACCACACTGGCAAGTTTCTTTTTCACAAGATGTAAGGGATACGATTCTTTTGACATACTGAGATTCTATCGGATGTGATAGCAGCTAGCATATCAAATACGAGGTGAGAAAACGGGACTGAACAAGTTGTTGAGGAGTCGGCAACGCGCTCGTGATGCGCCTGGTGCAAGCGGGCGTCTTTAGACTATATTATATAGTAACTAATTACCATCAGGCGAGCCGTGCGTCTGCGTCTGTGTGCCACCTTCGTTTTATAAAGAACCATGGAGCTAGTGATAAATGAGAGTTATTTTATGTGGCGACCCTAGTTGCAACAGTTAAGCCTGTTAGCGATTTTGTATGGGTTTACGCGTTACTTTTGAACTTTATCTACATAACATAATTAGATCTGCTTGTAGTTTTTGTGCAAATATGAACTCATTAAAATTAACGTACCGAAAATTCGCACTATAAGGTTTCATAACTTTAACGAACTCGCTGTTACTGATGAAAATGCTTATTTGTTTTTCCTACATGGAAATCTGTTCAAAGTATTTATAAGTCCGACAGATGGCGTTACTGTACACTTTGTTATGTTTTATTTACGGAGCATGCCCAACGCGCGCAACATTTTCATGCGAACTTTAACTTACTTGGAGCTAAAAGAAACTCAATGCTCAAGGATATAGTTATTTCTAATAACAATTACTACCTAATAGCTGAATGAATGGCATAAGGTCGGTATTAGCATGTGCGTGCTGCGCTGCAGCTAGCCTCCGGAGTTTGTTCGATATGTTACATAAGGTAGCAGCCACAGTAGTGGAGGGTCATATACCTCGTAACAGAAGGGTACATTGTCACAGCGGACTAATGCGAACTTTGAACGATATTTTATTTGGGGTCACAGATGTTATACCTATCTAAGAGTTACAAGAAAACCAACATGCCTTGTACGGTCTTCTAAAAGTCAACACGCAAAATACAGAAAATACCGATTTAAGTATCTTTATAACGTCATCAACGTTCACTTATCAATTAACTTTGTCTAAATAGTCTTAAACTTAGTTCTAAATACTATGTTTTAAAAAAAGAAAAAAGTACCAGATTTACTTAGTTTTTCTTCCTAATAGGAATTAGTCAGAAACACTTTGCAACAAAGTAACATGAGCGCCAGTATCGGTTGGTCTCAAAATACATCAAAAGGAACTTGCAAAGAGTATCTTTTAGTCTCGGAGCTGCAAGATGATTGAATGATGTGTGCAACTCCGCCTACTTCACATCCACAACAATTTAATGTCATTACTCATTACAAACGCCCCTGTCTTTATCGTTATTGGTTTGGACGACTCACTCGGCATTATCCAAGTGTCCTCCACACACCAAATGTAACAGGTTTACTACCATTTTATTACTTCGAGATATTTTGACCTTACGTGTCCAAAAGTAATAGATATGTAATGTTATTATTAGTATTTTGAGACATATTACTTTTGCCGCTAGGAACGCAATTTATTTACTAAAATTCATAAAGCAATAATCTTATATTTAATGCACAGAATGTCGATAAATATGACAGATATTTCCATGACAGATAGTCAGTGTTCATATTAAATTTGTATCTACGTCAAATAGTAAAAATAACTTGCAAATTTAAAATATTAAATAGAGTTGTAAGTACGGAGCTCCAACTGCTCTCATCTATCAACTGGAATGTCAACCAAAACAAAGATAAGGCACACACGGCAAGGCACATAATCAGTATTTAAAACAAATAATACAAGTTTCGCATAAATTTACTTTAGACAACAAGTTTATCTAATCTAGATAATAATATTTATAATGAAACCTATATCTTATAGTCCTACTTCAAACAATACACTGCAATGTGTTCAAGTTTACCCAAACATTACGAATCTCATGTCGCAGTATCTTAACACACACTTTCGAGAAACAACACATTTTTAACCTTGAAACTAAACAAAATAATATTATTAACAATGTTCTAATCTAAACTAAGAAAAAAAGATGGCGTCAGTTTCCGACAAGTAAAGCAATAAATCAACTAAAGAGTAGATATAATTACTGTAAGAGACATTTTTATATTAAGGGAAGCGTCAGTGGGGTTTTGCGTCAAATAATAAATTGCAATTTGGCCGGTCACCAAAACATCATGGTATACGTTTATTTCTATAAGACATACACAACGGAAAACTGCAAGTTTTTAAAACTACCAAGTCATTTTCCATTCGGCGCAGAAGAAAATCTTCTTTGCACTCTCTTCTAAGCACTACCTAATTTTGAAATTACTTTATCAAGAAATTCCTCAAGGCAATTTTGTTTAGACAAGACTCCATTACATTCAATATTTTAATGACAATTATAATGGACGATGTTTTGAAGAAAAGAACTTGTACTATCGTAGGGACTATTCTGTTGTTGCCAGTTTGCCAGGTGTCTGTGAAGTGTATCTTTGTAAAATCCCTTACGATGCATCAATTGTTTACTAGATGCGATAGTACAGGACGGGGCTCGTCACAAAACTAACCTTGACTTAAAGGCAGCGTCACTATTGCGTCGTCAATATGGAGACCAATATGTGTAATAGCCCAGCCGTTTCTATGCACCAAATTATGCTTCTTTCTTTTTTCTTATTAAAAAGCTTTGTAGATTTTAAACCATGTGTTTCTTCGATACAAGTTCAGTCAAATAAAAAAGGCTCAGAGACCCAACTATGAATTTAGCCAACTATGAAATTCAAACAGCGATATCGACTACAACAAAGTCGATGCCAAAATTTATAGTAGGGTCTCTGATTCAACTACAAGTGCCCATATGATGTTACTGCACTAGAGCACATGTACATACTCTCGAATCATCATATATATGTCATAACATCGCTATAAATATCGTATCGGGGAAAAAAATTATAAGTCGTTTTGCGGCGAAAAATCGATTTGTTGACGTCAATGAGTAAACGAACTAACTTACGTCAAGAGGAGCGGTGTTTTCATTGATGTTATCATCAACTACTGAGTTACTGAGATGGGATGTGGGAAAACATACTTATAATATTATGTTACACGTACGAACAGTTTTTAAACTTTAAATGACACATATTTATTTTAAACGCTATCGTCGAAATGAATAGTATTTTTTTTTAATTTAAATATACTTTGAATATTATAAAGATAAATAATATATGAATCGAACGCCAGTGAATATATTCACTAATATTTTGTTGCAAGATATGACAGTTACAAAATAACCAACATCTTGTTCGAGTTTCATTTGCTGAATTCAGCGTGACGACAAGCATCGGATACAAACACATTTCAAAAATAGGACAGATTTAATTATACACAAATTTACATTCGAAAATTATATTCCAGATAATAAATAGGCTCGCGTGGAATTCATTATAAGGTAACCTCTGCCATGTTTTTGAAAAGAAAAATGTTTCAACAGTACGGGGGAAAATTCACAAACGTTTCGTATTATTTATGGAGCGAACTCTTCAATAAATTATTTTCAGGCACAGAGTAAAACAATGTATGTTAAAAGTTAAAACATAATAATTCAGAATGCAGCCAAACCGCATTTTCATAATACATAAATAATGTTATCCAAAACTTAATTCTGTTCCGAGAATAACGATTTATATAAAGCTTATTTGTGACAAAATAAAAATGGTGTAAAATTGATGTCGACGTTAACAAGTTCACGAGATACGAGATCTAAGTCATTGCCAAGGCGACGCGGACGCTTCCCTCTTTTATTGTTATTGTAGGTATTGATTCACTAGTTTACAATGACACAAAGACGCTTATTTTGTACCCAAAGAAAAGTGTGAAGACACAGTAAGGAAAAACTGCTACATTATTAATTAAAATAATACTAATCGATCGTACGTGAAATATCTTGAAAATGAAGTGAATAATGAATGGAGATTTCTGACAAATTTCTTATGCATATTAGATATTTGACATAGTACAAGCCGAGAAGTTTATCAATACACTAGCTGTTGCCCAAGGCTTCACTCCCTTGGATGTTTTGTTTGACCACTACTCAGCCCATATTGCTTGCTGATGTTATATAGCCTTCCTCGATAAATGGGTTATCCATAAAATATTTTTTCAAATCGGTTCAGCAGTTCCTGAGATTAGCGCGTTCAAACAGACTGAGCTTTATAAGTATATACTTTTGATTCCCTTTGCTGTAGATCTGCATGAAGAACCGAGTATATTAAAATATGTTCCTACAAAGACTAGATACATGAACAAGAAATCACCTACTTTTATAAACATCGTATGTAAACATTCATTTATAATTTCTTATTTCAAACACTACACGTAGTGAATTAAAAGCTTCACAAATCACAGTAGGACAGATCAAACATTTGGCATGTAACGTAGAAAAGGCAACGCATGGGCACAACACACGTATTGTCTAGTCTATTGTTGTAACTGCGGGCTGGAAACAACACTGTATACGATTATATTAAGGAATCGAGATATTGGAATAGTTCGACGTTACTTAAGTCTCTTATAAAGTAAAACAATAGAACTAGTTTATTCCTATATCTGTCATTTTTAATTTTTTTAAGTTATATTTTATCTTATCAGTAACTCTTATTTTTTATATCTTTAACAATGATGCACACGTCAATAGAATCAATAGAAAGAAATTGGACCACCTCGAAAACTCTCCTCTTATTGTATCTGAAAGTAGAACTAATTCGACAATTTGAATGCTAAGTTAAAATCTACATAAACTTAATTCAGGGTTTCTTTTACCATGGTTAGTAAAATCAATTTCAAGAACTGAGCTTCCACAAGAAAAATTCATTACATAGTTTTGCAAGCAAAGGGTTGTTTCAAGACTTACAAGGGGCAAATAGTAGGTTATTCAACAACTCTCGTGTAACGGAACTGTTAACAAGCGGGGGCTAAAAATACCGTCGGGCGGCACGACAGCCGCGACCGACCTTCGCCACAATTTTTACACGAACCGGTATCGCAATTCGATTATACGAATATGACGTCAGCTTTCCTTACCCATGATATCTGAGGAAATAACATCACATTTCCAAATGATAGGAATCACCCTCATTAAGGAAAAGGATCTTCTACGACCCCATTCATTTTCTTTCGGGACCGAATTCGTTGGGGTCAAAGATATTTAGAGTGCAATCTTTGCTACAACGGTCATAAGATGCCAATATACATTTAAAATGTTAAAATTCGGCTGCATTTATTATGAGCAGGTACTCCAACAACCAGTCTACCTGTCTACCAAGCAACCATGTCAGTTGATACATTTCACCTACATTTCATAACTTCAGCCTACAGTGTTTTATTGTATGTATGATGATATGAGACGCTCGTAGCATTGTTGTTCTGACACGCTCGTACGATCATCAAGGTTAAGCAATATTCGTCAGCGTCAGTACATGATGGGTGACCGTTTGTAGCCATTTCATTTTCGAGCGTCTCCGTGCTTCGGAAGGCGCGTCAAGCCGTTGGTCCCAAATATCACTTAATGTGGTAGTCAATAAGTCAAGTTGGAAGCTTTCTAGACGACTTGATAAAGTATGCTAGCATTAGTAGTAGAATAGCTGTGGAGTTCAAAACACTACATACTATATATATATATATATCAAAATAAATAAGCAACTCAGTTTGATCAAGAATCTACAACCTTATATGTTACTTAACTTAACCTTATATACTTATATCAAAGAAGTTGCAAGACCATGAACCATGTCACCGGTGTCGATCACAAAACTGTAAAGATAAAAAATTGTATGTATGTGCAGTAAGTATGTATAGTTCCTGGCAAGTGCACAGGCCTGGGTTCACAGACCGACAAGTTAAATTCCCGACGTTATAAACAAGAGATCTGGCCGAGCTCCAAACGGGAATCAAACCGCACCCACTGAAATACGCGCTGTTAATAAACGCGACTATTGTTTTTTAGATTGACGAATTAAAATTAGCATTTTGTTTCTTGTGTTATTATATTGTTACTGTGTTTGCGCGCACGTGTGTTATGTGCAAAATTAAAGACAAAACAAAACAGCGACTGTTCTAAAATATTAACTCCATGATTTTCAGATAGGATTGATGGCGCCGGGATAGAAGAGTGATCCACGGCCCACGAATACAATGTAAAATATTACACTCATTCATCCCAGAAGTGTACCATTTTATTACAAAAAAGACAAAACATACGTATATTTACTACACACTTTCTCATCAGAACTAAATTCGGAGTGTTAGTGAACTTGATGTTTTAAATTTGGACATCCGGAGAAAAATCAGATAAATTTAGTTGTGAATCCATTAAGACAATCTTTATATAGCTCATCACAGTCGCTCTTCCTGGTACAGACTACAGACTTGATTCTGAGTATTTTTGACACAAAGAATTAATTTAAAAAACAAGAGATATTTGACGTGTAAAACAATGGAAAACATATTGAAATAAAACAGCAACACGTTGACTGTAAGAGACGCGCGACTTTGGGCTGAGAATTTCAAAAGATAAACATTTAGTAGTAAGTACTGTATCCGAGGATCGATCATTGTATTCAAAACCTTTTACATAGCAGTAAAGTAGTAAGAAATAGTGGAGGAAGAACGACAAATACTAAGATCAATAGAGAATAGAAGAGGAAAGTTAATTGGTCACTTGATACGACACGACGACTTCTTTAAAACAATAATTGAAGGAAAAATAGAAGGAAGGAGAAGCAGAGGTAGACTTAGGAGAAGTTTCATCTAGCAAGTCAAGGAGCAAGTGGGAGTTGTGTCGTATCAAGAATTGAAAAAAATAGCAGAAAATAGAGAAGAATGGCGATTGCTTCACCGACAAGAGCAAAGCTCTTAAATAAGAGAGAGAGAGAGAGAGAGAGAGAGAGAAGTAAAGTTGCTGCGATATTGAAGCAGATACATATATATGCATATATATCATCATAATAATTATTATTCAAAATTGGGAATAACCCGTGTCATGTTTCAATAACATACAGGATGTTAACATTTGCCCAAAATCGACATGTGCCAATATGTGGTTGGTGCGCGTTGCGCGTTGGATGCGCACGCACTATTTAAAGCGGATGTAGGCCAAGTCACTGGGGCGAGTGTAAAGTGCCAAATGTTGGCCAGGTGGCAACTACATACTAGCATGCTATTTTAAACTAACTCGTGTTGGCGAAATTTGTTTAATTATGTGTTATTTTATCAAATTAATTAAGTGTTTGAACGACATGGGGATGGCCGGTTCCCCCAAACAATAGATATACCATTGTGACTGAAAGCTCGGCGATCAAAGTATTAACTTACTAATACGTTAAGAAGTTAATAAGTTCTCGAATGAATCGAGCCTCACACCATCGGAATACATAAGCCTCTTGCCCAACAAAGGGGTAGGCACTTAAGCAGAAACCAGTTTATTCTACTTGCACTAGCTTCGGACATAGATCTTTCTTACAAGTTCAACAATCTATCGATACGCGCTCGCCGGTTAAGGTTAACATACCATTGATTTTCTTTATTTAGGAAGAAAAAATAACGAAATTATTTAACAGTGTAGAAATTATTTGAGATAAAATTCTTTAGTAACGCATCATACGGGTTCAGCTTTGTAAACAGAAAGATCTATGTAACAGTGGGGGAGGTATAGTTCAGTGAGTTCAGTGGCGCTAGACAGGGCACTCATAAATCAATTCATAGCTAGTCTAAAGGTGTGTGTGACCTGGTTCTCTTGTCCACCGATGTAGGACGTAGCCTGGAGTTACACACGTTTTTAGGACGCACCAGACTTGCTAGTTATAAACGAGTACGTACATATTTGTATGTTAGTATATAACATGTTACATAAGTAAATCATCTTTGCGATTGTTCAACTTTTAGGTAAAGATTCACATTTGAATTGTTTTCCACGTCAATTAGATAATGGTAATAATCTGAATTGCAATTTTGTAATTTTGATTTCAATTTATTGGAACAGTCACAGACTTTTAATGTAGGTCCCCCTAATTTTGGTTTCTGATAGTATAGATTTATTTAAATTCATTACAAACAAACACAATTTATAAACATTTCCTTTGGACACAATCGATGAAGTGGATAATATCGCATGTAGGTTATTTGGTCAATCACCTCTGCTAACCTAATGCAATTTAATGATATAGTTTTTTGACGATTGCAACGTCAACAACACTGATCTTAGCCAGGATTGTCCAGACGACCTATATGTACCCTTCTTTGTTTAACATTATAGATCAACAATATATAAGTATTTTAATAATAAAAAATGCACTTGCTGAAATATTTCAAGTAGTGTTTGTACGAACATTGCTAAATGAAATAACGCAACTATTGTTACTGTTCATATAATACCTACATTAAAAAATATTCTGAACCGTTTAATAGCCTGTAAGCACTTAGTTTCGGTTATCCGAATCTACGATGTTACTTCAAGTTAATAACTGTCTGTAAGACGACAAGTTCAACACCTTTTAAAGTAAAGAATCCATACATAATACCCTCATCAATGTTTTTGACAAGGTTGGCTTTGGAAGGGTGAAATTGGGGATGAAACGTTGTATGAAAAGATCTTTGTTTTGAAGTTAACGTTTTGCAAATTAGTATTGGGTAATATTTTTGATAGGGATGGGTTCAGAGGGTGAAATATTAAATAGACAGTTCTTTGTTTTTCAAGTTATATGTTTGGTAATACGCAATTAGAACTTCAGTTAAGATGTGAGTTAATGGGTTGTTTTTGGTGTTTGAAAAACTTACCCTAAGGGATGAAATAGGTGTGAAAATGATTAGAAATTGATATGGATGTCGTCGTCAAGGTTTTCAGGGACGCTGATTACGAAAATGTTATCTATACTAACGTAAAATGAAAATTCAACTTCTGTAGTGGGGTGTTGTGGAATTCATGAATTGCACTTAAAACAAAGATCTATGTAATATCGAAATCTACGCGGACGAAGTCGCGGGCAAAAGCAAGTATGATATAAATTATGAGCTTAAATATGCTGGTAAATGAAAAATTCTAACCATTCACGAAAATCTAAATGAATACCTACATTTGTTTCTCAGTGAGTGTGGTGCGGTGTGGACGGTGCGGTGCGGTGTAACAAGTCTATTGCTAATTAGCACCCAATCGCAAGTTCCACGTAATTAGACACAATTTCATGCGGTTAGCAGTTTCGACACACGCCGTTTCGCTTTTTCTATTTACAACGAATTTTCTGCCACAAAACACACGCCCCTAACCGACAATAGGTATCTTTATTTAATACGGCGCCGTATGATCACGAATAAACCCATGAATTCCCATGACTATCGCGAGCGATTATTGCTTTATTTATTAGCTACGAAATGTAGCTATTAAGGGAACAATTCCCTTACGAGTAAGTATTCTGATTAATGACGGTTTGTGGGGGACGCCTATACCTACCCACCATTGTGTACATTTGTATCTATTCAGTTAAAGGGCTTGTTTGTTCACAATCATTTATGGGGGTTTGAAGAAGATATACTTCATCTGAATGAGTACTGTTTATTGCAAAACAAAGCAATAGTTTACAAAAAAAATAATTTAATTAAAAAATGGAAGTATTAAATGCAGGCAAATCTGAGAAAAGCGCTTGAAAAGTAAAGAGAGGCGCCAGTGATGTGATGTGTGTTTGTTCAAGTTTTTGTACAGTGACAAAGTAAACTCATGTATTGTTAAAGTATACGACAAACGTCCGCCTACAGATCAAAGCTCGATATAAAGTTCCCCTCTTCCTACTTCGTTACGTAATACGTATACATGTCAAACAATGTGAAACTTTGTAGCATTACAACACACGTGTACCTACGAGTATACTCCGTAGAGTGAAGCAGGAAAGTAGTTAAAGTACTAACATTTCGACATTTACGTTTTAGTCTCTAGAGAACAAACTTATTGCCGTCTTCCAACCAACACGTTACAAAAAACGAAACGTCGGGCAAATAAATAAGGTATTTACTATTCCTTATAATATAATACGTGACGTAGACCCGTTTTATAATATTTTAATATGTGTACAAGTCGCGAAAGTTTAAAAGTTTTTATTCAATACAAAAAAGTTCAATAACTTTGACGAAAAGATTTATTTCAACATTTTACATTATACTCAAGATCAGGCCGTATAAAGCGAAGACAAGACAAAATCAGAAGAAATAAAATTATAAACAACCAACAGACAAGCGATAAGCAGCTTATAATATTTAAATTCTTTGTTAGTTAGCAGCAAAACTCCTTTCTTCTCATTTTTACTACAATTATTTTTAAACTCTTTTTTTCAACGCCCCAATTTCTATCGGAAAAGTGCTAAAACTTTCGTAGTTAAACATTTTCGTCACATCCCAAATAAATGTGTGTCAAGTAAACATTATCATAGCTCGGGTAATGTCGGATATATTTTATGATAATAAATAAAACATTACTGCGTGACTTCCTCAGGCAAATCGCTTCACTAGAGATGCGATCGACACATTCGACACACAGGTTTCAACCATAAGGTAAAGACTAAATACTAAATACTTAAATGTGGAAAATATAAAAAACGATTATTGATTCCCTTCAATAATCTAGACAAAAAATAGATTTAACAGCGATCTATATCTCGAGTATTAATCAATGTGCGCAGCGTAGTAGCGCTTCGGAGAACATCCGCAAAACACACGATAAAATATATCCTTCATCGATCCCAGGAAAATCATGAAAAACATTTCCATTCAAACTCAAACATAACACAAAAAATAAAACGCAGATTCTGCTACGTAAATTAATAAATTATGTTACAATAAAAATCGATCTTATACGGTGAATAAAATAAAGTTAAAGATAAGAAGATATTAATTTGAACATAAAAAATAACATCACTAGATTTCGTGTAAATCGTAAATAAATATAAAAATTAATTTCAAAGCGGAATGACGCTCGATTTGATTTAACTTTTACGACATATCGAGACGAGTCAGCCATTAAATGTTAAACATATTAAAGTGCGCCCGCGCATTATCGTATACAGTGTGTTTACATACAGTGTCTAGTTGTCATGCAAAAATGTTTAATAGACATCATAATAAACGACCTATATCTAATGTGTAGTATTTTGTAAAAAAAAAACCATAAATTCGTTTTTACAATATTATAATTTAACTACACCACATTATGCTTGATAATATACGATAGCACAGCTGTGGAAAAGAATATTATTATACATAGGAATAATAATGTACTGAGCGACTACAAAAGATATTAAATAACTAACAAAATAAATCTAAAACTTTGATCGAAACATTGAAACAGAATACAGTACTGTTAATAGTGTTCCAAATATGGCTGTATCTCTCCCACAATGAACTGAAATAGACACATATGTATTGAACACAATTTAGTTAACCTGTGCGAATTTATGTAGTTTATTTATTTAGGAATTTTGATTAATTAGACAGATTATAAATTAACAGAAATATTTTGTATAGGTATTTAACTTGTTTTTCTAAGGCAATTCAATATCACTGCATAATATTTGCGTTTATGTTATTAGAAATATAATGTTTGTAGTTTTTACGTAGTAAGACATTTAGGTATATAATATATACATTTTAGTTTTAAATATCTTTATTTACTATAATTAAGTAAAAGTCGATATTTAAATGACATTCAGTGTACTATGTGCTCCGAATATACTCACATTGTCGTTTGACATAATTATGTCAGGGTGCTTGTTAGAAGTTCTTGCTAATATACTATTAATAGGCCGCGTAAGAACAACATGATGTATTAAAAATATGACAAGGTAATATGTTAGGAATCAAAGAAAAAAAAATATTGAGAAAATCATTTTTTAACTATACTATCTATCTATTAGGTTGTTTGTACTGTAGCGAAACCCACATAAACCCGAAAATATTGAACGAGAATAAATGTAATTTACTTTCAAGTAAATTCTTTTATCTCTACTATACGAAAAATATTCGGTGGAAAATGGTGTTATCAAAAAGCAAAGCCATTACTATGAAGGGAGAAACAGACATAAAAGGAAAGGGCAATCACAACGTACATCCCTCACACGAGGAAAACTAACAAAGATGCCCATACGAGCCGCCATTATTGCTCGCTATATCCACGCACAAAATATAAACACGGATCTAAGCAAAACTCTACGAGCCCCAAAAGCCCACATAATCTGAGGGATATTTACACAATTACTTTTCAGTGTTTTCATAGAATTTTAAACGAATACCTATTTACCAAAACGTTACACAATACGTCTGCGATTGTAAAGATTTATAAATTGCCGTATAACTGAAACTTACCAGAGTTGTAATTAGCATTTGTTAAGATCTCTATAGTTGTAGTATCACAACAAAAGGTTGTCATGTTAGTCGCACACAGGTTAGTAACACGCACCTTGTGCTGTGCCGGCGTTTTCATACTTCGATTTGAGCTTAGCGGCCGTCGCGCGCGCATCAGATCTTACACTATCTGTGGCCGATGTCGTGGTCGTCGTCGTCCTGAACGAGAGGGTGGTAGAGAACGTTGAAGAAAATGAGGATCCGAGGCCCAAACCCAGGGTGGTGCGGTAACGACGTCTGTACATAGTGAGGTGTGGACGCAACGAGTGTCAGATCACGACTGAGCCGTGCACGCGCTAACCCGGAAAAGCGGCCGCGATTTATTATAGTACGAGAAAGTCGCTCCCAGACGCGTAGACGCACGGGACTTAATAGATGTGTCGTGCTCTCGCTTTGGGATAGGCAGTTAGTGTCACTCGACTGATGTTTGCCAACAAATTAATTAGTGCAAAACCTATCACATTCAATTCGATATGTCGACATATTTTATTGTTATTTCCTTTATTTTGTTCAATGTGCAAACGAATGAAGACAAAGAACAAAATGACAAGACAAAATAAAACATTAAATCATAATTTATGTATGGATATTTTATACAACAGTGAGAATTATTTTTGAAAAATAATTCTCACTGTTGTTAACTAGGTAGGTGTGACAGATGAGAATGAATAGTTTTGATATAGTATCTATTTACAGTAAAAAAGTAATTAATAAATTCTTACTTCCTGAGATAAGCTTAATATTGTAATGGTCATAGCTCAAGCATGGATACACGTCCACACTGAGAAAGTAGGGAACTAAATACTGTCCAGCCAACATGCAAGAGAATTAATTACTTTAATGTTCAACAAGATGAAATATTAGTCAAAAAGGAAAACAAGAGAACACGTATATTTATTCTCCATATTATTAGAGAGAATTGGGCCGGACTTATAGGCAGGTGGCACAACAATAAGAAATGAACTGATCATGAAACAAAATAGCAGGGAACCATAGGCTATATCAGTGTGAAAAGATAGACAGATGTGGTGACAGACAAAGCAGGAAAAATAAAATCAAAATAGAAAGAGAGAGATAGATGAGGCTTTTACTTAAAGGGAAACATGCAACCACAATAATGTACATACATACTGAATCACAAATATGTTGGAAATATAAAACAATCAATCAGAATATTTTTGGTAATCATCATTTCAGCCTATTGTGGTCCACTGTTGGACATACATAGACCTTTCCTAAACTGAAATATATAAGGAAAAAACTTAAGGATAACATACCAATTGATTGGTGGTGTACTACCCCCTAAACCAGTAAAGAGGAACCCCTGATTCAATAGTAACATTACAAAGTTTTAAATCAATAACAAAAACACAATCTTATCTAATCGCTGGCAACCTAAGAAATAATAACTCCTCAACAGCACTATTATTGTTCCCCAGACGTCCTATATTATTTGTAATAGGTTTCCGAATTTTCGAAGGAAAACAACGAACAAAAAAGACTACAACATAAGAGAGGGTAGGGCAGCTAACCGCTGCTCAAACTGATCCACCAGCCTGGGGTAGTAACTCTGCCCTCCATAAGACTGCCGCCATAATAACCGAGAAGTCGAGAAGTTGGAGGCACGCCATAGCACGAATTTTAATTCGTTCGTGGTGCGGGTCCCAACTCATCATCTGGAAACGTTCCTCAAAGAAGAGTTTTGGCCGAAAGGTGTTATTTATCGTCGTTTTCGCGGCAGATTATCTAACACAGTGCAGCGTAACACGACGCCGACATTAACGTGTGCTTAGTCATTAAGTGTTTATAATTGTGTGTATGTTTAGAATAAGGTATTTATTACTATGGAATGTAAAAAAAAAAAAAATCCGAAATAAATGAATTATTATTATTATAACACTAGGGTTGTGCTCTTGCTGGTGAGTACTGGTATCTAGAGCTGTGATGCTCTGTAAGTTCCAGGCCCCCATAGGCTACGAGAATCACTTACCTTCAGACTGGCCATAAGCCTTGTTTGCCACCATTGTGGTACAAGAACAAACTTTTCTTTACATTTGTGTCAAAAAGTTGGTTGACACAATAATTCTAATAATATAGTGAAGCAATATGTTATTGTCAGCTTACTTATGTAATATGCAAACATGTAACAATATACACATAGTTTACTTTGAATATAACAATAATGTAATAAAATAAATGTTTTGTATTAATAATGTACTTGTCTCATAAAGAATGGAAGGTCTGTCCATTGTAAAGCACTTTTAAAAATATGTAAAAGGGGACATTTTCCACTAACTTAAAGCACTGTATTGTATTGCATATATGTTTATTCTTTAAATTGGGAGGAAAAACTCATGGTAACTTTTGGAGGAAACTGATTTATGTTACTTTTATGCCGTAAGTGATGATGATAATAATTACCTTGCTTAAAAAAGATTTTATCAACTAATTTAATTGCTGATAAGAAATCATGTAAGATGCTAGTAAGAAATAAACAAATATAGCTCTGCTTGCACACCTTGGTGTCCAGGCTCCTAAATAACAAATTAATTATGTAGGTGCAGATGAGTAAGAAGCGGTGTGTACTGAGCCTGACCACATCCACCACAATGGTGATGTGCTCAAACAATATCAATAACAATGCTGTATCACAACTTAAAATAATTTATTTTTTTATTTTAATTCACAAATATACAAGGCTAAAAAACCAATTAATACCTATAAAACCTATAACCTCATAAGTTAAAGCATAATATTTTGTTGAGAATATTAATTTGTCACAGGCTTTACAATGTAGTATTATAATGTCAAAATAGTACTACTATCAGCTGTAAACTTATAACACAACAAAATAAGTGAGTATGAGTGTTTGGAACCAATGTTAACATGTTATGATGAAAATAGAAACATGCTCTTGATATTAAATAACAGTACATAATAACGAATGGCATCAGGGCCAATGTATGTACTCACCGTTTATTGACCAGATATGTGAGGGCAGCGAGTGCGCGGCGTACACCCGGCCCAGCGCCAGCGACGTGCCCGCCACCGGCCCGGCCTCCTCGTTGGAGCTGGAGTCGGTGTCAGGGCTGGCGGCCGCAGACGCCTCGTAGCTCTGTGAGTTCGGAGGGATCGCGATCGCTTCGTGCGACGCGTGCAAGTCAGGAACGGAAGACAACGAACGGGCTCGCTGGCGATCGTTCGACATCTGTATCCCCGGGATCGCTCTCAGCAAGCTGAATCCGGCTCCTCCGGATACTACGTCGGAGCTGGAGCTCGTGGAGAATGTTCTCGCACGCGGACTCTGCCCTCCGTTCGCGGTACTCGCCTTTGCGCCCATTGCGACTCCGTTACGCAAAATTCACACCTGTCACGCACTAAAACCGAGAATCACGACCACGCACGAGACGCAACCACCACTCCGGTGGAACACATCGTACGATACACAGAAACTTGCTAACAATTTCCTAAAAAAATATCACACTAACGACAAACACTAGTATGAGGCAAAATTGTAAACAGCCTTAGTTGCATGTGCCCTGCTGCAAAATTTTGACAGTTCTGACTTTTTTTTAATCAACTGAAGTTGGATGTTCTGCAATTTCGTTTAGAAATTTGTTTTTGTTCTGTCTACAGTCTAAGTATTTACGAGAGACGTTATTAAACATCTACCATTCATAAAATTTATTTTTTTAAATAAGCGTCTAATTACCATTTACTTATTTACTTCAGATAATATAGATTTCAGTTCCAACTTATTTCAGAAACGAGTTGTAAAACATTTGTACAAAATATTTATTTATCAGGTAATTATGACTCTGGAATATTTACGGACATGAGAACAAATAATAAAATTGACAGTGTTTTCGCTGTTCTGCTACGACCACTGCTGTTTCCACCATCTTTCTCTCTAGAATATATCTCACTATGCAATAAATTGAACTCCAACAAATTCAGATAATTTATGGAATATAAGGAATGGCAACAAACATAATGGACATTAGAATTAATAAGCGTATTAGGTTGTAGTTCAGAAAGCTATTACTTATTAGTATTACACATGTAAATCTAAGAAGCTATATTACGTGTTATAGTATTCTCGTATAGCGAATAGTGTCCTAAGTTAACACGATTAGACCCCATTATTTATTTCTTACCAAGCTCATCATCATCATACAGTTTACATAATATTATCTTGTAAAGAAGTATACATTTGAGAAACACCGTTACTCATCATTACTACAATTCTTCAATGTAACATCTTATTGAATATTCGATGAAAAGTAATGTACATTACGTACACAATTACTGTCTTACTGTGAAAAAAGTAAGTAATCATTATTTAATTTCTATTTAGGACAATAAAAAAATTGAGAAATTAGTAAGCTTAAAAAAATTGTAATACGGTACCCTAAATTAACATGTCATTGTCATCGACACGCTGACGACGACCGACACGGCGACGGCGCCGCGGCGACGTGCTCTACGCCTCTACTGTCAAGTAACTCCATTCCCATATATTTCGCAACTAAAGCATGATCAGTATACTTTTCTCTGTCTATCTAAAGTAAACCTGAATGATCTATTTCTATCGCTCAAAATTCAAATGTTTTGTTTTTGCCAAGTTGTTGTCATGTTGTCTCTTGTCATTCTTGTCAATGTCAAAAATCAAAGTGATCGATGACGATTGACGAATATCGAACATAAAAAATACAAAAATCTATTTATTATTAAAGGTTTAGCAAGATGAACAATTCTGGAATTAATTCTGCAACTGTAAGTAGATAGAATATAACAATATATTCGCATTCAAAACATCATTGTTTGATTTATATATCTTATAACCATTTTTTTAAATAACATATTTTTACCTTTCATGAAATCATTACTCGTTAATCATATTAATATGTTAGCTATTTTAATTTGCGAGTAAATAAATAACTTTAGTTTCACTTATGGAGTAATGTAGTGATGACTGATGGCTAGTTGAGTTGGCTTTGCACGGCTTGAGCTGATGTAGTGTTATTACCGCGCTACTTACAGCCAGGTGTGCCGCAGGTGCCGCTGCTCGACGACGACACCATCGCCTTCGGTGAAGAGGATAATGCTAACAAACAATTTGTGTAAGTTTTTAAATCAAACATATATGTGCTCCTCAAAATTTTACTAGACAGTGTCCAAAGAGACTTTATAGTCCTTTTTACATGACTGCCCAAAAAAGTAATAAAATATAAGAGAGGGTCGTTTCCAACAAGGGTAAATTGTGTTAAGTACAAAATTAAATTAAGAAATAATAATCGGATTGTAAATTACATCAATTGTAAATCTCTTAACTCCACAATCACGATCCTATTTTCATCAGTTGACATCTATGGCTGTTATGATGATGATGAAATTGAATCGCTCATAAATATTAGTCATCTGTTGTTTTACTATTGTTTCTGGTCTTTTCCTTACTTAAAAATCAGTTATGTTTAAAATATAAAAGATATAAATATAGTTTATTTCAGATTTATAAAGCTGTTGAGTTTGTTTGTTTGGTTGAAGGCTAGGGTCTGACGAACTACTGGTCCGATTTGAAAAATTATTTTAGTGTCGGATAGCCCATTTATCAAGGGAGGTCATAGGCTATATAACATCACGCTATGGCCAATAGGAGCTCAGCAGTGGCCAAATAAAGAATGACGGGAGTGAAGCCCCGCACTACTTCTAGTTAGTCATAGACAAAACCATCCTCTAATGCTATTAGCTTATACAGTTGATTACTTCATGTTTAATATGTTAACTTTAATCTATCATATCAAAAATATTTAATGGTTCCTTTTTATCTTTTCTCATTCTTAAGTATTTAAGCAAACCTAACTAACTCCCATTGTTGTTAATTTAAATGATTAACTTATCACAATTATGGACATCATAAATGTTTCAAAATTTAAACAAGTATCCCTATGGCCAAATAAAGGATACCGGGTCTGACTTGATGCTGAAAGTGGAGGACCGATTGTTATGTTAATTAGGAGATGTCTATGTTTGTCCAGCAAAGCCTGCGGTGGACTGCAATAGGCTAAAACTTCACTTATTAATCCCGTGTGGCTAGCAGCTCCTTCTTGAATACTTATTGAAACACCTCTGCCTACCCCTTCGGGTGTATGCTATGTTGTTTTATTAAATATGAATACTTGTTAATACTTAGTTTAAGTGCTAACAGTGAATATGCTAACCTTTCCAGGCATCCCTACATAGTGTTCTTCCACCTAGTGTTCCGGTGTGCAGCAATCGTGGTGTATCTGCTGTGTGGATGGTTCTCAGAGTCTTTCATAGCTAGCTTTGTGCTTGTCGTACTGTTGCTATCTGCTGACTTCTGGACTGTGAAGAATATCACTGGTAAGCCATTTGTGCAACTCATTGAATATGTAAACTTCAACCCCCTTATTACAAAACATGGACTAAGTATTAAACAAGGTTTAAATTGACATAAGACATTGTTTTTGTGTCAAAGTTGTGAATTTAAACCTGGCTTAATGCTTAGTCCGTATTTTGTAAGAAGAGGGCAAGTGTCTTAGTACTTTTAAGAGATGTATAGAGTACAGCAGGTAATCCAAACTCAAAGCCGCCTGGGAAAGTTCCTCGGCACAGAAGACCTCAGTCATAGTAACACTGACTCAACAGTGTTGTGTTGCTGCTAGTGAGTAGTGAGTAGTTTGTCCAGAGCTCATTGGGGAGTAAAGGGGTTTTATAAGTTTGGCAACATACATGTGATGCTACTTTTAAATTGAATTGTGTATTTGGAGTCAGTGAAGTTAAAGTTCAATTGTTTTAATTTGTGGTACCTATGTGTATCTTATGGGTAATTCTTATATTTCAGGTCGACTATTAGTTGGATTACGATGGTGGAATTATGTAGATGATGATGGCAAATCTCACTGGGTGTTTGAGGCGAAGCAGGTAAATGTAAGTCTACATAATAAAGAATATGTGCATGAAAAGAGGTTTACCTGTAAAACTTCTTTTGTTAAAAATTCACTATAGGTCAATCTTTTCTGGCAGTCAGTTTTAGCCCAAGTTTCCATTTTTGTGACATATTATTTTAACAACAAATGCTGGATTATTATTTTGGTGATTTTCTTGATTCTCTTGATAAGAGCTCCATTTGCTTGATGCAAGTGAACACCGCGCCCTGGGCCCACAAGTTGGCCATCTTTTCTATAGCAATCAATTGAAAAAGTTCCAGGTGTTGTTGTGGTTTGAATAATGATGGTTGAATGTTTGCAAAATATTGTTCTTTGTACTCAGAGCTAAGCCATTCATAGAAATGGTTTTAATTTTAAATAGGAGATTTTGATAGTCAAAGTGCCAGTGGTTAGTGGTTGGCATAATAATAAGATTAGTAGTATGAAACTTTAATTTGTTTTATGTGTTTGTTTCCAGAATCGTGTGAATCAGAATGAGAGTCGTTTGTTCTGGATGGGACTAATAATGTGTCCACTGATCTGGTCCACGTTCTTCATATTCTGTTTGTTCGGGCTCAAGTTCAAGTGGATGGTGCGTATATTTACCGCAGTATACTTCGATCTGTACGAATATTACAGCTTTTTTGTGACCATTCAAAATACAAGTATGACTCGCTGTAATTGTACAACTTTGAAACCAGAGCTTTAAATAAGCGCGAGCTATTAACGTTAACATAATAAGAATATTACTGAAATTAACAAAATATGAATTAACTTATTTAGGTGTGTAAATAACATTGTATATGTAAATAACATAATTATTATATAAACGTTAATAAATAATGTATTAAAATTAACGTTTATTAGAATGTCTTCAAATGTTTTCTTAACGCTACATTGAAATCGTTTATTAATTTCGTTTTTAGGGTTCCGTAGCAAAAATGGCAAAAACGGAACCCGTATAGTTTCGTCATGTCCGTCCGTCCTTCCGTCCGTGTATCACAGTCATTTTACTCGAAAACAACTCGATGTATCTCGATGAAATTTGGAGAATAGATGTCTTGTGTGGGCTGCTACTAGGTTTAGTTGTTAAATAATAAAATTAAATATTTTTAAGGGATGCCCCCCTTAAAAATATTTTCTCCATACGTGCAACAGACCCTGAAAAAAAAATTTTGCAGCAAACATTTATATAAGACACACTTCGATGTGTGTATCAGGTCGCGGGTGTACTTTTTCAATTTGGAAGAAAACTATCTTAAATAAATGTACCTAAAATGTACTATTTAGTACTTATATTGAATTTAATTGAAATTCGTTCAATACCTAGAAAACACAATATAAAAGTGAGCCGCCATTCTGATATCAGGATGGCGGGTAAACTCTAAAGATCCAAGTGTATTTTTATTGTAGGATTACGATTTGGTTAAAGTGGTCGCCTCGCCACTACACGACAAATATTTGTGTGATTCATAGATATTTGTTTCTAGTCTGGGTGTACTTTGTGTCCGTTAGTTTCATGTTTGTAAAGCTCCCCGCGACACAGGGCTTGTTCCTTAGTGCGGGCGTTGTCTTTTAAAAAAAAAAAAAAAACCGTCCATCGCTCCATCGCATCGCTTATTTTTAACATTATCAGATATACCGTTTTTGAGTTATTGCCGATAAAACTGCGCTTCTCAACAAAAGAACGTAATTACTATAAAGATACGCACTTTTGCTGCGGAACCCTACCTTGAGCATGGTCCGACATGCTCTTAACCGGATTTTTATTGTAAGAATCAAAAAGACTAAAATTAGCTTAGAAAACATAAACTCTTTATTAAACCGACAGGATCGCATTTACATCATAACAAGAAAATTTTTTTTAAATGATTTCTATATTTACAAAAAGTAAATTGTATCATCATCATCATCATATCAGCCCAACGACGTCCACTACTGAACATAGGCCTCACCTTGTATGTTATGGATTAATTATTTTCGCGAAATTTAAAATTAGATATAGTGAAAAAAAGAAACATAAAAGTAAAGGGCGCTCCTCGTCGCCTTGGAATTTGAATAGTATAACATTTAACATTACAGTTGCTAGTGCTGATCGCACTGACTCTCAACGGAGCTAACCTGTACGGGTACATCAAGTGCAAGTTTGGCGCCAAAGAGAATCTCAAGTCAGCCACCACGGAGTTCGTGAAGCGGCAACTGTTCCAGAACGCTACCACGTTCATGTTCACGCAGCCCGCGCCGCCCACCACTGGCAACACTGGCGTCGTATAAAACCAACCATAAATTAGATAGGTGACGCTAAAATATCTAAGTCCAAACGTGTTGTATCGGTCGTACTTCGTTAATTTAGTACGATTACCTAATTACGACATTATCTTTTGTAAATATTTTTAAAGAGATCACTAACTTATGGTTAAGCTGCCAGATAGCTGAAGTTCTAACTAACACCACTGATAAACAGTCGTCTAACTGTTCGCTCTATCTAGCAGTTATGTATAAAATTTATAATATATATGGTAACCACTTACCATCAGGTGGGCCGCTTGCTCGTCTGCCACTACAGGCAATAAAAAAAAAAATATATTACGAATATTGTGATTATTCCTAATTATAGTATCAGATATAATTAATTTGCGAAGTTATTATTTTATACTAGGCTCTGTTACACTACTGATTGAAATGTAAGATTATCTGTAACTTAGGTCACAGAGATTTTGTAAAAATATATGTAAAAAATTGGTCACTTAAACACTTATCAACTATTAAAATAGTGAAGCTAGGGTTCAGACATACAGCCTTATGGATTTTATTAAAATTTATTAAACAAATCTAAAATAAATATACATAATATAGAGAAATAATAATATTACATCTGCTAATTTCTCATAAGGCTGTTTCAGTACGTCGACATTTTATTCCATGTTTTCTAGTTCCTTGTTTTATTGTAAATAAGTTAGTTTAATTTTAGGTCATTATTGCTTAAATTATTCTTTGGAATTGAATGTGCAACATTTGTATACAACTAGTTGGTTTATAGTAATTATTAGCAGTGATGAGTTGTGTAGGTCTTATAATTTATTTGATTTTTTAATAAATAGTGCTGTAAAACTATAAAAAACAAGACGGAGCGCTGGTGGAAATCCAAGGTTATGGATCGTAATCGTAATAATTGTGGTTAGGTTACTGGCCATCCATTCGCTTTTTAGATCGTTTGTTTATTAATCACCAGACCTACCATCAGTCTATTATTTTTGACATAATGACATGAATGAGGTTGGTTACCTCTAGAGCCACATTTGTTCCACTATCCTTATTAGTTATTGATATTTAGGTGATGTTTACACATGAACCAACTTAATGTACAGATAATCACTAAACAACAACTTACGAATTTATTTGATAGATCCCTGAAGCTTCAACTATATTAAAATTTTGATTTCGTGTGATAAATTGCTTTTTACCCGACTGCCAAAAAGGAGGGTAATGTTTTTCGCGCGTATGTATGTATGTGGGCATTTCTGTTCCATTGTGACCTTCTGTAGCCTAAACGGCTTGGCTGATTTTAAAGAATGAGGTGTCATTAGATTTGTATTTTCCCCCGAGTGTCATAGGCTATGTGACGTCAAAAAAAAACCAATATGGCGGCCGTAAACTTTCAAAACAGACTTTTTAGTTCTATCGCAATATGGGTATCAGATGAAAGCTAATTAATAGCCTAATTCAATTAAATATGCACTAACTATTACCCGCGGCTCCACTTGTCTCTTGTAACCTAATTTGCTTGCTTGACCGATTTTGAAGTGCAACGTGTTATAATATTCGTATTCATCCCCAAATCTCTATATCTTTACTAATATTATAAAGCTTTAGAGTGTATTTGTTGGTAAGCTATACAACATCATGCTACGGCGTGCGGGGTTTCGCTCCCATCGTTCTTTATTTAGCCACTGATCAATTAAGTGAAACAGTTAAACAATTTTGATAAAACATTTGTAAGACGATTGCTAGAAAATGTGCTTTCAAATAAAATATATAAAAAAGTTAATTTAACCTTGGACTAAAAAGATGGAAATAAGTCACATTAATAATTAAATACCTAAATAGCACTATCAAAATTCACAAAGTTATAATATACTTACATAATAATTAATAATATTGACTGACGAAGGCTACTTTTTGGCAAGGCAAGGCAGTCGGGTTTTTTCATTTTTTTAAATAAACACTTGTTCGTTTTTATCTTTTCAATTTATTGAAACGTCCGAAAAAATATGAAATTATCTAAAGACAGAGTAATGTAACAAATTAAATTACAATAATGTATAACTAATTCTTGTTTTATAGGTTTAAAGATTATATTAAAATTAAACTATGAATTTAGTTTTATTTTTACTAAGTACACCTACCTAAAATACTATAAAGTTTGTACGTTTGATCACGGCCGGATCAGCGTACCACTAGGGGTATGGTCGGTGGTACCGTGGGTCAGAAAGGAAGTGGGGCGATGGCCCCGGAGCCTCCACAACAAGAGAGGGGCCTCCACAAACGAGAAAAAAAATTCGACGATATTAGTAAAGATGCGAAAAAATCGATTAAAAAACACGTCTGCTGACCCGTCGAATTTTTTTACACATAATAGGACATAGGTATATTGTGCCAGATGATAAAATATAGAAGATCGTAATTAACATTGTTAGAACAACAGCTACATTCGCAATAAACTATTTTGATTTGGAAATTAATTAGGGGCCTCCACTCCGTCGTCGGTGCCCCACGGCCTCCACACCTGTAAATCTGGCCCTGTTTGATCATGTTGTTAGTCTCAGACCCAACCTAGTGGGAGAATTAGCATCTTATGGTAGCCTGTTTATTGAGTAGGGTTAAGACTTCCTTCCACCTTCACCATGTTAATATCTCAATTTCACAATCATCATCATTTCAGCCCATAAACGTCCCACACACAAAAAATGCATATTTTACAATATTTTTTTATAATGTTTTAAATCATAGTTAGGTAGGTACTACATCATTGTGAGCTCTGACAATTAAATTTTGCCCCCGACTTACATGATACTTGATTTAATCCCAAGTCCACACAAAATTGTTTTAATTTATTAAATCGTACCTACCTTATACCATACCATCATCAATTTTGTTTCTTGCACATTGTTAATTTACTTATATATTTCATCATCAATGTAACATTTACGGTAAACAAATATTTAAGTAAGTATCATCATCATCTCAGCTTATTGCAGTCCACTGCTGGACATAGGCCTCTCCCAACATGCCTGACCTGAAAAAGGTCGCCGGGTCTGACTGGATGCGGAAGGCGGAGGATCGAGTGTTAAGTAAGTATGTACCTAGGTAATTAATTTTGTCACCAAAATATATTTGTGTAATAAAAGCGAAAATTTATTAGGTATTCTGTCTTTTATTGGAAATCAGTGTCACTAAAGAACTATTTGGCCATTTAAAAATGTCTGTTACTTACCATGTAATATTATGATTTTACTATGTTATAAATTGAAAAAGAGGATTCAAATTCAGTAGAGTTACTTCTATGACAAGTATTTTGTTATTAACCGGCACCAAAAAGTATGCTCCAGGTGAGGCTCGAACTCACAACCCCGGCATTCCTCACACGAACACTGTCTTATAAGTACCGTGCGCTAACCAATTGCGCCACTGGAGCTATGAACGAGACTGTAAAATTACACATTGCTACCTACATCCCTACTAAAGTCAAATGACACTCTTTTTTCGTGATAGTCAAACGTCAAATCAGTCGTTCCTTTGCTTTTCGTATCACTTGTTCCACCTGAAAATTATTGTAAAATTTATTATTATTCAAAATATCAATATTTTGCCGTTATTGGATAGTTTCGATTCAGCCAAGTTTATCAAGTTTGACAATTGCAAAATTTCATCGAAAATACATAAACAAAATGGAAACGTCATCTGGTTTGTTGTGATTAGCTAAAGTGAGGTGTATTTCGATTCAAATTATTAAATTATAATCTTTATACAATCTCAAAGAGTAATACAATCTTTGTATTACGTAGTTCAATGTGATAGGTTTTGTGTTGTGTCTAATGCCCCGACGAAATGAATTGGTTCGACACGTCAGGGCTCACGAGCCTTGCTAAGACAGCACTCAAGGAGGCTCAAAAAACTATAGATAAGGCGCTCGATATTCAGGACGAGAGCGGTGAAGAGCCAGAAGAACATTCGTCCTCACAGGCGGTCCCTACGTCTTCTCCTGGCCACACCGATACACCACAAAAAGACAATGCAGATTTCTTCGCCTCCTGGGGTTTGACAATGAGTGCAGAAAGTACTCAAGATGACCCGATTAAAGAACAACCTGTCGTTACTGAGAGCCCGTCCAAGGGCACTACGCAAAGCCTATGGGGATCATTCGCTGGTTCGTTCTTCGAGCAGCCAAAAAAGGACGACGGAACTATTGTGCGACCACCAAAAGCTAAGTCTATGAACGTCATTTCTGACACTAAATATGACAGTCAAGATGATTTGTTTTCTAAAAGTCAGCTTATTATGTCTGACAGTGAAGCTTTGGATCACAGAATTACTAAATCATTGAAAGATGAGATTCCTAAAGTAGAGGACAGGCGTGATTCAGCCAAGTCAAACAGATTATCTCTGGTATCAAGTAGGAACAGTTCTGACTCAGTGGAGGTGCTTTCTCAAAGTTTGAAGACAACACCTGATTCTGAGGCATCAGTTCATTCCATATCACATAGCAGTAGCACAGGCCAGAAACATAACTCTGAATCTGTAGAAATATTGCCTGATAGTTTAGTAAGTCCTAGCTCTATTGAGTGCCTTGGTTTTGACAGTTACTCTAGTGATAAAAATAGCAGTTCATCTTCAATGTGCCTGTCCCCAGAAGACTTAAATGATAAGAAATTAACACCCATAGGGGACAGAACTGAGAGAGCAGAGACGGCGGACAGTGTTAGTTTGGTTGCTGATGACGATGAGGATACTATGTCATACAATTCTATATCTGAATGTACAGCTCCCACAGTCCTGGACACAGATGACAAGTCTGCAAGCCCATTCCCCAAGCTAGCCAAAGCAGATTCCAGTAGAAAGGATTTAGAAAAAGAATTATTACATTTAGAACAACCTATATTACCACAGAGAATGCAAATTAGTGAGAATTCATCTAATGATGGCTCTTGGTCTGACCGTACATTGAATGCAGACAACGATAGTATTATTTTGGACAGTAACATAGAGGAACAGAAGAAGGACCAGGAAGACATCCTGATAGACAAGCTGAGTGATTCATCATCATTCTACAATGTGACTCTTAGTAATGAGATGTTGAGATCTGAGAGTTCCATTTTTGTCAGTGTAGAGAAACAACAATGTAACGAGTCCAGTAGTGGTTCCTCACACAAAGAGGGTAGTGTTAAAGAGAGGACTTCACCAATAAGTTCGGACAGTAAGAGTGATCTTGTTAAAATAGGTTCAGACCGAACCTCGGGACACACCTCGGGGGATGAGCTGGAGACAGCTACATCATCAGACATAGAAATTATTCCAAGTCCCAATGGAGAAGGTCATGGATTCAGAAATAGCCCGGCTAAATATGCCTTCAAACAATCAAAGTTTGACGGAACAACATCACCTAATTTAGTAGATTTAGTGTTGGGCAAATCTTTAGCAACAAAAATTCGTGGACATAACAGAGAATTATCAGAAGCTTCCATACAAAGTAACACTAGTGATGAGAGTCAAGGTTCTGAGAATGAGAGGTTGATGCGGAGGCTGTGTGAGATGACAGAGATATTGGAGGCAAGAGAGAACAGGCTGATGGAAGTTAGCAGGAGTAATGCTGAGCTGGTAGAGAGTAATGCAGAGCTGAAGAGTCAAGTGGAGACACTGATGGCCAAGCATGAGGGTGGAGACATCAACACCATCACTGAAGATTACACACAAAGAATGTCTGCACTTGAGAAGAAGTTCCAACAAGCAATTAGAGAAAAGGTCAGTACTTACTATATTTTTTACCACACTAAAAGTAAACTTACAAAAAAGCAATTTTATTGTGTAAACTGATTATAAACATGAATTATCTTATCTAAAGTTGATGCAAATATAAGTAATACTGTTGCAATATTTTCAGATTTCATAGTACAACATAGATATAACACACTTTTCCCCCCAAAAGTAGGAGATTATCCACTTTTTCTTCCTGTTCGTCTTTTAATATTGACTGCGTAAAGCTGGGCTTTGTGGATTAGTCACTTTGTTACCGATATGTCTGAGGGACAGATACTGTTGTATTTATGTGAGTGATCCAGGGATCAAACCCGCGGCCTCTTACCCAGCAGGCATACACATAACAATTCGTAATATCCTACAAATAATATTAATGATAGTATGTGAGGATGGGTGGATGTTTCTTTCTCACACAAAATATACATTTTGATTAAAATTTATTTAGATACTTAGTACATAATATGTCGTAGATTAACATAATATTTATGTAGGATACTTCCTCTATGGTATTTTTTTAGAAGCTATGCAGGTGATCTTAGTTGTTGCTAGCGAGTTATAATACTTATAATTGATAATTGTGTACACTAACCCTATGGTTATGCTTATGGTATTGAGTCAATGGTTACAATTTCAGATATATTTCTATAAATATATCTGAAATGGTAACCATTGCAGTATTATTACAACAATTGAGCATATAGGTATGTAATAATTGCATTGTTAACTAAGACTTTATATAATTAAAATTGTAACTAAACTATAAATATTAAACTGGTTTAATACATAATACTAAGTTTATATTAACAACTAATAAGAGTAAATAGTTATGGAATCCCACATTCATAATATTGGCATTTATTTATTTTAACAAGAGACTAATAAGAAGAATCTATAACAAATTTATATCTGAGTACTCTCAAAGTTAACACATTTGACAGGATCAACTACGGAAACAATTAGATGCAATCAAAGCAGAGACATCATCTCGGAAGAACTCCTCCGAGCTAGAGAACAGTCTGAAAGAGAAGGATGAAGTTATATCGCAACTGCAGGAAGAAGGGGAGAAGTTGGCACGCCAGCAGCTACAGCACTCCAATATAATTAAGAAGTTAAGAGCTAAAGAAAAGGATAACGAACAGGTTATCAAAAATTTGAGGTAAGTCACTTCTCTGCCTTGCTTGTGTTCTTCAAGGGGATGGGGAATATTGTACTGCCAATGTAAAACGGACATAAGTAGAGCTTTGTCTATCTGGGAATTTCCATATTGTGCCTATTGAGTGTAGTATACACTCAATAGGCACAATAATAGGCAAAGTAAAATTGTCCAGCAGTGTATTGTTACTCATCTGAGACCTAGCGTACCGAACCACAACACACATTGTTTCCTACTGTTAGTGCCAGATTTGTCTCTTAGTTTGTCAGCACTGCCATAGTCGTCGAAAGTAAGGGGCGGATGTCCCTCTCCTAGAATCTATAAAAAATTTCAAGCAACCAAAGTCCTTCATCCACTCACTGATTTGCTTGACCCATCGTCGAAACTAGAATGAATTGACTCATTCCATACCAAAAATGACCTATTGTTCTGACAGTACTCACAATTCATACATTCCCCAACATGCATTTATAATAACTTGGAATCAATATTGTAATACCACTATTAGAGTATGCTGATAATTATCAATAAAAAAGTCTGACCTACAACTTATTCACAATATAAAAAAATAATATATGCAGTTTTTTGTATAGTAAATGGGTCACAGTTTTACCAAACAGTGCATTAAAATTTCAAAACACTCCTATCATGCAAATGAAAGTTCATATTACACGACATGTGTGGTTTATCATTGATATGTTTATGTATTTGCAGACTATTGTTGTCATTTGTGATGAAAACATGAAGTAGGATAACTCTTCAGCTTTATAATATTATTATAGAAAAAAAATTATGATACCGAGATATGTTTATAATTAATTTTTCTGGAACATATTTTTATTGTGTATTTATGACAAGGACACACTATCGGGAATTTAATATTGTACTATGTCTATTTATCCTTCTTAACAGTTTCACCTTATTACCGGTATATCCTTGTCTTTTGTTCATTAAATGTGTTTAATTTACTATTGCCCATTGTTCCAGAGATAAAATAGCAGAGCAAACTACAGAGCTGGACAGGTTGAAGAGGTCCATAGCAGCCAAGGAGGAGCTTGAAGTTAATCAGATCGAAGCTGTCTATAGACTCACTAATGCTAACAAAAAGATGGAGACTGAACTACTCGAGGTACTGATACAAATTGTACAAGTGTAATATATCGATATACTTATTCAGAGGCTAACCCAAACATCTGGTTTTAAAATAAGGAAATTTGCACTTGATCTCAGTCTTTAAGTTGTCGTTTTGGCGTGTATTGTATTGGCTGCTGGTGATACATATATGATGGAAATGTGTATTATTATTAAAAGTACAATTTAGGGTAAATTTAGTATAAGTTAGTATAGTACTGAGTGTGTTTTTAGATAGAGCCGTGAATGTTCTATGTTGTTGCTTATCGCAGCGCGTTGCTCTTATCAACCTTGTTGTGTAACGTTTATAAACGAGAATGCGACATGGTTTTTCATTCCTATGGAATTACATTCTTCTACATGCTGTGGTGGTTGAATGGATAAGCGATCGGCGTACTAAACACGCGGTCTGAGTTCGATTCCGAGCAGCAGAACCAATGTGGATTCCACTTTAAGGAATTTATATGTAATAGTCATGTGACATACCATCAGTTAACAGTGAAGGAAAACATTGTGAGGTAATTCATATCCTAGAAGAAATTCGGTGTGTATGTTTGATTGATCCACCAACTTGCATTAGGCCAGTATGTGTGGATTGGAGTCTAAAAACCCTCCCAGTTCTCTAGATAGAGGAGACCCGAGTCCAGTAGTGAGACATGAATGGGTTGCTGATGATGATGATGACATGCATTATACTTTTTTGGTTTTTGACTCTTTAGTGGTACACTGTTATCATCTAGGGTCGCGTTTCTCAAAGAGGACAATAATGCTCCTATGGACGCGGTGGCGAGGTTCAAGGGGACGACGTTGGCAGAAATATTTTATGCAAGTTGATGTGTTTCGTGGGGAAAGAAAATATTTATAATAGAGGGGGGGCAGTTTAATTTTTAGAATAGGGGGAGAGACTTTTGTCCAGTAGTTGTACGTAATGTGTTAATGTGAGTTCGTTATCAGACGAAGAGTGTGCTGGACGATACGACGCACAAGCTGGACAGTTCGCGCACGTCGCTGGACGCGGCGCGCCGCGACCTCGCCGAGCTGCAGCGCACCAACGCCGAGCTGCTCCGCCGCAGCGCCGCGCAGCTGCAGCAGCACGACCTGCAGCGACAAGCCGACCACGAGCTCACGCAGCTGCGTGCCGAGCTGCAGCAGCTGCGCCTCGACACGCTCAATGGTACTAGTATTTCTTTGGTACTCTTACAGGGAGGAAACGCGGAACTTTTGTGACTTGGTAATAGAGACGGAAATTTTTGTAAATGTTTTAAAAATAGTTGGATTTATTTAGGAATCACTGGATCTTGGATCCATAATTATAATGTTTTGTTTTATTTTTGTTCCATCTTCTCATGTGACACGATTGATGGACGTCCATCTGTGCGTCCGACACAGAGAGCAAGAAGTGGGCTCGGCGCGAGGAGGTGCTCCGCTCGGAGCTGGTGCTGGCGCGCGAGGCGCTGTCGGCGCTGGAGGCAGCCGACGCGGCGCGCGCGGCGCAGCACGCGGGCGCGGCGCCGGGCGCCGTGCTGTCGCAGCTGGCGCAGCTGCAGCAGGCGGCGCTGCGCAGCGACCGCGCACACGCCACCTCCACGCGCCAGCTGCACGCGCAGCTAGGTGCGGCATATTAACGCAACACTCAATTGTCATGCCATTTCACGAGCAAAAGCTTTATTGGAATTATCTAGATGACGATCTGACTTCGTCCAAAGAAAATTTTGATTCTAATGTTAATTCTTTCTAATGTCTTCCAATCCAACTACGCTACTTATTTAAAAGAAAATGATCGATGAATAATTACTGTGATGGTACGTTAATCTGAACCATTTAAATTAGCAAACCAAACGAAACAAATAATCTGTAGAATGTTCACATTGACAGCTGAAGTAGAACGTTCGCTGGCGAGCGCGCTGGAGAGAGAGAGGATGTCCCGCGAGGAGAGCGCCAGCCTGCACTCGCGCCTGGCCGAGCTGGACAAGGAGCTGCAGCACGCGCGGGACCTGCTGCGGGACCTGGCGCACAAGGATCAGGAGCACCGGGACACTATCACTACACTTGAACACCAATTAGCCAGGTATAATACTTACTTTACTATTAAAATCGATTTCATCACTAGAGTTAGTTGCTATCACTATTACTCGTACTTACTTTTTGACGCATGGTGCGAGAAGGATAGCAAATAAGAAATATAATTAAATAAAACGTTTATATATTTCAGTAAAAATGAGGAAATATCTCGGTTACAAGCAGAACACACGAAGCAGTTGTCTGAGCTACAAGAGCGGCTAACTAAAGTAGAAGAACAGTTGGAAGCTGAGCGCAGTGCACTTGACACTGAGAAGAAGAGAAATGCCATATTACAGGTATTCTTAATGAATAACATATTTAGGTAGACGATTTCAATCGTTTAATTTATGAAAGGAATTTTTGCACCATTATTATGTTAAATGTTTTATTTTAAAATGAAATAAGATTTTAAATATTAATCTAGGTTACAAATAAATTTTTGTGACAATTGTAAATTAAGAATATAACAGGTAATTCGTAAAAAAAGAGGGTCAGCCAATTTGTTTACGACTCAGTAATGAGAAGAATCGTCAAGAAACTCAGCCCACATATCTGTGTCTTTATATTTTGGTCACATTGTTGATGTATGTTGTGTGAATCAAGTTTAGATTGTGTAGTTAATGATAAGATTGTTATTGTTAGTGATTTTGGTTTGTTATTGTTGGTTGATTGTTCGTATGACATAATTAATTATTAATAAACAACAATGTTTACAGGAGCAAGTGTCGAATCGTGGCGATCTCTCCCCTCCTCACTCCGTTGCGTCAGATTCATTCTCTGCATCTCTATGGCATTCAGTGAGTTAATAATTTGTTGTTGTATTTTATTTTAAACTAGTAATGATGCCTGCGACTAAGACCGCGTGCGATTTTTTTTTCTCGGTCTCCCGATATTTTTTTCCAAAACTAAAGTTACTAAGTCGATCTGTTCGTTCACTGAAACTCCAACTAACTGTAAAGAATTGTGATGTACCTACGTTAACACTCTAGACTATAATTATATAAATGCATGCTGTGTTCATTTCGGTTATACAAGAAAGTTTTTTATTTTGAGTGATACTATGTATTGTACGCTGTTATGTCCAATTTAGTGAACCAATTAAAAACACAACGATACTCTGTTATAGTCTGACATAGTAGTGATGGTGTTGTCGAGGGTTGTCTCAGTTAGTGCACGTAGGTTGTCGTGCAGGAGGAGGGCCGCAGCAGCCCGGCGGCGGCGGGCGGCGCCACGGTGGCGCTGTGCGTGGAGGAGACGCTGGCGACGCTGAGCCGGCGCGACGGCGAGCTGCGCGCGCTCGCCGCACAGCGGGACGCGCTGCGCGCCGAGCGGGCCGCGCTCACGCAGCACCTCGCAGCGCTGCATGCTGCACTTGACGATCATCAGGTAAAACAAACTTTTATTCTATTCACATTCTACCTGCGATACTGTACAATTATATACTGTTACTGAATATATTGCAATAAGTCTGGATGAACGCAAAAAGTGCCTTGGCATATTCGTCGATTTCGCGAGGGCTTTTGATACGGTATCTATCCCCATGCTTTTGTGCAAACTGGAAGCGAATGGTATAAGGGGCAGACAGTTGAGTTTGTTCTCAAGTTACCTTTGATTGTTTTCAGGCTATAGTCATTAAAGAAGACCACGTAAGTGGTTCCTTACCGGTGACTTTTGGGGTTTCACAAGGCAGCGTTCTGGGCCCAATACTATTTTTGATACATATTAAAGAGTTGCGTCCACTCCTTCGAAAGTTAGAATAATATCATAAGCGGAAGATACTGTCATTTTAGTTGCCTCAGACACCTGGAAGGAGACATTTGAAACTGTTCAAAATGCATTCAACTATGTCTCTGAATGGCTTTCAGGCAATGTTTTGACGCTAAATGTGGAAAAAACAAAATATATGACCTTCTCCATCCGAAAACAGAATAGGTTAACTGATAATAATCGCTTGGTGCTCGTGTTTTCCCCACAACTGTGGCTCACAGTTGTGGGGAAAACACAAGCACGCACGACAGATACACAACCTACAAAGAGAAACAAGTTCTTACCATAACTAAGTCTAAGCTAGTCTTATTGTAATATACCCGGGGGAGTGGCGCCGAAAGCTAAACCACAGGTTTATTATCTAGTTCGGCAACGGATGCTGTTTCAAATGCATTTGTGAATCTATATTTCTAGCTCATGGTTAAAACTGTAAAATCATTGTTTGTGATGAAAATAAATAAAATAAACTTTAATTATTAACGGCTACTCTTAAAAATACAGTCCCCTATCCCCACCAACAAGTTGACACCCTAATACAAAAAACACTATGTGAAACGGCCTCCTGATCGCGTTCTAAGCGTCACTCGATAATTAGTCAATACAGCCTTCAAATGTAATTAAAATATTTATCGACAGAGCGTGCAAGAACAATACGACGCCTTACTACAGATGTACGGGGAGAAGGAAGAACAGATAGCGGAGTTACGACTAGACCTGCAGGACGTGACGTCACTGTACAAGGCGCAACTGGACGAGCTCATCGCCCTCAAGCAAGCCAAGCGATAGCACACACTCACTTACAACACCACACCGTATTGTACTCATTTAATTAAATGTATTCGCGCGGGGAATTTTTCTATATTATACGTTATATAGCAACAACCCTAAAAGCTACTCCCCGCACTTCTAGAGTACGTCGTGTACCGGCACGGCTACAACACTAGTACTGTACGCCGTGCCGCCAAATTGTAACGGACAGTTAGTCAGTTGGTCCCGGACGCCCGATGCTTGCGCACGCGCTTAAACTCACGCGCCTCGCGTGCCGCCTCGGCGCTCCGCCTTCTCAAATCACTGCACACGTGTTCGACCTTATTGTATCGTATGTAACAGACTTTACAAAATATACAATTTTACAATCATAGTTGGGTTTTACTTGCGTAGAGAGTACCGCCGACAATATCTGGCGTCCCAACGTGCGGCCGTGTTTTAAATCAAAAACGGTCGAAAGAACATTTCTTTTTGTGTAAGACTGTTAGTGAGTGTCAGTGTAACTCGGAAAACAGTGTTTAGTGTCGAAAACAGTGACTTTCTCGGGTTTTCTTCGTGCGACGTTAGGTACAACGCCCGCGTTCCCGGAGTTTCGTTACGTTTTATGTACCTACAACATTGCTAACGTAAAACTAATATGTGAATACGAACTAGTAGTGTCACGATTTAGTCGTTCTAGTGCCTATTTAATTCCTAGAACAGACAGGCGTGTAAGTACCTTGAAAACAATTCGAACATTTCGTATGGAACGAAAATCGTTCGATAAAGTTCTAGAACAATACCTACCTTAGTGTACTGTGTTCAGTGTTACGAACTCGATTTAGTATTTACGTTAAAATCATCCTAGTTTAGATAGATATAGTGTTTAGTGTAAGAATCAGTGACTTCTTAGGCTTTTCTCCGTGCGACGTTACCTAACTACGCCCGCGTTCCCTAAGTTTCGTTACGGTTTATATACCTACAACATTGTAAATATAGTTAAGTCTACTTAGGATAAGTGCGTTACGAGTCGTAATCATAAACAATTGTGTATAGATTATACCTACCTATAGTTAATTTAGTGTAAATAGGTAATATAAGTGTTGAACTCGTTGAACTATTGAACATTCGAGAGTTTTGTGAACTTTTACGTGTGTACTTACGCGTTGTTAATACAGTGTACAGTTACAGTTTAGTTAGTACAGTTGTCGAACTTAATAACGAACTAGAGTACCTACGTTCGCTATTACCAACTCGTGTGTTATAACTTTGTTGTTAGTGCATATAAAGACATGGTGCTAACACGGTCGCGTGCTAATAGTGCTTCGCGTGCTACACAACAGCCTGTAGACATGTCCACTATGGCTGGTGAGCAGTTGGACGGTGTAATACCGTCTACTTCTGATGGAGGTGTGATACTCGTCGACGTGCGATCGTCAACGCCGCCGCTGGCTGGACCTCCGTCCGCCGGCGCCTCTGCCCCATCACCACCACCGCTGTATGGGCGTGAGCTGCCTGTGTACTCGCAGACGCTACAACACGGGCATGCTCCGCCCGTCGCCACACCGCAGCCACCGATGTCCGCACCCATCATTATGACGGACCAACAATTGGTATACCTGTTGCAATCCTTACGTGCGCAGCCGCCTGCACAAGGCGCGCCGCCCCCGCCGTCGACGACTGTGAGTACAAACTTTTCTAACTGCACTGCGAGATTTAATGGTGCGGGCGACGTCCTCGCATTTGTGGATACCATTCAAATCTATAAAGACTGTGTCGGTGTTCATGACGACATGGCACTGAGAGGCCTGCCAATGCTGCTGACGGATTTAGCGGCTACCTGGTGGCAGGGTGTTAAACATTCAGTCACAAGCTGGCAGGAGGCAATGCACTTATTGCGACAAACTTTCGGTCCGCGTCTACCGCCTCACAGAATTTACAGACAAATATTTAGTCGTGAGCAAGGCGAAGAAAGGACGGATATCTTTGTATGTAGGGTGAGAGCATTAATTGCCCAACTACCATTAAATACATTGCCTGAAAATCCCGTCCAAATAGACATAGTATACGGCCTGCTCCATCGAAGAATCCGGGAGCGAGTTAATAGGACTTCCTTTGCTTCGTTCGCCGAGCTGTTACAACAGGCTCGAGTAGTGGAGGACATTCTAGAGGAAGCGGGCGCTACCGCACCAATTAGAAGAGCTCCTGCCACTGCCCTGCCACCGCCGCAGAGCAATACGATTGTAAACAAAGATGAGAAAGCCCCGCAGAGCAAATATCGCCCAAGGTGCACATTTTGTAAAATGTTCGGGCATGTTAAAGAAGACTGCCGAAAACTAGTTAGTAAACAGAATACAGTGGAATCTGTAAAGAACGAACCAGAGGCCGCCCAGATGGAGCTGCGTCCGTCAGTGACCTGTTTCGGATGCGGTGCGCCTGGCGTGATTCGTTCAAACTGCGCAAAGTGTAAAGAAAAACGCGCCGCACCACAGACAACAACAACGACCGCTTTTCAATCGGTTTCCATAAGTGTGTTAAGTCCGCGAGTGCGACCCATTTTCCAAATAAGTGTGTTCGGTGCACTAGGCACTGCCTTATTAGACACAGGTGCAAAACAGTGTGTGGCTAGTGATAGTTTAACCAAACACTTAAAGGCCAATGGCCAAGTTTTTAGTACTGTAGAGGCTGAATTAAAATTTGCAGACGGAACCCAACGGGTCCAAATTGTAGAAACAACTGTAGTCGATGTAAAGGTGCAGGGAGTAGTAATTAGCACTCTTTTTATGGTCTTGCCCGGCGCAACTCACTCTTTATTGGGTATGAATTTTATAGAGGACGCTGGCATGATACTAGATTTCGGGAATAAATCTTTCTCTTTACACGGTTCAGGGCTTTACGAGCTACAATTTGAACCCGAAGACCGAGCTGCGGTCAGTTCGACCTGCGGTCTTCGCGAGTCTGAGGGCATTCTGTTACCACCAGCCGATAGGATCAAGTCGACTGGATTGATAAAAGTTAATTCAGATAACTTTAGTGCAGGGGGAGGGCCTACGCCCTCCGCTGTGCATAGAATAGATACAGGGAATGCTATGCCCATCTCAACACCTCCTTATCGGGTGACACCCGCCAAGAAGGAGATTATTAGGGCCGAAATAGATAACATGTTAGAATTAGAGGTTATAGAAGAAACAGAACCAAAATTGGCTTCTCCGGTAGTGTTAGTACCGAAGAAAAATGGTGAGACCAGATTTTGCGTCGATTATCGGAAATTAAACGCGGGGACGCGTACGGACAGATATCCGCTGCCATTAATTGACGAAGTTTTATCTTCCACCAAGAGTAACTGTGTGAGGTCCACGATTGATTTAAAACCTAGGGACTGGCGAGTAGAGCGCCAGCAGGACATTCGTAAGGACGCCGCAGATAAATACCGACGTCATAGGACGAAGTATAAGGAGGGTGACCTCGTGCTCGTAGAGAGCCATCGTCTTAGTCAAACAGCGAAAGGTTTTACTAGTAAGTTCGCCCCAAGACGAGAGGGACCCTATCGGGTTAGTAAAGTGGTCTCTGCGACCACTTACGAAGTAGATAAGGAAAACGAACCTCGCGGGAAGTATCATGCCAGTCTCTTAACACCGTATGTCGGTGACTCTGATGCCATCGTACATGTTCGGAAGAAAGGTAGACCTCGTAAGGTTTCGGTTGCCAAGCCAGTTTCAGAGCCTTCCACTGACTTGGAGGGGGAGGATATAGCAACAACCCTAAAAGCTACTCCCCGCACTTCTAGAGTACGTCGTGTACCGGCACGGCTACAACACTAGTACTGTACGCCGTGCCGCCAAATTGTAACGGACAGTTAGTCAGTTGGTCCCGGACGCCCGATGCTTGCGCACGCGCTTAAACTCACGCGCCTCGCGTGCCGCCTCGGCGCTCCGCCTTCTCAAATCACTGCACACGTGTTCGACCTTATTGTATCGTATGTAACAGACTTTACAAAATATACAATTTTACAATCATAGTTGGGTTTTACTTGAGTAGAGAGTACCCCGACTATAGTTATTATTTTTTTCATTGTAAATAAATATAATGTACTGGATGGAAACTAGAAAAGCTGCCCTAATCCAAAATTAATTATGTGATGATCTTTGAACCGCTACTGTCACTCATTACCCGTTTTTTTTTTGTTTTCGAAAACGTTAAAAGAAATGACAATAAAATTCTCCCGCTAAACTCACACGAATATTACGGAGTTATGTTAACTCGACAGACCACTAGTCTACTGAGTCAACTTGTTGTGATAAAGGAACGACGTAACGTAGGCATTAAATACTCAACGGTAACTATAATTAGCGCCAACCAAAAGATCTTTGTAATTCTACAACACATAGATGGCCGTGCAGAATTGTTTATAATAGGTTCTTCAACGCGGAACCATATTACCATATACCAGCAGCAGTAGTCAACGAAAAAATAGTAAAACTATAAAAACTAAATTATTCATTTTTCTGTTTGTATGTGGTTTTAATCTTAATGCAATGCGTGCAATTTCAAAACTCTTCATCGTAATAAAAAGACAATAGTTTTCAGTTAGTAATATTTGTTTGTGAGCACCTGAGGATAAACCATAAAAAATACAATATTAAAAAAGCAAAGGCACTAAATGGAAGTGATATTAAAAGTAATAAACTAAGAACTCTATACCAGATCTAACTATTAACTTTATAGCCGAAACTAAACTTTAGTACTGTTTTTGTGTAAATTGTTATTAAAATATATTATAGTTTGTTCTACGACGATGTTTTTCTCAAGAGGAAGAATACAATATTGATTGTAGTTTATGTATATTTGAATGGTGCAAGTGCGCGTCAAATATTACAGTTTCAACCTTACTTCGAAGTCTAAAAGTCACACAAGAGGTTCTCGTGATTTGCAGAAGTATGTTAGTGTCAGGTACCTTACCTACATCTCTTTAGTGAGGTTTATTGGGAAGTCAATCTTCGGAACTGAAATATTATATTAGGTGCTTGTTTATATATAAATGAAAATTGTTGCACGCGTCGTTTATACCGAAATATTTGCCAACACGTTGGACACGCGAATATGGGCTTTTATTGATGTGGTGATATTACTAATTGTATTATACATGTATAGTTTTATTATTAAAGAATCCCTTTCAACTTCTTAAATAACGTCTGCCTTCGGCTTGCGAATACAATTTGCCTTTATAATTACTATATTATTAAATCTCGTCATTTAATGGTAATTACTTTTATGAAATATAAATTATATTGTATTATTATATTATTAACTGATTGCATTAAACATATAAATTTATAAGTCGTGTACAGTTCACTAGTGTATTTAGTTTGAAACACTTCGGTTAGGGATACGAAATTTTTATGATATAAGTAGGCAAATAATAAATTGGTGAATTAATTTGGAAAATAAGTTCCTCCTCATGCTAATAGGAAGTATGGTATTGTTTGTTATTGAAGACAACTGTGTGAGCTTTGATACATACAATGGAACTATATTAGCTTCAAAACAATATCCAAATAAGTGTTACTTTAATGGTATAACTTATAAATAATATCGAATGTTATTTTATTTTATCTGGGGATCAAGGTGTGGGTTTGCTCTAGTTATATTTCCATTGATGTGAAATACAGATGACACATTTCCATGGCAGGGTTGTCTGCTTGTATTGTTGCGTTTTAATTTGATTGACAGAAATAATATAAATTATCAAAACACTTCGTGTTTTATGAACTATTATTTGGGACGGTTACCCATCCGGCGTTAAATAAGTTCGTATTTGCTGTATGCGGTGTCGGTACCGTACACATTCGTAAGTAAATTGTCTAGAAAAGTCTCTTGTCGCATTACGCTTCAAGGGTGAAGAGCATTGTGTCCGACACCGCAGTGTTGTGCGGTGTCATGCGACACCAGTTTGTAACATGCGTATTCGATAGAATACCATGCTTGTCAACCCAATGCGCATACGTAATTCAAAATACGAGCGCATTTAAGGCTAAACGTGGAACCGTTCTAAATCAACACAATACCTGCAATAGATAGTATTTAAAAAAATAGAATGATACTTGCCAAAATTACTGAAGCCTGTTGCTAAAGTTTTATCTTTGCAGTTAAGTTTTGCGAGTAATCAATAGTTTTACTCATAGAGACCTATGATTCTGAACTATCGAGAAGTTTCCGTCGGAATATAAGCTTTATTTACAGGTACGATACACATATACCTATAGTGGTAGAAATGAAATAAAAAAGGATTAAGTATACCTACTATTATTTTTTTTAGTTTACGGTGCGGGAGGTTCGACGGTTCAGAATCATGGCCAAGATTTGAACTTGTTCAGAATGTTTACAGTTTTCAATAAACAAAGAGTAGATAGCTGGTATTGTATAATAGTGAGGTGAACCCTCCATCATCTGTATGTCACTTCTAAATGACGTATGTATGTACTCATGCTCCATTAATTAAATAAAACAAGTTCAATTCTCACGATTAGTTCCGTTATTCCGGTAACATCACCACATGTGATTGTTATATAAATAAATATTACTGCCAAAATTATCTGCAGCCTTTTATTGTGTTTTTATCAATTAATAATATTTTATATTTACCTAAATTTCCTGCGAAAATTCAATTTTTTGGTTTCCGGGTTTTTTCAATACATTTTCACAACACAATTGCCATATTAATTATTTGGGTTAATTAGATTATCTTCTACCATGCCATTGCATTGAAATATGAGTAAATACCACAATCGATTCGCCCATATTTTAACGTGACTATTGAAAGGATATTCTTAAGGACCAAGATCAGACAAAATGTAGACGAGAAGGTATATAGTGTTAGTATGTACTATGAACGTACGCATACTCGCTAGTGAAACAGAAGGGATAGTAATAATGCTAATGGAATGAGAACTGGCGTTTATTGAATATAATAGCAGAGATTGGTCTTCTCGCATGCACCAGTTATTCTCGATTGTTCTAGATTACCAAGTTCTTTTTTTTTCGTTTGACAGTCGAATGTGACGTCTGCCCGTCACTCGCTGCAAAGAGTATTATACGTATATTTCTATACTGGCTGGCTTGGCTAGCATGGCTAGCATGGCTGGCTTGGCTGGCTTGGCTGGCAGTGTTGCAGCACACAACTGCCGTGGCATGGCCTTCGCTTGGCTTGGCTAGTGGTGCGGCGTTACACTAGCTTGTGCCGACGGCCAATTTTTAGGTATCCGGTAGGTTTAGTACGTAAAATTGTTAGTAACTTTACTTCTGAGTGCTGATTTTTATATACAAGTATATATATAAAATAATGATAATAATCAACCCAGACACATCCAAGGGGCGTTTTTTTCAGCCAGACGCTTCAAAGTTCGCAAAAACACTCAAACCGCCTTTCGGGCTTAAGATTTCGCAAACGGACCCCGGATAAATAAAAAAATGATGTTAGCAAACTTATGTATTTTTAAAGACCTACCTACATAAGTAACGACACCCCACACTATGGGGCACATGAGAGAGAAAAAAAGATCCCCCATTTGACATGCAGGTAGGGTTACCAGATGCAAAAATCAAAAGACCGGAGAAAAAGCCTGATTTCCATGGAAAAGTCCTGAGATTTTATATAGTTTGAGAATTTTCTATCAAAAACGTATTATTATCGTTTTATACACCGCGACTCTAGCTCACGCGTTGCAACTTGCACGCAACTTACTTAGATAAATAAGTATTGATTCAAACTGCAATTGTTACCAAAAGAATATTATTTTAGTTTGTTTCACTTACTGCCGTACTCAGAGACGTCAATTAGCAATAATCTGTCATTAACACAATTTTTAATTGAATAATCGTCTTTAGGCGTATAGACTTAAGTATTACACGTTTTTACTAAATAAACTTTAAAGTTAAGTATCGTCTCTGAGTACGGCAGTTAGATAAATAAGTATAGATTTTAACTGTTTAAATTGTTACCCAAAAAATGATTATTTTAGTTGGTTTAACTTTTAATTAAAGAGATCTTTAAAATGTAACCAGTGCGTTATAGAAAATCCTGAGATATCACGAGCATCCTGAGATATCCTGAGATTTGCAAAATCCGGCCGCAATCCTGAGAAAAGTCGAAAATTCCTGAAATCTCAGGACAAATCCTGATATGGTAACCCTACATGCAGGTTTTCAAGATTTCTTCATAAAACTTTGTTGGTATAACTAATAATTATATCCATGCCCAATTACAGCTCTCTAGTGCTAAAAGAATTTGGGCTTAGCTGTGGACAAAATTACGGACTTGGCAAGATTTTATAGATTTGTTCTTATTTAATTAACCATGTTTGTTAAAGAGATTCGATCCTTATGGTTGACCCTATTGATTTCCAGGATAGTTATACTACTCTATGCTATCGATCAATGTCATAAAAGAACAGGGTGTTATTTTGTGGTTTTAGCTGGTTCAATTCCCTTGTGTGGCAAGCGAATTTCCGAAAATCCATGAATGCAGTTTTTTTTCTTTTGTTCTGTTTCCTTTACGTGAAATTAACTATCCCCAGAATTCCCTGTATAGCTGATGGACTTTGATACCTGTTAGTCAAGGAACCATCTCAGTTGTCCCACATAAGTACATAACCGTCCCGTGTCCCCGCCCAGGGCAGTATGTGCACACGCATTCCCCTCCTAAAAAGCAGATATAAGTTCCTTAGTATCAGTGTGTTAAGGTCTTTGAAAACAGTTCAAAGAAAATTCTAACGGGATAAGGTCATTGACATGTCAGTGCCTGATAATGACATCTGACATTAACAAAAATAATCAGCAATCCCAGTGCCCAAGCCCAAGGTCGTTTTCAGTTGCCATATAAAAATAAATAAGCGAACTTAAAAATCCAAGAATAGAAAATCAGTTTTGTGAGGAATTAAAAGCAGTAGTCTTGTCAGTAACAAGATTCGTCAAAATATAATTTTATTCAGTGCAATCTGGAAACAAATTAGTAGATATAAAATTCTACGCGATATTTTAATTATTAACCATCTTAAAATTTACAGAATCTGGTTTCTTTGGCCTTTTGGGCATATTTACGTAATATTGACAATTATATATTTCTATTATTTTCATTGCAGTGGAGTGTGTATTTGAGAACAATAGTTAGTCACGTTTTGTAATTAATTCAGCTTAACGTACGTTAATAATTTTATTGCATTATTTGTATGAATACCTCTAGAACCAGTTCGTTTGTTGTGCTATCGTTTTCGTAATAGGACTGATAACCTTGCACAGGGTTAACTATTGAATTGGCGTAAAATAACGTTATTTTATTATACAGTTCCAAGCATTATTTGTTTTGACTCAAGTAACCTCATAAGTTTGTTTATAAATTCAGTGAGCGCTCGTATCGATCGAAGGACAATACAGTAGCCCGACCAGTGCTTCCGACGACGACCGGTTACGCACATAACAATTGTGAGATTTTGAAGTATTCAAACAGATATTTAGATAACTATTTCAATTTGTATATTTTTTTGTATTTTATCGCCTATTTATACCTGTTATAAGTCGTGAGTCTCGCGGTTGAATTGCTTTTAAAGTAGTTTGATTGATTACAGAACATGTCACAAGCGAAGTTGATAGGTTGTGTCAGTCGTGTTTTGTCCGGTGCGCCAGTACGACCGGCATTCAAAGAGCTAGCCCCGCTCTCGAGACTAAATTTTAGTAAATTACAAAGTGTTCGCACGATGTCGGTGGCCTCTAATAAAAACAAATCTGATGAGGAAGGGAAGGCGCTGACTATACAGAATATAAACCCGAACATACTAGCTCTGGAGTATGCCGTTCGTGGACCCCTCGTCATACGCGCCGCGGAAATACAAAAGGAAATGGAAAAGGTATGTACCCTACATTGTAGTATTATTTACATATAAAAATAGTAGTTAGTCTAGATTATATTTTGTACTTATTGACCATTACCTCTGTATTAAGTGTTCTAGATATGAACTATCAATAGTCCTCTAATTACTAATTAGTCTGAGTTAGTTAATTCAGCTGTGGTCATGGAATGTAACTAATGTTAAAAACTGTGCTGGTTTTGTGATAATGTATAAAAATTATTAGCTGTTACTACATTTTGTAGGGAAATGTATAGTGGTGCACCAACAAGGAACTAATTAATTATGAGTGTTGACTGACTGTTGGCACTATGGAAGTTAGAATAATGGATGATCAAGTATGTGGTTAAATATTCACAAAAACATCTTCTTAGTCATGCACCAATCTAAAAATAACTTCTTTGTTCTAAAGAGAAAAGTATGTAAAGAATTCTAGAAGTCACACAATAACGCTAATTATATTTTTAATAATTTGCCATCAATGATTTGAAAACAGGCATATGATGATGGTGGAAAACAGGCATACAGCCCACCTGATGGTAAGTGGTTCCCATAGCCTATAGAAAAGCCTGCAACACCAACACTGACAAACAAATTAAATTATAGCTAGTCTTAGAAATTATGTAAATTAACTATTTCAACACGCAACAAAAAACAAATTGCTTTCACTGTCATAAACTATTATTGGCAGCCATTTGAGATTTAGTTAATTTGAATTTTTTACAATTTTGTTAAAAGGAGTAAAAAAAGTAGAAAGTGTATTTAAGTAAGAAACTAGCATGCCATGCTTGTTAATAGGGTACGACAATTTACCTTACCCTATTAAGAAGCATTGTACTGTAGGGGGAATTGTACCTCTTACAGTGCTAGCCTATTAACTGTAAGGTAGGCAGCATCTTGTCTAATTGCAGATATCCATGGGTGGTAATTACTTACCATTGGGTAGGTGGATCTGGTTACTACTTCAGCAATAAAAATATTTAATTCAATATTTCTTCATTAAAGGAAGAACCATCACGCACTGACCAGCTTTTTTAATTTACACAAACTTAATTTGATCGTTATCTGCAACACTTTGTGATATTGCGATACGCTTATCTATAATTGTCAATTATTGTGCAGTACTTAATTAGTGTTGTGTTCACGCCTACACAACGTCTCTCGTCACACCTCTGATAATTCCGTTTATCTATAATATTGTGATTATTGTGGAAGTGAACTTTCCCTCTTATACTTAATCCACTACTACATCATTATTCGTTTCTGGAACTTCTTGATCAACCAAAGTCAATAAACTGAAAACATTATGTAATTGCAATTTTCTTGTTCTGTCATAGAGTGAATTTTCTTTTACCAGATTTGGCGGTTAAAAGTGTATCTTTTATCTAGCTAGGGGTACCTACACGTTACATACGATACAACCAGCAGCTAAATTGTTATAAATGATTATTTAATATAAAATAGTTGTTATTCGCAAGAGACTACTTGTCAGTGAGCTATGTCACATGTGATATTTAGTGTTTACATAGGTAATACAATACTATACAATTACTGGTCGTAGGCAAATTTGCTGACACAACATTTCGGATAACCTGTTACATTCTTGTGACTTTCATAAGTGTTACCTTGTAACCTAGATGAATAAACGAGATTTCATTTCATTTCATTTCATTTCACTGATAGATAATTTTAAATTGTTCACTTACATATTGTAAAGAAACGAGGTTAGGATGCTGCTTTGATTTTTTTTCAACTGATGTACCTATCGGATATTTAATCTTTCTTATCAATGTGATTGGCCTTGTCAGGTAGGTAGGTATTTATTTTCAAATGGAACGAATTTATTAAATCATGATTTATCCGTTGCTATCACTAGTTAAATTGCAACTGTATGGTAAGTTCATACTTAGGTACCTAGATAAAAAATAGCTTACTTTCTAAAAATATGGTACCTCTTGGCTTCAGTAATAATTAACAAACAGTAGTTGTACGAGGAAACATTTGTTTTCGTAATTAAACCACACTATCACAAATTGTTTACCTACCTGCAAAATTATATTGCATGACTAGTTGTTGCCTGGCGTTTCGCTCCCGTGGTTCTTTGTTTAGCCACTACTCAGCTCCTATTGGTCGTAGCGTGATGTTATATAGCCTTCCTAGATGAATGGGCTATCCAGCACTAAAAGATTTTTTCAATTTGGTTCAGTAGTTCCTGAGATTATAGTGCATTCAACCAAACGACGTGCATTCAATTCAACGACGGTCGGTCCGAGTTCGATTCCGTCCGGCAGTACCAATGTGGATTTTACTTTGTGAAATTTATATGTACTAGTCGTAAGTGAAGGTACGTCTGATCCACCAACCCGCACTAGGCCAGCGTGTGTGGATTATGGCCTAAACCATCTCAACTCTTTAGATATTATAGGAGAGGAGATCCGAGCCCAGCAGTGGAACATTAATGGGTTAACTGTATGTAAATATAATACTAATAAAGTCATCAGTTTGTTCAGTATTTTTTCCACGGTCGTCTCACATTTATAGTCGCCCATCCTTATCTGTCTCATTATCACTATCACACAATAATGAGAGATACGTTTCTCAACAGTTTGAGTTACTGACAAACTCCAATGTAACTAATGGCTTATCAACATTGGCGATGATGAGCTTCAAATTTTCCATCTATCCTGGTGCTAATACTAACAATGTTTGACATGTTACGGAAAGATTATACACATAGGTACCTACATATTATTGTTTATAATTTCATGCTTTGTCCCTTCATTAAGAGGCAGATCTGGGTTCTGTGTGCGCTGACGCATTTCGAAATTCATACAATCCTATCGTTACGTAGGTACTTATATATAGAATACAAGTAGTTAGGTAGGTACTTTTCCATATTACCAAATGCTCCGTCATATTTTCGCCTAGGTTATAATTAGAACTGAAACCAAACCCAAAAATTAAATAATTCTGCAAATACCCAGTACTTGTCATCGTTTGAGTTAAAGTTGAAATTCTTATTGAAAAGCGGCCAAATATCTAAAAATGTACCTAGCATTAAACACACACCTTTGCATTAAAATTTAGATACGGTAACACTGCAAACGGCCACGTTGCTACAGATTTGGACTTACTTGTTTAAGAGAACTGGAACAGCTGTATTATTATATAATGGTACTGCATTAGCTACAGAACTGGTTCGATACCTGATTAGTAGCATTGCTATTGCGTTGCATACTTGAAGCGTACGGTCAAATATTCCGAAAATATATTTTCACTATAATTATTTTATAACCGGTTTCATGTCAGTCCGACATTTGCTTCGTGACTTGTGCACATTATACGTGCCTGCAGTCCACTGCACCATTAAAAATGTAAACCTTTATTGATTAGTACCTTATTATGTTACTTAACAAGTTCGACGCAGCATTCAATACAAACTATTTAAATAGTTGAACGTATCATACATAACTTAAAAGTGAAGAACGTAACGTTCCTATAGGAATTACTTTGATAGTAAGTACCTAATGCAAGACGCCCAATAAGATCAGAAATCACGACCGATAGGGTAAAGGGGCTTAGTCTAGAGTTGTGTAACATCAGCATAGTTACGTGAGTGTATTATTCGGTCGCGAACGCATTACATTCATTTCTTTTTGTTAATTTTTCTAAATCTGGATGACAATTTGATAGGGCAAAGGATTAAAAATAATTGCATGTTCAAAATATATTAATTGCAGTACCTATATTTATTAAACGTATTCTTCGTCCACAATATCCATTAACTGCTCAATTACACGTTCACTTGTGTTGCACAAGATTTGCAACCGTGCGTAATGAACAGTGAAGCTGTTTGTGGTCAGAGTACCCCACAACGTGTGATATTGAATTATCTGACGTGATATGTGGGACACCCAGTAACCTTGCTATAAGTGACATGGTTACACGGTGAGCACTGGTGTAGTGGGTCCGCAGGCTCTTACGTAAGAGGGTGAAGGTCGTCGACTCGCCAACGTATCGAACGGATTTTTTGTAGTCAGTAGTAGGGCGGCAAGAATTGGTATAATGCTAAGTCGGTCGGCCTTGCTAACTTTCATACGTAGTTCCATTCGTTCCACCGTCTGTGAAAAACGTGGATATAATACGAGTACATAATTATCTAGGAAATTAGATTTTAACTTTAGATTGATAAGGACGTCCATATATTAGCAGCCAAAGTACAGAGTAGTCCTAAAATCATTTCGCCAAGAGCTATCGATCAAGTGGAGGTTAATTTTATTTTTAGTTTCTGTTTCCTTGTTAAAATATTTCGTAATGAAAAAGTTGTTCAATAGCTATTAGTACAGCTAGAGTGCTCAATCGTTATTTATATTTTAGGATTTGGTGACACTGAACTTTCTATTGTCGTTCACGCGTCCCTCCCTGCGTGGTCCGCGTCGCTGAAGTCATCATAAATCTAGTAATCCGCTAGTTTAGTTTTAATTATTTTCTTTTATTTAATGAACGAGAAAATCGCCTTACGTTTATTTGAGAATAAAATTTTTAGCTGTCTATTCGTGTATTTATGATACAGCTGACTAGCAGACTAAACAGAGCCACACGACAGTCTTCTTTTCATCTTTCGTGTACAGTGAGTGATATAAGCATTTTAGAAAGGAACTACACAGATTTTTAGTTTTGACAGATTTTGATTTTCTGTCAGATAAACCTTATGAATCAGGCAGTAAGTGAGCAGAAGGTACCTAACGTTTTTCTATTGGAAGAAGTTTATTATCGATCGAAGAGTTCAAAATCTCGCTATTTTCGACAAATAGCGAGATTTTGAACTCTTCGATCGATAACTGCTTGTAATAAGGCTTGAAAAATCGACCCTAAGTTGATGAAATCGTTAGATATTTTGTTTTTTGACAAACAAAACAAAAGTTTAGGTTTATCTGAACACTATCTTTAGTTTTGATCAATCAATGTTAAGCATTTCAGTAAACACCATAATTATGACGTATGAAGACAAAGTACCTACCTAGATTATTACTAAGTTTTAATCAGATATTTGCGGATTTATATTTTAAATAATGGTAAAGTAATATTCCTTTAAAAACTTGTCTCTCGTTCCGCACCTTTCCTTTAATTCCTAAAAAAAATAAAACTTAACATAAATTAACAATTTCCTTTACAAATTAAAAATGGATTACCTGACTAAAAGTTGTACATAGAGGTAGGTTATAGGTACAAGGTAATCGAATTCCTCCACACAATACATTATTATATCTAACTTGTTTATTTAAAAGATTAAATCCACTCTCTGTAATATACTAGGTAGGTATTTGAATCTTGTGATTTATTTTATACAAGTATCGATTTGCATTAAAATGAGAATTATTTAATATCTTTATAGGTACACTAAATTCGGATTTTAGACTTTAAAATATATGACCATATAGGTATTTATATCTGTGTACTTACCTTATTTTTTTTAATGTAAGTAAAGTCATGAATGGAACAAATACTTTCTAAATGTAACATTTTTAAATATTTATCATAGATAAACCTTAACACCATTTTGGTATACCATCATAATAAAACTAAGCCAGCATGAGTTTCATTATACTTGTGGTGTTAGTTTGATAAATGTAATAATGAGTAAGCTAATAAAGCTAACTTTAATATTATCCTCAAGGCCTGACACGCGCCTGACTCGGGTGTTAAGACATTAATATTTGTTGCATATACGTTATTATGTATCATCTACATACAATGTGTACGATAACAGACTTTAATTCTAGGTAATAGAGTCGTGAGTTATTAGAACAATACAGATTATTTTTGTAATTTTTAGTACACCATACCAAACCATAACTTATATACAAATAGAAAATAATGCATTAGAAACGGTAATGAATTTGAAACCTAGGACTGTAAGGACTATGAATAAAAAACTGTACGGAATATATTACTTAAAATATCGGTACTTAATTTTTAGGGTTCCGTACTTACTCAAAAAAAACCCTTAGGAAATCACTCCGCCTGTCAGTTTGTCAAGAATATTTTTCTCAAGAATGCGTAGAGGTATCAAGCTGAAATTATGGTTTAAGATTTTTTCTCATAAGAATACACAATGATTCACTTAGTGAGAAACAATATTAACACAATAACATAATAATATTGAGAGTGTACAGAAAGTCAGAAACTTAATTTACTATCACTTAATTAGAAGTAAACTACAGATTAGACTTAGAAGTAATAATAAAGGGTAACAAGCAAATACTAAAAAGTAGGTAGATTGCGAATAAGTTCTACGAGCGCTCAAACAGTTGTAACAGTACACGGATGTTGAGGTTGCGACTACTGGATAAGAAATTAACATCAAATACTCGAGTCTGCAATCTCTAGGTTTACGTAGTAACTATTATCTAATCTGTGCCTAGGTGCAATAAAAAAATCTGAGTTCTAAGTAAACGTAATCAAAAGATACAGCAGTTTATGCTCCATTTTTGTAGCATAAGTCTAAACCGATAGAGTACCTACTTTCCGTTGACCTATAATCATGAAGTTTGGCAAGAAGCAATATCAAGTTGTACATTTATCTCAATAAACATACAATTATAATATATAATTACGATGAGATAACTTTAATGTACAATTGCGTTATTTGTATGGCACGATGATGTGTACAGTGGGCTTATTGTCGAATGAGTTTATCATCAATAGAATAATGTGCGTATGAATTGCTCTCATATTGCTGAGTACCAACATATATAATGTGGTATATAGGTACCGTACTAGGTTGCTAATGTTATATGATGAATTGATGTGTCTCAGAATAACGCTCAGCGAATACTTGCGTCAACTAACTTAGCAAACAACAAGGTAGACAGCGGCTTGGCTGTGCCCCAACGTCCATGAGTGTCGGTAACCACTTACCATCAGGTGGGCCGCTTACTCGTCTGATACTTCATATACCTAATAAAAAAAAAACTTTGTAAAACATATATTGTCTCATAGGAATAACTTGTATTGATAGTGACACGTTACTTGTATACACACAGTTGTTTTAGTACTTACTACTTATGCCTAGTGGTGTGTCTGGTACAAGATAATTACGTCTGTGGGTTATCGAGTTTAGATCTAGTTTCACATTGTTTAGTAATATTCATAGTATTCCATTGTATTAACTAAATGCGTCCATAAAACTAGTATAATAAAGATTAAATCTGTAAACAAAACTATTTGTACCACTACTGTTACAGATGATAGTAATTAGGTACCCTTACAAAAGTAATAATATGTGTGTAGTGATTTAAATTCTTATTTGTCTATTTTAGCAAACTTGCAAAGTGGATTGCAATAACATTGGTACAATTACTATACTCGTATAATGAATACGTAACTCAGTAGGTAAAACTTGGGGACTTGATTATCGGTTTTTCCTTCTTGACACAAGACAAGACTGTTATTTACTTACTCAATTGAGGACATCGAGAATTCAATTTGTAGGCTTCATTTGGTGAGAAAATGGATTATTTATCTTCTTTCATAAGAAATTGATGAAACTGTGACCAATTTATTATGAGACTATAAACAGATGTATGATGGATAGATAAACTATCTACGAGTTAGTCATGGTACATTATTTACTTTAGTGCAACATATTTGACGCACTATAACATGATAAAGTCTGTTCACCTTACAATACAATCAAATCGATAAGGTGGACGAGCTATCTGATCAAAGAACTGCGTTTATATCAGATATGACGAATGGCTCTATGATAAATATCTATGATAAAATAAACAAGTAAATAAATATCGTTCTATTATTGAAATACGAATAATATTGTTGCCACGTATTGTTCTAGTCGCTCTGGTGTGACCTACAGTTAGTAAATATAACTAGACGTCAATAAAACGAATGCGTACTAGGCATGTCGGGTATATTAAACACTTACGCGATCTAACATTTAGGTTTGTATGGTGTAGTAACAATATTATGTACTCTAAAACCTCCTCTATTGGATTACCTGACTCGAAAAGTTTGAAATTTAATATCTGTCATGAAGCCTTAATAAAAAGATAAAAAAAAATAGCAGAAAATAGAGAAGAATGACGATTGCTTCACCGACCAGAGCAAAGCTCTTAAATAAGAGAGAGAGAGAGAGAGAGAAGCCTTAGTTTGACTGGCCTGTTGGTCTAGTGGTTAGTGACCCTGACTGCTAAGCCGGAGGTCGTGGGTTCGATCCCCACCGAAGACAAATCTTTGTGTGATGAGCATAAAGGTTTGTTCTGTGTCTGGGTGTAATTTATCTATAATATGTATGTATTTACAAAAAAAAAGTATTTAAGAGGGTTCATACAGAAATCCATGAAATCACGAGATTTCCACGTTCGCTACAGAATATGTCTTTATATGTAGCGAAGTAATTTTTGGCATACATAGACAACAGTTTTCTTGTCTAAAAAGTGTATTAAGAAAAACAGACTATTTATTATTAGTATTTTAGTTAGAACAGTTCTTTCGCACAGCGTTTTAAGAAATTCTACGAAACAAGCCTACTTTCAGATTCGCTAGGGACTAAAGTAATTGAAATGCATAGAAAAAAAAGCTTGTTTTAAGGTCTACATATAGTCCTTTAGTTAGTGTATTGAAAAAATATTAGAAATATTCATTTTTTTATAACTAAAACTTAAGAACTAAAATTTTTAAAAACGTTGAACTTTGATCAAGTTTGATTATAATTTTGGTACACTATATGTGTTTAAAAAGTCGATTTTTTTACATTTAATTATTAAACAAGATGTTGTCATTCATAAACGTCCATAATATTTTCGAAATCCCTTTAGAAATATTTTAAAATGATTTTTGAAAAGAGCCTAAAAACGCCTTATATTTCGGCGCACAGGCCGTGAGAAATCAGTACCGGCTGAGGCCTTCTAGAGAGAGGACGTAACGCTTTGCTTCCCGCGCTCCCGGTCCGATGTTTACGTAATATTTGTATATTTCAAGAGAGTTCAATACCAGTTGATACTTTGTTATGGAATTTTTTTTTTAATAAAGATCAAATTATTAACTTTGCTGTTTTTGGGCTGACGAACTCTAAAATCGATATCTGACGATCCCATTGGTCACTTGGCATAGTTCTGAAGTCAAAATTTTAAAAATGACCGCCATCTTGAACTTTGTTGTTTTTGGGCTGAGTGATACCAAAATCGATATTTGACGATCCCATTGGTCACTGGGCATAGTTCTAAAGTCAAAATTGTAAAAATGCCCGCCATCTTGAACTTTGTTGTTTTTGGGCTGAGTGATACCAAAATCGATATTTGACGATCCCATTGGTCGCTGGGCATAAGTCATAAGTCATAAGTATTTTATTTCATAACAATATTGAATTGTGTTGAAAATCTATTAAAAAACTACTTAAAATTAATAATAACTACCAGGTACACAACATTCTATCATAAATTACACATTAGAATTCAATATTATTAAAATTCACAATATAATATGTACCAATTTCATAATAATTATTAAAATAAATTAAATTAAATATGTCCGATACAATATAAAAATGTCTAATATAATAATCTAATAATGTAATCCTATATGATAATAAATAAAATGTCCAATATAATAAAAAATAAAAAATAATTTCATACTAATAATAAATTCATATACCAATTTATATTTTCAAATAGCAAAAAAAAACATAATTAAAACTAGTGGTTGTCATTAATAAACTCGTCAATGCTATAATAGCCTTTCCTCAATAAATATGTTTTAAGTTTATTTTTGAATAAGTTCGCACTATAAATACTTTTAAACTCTGTGGGCAGCTTATTGTATAATGAAACTGATTGTACTCTTGAACTATGTTGCACAACATTGAGTTTTGGTTGTATTGTTGACGGTATATCTTTCCTACGGGTGGTATCTCTAACCTTTCTTTCTTCGTCAGTTTCAATTTTATAGAGATTTTTTATAAAGTTAGACAATAATACCAAAATATATAGACACGGGACTGTTAGAATTTTAAGTTTTATAAAATGTTCTCTACATGAATCCGTTTGCTTGAGGCGAAGCATTGTTCTGACAGCCCTTTTTTGTAGGATAAATGTCGTATTTATATTATATTTGTAGCTATTTCCCCAGAAAATAATACTGTATCTGAGTTTACTTTCAACCAAAGCAAAGTATACGATCCTAAGCTGTCGCACAGTGAGTTCTTCCCTCAGATTTCTTATTGCGTAACACGCAGAACTAATAGACTTAGTTATAGCTAGAGTTTCTTGCTTCCAGTTTAACATTGCATCTATGTTAACGCCCAAAAATTTAACACTATCTACCACCTCAACTATATTACCAGAAGACACTTCTTTTAGACTACTATTTTTCCTCACTGTAGATTTAAATAATAGACATTTTGTTTTGTTTATGTTTAGTTTTAAATTATTTATACCAAACCATTCTTCGAAAGCTTTTAATGCTTTATTGACCTTTGATTCTAAATCAACCATATTATTTGCTGATATTATGGCATTTGTATCATCTGCGAAAATAATGACTTTGGTGTCGGATATACGGTTTTTTATAAATACAATCAAGTCATTAATAAATAGGATAAAGAAAATAGGGCCCAAAACAGATCCCTGGGGAACACCACAGGATACTTTGGTTAAGTTGGATTTACTAATCTTTTCTTCTCCGTTCAGCACTGATCTAACTTCTACATATTGTCGCCTGTTATGTAAATAGGATTCAAATAACTTGAAAGCCACGTCTCTAACACCATAGTGTTCCAGTTTGTCTAAAAGTATGCAGTGGTCAACGCATAGTTCTGAAGTCAAAATAGTAAAAACGCCCACCATCTTGAACTTTGTTGTTTTTGGGCTCAGTGATACCGAAATCGATATCTGACTATCCCATTACTCATTGGGCATAGTTCTGAAGTCAAAAATGTAAAAATGCTCGCCATCTTGAACTTTGTTGTTTTTGGGCTGAGTGATACCATAATCGATATTTGACGATCCCATTGGTCACTGGGCATAGTTCTGAAGTCAAAATTGTAAAAATGCCCGCCATCTTGAACTTTGTTGTTTTTGGGCTGAGTGATACCAAAATCGATATCTGACGATCCCATTGGTCACCGGGCATAGTTCTGAAGTCAAAATTGTAAAAATGCCCGCCATCTTGAACTTTGTTGTTTTTGGGCTGAGTGATACCAAAATCGATATTTGACGATCCCATTGGTCACCGGGCATAGTTCTGAAGTCAAAATTGTAAAAAATGCCCGCCATCTTGAACTTTGTTGTTTTTGGGCTGAGTGATACCAAAATCGATATCTGACGATCCCATTAGTCACTGGGCATAATTCTAAAGCCAAAATTGTAAAAATGCCCGCCATCTTGAACTTTGTTGTTTTTGGGCTGAGTGATACCATAATCGATATCTGACTATCCCATAGCTCATTGGGCATAGTTCTGAGGTCAAAATTGTAAAAATGCCCGCCATCTTGAACTTTGTGGTTTTTGGGCTGAGTGATATCAAAATCGATATCTGACGATCCCATTGGTCACTGGGCATAATTCTGAAGCCAAAATTGTAAAAATGCCCGCCATCTTGAACTTTGTTGTTTTTGGGCTGAGTGATAACAAAATCGATATTTGACGATCCCATTGGTCACCGGGCATAGTTCTGAAGTCAAAATTGTAAAAATGCCCGCCATCTTGAACTTTGTTGTTTTTGGGCTGAGTGATACCAAAATCGATATTTGACGATCCCATTGGTCACCGGGCATAGTTCTGAAGTCAAAATTGTAAAAATGCCCGCCATCTTGAACTTTGTTGTTTTTGGGCTGAGTGATACCAAAATCGATATCTGACGATCCCATTAGTCACTGGGCATAATTCTAAAGCCAAAATTGTAAAAATGCCCGCCATCTTGAACTTTGTTGTTTTTGGGCTGAGTGATACCATAATCGATATCTGACTATCCCATAGCTCATTGGGCATAGTTCTGAAGTCAAAATTGTAAAAATGCCCGCCATCTTGAACTTTGTGGTTTTTGGGCTGAGTGATACCAAAATCGATATCTGACGATCCCATTGGTCACTGGGCATAATTCTGAAGCCAAAATTGTAAAAATGCCCGCCATCTTGAACTTTGTTGTTTTTGGGCTGAGTGATACCAAAATCGATATTTGACGATCCCATTGGTCACCGGGCATAGTTCTGAAGTCAAAATTGTAAAAATGCCCGCCATCTTGAACTTTGTTGTTTTTGGGCTGAGTGATACCATAATCGATATTTGACGATCCCATTGGTCACTGGGCATAGTTATGAAGTCAAAATTGTAAAAATGCCCGCCATCTTGAACTTTGTTGTTTTTGGGCTGTGTGATACCAAAATCGATATCTGACGATCCCATTAGTCACATATCCTTAGCAACTTTATAAGCCAAGCTAAGGGCTCAGCAACACAATGTCGTCTGCATAACTAAGATTATTTACACACACATCATCCACAAAACAGCTGACATGTGTGCTGCTAAGCTCCTCAACTAGGTCATTGACATAAATGTTAAAGAGACGAGGGGATGTCAATCCTCCCTGTCTCACTCCAGATAGTTCTGTAGTCAAAATTTGTAAAAATGCCCGTCATCTTGAACTTGAATTTTGACTTCAGAACTATGCTCGGTGACCAATGGGATCGTCAAATATCGATTTTGGTATTACTTAGCCCGAAAACAACAAAGTTCAAGATGGCGGGCATTTTTACAATTTTGACTTCAGAACTATGCCCAATGAGTAATGGGATAGTCAGATATCGATTTCGGTATCACTCAGCCCAAAAACAACAAAGTTCAAGATGGTGGGCGTTTTTACAATTTTGACTTCAGAACTATGCCCAGTGACCAATGGGATCGGGCAAACAAATAAGGTATTTTCATATTCCTTAAATATAATACGTGACGTAGACCCGTTATATAATAATTTAATATGGGATCGTCAAATATCGATTTTGGTATTACTCAGCCCGAAAACAACAAAGTTCAAGATGGCGGGCATTTTTACAATGTTGACTTCAGAACTATGCCCAGTGACCAATGGGATAGTCAGATATCGATTTCGGTATCACTCAGCCCAAAAACAACAAAGTTCAAGATGGTGGGCGTTTTTACAATTTTGACTTCAGAACTATGCCCAGTGACCAATGGGATCGTCAAATATCGATTTTGGTATTACTCAGCCCAAAAACAACAAAGTTCAAGATGGCGGGCATTTTTACAATGTTGACTTTAGAACTATGCCCAGTGACCAATGGGATAGTCAGATATCGATTTTGGTATCAATCAGGCCAAAAACAACAAAGTTCAAGATGGCGAGCATTTTTACAATTTTGACTTCATAACTATGCCCAGTGACCAATGGGATTGTCAGATATTCATTTTGGAGTCAATCAGCCCAAAAACTGCAAAGTTCAAGATGGCGGACATTTTTACAATTTTGACTACAGAACTAGGCCCAGTGACCAATGGGATAGTCAGATATCGATTTTGGTACCACTCAGCCAAAAACAACAAAGTTCAAGATCGAGGGCATTTTTACAATTTTGACTTCAAAACTATGCCCAGTGACCAATGGGATAGTCAGATATCGATTTTGGTGTCAATCAGGCCAAAAACAACAAAGTTCAAGATGGCGGGCATTTTTACAATTTTGACTTCAGAACTATGCCCAGTGAACAATGGGATCGTCAAATATCGATTTTGGTATCATTCAGCCCAAAAACAACAAAGTTCAAGATGGCGGGCATTTTTACAATTTTGACTTCAAAACTATGCGCAGTGACCAATGGGATCGCCAAATATCGATTTTGGTATCATTCAGCCCAAAAACAACAAAGTTCAAGATGGCGGGCATTTTTACAATTTTGACTTCAGAACTATGCCCAATGACCAATGGGATTATCAGATATCCATTTTGGAGTCAATCAGCCCAAAAACAGCAAAGTTCAAGATGGTGGACATTTTTACAATTTTGACTTCAGAACTAGGCCCAGTGACCAATGGGATAGTCAGATATCGATTTTGGTATCAATCAGCCCAAAAACAACAAAGTTCAAGATAGTGGGCATTTTCACAATTTTGACTTCAAAACTATGCCCAGTGACCAATGGGATAGTCAGATATCGATTTTGGTGTCAATCAGGCCAAAAACAACAAAGTTCAAGATGGCGGGCATTTTTACAATTTTGACTTCAGAACTATGCCCAGTGAACAATGGGATCGTCAAATATCGATTTTGGTATCATTCAGCCCAAAAACAACAAAGTTCAAGATGGCGGGCATTTTTACAATTTTGACTTCAAAACTATGCGCAGTGACCAATGGGATCGCCAAATATCGATTTTGGTATCATTCAGCCCAAAAACAACAAAGTTCAAGATGGCGGGCATTTTTACAATTTTGACTTCAGAACTATGCCCAATGACCAATGGGATTATCAGATATCCATTTTGGAGTCAATCAGCCCAAAAACAGCAAAGTTCAAGATGGTGGACATTTTTACAATTTTGACTTCAGAACTAGGCCCAGTGACCAATGGGATAGTCAGATATCGATTTTGGTATCAATCAGCCCAAAAACAACAAAGTTCAAGATAGTGGGCATTTTCACAATTTTGACTTCAGAACTATGCCCAGTGACGAATGGGATCGTCAGATATCAATTTTGGTATCACTCAGCCCAAAAACAACAAAGTTCAAGATGGCGGGCATTTTTATAATTTTGATTTCAGAATAGGGTTTATTCCCGGGAAATCGTTGGGCTTTGTTCCCGGGAAATCAAGCTCGAGAAAAGTCGAGAACTCGAGAAATCATGTACCTATATAGAAATTAAATCGCCGTTTGTTGTGTTGCGTGGTGACGCGGGCCAAAGCGCAGCGGCACCCTTTGATCTCGCTGCAAGCGCTCTGCGGCGTCGTTTTTACACGTTCTTTCGTGTTTCGACTATAGCAGAGTATAGTTTACGTAGTGAGTGTTTCACAGATTACGAGATAAATTGAAATCAAACAGGTAAGTCTTTTCACTTTTATTGACACATCATGGCTTTATTATTCATATTATTTTTATCAATATTTTTTTTTATACCACGACGGTGGCAAACAGTCTTACAGTCCGCCTGATGGTAAGCGGTTACCGTAGCCTATGGGCGCCTGCAAGACCAGGGGCATCACGAGCGCGTTGCCGACCCTTCAGAAACCTATTCACTCCTTTTTTGAAGAACCCCATACTGTAGTCCCTTGGGAAAACCTCGTTAGGGAGTTCATTCCACAACCTGATTGTTCTTGGGAGGAAATTTCTCTGGAACCGTGCGGTACGAGACCATTTCGGTTCTAAGGTGTGGGGATGAACTCCCTGCCGATGGCGAGCGGTGCGATGGTAGAAGGTGGCCGAGGGCATCATCTCAAACAGTTCTTCAGAGCACAACCCATTATACAGGCGGTAGAACACACATAGGGAGGCAAAGTCTCTCCTCACACTTAATGGTTCGATACCGCCTGTTAGTATAGGATCGATTAATAATATAATCTTAAATTTTACTAGTACCTATCTGTTCTTTTCTATTATTTTTTAGTCAAACTTTAATACATAAAATAACTAACGATTAATTAATTATACTACTTAGTCTAATTATATTTCCTATGTATGTAAAACAACAACACACAAGCTTTTTCGTAACAACATTAATGTCCCACTGCTGGGCTCGGGTCTCCTCTCCTATAACTTGAGAGATGAGAGGGTTTAGGCCATAATCCAACCACACACCCACACAACCACACATACCCTAGAAGAAATTCTATGAGTATGTCTGATTCACCAACCCGCACAAGCTTAGTTTTTAATTATTATTCTAATATGTTTTTCTTATGTAAGTAATTTGAAATTAATTAATGTGTCATTTTAAATTTGTGAGACTAATATTGCCAGTTGTGTAATGTGTGTGTGTGTGTATCACGTATTACTCCAAGTGCTTATTATATTTGAATTGCGTTTGTTATAGATTTTACCTGCACTCTAACCAGCCAAAAATGGTGCTGTCATTATAATTATGAGTCTGAATAATATTATTTCTGTATTTTGTTAAAAAAAGTTAAATAGCTTATTCATAAGATTAATGTTTTTGAATATAATCAATAAAAGCTTTATAATTAATTTGATACTTTTATTTGAGAGGAAAACCACTGAACTTTTTGACGTTATTGGAACTAAATAATATGAGAAAACGTACGTAAATGTAAATTTCTCGACAACCCGAGAAGACCCGAGAAATTAGCCTCGAGAATTCTCGAGACCCGAGAAATTGAAAAGCCCGAGAAATCATGAACCCTATTTCAGAACTATGCCCAGTGACCAATGGAATCGTCAGATATCGATTTTGGTATCACTCAGCCCAAAAAAAACAAAGTTCAAGATGGCGGGCATTTTTATAATTTAGATTTCAGAATTATGCCCAGTGACCAATGGGATCGTCAGATATCGATTTTGGTATCAATCAGCCCAAAAACAACAAAGTTCAAGATGGAGGGCATTTTTACAATTTTGACTTCAGAACTATGCCCAGTGATCAGTGGGATTGTCAGATATCGATTTTGGAGGCGATCAGCCCAAAAACAACTAAGTTCAAGATGGCGGACATTTTCACCACTTTGACCTCAAATAGTCACATTCATCATCATATCAGCCGCAGTTATTATTGAGAAATTAATTGTTAGTCTTATATAAAATTAATTGTATTTTTCTTTCTTTCTAATAAAATTGTATTTTAATTGTTTATAGAATACAATACGATTAATAACAATTAATTATTGATTAATTTAATTTGAAATTTTGTCCTATCCAACTTTAACAAAATACGAGGTTAGAAAATACCAAACTCATTAGTACGCGCTATATTGTTGTACCACACAGCATTAGAGAAGTGTGCATGTTTCGGCTCTGTGTGCGTAATTTAAAAACCTATTTGCGAGCAACTTGAAAATGTATGAACCCTCTTAAGTAGTATATCAGTTGTTTAGTACCCATAACACAAGCAAATATAATTGCTTACTTTGGGACTAGATGGCGCTGTGTGAATGTGGTAGAATATATTATATTATTAGTAAAAAGCACTCACAGAAACTTATCTTTAAATAAGATATAAACGTGTAATTGTACCTATTTTACGTCATTTAATAATGCGTTTGTCGCCAGGGTGCCGAAAAACCTTTCAAGACAGTGGTCAGAGCCAACATAGGAGATGCACACGCCATGGGACAGAACCCGATCACATTCATCCGTCAGGTAAGATTGCGACAGTTACATCGAACTAATTCCACGACTTTACACAGACTCCTGCTTACAGTCTTCAATAATGTTAATATTCATTAATGGTTTTACAACTTATAGCTACATAAAATAGTAGGTAGTAAAAACTAGAAAAATAAATATAAACCTAGTAATGTTAGCGCAAAGTATTGGTCATAAGCGGGGCTTAATGATAGTTTCACGCTTTTTTCTCCGAACGGGTAGGCAGAGGTCCCTCACGCACACATTTTGCCAGCTGTATTTGGTCCCATGTAATAGGAGGTGCGTCTACTGCCGAGCTCACTCTGAGAATACAAAAACATCCTCCTCCTCAGGACCTCTTGCGCAGAAGTCGTACACACGACTTATACTATGTTGTATTATTTTAATACTCTGGTTGTTTAGGTATTGGCGTGTGTGTCGTGCCCCAGTATTATCGACACTGTCGACTTCCCCGAGGACGTCAAGCAGAAAGCTCGCGCGCTGCTTGGAGCGTGTGGGTAAGTTATAAAATATATTCATTTAGTATAAATGGTAGGTAGATAGATAGATATTGAATGAAAGAAATTAGTTTGTTGATTCATCTAGCTTACAAAGTAACTCATAAGGCAGTCACAAGTTAAGATTGTAACAAACATAATCCTAAAAATAGCCATTTGCCTACGTTCTGACAGGATAGAGCTATGAGAAGAAGTGGCAAGAAACGTCCGCCATTTGTATTTTTATAAATGGTCAGATAGTTAAAAAAACTTGTGAGTTACAATTCGGGTAACGTGTTAAATATTTATCTATCGTGAGAACATGTCCAACTACATTTAATTGTTACATTACAATATAAGAAACAAAATCGTTTTATAATATCGTTTGTATTTTGCCACACCCGTTTCGAAATACAATATTAATGAGTCATAAATGTCCAAGAAAATGTCAATTTCAAGTAAATTAAAAACACTACATTTTCTGATATTTAATGCCTTGATCGCATTATACAATGAAAATTAGTTAATTAAGTTTCATATCCGTATTTATTATTGCAATAAACAAGGAATGTTAATTAGTGAATTAGTTATTTATGTTTCATAACCTCTGTATAAGCCTCCCAAAAATACCGAGGATACTTCTCAACGATAGTATATAATAAATCCGTGAAGAGAAGACAATTGATTAAAAAAATATTGTATTATTATAATACAACTATAGAGGTTCTATGGGGTCGTACTCGGCGTCGCACGGCATAGACATCATCCGCAAGTCTGTGGCCGCCTACATCGAGCGGCGGGACGGACACCCCGCGCGGTGGGAGGACGTCTGTCTGAGCAACGGGGCCTCCACCGGCATCAAGAACGTGCTGCAGCTCTTTTGCAATGACATCGACGGAAAGAAATCTGGTCAGTGATTCATTTGGTTCATCTTTCAGATCAACTTCAATTCTACACAAATACTAAATATGTATCATAGAACGTAGATTTTTATTCAATTGAAGCGTTCTTCAAAGAGAGGGCAGAAAGGTTTATTAAAGAGCTATTGCAGGCGTCCATATGTTACGGAACCCGCTTACGAAAGCTTATTAGCCACCATCATATCACGATGAAAAAGAAGGAAAAATCATAAATAAGTATTGCATATTTTTGAACTAACTCGACAAGTCTGCAAGAAGCACATTGATTTGTTTGTGGTTAAACATAACAATTATCAAATACTAACGTCCGTCCGTTGTAATTTATGTAAATTGAAGTGTACCGACCAACCAACAATACCCGTTACTATAGTGAGATTATCTTTGGTTTGATACAAAAGCCTGTTTCACTATTGTTAATGGTCTAATTGTCTTTAGTATCTAGTGTTTATTATACCACTGAGAGCTATATCTGTCCTGATAGTAAGCTAACTCGCTACGTAGTTTTATGGATGGTTCATTACACATTATATCTGAGGAACATGCTCATGATAAATTGCAAATATTGTTTATCTGAGAAGGTACATACATAGCGAAACTTTCTTTCGCTTGCCAACTAAAGTCGATTTCCAAACACCTATTGTTCTAATATATTGATTACCCTGAATTAAGACTGAGGATATTTATTAATTAATTAAATAAAGATCAATTTATTTTGTACTACAATAGATTATAATTGAACTATATTGTGTTTGTTGTCCAGTATTGTAACATACTATAACACCCTGTGAGGTTGCCTAAAAAACGAATGTTATTGTTTATAGTACAGGCGAAATATTTATAAAGATTTTTTTATAGTCAAGCTATAAGTATAGTGTATTTTATATGTGAAGCTATCTTAAACGTAACTGTGATTTTATTATCACTCTTATCAATAAAATAAACGATATAAATTAGAAACATTTTCGTACACACGAAAGTTCACAAATACTAAACCTTGCAGAAATGACGCAAGTCTTTAGTAAAGATAACAAAATTGAAGGCGTCCTTGTCGCGCACGTGAAACACAAATATTAAAATGATTTCTATATTTTCTTACATATAAATATAGCAATAACTATGGAAATGTAGTTTACTTATTTAAAGACAGGATTAGTCGAGCACTGAGCAATGCTAACTGAGCACATCTCGCACTGTTGGCAAGCGTTCGTTCTGCTTTATGCATAAATAAAACGGTCCTTAACCGTGACTGGAACGTAACTACTCAACTAGGTACGTAAACTCTCCACTACTTACTGTATGTTTAATATCTAATACCTAGCTCTGCGTCGCCGTCGCTGACGCCAATCCGCGACACAAACCTGTTCTCTAATAACACTCAAGGTTACATCTAATCAATTATTTGGACTTACATTTTGTCTCTTCATTTTCTGTTACGATAGTCTTGTCTTGCTGTTTATTCCGAATTGTTACTGGCAAAAATAATGTCATTTAACGAGTATCTGAACATTAAGTTTTCCAATATATCTTTCGATTGTTACACGATATCTTATTATAAATCACTCTGCAGTGTGTGATCCTGTATCACACTTTTGCATAGTGATCTATTGCTGTTGCTAACAAATCCAAATATGGATAACGTTATGTCTAACAATAACAAGGCACATATAAAGGCACAGTTCATTCATAAGACACCGCTAAGGGTCCGCGCACATCGCAAGCACTCATCACAACAAGACGAATATACATGCTGCACACATGTATATAATATTAAAGTATTCACAGTAAATACTGTAGTCGCGAATAAACTCGCGTTGTGGAACTATCTTATAAGGAAGGAACTTTTTGTATTCATTTAAGTATGTGACTGGTGTGTGACTCACATGCCAAACAAATGGGTAATCCTATGGAACATCAGAAATTGATAGCCGACCACCTAAATGTTATTTTGTACCCGTAACTTTAATACAGAATATTTGATTGTAACAGCTACGTGCCGATTAGTTTAAACAGGTGTTGACGTAACGTATCCACAATATTATGTTATTCTGATAAAGGTTGCATATTATTACTAAATAATAAATATCCACTACATAAATCACAGTTGATAATACTGAGTTTTGTGGCAATGTCCAGATAACAATTATAAAACAAGTGTAGTGAGTGCAATTTGTTTACTGTGATGATCTAATTGTTTTGATGTAACACACGTTATATCATCTGATCTGCTTTCGATCTAATAACTTCGATAAGTTGCATTATTAGTCAATTTAAACACATTAAAGGATTTGATATAAAGTATCGTGTAATTATGATTGATTGGCTGATAATATTGATAAGATGTCAGTGCCAATTTCACCTGACTTTATACTACTTATGTATGGGTTTGAATTAATTTTACTTAATAGTAATGTATCAATAAGATAAACATAGTTTCAAACAACAATAATAAATATATCCATAAAACAGATACGTATGAACTAGCACAGTCCATAATATCAGAAGGTATTATCTAGTCAAACTTCTCCTAAATAATGTAAGTGTTGTGTGTGGTCAGGTGTGATGATCCCGATCCCGCAGTACCCGCTGTACTCTGCAGCGCTGGCAGAGTACGGGCTGGGCCAGGTGCAGTACTACCTGGACGAGGAGCACAACTGGGCGCTGGACGAGCACGAGCTGGAGCGCGCCTACCTGGAAGGCGCCCGGGACCACAACGTGCGGGCGCTCGTCGTCATCAACCCCGGGAACCCCACGGGACAGGTCACACCAACTACTTGTGCATCCTCATTATTGTGACAGCTAAAGGCGGGCTAGCTTGATTTGATTTCCAACAAAAATACACTATAAATATAACAAGAGCTAAATTTTACTTTGTGCAATTTAAAGTAACTTCCATTGATATTAAACATCGTTGAATTACGATTGATCTGAGCTGATAATTTTATATGTGAAAATTTTAGCCAATTTTTTCACAAACGTTTCTTTGCCTGCAGGTATTAAGCCGTGAGAACATCGAGACTATCATCAAGTTCGCTCACAAGAGGAAGCTGTTCATCTTCGCTGACGAGGTGTACCAAGACAACGTATACGCGGCAGGCAGCAAATTCTACTCCTTTAAGAAAGTAAGTTTATCCAAATAGTTTATCTGTCATCAATAAATTCGATCAAGTAACTTATTTTAAACGTAAAATATTTTTTTTCAACTAACAATCAGGCAAATCATTTATATTCTTCTAATTGTTGGTTAAGTTGACGTGCTACCTACGTCCATACGTGGCCGCCATATTGGAAACTTGTTGGGGAGGGTTGTGTCTAGTGTCTGCAGTCGACGTCTTACGGCTAATGTGAAGCGCGAGTGTGCGTTCAGTACATGAATGTGTCGTGGTGCAGGTGACGCGTGAGATGGGGCCGCCCTACAGCGAGCTGGAGCTGGCGTCCTTCATGTCGGCGTCCAAGGGGTACATGGGGGAGTGCGGCCTGCGCGGCGGGTGGATGGAGCTCGTCAACATGGACCCCGCCGTGCAGGCGCAACTGTACAAGGCCATCTCCGCCATGCTGTGCCCCTCCACGCTCGGGCAGACCGCCATCGAGTGTGTCGTATGTATACTATTCACTGTTCCGGGATACGTCTTGATGCTAACAGACAATGGTTTACTCTGTTTGCGCCAGAGTTTCTTGGAAAACACATTTCAAAATCGATATTTACTTATTGCATGAGATTTCTTTTTAAATTCACCAACAAAAAATGTTGTAGCGCGAGTACGTTTATTAAACATCGTAGTGTACGGAACTCGCACTATAACGTATAAGTCGAACGTATAACGTACGTAAATAAAATAGGACCCCATGAGAACCCCAACTGAGAACTATATTTAAGGCTACCATCGCCAGTATAGTTCTGTGTAATAGAATATGCTTGTTGTACTTTTTACTATTTTCTGTATGTTTTTGTTATATTCGAGTCTACACGAGATTAATATCCCGTTGGTATGTCAGGCGCGCCCCCCACAAGAAGGCGAGCCGTCGTTCGAGTTGTACAAGAAGGAGAAGCGCGAGGTGTTGTCGTCCCTCGCCGAGCGCGCCGCCATGATCGTGGACACGTTCAACAGTATGGAGGGATTCCACTGTAACGTCGTACAGGTACTTATTTATTATAGTATACCACGGCGGTGCCCAACAAGCGTGCGGCCTGCTTGACGGGAAGCGTTTACCGTCTTTGGGTGCATGAAATACCAGGGGCATTACGTGTGTGTTGCAGAAATATTTTTTATTAAGTTGATGTTTGACACTTTGTTGGTCGGATCATCTCAATAGTAATATTAAATATTGTATAAGTATATAATATGTAACGTGTCCAGGGCGCCATGTACGCGTTCCCGTCGATCAAGCTGCCGCCCAAGGCGATAGAGGCGGCGGAGAAGGCCGGGCAGAAACCTGACGTGTTCTACGCCTTCAGACTGCTCGAGGAGACCGGTCAGTATTCTCTTGCTCATTTAAAGACCAAGACTATTCAAGTCGTGCATAACAGTTCCAATCCCTGCTCTGTTTTTCTCTACAAGTATTACAAAGCGAACACGCAAAGTGGTATACAACACGTGCATCGTGTTAAAGAACCTTACTTAACTTGTCGAGAATATTTTATTTTATAAAAAACAACGCCCGCACTAGGGAATAAGCCCTGTGTCGCGGGGAGCTTTACAAACATGCAACTAAAGGACAAAGTACACCCAAACTCGAAACAAATATCTATGAGTTACACAAATATTTGTCTCGTGTGGGAATAGAACCCACGTCACCCAGCACGGCGATGTAGTGGCGAGGCGACCACCTTAACCACTGCGCCACGGTGACAGTCAAGTTTTATATATGAAGGGCAATCTTTGTAATTCTTTCATAAGAATACTGTTCGCACCTAGGTGTTTCAGAATTGATTTACCTTAAGTTTATAAAAAGAAGGAATACAGCAAAATTAATGATATATTCCTTGTCTGTACGTTATCAGTTTATATATTGACTCCTCGGTGCGGTGGGAGTGTAAGTGTGCTCCGCAGGGCGCACAGTCTGAAAACAAATGTGCCATGAGCAGGCTCGCCCAGTCGCCCCCTGTTATATGAGACATAACTCAGTTGGCGAAATGTGGACGTTACACAGCTCTGCTTACACCTTCGGGGAAAAAGGCGTGTATTATATTTGTAATACCTATTACTAATGCTGTATATAAATAATGCGACAAATGATTATATTCAGTTTATACATTAATGTGTATGTGTCCAGGCATCTGCATCATCCCGGGCTCCGGCTTCGGTCAGCGCCCCGGCACGTACCACTTCCGCACGACCATCTTGCCGCAGAAGCCCATGCTCAAGGAGATGCTGCAGGTGTTCCAGAACTTCCACACCAAGTTCACCAAAGAGTTCGCATAAATACACCTCTTCTGGAATACTGTTGAGTCGTACCGAAGCGAATGTTCCGTGATACGGGACTCCTCGTGTACAGCTGTTGTGTCGTTGAATATACACCGTGCGCTTTTAGGACACTGACTAACTATGTTTTGGCATAGCAATCAGATATAGAATATCCATAACCATAATAAACAATACCAAGAATAGAAATAGAAACACGAGCTATAATAAAGAAAAACTTGTTTTTTTTGTATACTTAATAATTATATACATATATATATCTGATTACTATGACCCTGAAAAAGTTTGTAAAGCTACTAAAAGTGCTTGATAATTGTATTGTTTGAAATTATTTTATAAATCATGTAATACACATAAGTATATATTATATTTTATCACCTATTGTACGGATATATTTAATTTTGTAAAACAAATTATCCGTGACTCATAATTTATAGTCAATGATTGTAATTGAACAAAATAAGCGATATAGCGACGCATTTATAAACTGCTGTACTTACATAAGAAAGTAGTCTTTAGAACGACTTTTAAATAGGCAGCATTTTTGTTAATCCAAAAGGAAAGCTATTTGATTGTTAAATAAATTTAATAAATATTAAAAGACATGAAAGTTCAGTACGCTTCTAGTTTAATAAATTTGTTTTTAAAAGAAGTTAGACGTGGAGATGTTTAACTCAAAATCTATTGGATTCTTAGTGACAATGTATAACTTCTAGTAAGTGCCATGGATCAAATATAATGTAACTATGATCTAATCACCATAATGTATATTATAAGTTATAAGTTTATACAATTTTGTATACATGTATTAGTAAATGTGCCCAATTTACCTGAAACCTACTCATTTATATCAAAACTTCAAATGGAATAAATAGGCCAAGTCGAAATAAGTAGATACTAAAACGTTAAATTTTGAATAATGTTCTGTGATGATTTGAACTCACCAATCATGGTTGATAGTTGATACAATTTATAAATTTTTATATTTTTTTTTTTAATTGTTGCATTGTTGATAATTTATTAAATAAGGTGATATAATTGCCACTAGTCACATTCTAAATTCCGTATTATTCAAACATTCCCATAAACATGCAACATTCATTTTATTTAATTGGGGAGATGATAACATTTATCATTATTTGATTCAGATTTATCAATTATTATTGTTTGTTAATTTCATAGTGATAAATAGATCAACAATTTGTTTATTGCACGATATCAGAAGAAATAAGTCATTTAAATTTTCCCATTTTTTTAAAATGTTTTAAGGTTATGCACAAAAATTATGAAAGTTAAAAGCGCATTCATTTGTAACAAATATTTATGATTTGATAACACACACATATATATATTGTAGACATATTGATTTATTTTAATCTATATTGTAAATAACGTAGTTTAGAGTCAGTTGCGTTGTGCTGTGTAACAGCCGAATATGTGAAAAAAAAACAGTTACAAGTATATGTACATAATACATAACCCTCCATATTTGACGCAATATAATAAAATAAATGTTCATTACCATTAATATTGTAGTTTCATTAACAACCATTCAAAATAAAGGGTATCCCAAAACGTAACAAAAATCTGGTGCTAGGGGAAAGGCCTACATAATTATGATGGTTTAGTAAAAACAAGAATCTGGCTGAGTATGTCATTATGTACTCAAGTTATTACAGTGATAATAAACATTTGTAAAAAACATAGGGTAATGTTTTTTTTACTACACTATTGTTTATTAAAATTCTGTTAGCCCAAAGTTATGTACGCAGGAGGAACTAATGAGAGCTGGAGCCCAAGTCTAATAATTTACGAATGGATCAATTGAATTTTAATTGTATCTCTATAGCTGTTTTAAACATTTTTGGTATTCTACTTCGTGACTTCGTGTATGATGAAATATGAAATTTATAAAATATAAAGTGAATGTATGAAAACAGCTATTGAGATCCAAATAGAATTCAATTGATCCATTCGTGACATAACAGACTTGGGGCCCAGATTTGCTATCGACAAGGAAAGAATAATTTTAATCAAATAGTTATAAGTAATTAAAATAGAAATCAGTTATACAAAATATCCTTTCGCAGTCGCCCACTTGGATTGTCACCAAAATATCATATAGGTATGTAATAGCTTAATTAATTGCTAACTATTGTAAAGATAATAAAGGCATAAGAGTAGGTACCTATCTGCTGATATAACAAGGTACGGAGCTAGAAGCGTCCTCTATCGTCATCTCACATCAGAAATTATGGTCTTGTAAAACGTTCACGTTATTTCAAAGCAACTTGCAGGCATTGCGCCCAAGCCAACAGAATCTGAAACTTTGATATTATGGTGAAAACCTATGTCTGTTCCGTGGTTGCGCTGCTTTAACTTTAATATTATACTTGTAGATGGCGCTACCAGTATCGATAAATTTATAACCACCTGGAATATCGCATGTATATTGATGAAACGAAATATGTTATTGCGAGTTAGTATTTTACGTAGACACGAAATAATTATCTACAATAAAATTATTGTAGATATTCTCTAGATTACGAGTTTATACCTATCTATTATAATCATGTAGGAGATATTTAAATGTAGGTAATGTGTAATGTCTGTGGTACTGCTGAAAATATGTCATAACACGAGGTACTTATATCATTTGTACCTACCTACCCTAATCTACCAAAATCGTCTAAATTTGAGTCCTAGCGAGTCCACGTGACCCTCACCGATCTGTTAGCCCCTATGCGCAGAAAGGATATTAATTGGAAATTCAACCGCTAAGAAGTTAATTATTAATTAGGGATACCTAAAAGTTTGTATGAAAATCCGTCGTCTATAAAATCAAAGATTTGAAAATTTGTATTAGGCTTCTTTAAACTTACCTACTTATTTATATATACCTAAGAGCTCCTTTAATACAGCAGATTAAAATTAATAGAAATTCGATATTCCTCAACCATTATGAAAATAAAACCAAGAACAGGAGAGGTCGGACCATGTTCAATGTATGGTTCTGCAGTAAAAGATTGTATCTTCATACCGCTTACGTCCTTTTGATGAAAAGCGCAGTTTTTCCTTAGTGTTTTTAAAAGATCTGTTGAAGTATGTACTTACCTACAACTCGTAAATTTTCGCTAAAAAAAAATTACATTAGTACTATTACTTATTCTGTGGTCATGGAAATAATAATATGACTTTGATCTGACGTTTTTTCTTATTTTTATTAGCTACACTATAGACACGTTTCTGAAATAAACTTATTATTATGTCTCTTTTTTTCACGGCGCGGCGTATAGCCGTTCTCTCTAAGGTGAGAAGTATACCCGGTCTTTTTGGAAGGCTTACGCGGGGACACAGGTCCAACACGCAGAGGCCCTTAAATAATTTTAATTTAGAATGGGATGAGACACTTACCGCTGCCATATCACAGCTGCACTATGGTAGTATGATTTGTCACTGATAAGTGCAAAGCTATTGAATGATGTTATGGAGTCAAATAAAATTGGGCTTTGGGTTTGGGTGTTCGGTGGAATGGTGATATATGGCATACGGGAACAACATCGCCTGCAGCTTGCCTCCTTCAGCGGTGAATATATGATGTTAATTATGAGGATTGGGGCAGACGGTGACTCACCTTACACTAGATGGGCCCCTTCCACAACCGACATGGGCCGAAGTCCACGGGTCTCAGGGCAACACCGTAGTGCGCGGCTAGTGGTGTCAAGCGGTGCGGCGCCGATTTCGCCATCGCGAGTCCCAAGTGGAGACCCGGAGCGGGTTTCCTCGTAATTATGCCATTGAAAAATGACACTTCCACCCCCGAGCATATAGCTCTGGCGACCCCTCTCTGGTCAGCTGGTTAAGGCAAGCCAGAGTTGAGAGTCCTTATTATTATTATTATTAATAAACCTAGTAGCGGCCCACACATGACACCTATTGTGTCTACTGTGTATGCCTGTGACATACGGACGACGACGCCGACGGCCAGACGGACATGACGAAACTATAAAGGTTCCGTTTTTGCCATTTTGGTAACGGAACCCTAAAAATACATTATTTTTCGTACCTTTGATAGTTTATGAATGTGGTAAATTCGGTTTCGCGCGGTTTTCGTACATGTTCACCAAAATTGACAAAATAATAGAAATAAACAAACAAATGTGATTTAATCACACACAGGTGGATGCGCTCGAGGTGTTTTCGCTGGCGATAGTCGACGACCCCAGGGTCCTGGGGCCCGGTGCTGGCTCACTAAAGTATAGATACGTAACGTAGAAGTCGAGTCTCCGGGGACTGGACTCAAGTCGACCTCAACCGTCTCCACGTGAGAGGTCTCCTACAGGGAGAGAGCTGAGTGCAGAGTGCTCTGACATCGCATCGGCACCGATAACATTACCTATATTTGATCTACTTTGTTGTATCAACGGTATATCTTCAACTTCTACCTAATTGTGCAAGTGGTAGATAATAACTATATTACATAAAGCTCAAATACATGATACTTAAACGAACGTCATTCACTGACAAGGTTGAGTTCCGAGAAGGACTCTGTACTATTAATTATTAATGTGAGGTAGGTATGTTGATTCGTCGTGTAGTGACGGATTAAGAATACGTAATGTTACTACCCCATTTCAACCCGTGGGTGTCGTAAAAGGCGACTAAGGGAGACTAACTAACTTTAGGCAAGAGCGCTGCGAGAAAAGGAACATTTGAAACAAACCTTATACCAACCCGTCTGGCCGGCGTGGTATAGTAAATTCCCTCCATATTCTTTGGACGACACCCGTGTCCAGCAGTGGGACGTTTGCGGGTTGAAATAATGATGTTGATTCGAATAAGTCTTATAGGAGCGGAAACAACGAATTATTTTATTCTTCTTATTAGTACGAGTGTCATCACATAGGGGTACCTACCATAGATTGATAACTATGATATTATAAAGGTTTTGAGATAGGAAAGTCAATGTCTGTTCATATAGAATAATATTTAATGAATAATTATTGTTCATAACACATAAAAGGATGATAATACTATCTACTGCTAATTTAGAATATAATATAACATTAAATACACATTAAAAGTTCTAAACAACTTTGTGTAAGTTAATTTCTTATAATCTCACAACGTAAGTATTTCTCAAAGAAATAATGAAGAAAGCCCGGCTTAGTTCATTTTTAAATACGTATTTAATCCGGGCTCAGTCAGCGGGGAACGCAAATATTTATTCCATTCGAAGAATTTATTCCTTCTCCTCTCTGTTTTACTAATTTAAGGAGATCGACTTTAAAACTTTGAATGGTGAAGTTGAAGCTCTGAAATAGATCTATTATTTTACCAAAAAATATTAGATCAGTTTCAGCATCAATGTTACCAAATTTCAGGTTAGATATAAGAATTATGGTAGTGTAGTTATTTTGTTACTTCATTCTCTAATAAAAGAAGATAGCTAAAGAGATGAAGAAGGTCAGCATTGCCTCCCCTTCCACAAATGCTTTAATTACATAACAATATTGCTAATGTCTTTGGTAAAAGTTTTAACTTTTCTCATTATTTACTAAATAATTCGTGTTAACGACGATACTAACTTATTTTCTTCTTGTTAAGAAGCTAGTACCTACCTACACCGCACCGCCAAAAAGTTTCATCAGAAATATGAAGAGTAGGTACGTCCCCGCGTAGGGCGACGGTATTGTTTCTAAAGTTGTACGAATAAAACGGTTTTCATAAAGATACTGTTTTGGAAGAAAATTATTGATTAGGGTTACTCAGAGATAAATTTATGAGACTCTAGTTGATCCGCATTAACTTGTCTAGTGGGTAGGTAACTCTTGGTTTCTTGAATGATGATGTGGCTCCAGTGGAACACGATCAGAGTGGCACTGCATCTATTTGAATCCGTCGAACAAAATATATGTTTAAAAAATAAGTTTCATTATTTGTCTTACTTTAACTAGCAAAGATACACTGTCACAACATCGCATATTCTTCGATATTCACTACAATATAAAGTAGAAATAAAATATTGACCTGGGTATTACGCTTACTAGTTTGCTTACAAAACATACATATGCAATATCATTAAATGTACTTCCCTGGTAATATAATAAAATTATGTATTATTATAACTTGTTTATTGTTTATCTACCAATCTTGGAAGTATAGATGAACGTGAGGCACTTTTTATATAACAACGATTGATAACTCAGCACATAGTACCTAAGTAATGTAAATAATTACATTTTCCTGTTCGTTGATATCACAAAATATGTAATTCACCTAAGACCACTGATTCAAAGATAGTTTCAAGACCTACATAAGAAGGTTGAACTTGTAAAGATGGCGGCGCGCGGTTGTGCGGGAATCCCTCCAGCCCAGACCTCTACACGGTTATAGTTTATCGCGGAGAGTAGTAGGTAATACAAAGAATATATAACTGAGGATAGTTTGAGTGATTCTTACGACACTAACACAGTGGTCAAGGTCACCGACCCCAAAATAATATATCTATCTACAGAGTAAATCGTCCGGAGAACTGTTAATCAATGATCGTTTAAATCGCGAATTACCCGGTTTTATTCAGATTTCTTAACACTAAAAATAATATGGAATACAATTAAATACTGATATTTCTTCAATAATTTTATATTCTCTTGTTAGCAAATAACCGAATCAACCCTTCAATCAACATCCTAGCCGTTTTACTAAACGGCGCCGTCCAACTAGATAGCAGCTGAATAATATTATGCATTCAATCATATAGCTAGGCAACTGACTTGAATCGATAACATTTAACCATTTGCTTAGCCTAGTCATTTATATTTACTTCTTCTTTGCGGCGTTGGAACCCACACACTGCCCTCTTAAACCTGGCACTCCATAAGATTATGTTTGTTAGCCCTGTTTTAGACTATACGGCTGAATATTACTCAAACCGCTCGTTAGACGACGCTGTTAAGTAAAACGGTTAGGCTTTAGATTAATTTATTGATGGCTGAGACATACTTAGTAACAGAAAAGTAAGTAGTAAAAGTAGCAATCAAGGATAACAATTGATAGATCATACATGATTTGACACTACTTTTGAATATTAAATAACTACATTTTCTATTGCATTTTTTTTATGAGTTCTATTAAAAATTAGTTACTTTGAGGGATCTACTTACACCCAGTATAACAATAAGCTGGACATTAGAGGCGATAAGGCGAGAGTGATGCGTTCTATCAAACTGTTGTGCGATGCGGCTCTGCGCCCACTGTCCCTATCTACATGTTATTATTTGTTGTAATTAGATCATTAGCGTCCTATTAACTTTTACTATGTCGTTGGAGAGGACCACTACCTATATTATACCCATAAGATAAGACATAACGCCTTATCTTCATGTTTTCGTTACACAATAGAAGTTTAGATAGTATAGTAGTAATTGTTATTGATGGATCTGATAAAGAGAACAATCTAACTGATGTATTTTTAAATAGGTGCATCATTTCCAGTAGATCATTGTAGTGGTGCAGCGAGCTTGTATTATCATAGAACTGCTGCATAAGAGTTTTTGTTCGATTCCCGGGCAAAAACAGTATTGAGTTTTCTGTCATGAAATTCTCAGAGAATCAAAATTTGTAATTATTGGGACATAGCTAGCGAAACGTCGGTTTTATACATTTTTGTATTCCGCTAAGGGGAAAATGGTGTGTTCTCATATTTTGTACTTATAATAATATATTATACGACTTATATATTTTTTATGGCACATTTAATAATTTTGAGAGTCATCATATACGACGAGACTAGATTTTTAGAGTACTAAAGAAAAAACTGAAATGATTGAAACAATAAACACATGTTGCTAGTACTATTAGTGTGCCAGTACCTTAACAGGGTGAGTAGTGTGACGTGGGTTAAGTGTGAGTAGTTAAATACCCTTGCGTTGTGCGCATGCGCCACACTGTACTGATCGTTGTTCACTCACGCGCCTCATCAGCGGCAGCGCGACATCATGAAGCTCGACAAGTGCCTCACGGGGGACAATGTGAACCACAACCTGCTCAATGTACAGTATGCCGTCAGGGGAGCCGTGCTACAGCGAGCGCTGCAGATAGAACGAGAGTTGGCTAAGGTTAGTACTATTTGTTTAAAAAGTGTATCGAATACCGATATACAAAATATTTAATATGATTTTACGACAAAAGTGGTTCTAGTCTCCTACAGCCCTCTGAGGGTGTGCTGGACTTTACACAAAATTATCCTTTAGATAATACATACATACATACATACTTTTTCGCAGACGTGCATCACAATCGCAGAGGGCGAACCTATTGCCTTAAATCACGTTTGTTTCAAACTTCAGACTTGTACTGAAAATTTCATTACAGAAAAATTCAATTCCATTTATGCACGACCCTGCATTCGAACGCGGGATCTCTTGCGCAGTAGTATACATTTCTCGCTGCGCCGCCGAGACAGTTCAGAGATACTACAAAAAAGTATTGAGTAATTCTGTTAACCATTGATATACGTTTTAAGGTTATATGTTACAAGTTAAGTCTGCACCTTTTGTAGCAATGAACTCGTTCCATAGGACAACAAACGCACACCCCAAAGACCCCCACGTCCATTAAACATTTTTAAAAAGGTGAAACATACGTAAGTAAATATTATATACAATTTTTAATACAATAAATGCTTATTTATCCCTATATTAGAGTCAAAAGATAGCGAAGTTTTACACTACCCTAGAACAAAGTTCGTAAGGTTAGCAATAATATGGAAATGGGTCAGGTTCGTGCTCGGCCGGTAGCGGGTGCATGTACTATATATAGTTACGTAGATACAGTATGTTCAATGTTCATACCCGTGGCAGTAGGTACGTGAGTAGGGGCGAGCGGAGAGCGCCCGACCAATCAACACTACAATTTTATGTTACTGCCAAAAAAACAAGTGGGGACTGGAACTTGTGAAACTACAGCAATATCTGAAATTGTGTAACCAATACTATGATCGTGTTCGGATACATGAAGAACATTTCTTCTTACTTGTTCCAGTCAGCCAAGCTCATTTATATCTTAATAGGTAGTACCTAGAACAGTAATTAAATAATCTTTATCTTTTACTATTGGTTTTCTTGTCGTCTAGATAAACTAAATAGATAGACTAGCCTATGAAATGCCTAAGTAGATATAAAGCTTAATTCTATTATTTTAAAGAATCAAACCCAATACCAATATCTCTCTTCCAACCGCTATCTTGTAGTATTTATTGATCCTAGTGAAGTGAGCGTCAAAGATAGTCACGTATTGATACATAGGTATGCTACGTTTCAGTTACATTATCAATAGTAAAAAAGGCTGCTAAGAAAGTAATGAGGATATTGATTGTGTGCAAGTTTTGTGTCGGCGAGTGGGCGAGGCGCGAGGGTGCTGGGCAAAGTGGGCAACCGTCCAACACGTTGCTATCAACAGTATCGTTTGGCTCGTATCGCTCGCTGTGTCCTCCACTTGATAGCTGCGCGCTGCCATTACACAATACTCACTACGATTGGATTTTTGAACTGCAAATATTTCTTCTAAATTCTATACAACATGGTACATATATATTATGTAGGTACTATGTAACATACAATTTAGATTACTTTCAACTACTTCTGCTCTACTTATGTTATTAAAATTAGCTCTGGTAGAAATTGTAATACTTAGTTTAGAGTCAGGTTCAATGCACGCCCGAAAATTGTGGATTTGAACTTCAATAATACAATATTTAATTTTGTGTAAATTACGGACAGTTTATTTATACATTAAAATGACTTTATAAGTACAGCGGCGACCGAGAGACCGAATGAGACAGCTTAGCCATTACTGAAAATAGGTTGCTGTTGAAAAGTTTTATACTACCTAGTTTGAGTTTAGCGGTCGATATTCTCTGATAACAATGTAATTAAGTATATGATTATTATTTAGTTAATAATGTGTTGTTGTGCACAGGGCGTACAGAAGCCGTTCAGCCGCGTGGTGCGCGCCAACATCGGGGATTGTCACGCACTCGGACAGAAACCTATCACGTTCATCAGACAAGTGAGTACCGGTGCTTGTTCACAAAGTTTATGAGATATGGTCCATTCCGATGAGAAAATATCACCGCAGCAGCGTGATCGGCTTCTTTGTAAGAGGTCCAGAGTGTGATGCCCAAGTCTGGCAATCTAACGGAATTGACTTTTTCTGTCTATAAATTCTCAGTAAAGAAATGTTCCGACCTCTTCGGAAAGGATTGCGTGCTCTTATGTTTACGTATGTTGTTTGGTATCTTGCATCTTTGATTTAGGTTCTTGTAAGTTTGTAAATGTAGGATACGTGTTAGTTCGTTGCCAGTGACGACATTATGGAGTAGCTTTAGTCTTGAAAAGACAACAACAAAGCCTTAGGATTGTATATTTTCTTTCCACCTCTTTATTTATGTAAATTATTATCAAATCGATTAAATAGTGTACGTCATTATTTTCTATTTAGTCCAGTAGCGAGTGTGTGTATGTGTGTGTGTATTCCTGTAGTTAACATGTTGAACATACTGAGTAATTGGTTCGTTTCCGTAGAGCGTGATTGCTGATGTCTATTAACAAGATCAATCTGTCTCTCTGCCTAAGCTTGAACGAATTATATCCGTCGAATATAGATACGTATATCTACAATAACTTTGTTACTGACATATTTACATGGTTAGCTTATGAATAAACTTTTGACTTATTGTCTGAATTGTGTTTCACCAGGGAACATAATTAATCAAGAAGAAAGTCAACATCATACTTTGTCTTACTATCTGTTTTGACTTCGCAAACTAAAAGCTGTACTTACTCTTCATAGGTATACATTTTCACAAACAACATACTGATCGAAATCGGAAAAAATACTGTAAATGATTGATTGTATGAGCGTTATATCTAGAACACATTTAGGTAATATAATTGCGTCTCGAGCTATAATAATAATATCAAATGTAGAAAATTTCCACCTTGGTGTTATTAATACAAGACGGTAATTGCGGAGTACTTAGACTAATTTTCAATGCATGCGTTTTTTTCAGTAGGGGTACTAGTTAATCCTATTTCTTTGGTATAAAGACTATAGAGTGACGTAAGTAACGGTTTTAAAATAATCCCCTGAGTTCAGTTATCTATCGGAGAATAATTAAGTCTGGTACGAGTACGATTTAGATGAATGTGAAGTTGGCGCATGGTCGAGTGCTATCGACGCGCGACGTCCACGCCTCTCCACGGTTAATTGGTTAACTCTGTTCAGTCCTCAGTGCACCGCTCACTACTCATTCACTTTTAATTTATTTATAAAAAAGTAAATCAGGGTACTTTTTTCAATACGATTAAGTTTAAACGGTAAACTGTGCCCTAAATAAGCGTCACCAGATCGTTACCTACTCGTAGCTGTATTATAACGTTAGTTTCTTAGTCGGCAAAGACTATTCCAGCACAAATAGCTTAGCTCCAACCCACACTTATCGCTTTCTACACATTCATCAATGTCTTCATTCAATAAGAATGGAAGTGAATGAAGAACTATGTACTTACTTAAATTATTATGAAATACTGGATGTTGCCCGGGGAGTCACTCCGTTAATCTGTTTGGCCACAACTCAGCTCCTATTAATAATAGCGTGATGTTAAATACCTATATGCTTCCTCGATATCGGCTATCCAACACTGCAAGAATTTTAGAATTCAAACTGTAGTAAGTAAGTAGTTCCTGAGATTACAGATACATAGAGATACAGTACGTTATAGATACATAGAGATACAGTACGTTATAGATACATAGAGATACAGTACGTTATAGATACATAGAGATACAGTATTATTCGATACAATAGATACATAATATTTGTTTTAGTATTCCGTTCATTCTTCCCATTTCCATCCGTTCCCGTTTATTCTATTTGGCTCGGATGTGGTACCGACTACGGACATAAGTGGAGAACGTATTTTTATATCGGGATTAGAGTCGATCGATATGTAAATATCGCGGGCTCGGAATTCCGATTTAGGGGTATCAGAGTTATACGGTATTGTGTGTCATGTGTATGTGTACAGTGTACCTACATGCGTTTATGTTTGTTCATCACTCATTCTAGCACTCACAACATTAATGTGTGTTTGGCGAGAAATCTGCGAATGCTTCATTACTGGATTTGTTTTTTCCATTATGTATGACATGTTATGGAAATAGCAAACAAATATATTTCTTCATAGTGTAAAAGCAATTTCCAGACTTTATAAGCTAAGGGTACGATTTATAATTCCAAAGTCATCTCCACTAATAGACCAGCCCTTTCTTAGCAGCTTTGGAGACCATTCAGTCCCTTAACTTAAGAGCTCTTGTCTGTCGAGCAGTTTAAAATATTTTACCTCCTATTTATTTATGAGATCAGTAATAATTTACCTGTTTTTTAATTTCTCTATAAGTTGACAAGTGATAATAATATAATATAATATTCTACCACATTCACACAGCGCCATCTAGTCCCAAAGTAAGCAAATAATGAAGATAATGATATGGAACGTATGTGCTTATTTTAACAAATAATAAGAGATAACAACCGTACAGGTGTTGGCGTTAGCGGTGTGTCCTCACTTGACGAGCTCAGTGGACGTGCCCGACGATGTCCGCCAGAGGGCGCGCGAGATATTAGACGACTGCGCGTAAGTTGCTAACGTCATTATAGTGTCATTATTTATTAGCTATTGCACGTTTATTTGAGAGAGGTAATCCCCACGGGGCGGGAAGACAACAGAAGACTGTAGTCATAATAATATTAGTGTTATGTGCCGGTTGATGAGTGATGGTGTTTAGAGCTCATTGGGGACAAATACAAATAATTTATTTTGTAAACATAGGTAAGTACATAGAGAAGGGTTTTTGGAACGCTTTCGTGATATATCTGGTGTTGCAGGCTACTATAGGTTACGGTAACCCCTTACCATCAGTCTGGTTGTACGCCTGTTTATCATCGCCGAGGTATAAAAAGAATACCAAAAATAGTGTAAAGTTTTTTCGCCTTGCAAACTACTTACTTTTGAGTTAGATATATGAATATGTAGGGTATTATCATAATTATAATATACCATCTACATCGCGTACAAAAGATGCTTTTATACATACGATTGTTTATAGTACTTTCCTATTCTATCTTACATTTTGCTCAAGTGTGTAAAACCGTAAGTAAAATATTTGCGAAACCAAGAAAACAATGAACGAGGGAAGCAATTCAAAGGAAAACATATAAATCGATTACTTTCTTGCCTCCTCGTTCTTATTTGTGAACAAACGTTTATAATAAAGCTTGCTCAAATGTAGGGTCGGTAGAATGTGCTGAGGGACATTGTGTCTGCCATCAATCCCGCACTCGCGGGATCCCGGCACAACAGTGTACGGTACTATTTGTTGTTGTACTAGAAAAGAGTTTTGTCTCAAAAAAGTGAGAGATTTATTATTTAGTTCAAGGATTCCTTTTCCAGCAGTTTCTTTAAACAAGATGAGCATCGATTGAAATGTTCAAACGAATTTTGCAAGGGTAAGTAAGTAGTAATTTTATTTAGTTTGGATTTCTTATTCATTGGTGTTCATTTTGATAAGCAAATACATCTATAATAATCTTACCATATTTTTTATACAACGACGGTGACAAACATACATACGGCTTTAATGGTAAGCGGTTACCGGTTAGAAACGGAGGAAACTAAATATATAAACATTTTGAGTCGGCGCCACATTAATATATTACATTGTAAGAGTAAATGAGAATGTGACTTGCCCTCGCATCGGAGTATGGTCTATACTCTCTCAGCTCTCTGATAGTAGCCGAGGAGTAGTACCATACCCAGCAGTGTGACATGAATTGGCAGCTACTCTCCGCAGGCAAGGTTCAGTGGGTGCGTACTCTCCGTCGGCTGGGCTACGCGTAGTGCGCTCCCGAGTGGCGCAGTACGTCGAGGCGAGGGACGGTATACCTGCCTCACCTGATGACATCTACCTAGGGTCTGGAGCCTCTGACGTCATCAAGACTGTGCTCACCATGTTTGTGGAACGTGTTGATGGCAAGCAACCTGGTGAGTTACGTCATTATGATATAGTTTAGATTTCTGAACTTGGTTCAGTAGAATTTGTATTGTTGATACTTTGATAGAGCAACACCATACCACCACATCCACCGACATTTTGCTGGAGTTAATTGATTGCGGAATGTTAATTTATTGATTTTCTAACATTTGAAACAATAAACCAAGGATTTGACGTTATCTTAAATGCAAACATATTGCATATGACTAAAGTACGAATCAAGAAGACTCGGATAGTATTAAAATAATCTGCAATCCCTTTTTCTATTGTAAACAAATAACACTTACCGCACCAGCTCAGCTAGTTTACATATAATACTGTATCCAAAGAGATTTATCTTATAACGGCTCATTTGGGTTACTGTTAAATATAAACAACAATATAACAATGAGATAGTAGTAATTCAGCTCGTGAACAATATGGCAATTTGTGATTACAATGCGTTGTTGTGGTCAAGTGGGGAGGGTGCCTTTGTACGACAGAGCACTACTCGGGATAAGTACTGAAGTAAAAGTACCTACTATAATATAATTGCAAAAGTAAGGATAGGTGTTTGTTAATCAATCACGTCAAAACGGCTGAAATTATTTGTGTGATATTTTGTACACAGATATATATAAAGATATAGAATAGCACATATACTTTTTATAGAGACATCACGCGGGCAAAGCCGCGGAGGGAACCTAGTTTTATTTTATTTTATTTTATTTATTTGGGAAAACAAACAGTAGTATATTATGAGTACAAATAAACTTAGCAATAAACTTAACAAATATACTACCCACTACATTCTCCACAGATTAACATGAATGTTGTAACTGTAAGCAGACAATATTGCTGTCGTCACTATTACAATTAAATATACCAAAATTAGTATAAACAAAAGAAAATTATGTGAAGTACTTAAGTAACTACGAGCATTGAAAAGGTTATCTTAGTAACAATCTGTACCAGGTCCTCTCTGTCACTACTACTAGTTCTAAGAAAACATTATCAATTAATAATATATGTTTGGTATGCTTCATTATTATATTGTCTAAGGTGCCTTTTTATTAATATTGAGAATAGATACAAAATGAGATAAAGAAAAATAAGTAAATAGAGATAGAAAGAAAGATAGTAGGTTAGGTAACTTTAATCTTTGCCACCTGGGCCTACTAGTGATCCATCAACCTTTTAATAATATATTTTTTATATTTAATTTTGTTTAAATGTAGGATATCTATGTCATGAAAGTTTTTGTTATAGGTTTTTGTATATTTTTGTTTTGTATTAATTCACGTGTGGTCCTAATTTCCATCGACCATTGAAATCGATCTGCAAAGGGCTGTACAATATTTAAGTTATCCACTGATGATTATTATGGGCCTACGTGTAATTTACGTGTTTGAAGTCGCCTGCCTTCCAGAAATTATTTCCGGAAGGCAGGCATTTAGGTACTATTCAAAGAAACTGAACCTACAACAAAGTACTGATCTAGCATGATGTTGCAAAATCAACTATGTATCAGTATTCGCAGTTGTTTTAGTGATATTAAATATAACTACATCATTATTTCAACCCGTAAACGTCCCACTGTTGAGCACGGGTATTCCTCAAAGAATGTGAAGGGTTTTAGCCTACTATACCACGCTGGCCAGATGGGTTGGTATGAGGCATTTCCCGAAGTAAAAAAAAATTAAATTTGTTTTTTTTTGAAAAAAATTTGTTTGTTTCGAATTTTCCTTTTCGCAATGCTCTTGTCTGCATAAGGTTACTCTCTTAGTCGCCTTGTACCGCACCAACGGGTTGAGATAGGGTAGTGACATTATATATTTTTAATTTGTCACTATAAGGATAAATTACCGGCCGGCGGCAGACGCGCACGACACGCAGCGACAGGCCCAGTGTCGCGCAGGACTTTACAAATTTACAAATTTCAATTTGTAAAACATTTTCGCCCAGATTCGAAACAAATATTTATGAATTACACAAATATTTAAAAAATGTTGACTGACCTGTTGGTCTAGTGGTTAGTGTCCCTGACTGCTACGCCGGAGGTCGTGGGTTCGATCCCCACCCAGGACAAATCTTTGTGTGATGAGCATGAAGGTTTGTTCTGTGTCTGGGTGTAATTTATCTATAATACATAATGTATGTATTTACAAAAAAAAAATGTATTTATGTAATATATCAGTTGTTTAGTAACCATAACACAAGCAAATATAGTTGCTTAATTTGGGACTATATGGTGCTGTGTGTATGTGGTACAATATTATTATATTATTATTTTTCTTGTGAGAATCGAACATGAACATCATCACCATCAGCAACCCAATAAGTCCCACTGCTAGGCTGCATGAACATAGTATACTATAACAATAACCTAAGCATACTGTTGACCGTGCAGCGGTGATGGTCCCCATCCCCCAGTACCCTCTGTTCTCCGGCACGTTGTCTGAGCTGGGATTGCGTCAAGTGAACTATTATCTGGATGAAGAGCACGACTGGGCTCTGTCAGAGACGGAGCTGAAGCGGTGCTGGTCTGAGGCCAGTGAGGACTGCCACGTCAGGGCGATCGTCGTCATCAACCCTGGGAACCCCACAGGACAGGTAATTTTCAAATACACGTAAACAAGTTGTGAATAGATAAAACATGGAACACGCTCACAACACAATAACATTCCACTTGCAAATACAGATTACTACCAATTAAGTTCTCATTAATTCAAAAACTCATTATTACGTTCGTTTAATTTCCACATTCACCATGGTACCATTGAGTCGCAACTAATATTTAAACAATATCGATGATCGAATGTTGCTCGTCTGAGGCGCGTGTCGCGTGTCGCGTGTCGCGTGTCGCGTGGCGCGTGGCGCGTGTCGCGTGTCGAGTGGCGCGTGTCGCGTGTCGCGTGTCGCGTGTCGCGTGGCGCGTGGCGCGTGTCGCGTGTCGCGTGGCGCGTGTCGCGTGTCGCGTGTCGCGTGTCGCGTGTCGCGTGGCGCGTGGCGCGACGACCACAGATATACCAAATATTGGAAACTATTTTAACTGATTGGATTTCATACAATAAAACGCCGTATGACAAATACATAGTACGAAATACTCTCTTTTTAAATTTTGACACATAATTCTAATAACCATCTACTTTTCAATCTAAAAAGTATATCTAATAAGCCACTTTAGTAAAAAATAATATAATTTTGTACAAATTTACAAGAAAACGATGTCATTCAATCGACATACTTAGGTATTAGGTATTTTTTGTGTTATTGTATGGATTTTTGACAGCCCATATTATATCGTTTGCAAAGGGTAGAGGTACCGTGAGCTAACGTTGAATGTTTTATGAAACTGCAGTTGATTTATCGGCAGGTATTGACCCGAGACAACATGGAGCTTATCATACAGTTCGCGTACGAACATAACCTGTTCATCTTGGCTGATGAGGTGTACCAGGAGAACATCGTCAGTAAACAATTCTACTCCTTCAAGAGAGTAAGTGCAAGTATACAGTCGATATTCAATTATGAAATATTTTTCGTTGTATAAAGGTTGAATCACATCTTGCCGCAGTGAATCGCACTTTCCTAGGCTTACTACTGCTTAATCGTATACTAGAGCGAAATACAGAGTGGGAGCCGAACGCCTCGTCGATTTCCCCCCACATGGGAAAATGCCATTCGTTGCAGTCAGACTGATGTGGTCCGTCTCTAAGTAGATTTAACCATAAAATAACCAGTTAGGTTAGTTTTTAACAAAAATACTGAACTTCGAAAACATAAATACAATCTTTAAAATTCAGTGTTTTTTCGTAAGCGTATCTTCAGCGATCTTACTCAGTTAAATATTCAGGTAATGCACGAAATGGGCACGCCTTATTGCGATATGGAGTTGGCAAGTTTCCAGACGTGCTCGAAGGGTTGGGCGGCGGAGTGCGGCCTGAGGTCTGGGTACGTGGAGCTGCTGAGGTTGGCCCCTGAAGTCAGAGCCGTCTTCAGCACGGCGAGGACTGTGATGCAGTGTCCTACTGTCTTGGGACAGTGTATCCTGGATTGTGTCGTGAGTATTTTTTTTTTGTTTTATTAATACGAACACATCCCTTTTTTATTCATTTATTTTTTAAAGCCAACACCCGCACTATTGAGTAAGCTCTGTCTCACAGGGGTCTTTGCAATACAACTAACGCATACAATGTACACTCTGATTCAAAACAAATATCTAAGAGTCATTCAAAATAATATTTGTCTCGCATGGGAATCAAACCCTCATTTGGGTTTTTATTTACTACTTTTCTATATTTCAAGTCTAACATATTAGTTGCTGCATATTTCATAATGAATGTTGGAAGTAAATTAATATTGTTACATAAACTGTAATGAGAATTCGTTTTGGTGTCAATTGCAGTGAAAATCAATATCAACTCGTGCAAACGCAGTCGCCATTTTGAATTTTGCTATTGATTGAGCTGAATCACTAATTACTTTCAAATTAATTTCACTAACTCATTCCAATGCAGATCAGATAAGTTAGTGTTTAAGTTAAATCCGATGAGATGGCACAAAATATTTTTGGAACATAGGTATATTTTATTTGCCCATTTTCTTCTAGATGAGACCACCTTGTCCCGGCGAGCCTTCATATAAACAGTTCACAAAGGAGATACATGAAATTGACAAGACATTGTCAGAACGAACCAAGACTGCCTACGAGACGTTTAACTCTATACCGGGCTACTCGTGCAATCGTATAGAAGTGAGTACAGTTCAGCATATTTATGTTGATCAAATCAAAGTGATCAGAGAGGGAATAAAAAATAAAAAAATAAAAAATACGGGACAGTGTGCGTGTACCATCAACTTTACAAAATATTTTATATATATTGTATGGTTGGCCGCAGTTTTTAATGTGTAAGTAACTATTCTGAAGTAAGTGAGACCTTTTGTTAAGAGTGACGTGCAGACGCACAAAATCAATCTTCTTTGCGCCTTTCAGTAGTTACAAGTTACGATAAGGAAGAATCTATCAATTATGTGTATCACAATTCATCATTCTAGTTTTTACTTGTTAGGGTGCAATGTTCGCATACCCTCGCGTGGAGATCCCGTCGCGGGCGCAAGTTGCTGCCGCCAAGCTGAACCTACATCCCGACGACTTTTACTGTCTCAAGCTGCTGGACGAAACTGGTAAAGTTATACTTATTTTGTTTTTAACTGAATTATTATAGGAATATTATATTTACTATATGGACTAACTATATTCCTTAGTTTGTGTTGAACTCAAAATCTTACCGACCTTACTTTGTTACATAACTAAACATGGCGTCATATCTTTTTCCCCGAAGGGGTTTGAACAGGAGGATCACACCCACAGTTTTTTTATTATTTATTATATTTTTACAAAATTAAAACTATATTTTTATTCACAGACTGCCCCTAACGGCTGCATAGCAATGTGTAAAGTGATGCAACCGCATAGCCTAACTTTTTATTTTTTGTTTATTATTTATTTTGTAAACATTCATTTTAACTCTTTAATCTAACGGTGTGGTGCTCTGCTGCATCACTTTACACGCTACTCAAATTGTAAATTACAAAAGATTGTAACTATCCATTTTTTTTTTAAAAGAGTGGCGTGAGTTTCTTGCCAGTTCTTCTCATAGCTCCACCCCGTCAGCGAACTGGTCGTAGGCAAATTTGCTGACACTACTTTTCGGATAACCTGTTACATTCTTGTGACTTTCATAAGTGTTACCTTGTAACCTAGATGAATAAACGAGATTTCATTTCATTTGATTTCACATATCATGGCTATGTTTCTTCATTATCAGGGCACATTTCTCCTCCACAAGCTCCTAAATTATCGTAATAATTTCATGACAGAGAGACCGGATACAATTTCCACCCGAACCGGAAATCGAACCCCGAACCTCCTGTGCAGTCTTAAACACATCGTTGTGCCATCGAGGTAGACTGTTACGTAAAACTTTGAACATGTTCACAGATAATGTTTTATCCAAACACCGAACGGTACTTATTCTCGTGTTCCTGTACGGTATTCATGATTCTGTAAGCTAATGAGGCTTACTACGAACTAGTTGAGTATTCATGACATCATCATCATCATCATATAAGCCCGACAACGTCCACTGCTGAACAGAGGCCTCACCTAATTTACACCACTGCGAGCGGTATAATAATAATTAAATATCTTTATTTTCTCTTCACAATAGTTGGAATAATGTTAAAATACTTATATCATAACATTGTGAGAGATTGGTGCCTGAAGCAGGTTTGTTACAACCTGTATTACAGATCACCAAGACCCTCCTGCAACTATAGTACAGTCGCTTTGACTGTAAAGTAAAGTTACATTTTCCCAGAAAATAAAAACTATCTTAAATAAAAAGCAAATTAATTAATGTTCGAAGCGCTAAGGTGGAGCTGATCACGTGTTCCTTGTACAAACTTCACGATTTAACAAACTACTTACAGTACACATTACACAGGAGGGCGTGGGTGAAGTGCACTTACTCGTACCTTCACCCTATTATGTATGACGAAGATAAACTAAGTACTTATATATATTTGGAACGCCAAAGAATGTAGTTATTGTAAAAAAAATCTAATTTCTTTATCCATATATCCAATGTATCTACTTAATTTATCGACCATTTATGTCCAGATTCGATTCAATGAATGATATTTGTGTTCTATAAAAAATGATATTCTCTATTTGATTTGATCCGGTGTGGTACGGTGGAATAGAGGTGATTTTTTTTCTCTTCAAATATTCAAAGGCTTTTGTTAGGCCGCGGCCGACTAGAATATTCATTCTGAATATTGATATCATAATATTTACATTCCGTTTTTATCTGTCTCCAGGTATATGTGTGATACCTGGCTCCGGGTTTGGACAGCTACCAGGCACGTATCACTTCCGTACTACTATCTTACATGCTAAAGAAGAGTTCCAGTACATGATGGATAGCATCAAGAGGTTCCACCTTAGCTTCTTACACGATTATGCCTAGCGATGTAGATCAACAGATTTAGCCTCGCAATACATATTATAATTGTACGTCAAAGAACAATGTATTATTTTTTTATTGAGCTGAATGGTACAGAGATGATGGTGGTGTAATAAATATTTATCTAGCCTATAGTTTTTGTATCCCTTATTTTTTTAATTTGTACATAAGTAGTATTAAAAAGTATGTCATTGTATTTTATAATCAAATACTTATTATATTTTTAAATTAATTTAAACCAATTTTAATTTAAAAAAATCAACTGCTTTTTAAGGGTTCCGTACCTCAAAAGGTAAAAACGGAACCCTTAGAGGATCACTTCGTTGTCCATCTGTCTCTCCGTGTGTCAATAATATATTTCTCAAGAACGCGTAGGTATCAAGCTGAAATTAATATCAAACAATAGCGTCAACTTCTTGTCGAAATAAAATAAACAGAGTTCTAAGTAAACGCAATCAAAAGATACCTGCCATTTATAATTTATTTTGACGATCAAAAAACTCAAAACCTATAGGGTATATCCCGTTGACCTGGAATTAAGAAATTTGGCAAGAAGCAATATCAAGTAGCATGAGTAAAGAAAAAAATCAGAAAACCGGTCCGTACTCTACATGAGTTGATCTGATTTTTTCCTCTTATCACTGAAAATGACTATAAAATGATAAGTCTAAAAAATTTGAGCAGGTGTGAGTTTATTCCGGACTGACGTTACATAAAGAAAGACAAAAAGATTTGCATAATCATACGGTGCGCGATTCAGACTCACACTTGGCCGATTTTTTAAATAAATTCTATATGTCAATATTATCTTTCTTCATCGGCTTTTCAAAAGCCAGAACCCTTAATACTTCACCCACAATAATATATTATGTTGAGAATAAAAGAACGATTTCTTTGAGTGAAACCCTTCCACAACGTTATCGTGCTTTAGCAATATTAATCATTAGTTCACTTGGAACTTCTACGTCTGCCTACAACACTATTCTTTATATGGTGTGTATCCAGTATCAAATTTTAATTAATTTAATCAGTTAGATTTTTCTATTGTGATATTTTACTGACAATCTATTCAGGTTACAAGAGACAAGTGGAGCCGCGGTCAATAGTTAGTGCATATATCATTGAATTTGGCTATTAATTAGCTTTCATATGATACCCATATTGCGATAGCACAAAAAAACATCTGTTTTGACAGTTTACGTCCGCCATATTGGTTTTTTGTTGACGTCACATAGCCTATGACACTTGGGGGAAAAATACAAATCGAATGACACCTCACACTTTAAAATCAGCCAAGCCGTTTAGGCTACAGAAGGTCACAATGGAACATTCATGCCCACATACATACATACATACACGCGAAAAACATTACTCTCCTTTTTTGCAGTCGGGTAATAACAGATTTTTACTACATGCATATATGAATGTTTATACGGTACAACATATAACAAAATAACATTTATTACAATTTTTGTCTGTCTGTGTTATTGTTCCGGCTAATCTCTGAAACGGCTGGATTATTATAAAAAAATAATGTTGCTTTTGTTAAATTCCACGCAGACGAAGTCGCAGGCACAGTTGTGTTGGTCGTATTGTGAGATACAACGATCCCTGTGATGACGAGCACTAGACGCTACCACTACTGACGACGTCGACAGGACTGGTGTTTCTACGAGATATACTCTATTGAATTAGACGAAATAATATTACGAAATTATTATGAGAGTAATAAATGATGGATATTGCAAAAGATGAATCTTTTAAATCATTTTAAATATCGCTAGAATGACCAGGAAACATGCGATTTTGTATTGACAAACATCGATCTAAGAGAGAGTCCATTGTATCTCGATGTAGATTAATGAAATTTGGAGAATAGGTCGTCCCCGTAGAGAGAAAAGTCACTAAGTCGAAAAACCTTGTTTATAGATATGAGCGTTTAAAGTTTTTTTTAATATAATCGTCATAGCTTTTGCGTACCTCGCATAATCTTTACGTTTCTAGTCTTCATTTAAAGGAAATAAGTTAAAGTTTGTATTAGGAGAACTTTAATAGACAATTTTTTGTTGTTTCCTATGAAATCTGTTATCTAGTTATGAGTTAGTTAATTATCGACTGGAGTTAGTGATTTTTCGTTTAATTTAAATGGATTTTATAAGATACTTAGTAACTAGAGTTAGGTAAAACTTAGATTTCGAAATTAACTAAATCAATTTAGTGATTTTAAGACTATCTACCTATATGATTAGTATGCATCAATAACTCGCGAGAAAAAGTAATTAAGTCGTTTTAGTAAATTCTCTCATTGGGAACCATGTTCCAAAGGGTTGACTTAATTATTTTTATTTCATAAAACAAAAACTAAGACAGCTTCGAAAATGTTGATGAATGTTGTCATGAAAATAAGAAAAAATTGTGATTTTAATGACATTTGTAACTATTTTTGGCCATATTTAGACTTAGTGAGTTTTCGCTCTACGGGGACGAGGTGTCTTTGTGGGCCGCTACTTGGTTTGGTTGTTAAATAATAAAAATAAATATTTTTAAGTTAGCTGTTATTTTTCTCAGGAAAAAAAATAAAACAAATAAAGTTAGGACAAATATAAAATAATACCTTTAATCTTAAATGTGCCATAGATAGGGGACGTCATGACAATACTCTTTACTAAATTAGATATTCGGCAACTATTGATATGAGCAAAATAAGAAAAATAAAATATTAATGTGACAATTAAGTTTCAAAAATACCTAATTTAATGTGTATTTTAACTATTAGATAATATATTCTCGTAATTCATTCCACATAACGTAATTTGTTCAGCAACTTAAACATTAAAAGTAATATTATAATTAGATGATCCAGAACCTTTGAAAACCGTTTACGTAAGTATCGAGGCATCACGCTGTGTTCAGTACAGGAGTAGGGAGTGTATATAACTTACTACCGAGTGCACCTAGGTAGTAGTTGATACTAAATAATTAATAAAAAAATGGAAGACCAATTTGCACAATTGGAGATGTGTGACCATAGCCAGAGCAGTCGTATTTGGTGCTCATGCTCAATTGCTGTAAGAAACTCTATAGAGCAAGTTTATTGATTACAGATAATGTCACACACGAAATTGTTTGGCTGTGCGTCTCGCAAATTATTGTGTGCATCGTTACGAGTGGAGCCCAATGAAGTGGTCCCACAAACAGCTTTATATTTGGGAAAAGTACAGAATGTGCGCACAAAGGTGCTCAACATGAAGAACCTGAACCCCAACGTTATAGCTCTGCAATACGCCGTACGAGGGCCCCTCGTGATTCGCGCAAATGAAATCAGTAATGAACTAGATGCGGTAACAAGTATTCAATCTATACTAATATTATAAAGCTGAAGAGTTTGTTTGTTTAGTTGAATGCTAGGACCTCAGGAATTACTCGTCTGATTTAAATAATTCTTTTAGTGTTGTATAACATCACGCTAAGCTAAAAAAAAAACGTTAATCGTGATGACGAGTACTTCCAGGAGAGGTAGGGTACAGCAGGTAACCCCTGCTCAAACTAAGCCACCCGCTTGGGGAAGTACCTACTTCAACTCCTATGGAAACCAGCAGCCATACTAACATTGTGTTGTGTTCCTGCTGTGAGAAGTGATGTCCAGAGCTCATTGGGGAGGGAAGGGGTTTAAGGACCGGCAAAAATAATCATTTAACTAGTAACAAAGCGTGATCAATTTAATTAATTTCTCGACAGGGTAAAAAGAAACCTTTCGATACAGTAATTCGTGCGAACATCGGAGATGCGCACGCGATGGGACAGGAGCCGATCTCGTTCATCCGTCAGGTCAGTTGCGATACATTTGGTGTCCCTTGAAACATGTTTCCTGTCCCCACAATATAACAATGTCCCCGTAGGTCCCATTGGTTTTTTTTTTAAAATTATACGTCTCTACCAAAAACTGTATAATCCACGCACGTTTCGTGGAATTGTACTGATGTGACAAGTTGTACCTACTGATCTCCTGAGCAGCATATTATGACTCATGAACGTAGTCGTATAGAGCCCAAAAGGCGCGTTTCCTGAGACATAATTGTGTAGTTCATCAGATAGGCAATGTGAATGTGAAGAACAAGAGAATCAGAGCTCAATTGTTGTCAGATAGCAGACTGTCTATTTCTACTATGTGCCTAGTGTCCTTCATATGTCTAATTGGTAGATGTCGCTGGTGTCACATTATTTAAAATAGTAATAATTGTGACATTGTATGTTTACTTACCTCGAAAAATCCGAATACTATGTCATTCAAACGAAAATCTTGGAAAAAATGTTTAAAGTAATGGTATAACCAGCATATTGCTGTGGTTTCATACACACACACACACACAAATTAACAATTTTTTTAACAATGGCTTTGTTTATGTGGGTGTTTCAGTGATGGCAGCAGCGGTTATTTGAATTTTATTTATTTTTCTTAATTTGATAAGGTAATCTCGTGTACTGCGTGCCCTAGTATTATGGATAAGGTCGACTTCCCTGATGACGTTCGGAAAAAAGCAAAAAAAATATTGAGTTCATGTGGGTACGTATACGTACCAATCAATTATTTATGCTTTTTAAGGATTCAGTGTAAATGTCGCTAGATCAATTTGTTGAAGGACAGATTTCCATTTTAGTCCCAATAGCCTACAAACCATAAACAACATAAAGTTCTCAAAGGGACGGAAGATACTCTCCATGAAGCATGGGACCGGTGCTTTTGCTATGCTTGTTGTATCTGTCTAATGTTTTAGTTGTGATGTGAAGAAGTTTTAAAGTTTATATTGTATCAGTTTTATATACTAACAAAGTCCCAAATTTACTAACTCATATAATATTATTTATGTAATGCACTTATTGTTGTTATCTAACAACACAGTTATTTGATGTGATGGTTGCAGAGGTGGCTCCATGGGTTCGTACACAATGTCTTACGGTATCGAGACGATCCGCAAGTCTGTGGCCTCTTACATCGAGAAACGAGACGGACATAAGTGCGACTTTAACAACGTGTGCCTCACCAACGGAGCTTCCGTAGGCATCAAGCACGTGCTGCAGCTTTTCTCCAACAGCATCATCGGTGGAAAGCATATTGGTGAGTGTTCAACTGTGTCAATAAATAATAATAATATTCACACAGCGCCATCTAGTTGGGAATAATAGAATAATGCTTGTTTGTGCTGGGTGGGGATCGAACCCACGACCTCCGGCTTAGCAGTAAGGGTCACTAACCACTAGACCAACAGGCCAGTCCAAATGAAGCAAATAAATGTACATAGGTGGACTTAATACTAACTAGCATTCTTTTACAATCAGCAGAACATTCGTAGTATAAACTGTAACTTGGATGACCTATCCATTTTACTCTAATTCTTACTTCTACTTTAGTCCCCGAGTCGACTAGTAACGACACCCACGGGATGAGATGGGGTAGCGACCCATGATACGTATTCTAATGCCGTCGCTACACGGCAACGTCATATCCAGTATATAATGTTTATAAATGTAACTTTAGTCATAATGACGAACGCTAAGCGGATACTAAGGAGAGGCACGTAGGCACGTAGGCACGTAGGTACTCGTATGACTCGCGAGTCGCGTTCCGACCGTTTGTATGAACTTACAATACTGTGTGATATTTTATAAAAGTTAGCTTAATACGATTTGTAATAAAAAGAGCATACCCGAAAGGGCCACTCGGTGCGGCGCAGGTCAGATGAGCCTAATAATAAGATTTATTAGACAAATTAACTATGTATTTTAATAATTATATATTATTTGAGTTACATAAAATGAAAATGTAGAGATGGCAAAATGTAGATGTAAAGATGATCACAATTTGGCGCCAAAAACCCTCAAAAATCGCGCCACGACACGACACAGTAACTGTGTTGTGTCGTGGCGCGATTTTTCAGGATTTTTAAAGTCACCGTCACGACAGTAAGCATCACGACACGTAAGTATGTTTCCGCCTTCACCGATGGAATGGTTTGGGTATGTTGTAGGTGTGATGATCCCAATCCCACAATACCCACTGTACTCGGCTACACTGTCTGAGTACGGGCTGGGCGCGGTAGGCTACTTGTTGGATGAAGACAACAACTGGGGGCTTAGCACTAGCCTGCTCAACGAGTCTCTCAAAAAGGGTCAGGAAAAGTACGCAGTGAAGGCCATAGTCTTCATAAACCCTGGCAATCCTACGGGACAGGTTACAAACTTTTATCTATTTCATTTAAAGTATAACATATTAATTTGATACCTAACTTAACCTAAAAATATTTAATCGCAACGTATCTCCAAGTTGATCACTATCCTCGTTTTTATTGTAAATTATTTTTTATTATTAATTGTAAAGTTTAAACATAAGCATTCACAGTTCATCCCATTTTGTGATGTACATGATCTGTAAACACTGAGGTTGAAGTAAGTAAGTTGGTCATTTATTTGAAATATAGGCTCTTTCAATAGGGACTTTCAAACTTTGACGGTTGGTAAGGTCCCTATTGGGTCACCATATCATATATATATCATGCAACAAACAAAATAAAAAGTTATCACTTGTAGGTGTTGTCCCGTAAGAACATCGAGGATGTCATCAAGTTCGCTTACGATAAGAAGCTGTTCATCATGGCTGACGAGGTGTACCAGGACAATGTATACGCGGAGGGTTGCAAGTTCCACTCCTTCAAAAAAGTACTTTATTACTTTGGTTAATATTTTTTTAGTAACGAGCAATAGAATTGCGTGCATGCATAGTGAAAGCACGAATGCAATCGTTGAAACTTCAAAGTGGAGCTCCAGTTAGCGATGAACGAAGAATACATATAAAACGATGTAGTGTAAGCACAGTAAGTGGTGCATAGTCGTAGTAGATGCAGTACACTGTGTCACGTGACTAGTCGCAAACGTACATTCCCGGAGCTTAGTGTAACAAGCAAGTGGGTTATAAATATTATTTGTGAAATATTAGAGATATAAAGTATAATAATAATTTCTGTAAATAATAAAATGCTGTCACTGTTTGATTGGCAGGTGAGTCAGGATTTGGGGTCGCCTTACAACAAGGTGGAGTTAGCGTCGTTCATGTCTGCGTCTAAGTGCTACATGGGCGAGTGCGGCCTGCGCGGCGGCTGGATGGAACTCATCAACATGGACCCCGAGGTGCAGGCGCAACTGTACAAGGCTCTGTCCGCTGTGTTGTGCGCTAACTCGATAGGCCAGGCCGTCATTGAATGTGTGGTACGTGTCCTACTTCTATTCTAATTGGTAACACTTGAACTTGCAAAGTTCAGGGACACGAGACAAGAACACGCAGTCGCGCACACGAACCATTTGGAGCCACTTTTTAGACACCGATAATTTAAAATCTGTTTAACATAAACACATAAAATTGGTATAGTGAATTTAAGCCTATTAGACTAAAACTAGAATCTCGAATTTCGTTAGTGAGAGACACGTTAAAAAAATCACTATTTTCCCAATGACTGACAGACCTATAGACCTAAAATATCCCACTACCAGATGACCTGAAAGTTGAAAGAATAATGGACAAAGTAGTGAGGAGTCTGGGCTAAATACTAGTGATAAAACCCATGTCATTTGAAAGTTTTTGGGGTTTCATTTAATTCATTCAAATTTAGCGCAAACATGGTATTTTGAAGTACCCAAAAATATAATAAATACTTTGGGAGTTAGTAGCATTAGCATATTATGTTTGATATTTATATGACCACTCGAGTACCAGTAGGCCACTGTTCTACCACGCTGCAGCCTGAATGCTGGCTAACTAGCCACTCGACACTCGAAGAAACTCGAAGGAAGAAAAAAAAACTGCGTATCTTCATAAAAACTTACGTCCCTTAGCTTTGGTGAGAAGTGTAGTTTATCGGCAACAACTCGGTATTATCGATAGTGTTTCGGAGCGTTATTTCCAAAAATATTCAAATAAAATCAATAAAACAAAGAGATTAAATTTTTCCTAAGTTACCAATTCTGCTTTCCGTATAATTTGTCTAGTCAGAACTTGGCATTCGTAAATGAATGCCAAGTTCTGACTATAGTATATAGACTATAGTCTCAATCCTTTTGTCGGCGTAATCGACAACCCCGCGTATTCCTAATATTGACTTGGCTCCCATTTTTACCTGACTGCCAAGGAAGGGATTTTTTTTCGCGCGTATCTTGTATGTTTATTTGTAAACTTATTTATTGCCACGTATCTTCCAAACGGCTGGATGGAATTCGACAATTAAGGTATCGTTACCCAAAAAGCCTTAGTCCCAAATTAAGCAATTATATTTGCATGTGTTATTTTTTTTTTGTAAATACATACATATTATAGATAAATTACACCCAGACACAGAACAAACCTTTATGCTCATCACACAAAAATTTGTCCTGGGTGGGGATCGAACCCACGACCTCCGGCTTAAAGTGTCCATAATTGCAATCAATGCCTTCAAGTGGTCGTATATTGGCTTCAATCGGCCAAGTGTGTGTTGGATATCGAATTACGCATTTTTTTACCCGGTATCGTCTATCATTTGTAATGACAATATAAAAAAATAACTAAATTTAGATACCTACCTATACTTCACTAACATTTGGTCAGTATCATAAATTACAAAAGTCATACAAGTATACACAAGTGAATTTCAATATCTATTGATTTTTACCTAATTTTGGTGTGTATTGTTTCTAGATATTTGGATAGTCTAGGCTTAGCTAGAAATACCATTTGCTTGCATGAAATGCTTGAAAAGTCTAATTACTTATAGATTGAGATTTCAGAGCTCCCAGACGTTACTTATGTTCTGGGAAACTAAATGTAGACGATAGACTAGTGTTAGTATCGTATACTTTGATTCTTTCATATCGGATATGGCAAAGTAGCCATCCAAAAAGCTGTTATTTTCATATTACAAACAGTGTTCAAGCCCATAATGCATAATCAAAATTACTAAAATGTCATTGGTGTATAATCTGTGGTGCAAGTTTATTACTAATGTCAAAAAGGAAGAATATGGTCTATGGCCATTGCGCACTGACACTTAAAATGTGCTCCACGTATTTTTAATGGTGATTATTTTAAATAATTTCAAAATAGTAATAGAAGTTACAAATCAAGCCAAAAATCATTTTGAGAGTCAATCTAAGTCCTCGTCAAGAAGACCCTGCGCATTCATTTGGTGACCCCGACGTGATCGTTGCCGACGTGAGATCAACGAGCCACGTGCCTATCAACTATACCGGCGAGTTGTTGGAAGACCCGATCCTTCTGGAAACCGCCAGCATTCAGCTGCAGCCATCATTCCGAGGGAAGTGCTTTTCCTTTCTTGCCTATAAATTCATCCTATCCACTTTATTTTGCGTGAATACAGTTTTTTAACTATTCGTGCGGAAAAAAATACATCAACCCTCACATTCAAAAATATAAGAATACAAGTGTTCAATCTTGTATATCTACTAAAATCATAATAAGTTTACCATATTATACCGTGTATATGGTGTTTTGTTGTGTAGGAAATATTCATGTAAACATATCAGTTCATATTTCGGTATTAAAATAACAAAATTGTGTTCTGTGTTGCATAGTGTTCCTCTGTGTCGTAAGCAAGAGGAAACATAACCGAATTCCACGGTCAGTTGCGGATACCTAAGTTTCCAACAAGTGAAACACGTGCCTACGAGTTGTGTGCATCTCGCAGCGACCAAGCCGGCAGCAAAACCAGTTTTGTTCAGGATTAACGTAACGTATTACCTATATTATTACTGTGTAGTATTGTTGATCGTTTGATTTCATTATTGCGCAGATTTATAACTTATTGAAATACGTAATTTCATCGGCATAATGGCTGAATTAAAGAATCTTATTAAGCAAAGATCTAACATCAGATGTCGATTAACATTATTTGAGAAATATTTACAACCTTTAGGTAATTGTAAGGACATAAGCGCCGTAAACATAAATGAACTTCGTTTGAGATGTAATAAAATGCGTGATGTTTCATGCAACTTTGAGGAGGTTCAATCACAAATTGAAATGTTGGATGAAGATACCATTAAGCAAATAGAAGAACGTGAAAAGACTGAAAATATGTTTTTTCAATTAATAGCTCAAGGTCAGTCTTTGTTAGAATATTTCGAGTCTCAACATAATTTATTGGAATCTTCGTCTACAAACTCCAAATGTATTAATGTGAAGTTGCCACCGCTAACAATACCTAGTTTTAATGGCGATGCAAATAAATGGCTTTCTTTTAGGGATACATATATGTCATTAATTCATAAAAATGAGAATATAGACAACATAAATAAGTTCCATTATTTAAAGTCATATTTACAGGATCCAGCCATTTCTGTGATTAATTCCGTTACAGTATCATCTGATAATTACATAATAGCTTGGAATTTACTTACTGATCGTTATGATAATAAGAGACTTTTAGTAAATGAACATATTAAATGTTTATTTTCAATTGAACCATTAAGTAAAGAATCATATAGTGGTATTCACAATTTAATTGACATATTGTCAAACAATTTGAATGCATTAAATTCATTGGGGGAGCCCACTCACAAGTGGGACACTCTCATCATATATATGGCCTCTGCGAAGTTGGACAGCGTGACTGCTAGGACTTGGGAGGAGTTCAGGAGTGATAAGGATTCTCCTACCTTAGAGGATTTTTATTCCTTTCTTCGTCAGCGAGCTACTGTTTTAGAAACTATAAATGCTAGTAAGATATCCTGTAAAAACAAACATGATAAACGTCACAGCCTGCCCAATATGAAGTCACTCCATTCCATTGATTCGTCGTCTCCTAATAAACAATGTCCTATCTGTAAACAAGATCATAGATTATATGAGTGTTCCGTATTCAAATCCATGCCAGTCACAGAACGAATTACTAAACTTAATTCTTTAAAATTATGCAACAATTGCTTTCGTAGTGGTCATCAGTCATCTAACTGTAGATTAGGTGGCTGTCGAATTTGTCACAAAAAACATAACACACTTATACACAAACACAACTCTTTACAATCATCTACTAAAACTGAAAATAAAAATAGTGATACCAACTTACCTGGTTCTATCGTTGACTCCACTGTTCCTACTACTGCTACTTCTTTGTCTATGTCAGCTACCTCCAACGGGCAAGCACTCCTCTCTACAGCATTAGTCAAGGTGATCAACAATGGCAAACCTTATACTTTAAGAGCTTTGCTAGACTGTGGCAGTCAATCTTCTTTTATTAGTAATAGAGCTCAAAGGAAAATTGGTTCTCAAAAGAAAACTAATTGTTATCATTCAGTTTCTGGTATAGGCAACGCAGTGTTCAACATAACTGAACATTGTAACTTACATTTACATTCAATTCATAAGGCATTCAATGTAGTTGTTAAATGTTTTGTTCTACCTCGAATTACTGACAAGCTGCCCAATGTTACAGTATCTATTCAAGATTCAGACATACCACCTTATATTCAGACTCAGCTTGCTGATCCACAGTTTTATCAACCTTCTGATGTTGATCTGTTATTGGGCGCTGACGTATTTTGGGACATTTTAGGACCAGGCAGGGTGACTTTGGGACCACAAAGACCCATCTTGCAAGAAACTCATTTAGGATGGATTGTGGCTGGTCCCACTGCTGGTGGCTGCTATGACAAAAATAATACAACCATTCATTGTAACTTTTCAAAGGAAATTAGTCAACAATTAACTCAATTTTGGGAGCTCGAGGAAATACCTGCTGACGTTGAACACAACACAAATGATTATTTGGAAACATTTTTTACCACCACTACTCGTCGAGAAGGTGATGGTAGATTTTGTGTTCAAATTCCACTCAAGAATTCTACAGATTGTTTGGGTGGCTCGTACTCTATTGCTGAAAAACGGTTTTTACAGCTTGAAAGAAAGCTAAAAAATAATTTAAATCTTAAACAACAATACCACGCTTTTATCCACGAATATGAGCGCCTAGGTCATATGTCCGAAATTCCTCGGCCTTCTTTTGGGTGTTATCTTCCACATCATGGAGTAATAAGAGAAGCAAGTGAGACTACAAAGCTTCGTGTTGTCTTTGACGCCTCATCAAAAACCACTTCTGGTTTTTCGTTCAACGACATACAACGCGTCGGACCTGTAGTGCAGGACGATCTATTTTCAATTCTCTTGCGATATAGGCAGCATGGCCTTGTAGTGTCAGCAGATGTGGAGAAAATGTACCGCCAGATCCTGGTAGATCCCAAACAACGGCATTTGCAGCTCATTTTATGGCGTGACGAACCCTCAGAACCTATAAAAATATTTCAATTAAATACTGTTACGTACGGGACGGCTTCAGCGCCATATCTGAGTACTAGATGTTTATTGCAGCTTTCTATGGAGTGTAAGGATACTCAAATAGCTAAATTAATTAAAGAGGATTTTTTCGTCGATGACTACCTGTCAGGAGCTGAAACAGAAGATGACTTACGCAAAATTATCAATTCAGTTACCTCTATCCTTAATTCAGCATGTCTTCCATTAAGAAAATGGCGATCTAATGTTCCACATATCTTTCAAAATGAGGAAAATTCTCAACCTAAAAAATTTGATTCTTCTTCACAATCAAGCGTATTAGGTTTAAAATGGGATCCGTCTAAGGATGTCCTACAATTTTCAGTCAATATGGACTTAAATCAACCAACAACAAAACGGTCCATCTTGTCTAACTCAGCCAAACTTTTCGACCCACTAGGTTTGCTCAGTCCATGTACTATCATTCCTAAAATGATTTTACAAAGGCTTTGGATGTCGAAACTGGACTGGGATGATCCTGTGGATAGTGCATTGCAAAAGGAATGGGAACGTTTTGCATTCAATTTAAATTCTATAATAGACTTTCAAATTCCCAGATGTGCACTCATCCGTAAGCCTGTGGATATAGAACTCCATGCATTTTCAGATGCATCACAGTTAGCATACGCTTCTGCCATCTATCTCAGATCAATTGATAATTGTGGTCAGGTCCTGGTACACTTACTCTGCGCGAAAACTAAGGTTGCTCCAGTTAAGGCTACGACGATACCTCGTCTTGAACTATGTGGTGCGTTACTTTCAGCTCGATTAACTGGCAAGGTATTGAAGGCACTTCGTTGTGAGGTTAATTCCATTGTATATTGGACTGACTCAACAGTGGTTCTAGGTTGGTTAACATCTCATTCAAATGACCTAAAACCATTTGTTTCCAATCGCGTTAGTGAAATTCAAGAATTATCTAAGTCTAGTATTTGGAGACATGTGCCCGGAGATAAAAATCCGGCAGATCTTGCATCAAGAGGAGTAAATCCTAGATCCATTGGTACTGCTAATACATGGTGGAACGGCCCATTGTTTTTATCTGAGGAACCTGATAAATGGCCTCAAATTATAGGCACTATAAACGTTTTAGAATTACCTGAAAGAAAAAAATCTAAACTACTCCATACTAAGGCTGCATTATATTCTAATACTACAACACTTCAAATTACAGATAAATTAAAACCTCATATAGACTTAAAAACTACTTCATTACAATCTACTTCTGCCACTACAAAAAATACATCAGCTCTTGATGGCCACAAGTTCATTGATTTTAACAAATATTCGAATTTTAATAGGCTACACAGGTCAACTGCTTATATCATGCGATTCATCTATAATTTAAGACACAAAACCGGAAAATTAACAGGGCCATTAGGGGCTGATGAATTAAATTTGGCTATGAATTTTCTAATAAAACAGCATCAAACTGAATGTTTTCTAAAAGAAATAAACATATTAAAAAATAGACAAACGTTACCATCGAGGTCTCGTATCTTGTCTCTTAATCCATTTCTCAGTGAAGATGGCGTACTTTGTGTGGGTGGTCGATTGCAAAATTCTAATGAACCTTACAAAAAGAAACATCCATTTCTTTTAGACACAAATCATAATTTTACTAAATTACTTTTTTCACATAACCACATAAAACTTTTGCACTGTGGACCTCAACTTTTACTGAGTACTTTAAGGAATAACTTTTGGCCCTTGAGAGGCAGAATATTAGCAAGAGCTACAGTAAATAATTGCAAAGCATGTAAATTAATGAAAGCTAAATCCTATAAACCCATAATGGGAAACTTACCCTCTAGCAGAATCACTCCGAATCATCCTTTCCATGTCAGCGGTGTTGACTTCGCGGGGCCTTTTTACATTACTGACCGTAAGGGTCGTGGTTGTAAAATCACAAAATGCTATTTATGTCTATTCATCTGTTTTAGTACTAAAGCACTGCACCTCGAAGTAGCCAGTGATCTGTCTACAGAGATATTCATTTTGTGTTTGCGGCGCTTTATAGCCCGCAGAGGTAAACCTTTGCAATTATATTGTGATAACGGCACAAACTTTGTCGGCGCAAATAATGAAATTACAAACTTTCTAAAATTGCACAACGGAAACATATCTGGTTTTGCAGCCGATGAAGGAATTCAATTTATGTTTTCTCCTGCATACTCACCACATTTCGGCGGGTTGTGGGAGGCCGGTGTTAAATCCGCAAAGCACCATATCACGCGTATTTTGGGTGACAAACATCTTACATTTGAGGAATTGACTACTTTATTTACGCAAATTGAGGCGATCCTCAATTCCAGACCATTGACCCCTCTTTCTTCGGACCCTAACGATCTCGATCCTCTCACTCCCGCGCACTTCCTGATCGGCAAGCCGCTCACATCATTACCCGCAGAGAATCTGTTGGATGCTAACTTAAACCGACTCGACCGACACCAGCTCTTGGAGAAGATGCGTCAACACTTCTGGGAACGCTGGAGAAGCGAGTACTTGAGCGAATTGCAACAAAGGAACAAGTGGCGAATCAAGCAAACGGGCTTCCAGGAAGGCGATTTGGTCGTAATCAAGGAGCCCCATTTACCCCCCTTAAAATGGCGTATGGCACGAATTCATAAATTATACCCTGGATCCGATGGAACTACCAGAGTTGCGGATGTCTATACAACCAAGGGGATAATTCGCAGAGCTGTACACAACCTGTGCGCTTTATAACCACTATTTACTACAATTTTAGCTTTAAGTAAAACCTCAAAACCAAGAAGCTTTCGAGGGGGGGGAAGATGTTCAAGCCCATAATGCATAATCAAAATTACTAAAATGTCATTGGTGTATAATCTGTGGTGCAAGTTTATTACTAATGTCAAAAAGGAAGAATATGGTCTATGGCCATTGCGCACTGACACTTAAAATGTGCTCCACGTATTTTTAATGGTGATTATTTTAAATAATTTCAAAATAGTAATAGAAGTTACAAATCAAGCCAAAAATCATTTTGAGAGTCAATCTAAGTCCTCGTCAAGAAGACCCTGCGCATTCAAACAGTCATTTCAATTTTATTTATTTGTAAAAGATTTTTTTTTGTATTTTATTTGTCTTTTCATTTAGTTTCATTTAGTTGTACCTATTAATATTGTATCTTGTAATATTGTATGGATTAACTTCGGTAATAAATGTATTGATTTGAATAAATGCAATATTGAATTGTAGGCCCAACCACCGAAACAAGGCGACGCCTCTTACGAGCTGTTCTCCAAACAGAAGTCTTCGGTGTTGGCCTCGTTGGCAGAAAGAGCCACGATGATTGTGGAGACCTTTAACAACATGAAGGGCTTCAAGTGCAACATGGTGCAGGTACTCACCCTCTATTGAGATTACAACAACAAGCCATTCCATCCCATTGATATTCCCATAGAGTATCAGACATACCCTTGGAATTTCTTCTAGAAGTTCTAGGTTATGTGGGGTTAGCCGATAGTTACTAGACTAGTGCATATTATAAATTATACGTAAGTGAAATCTACACTGCCACCAGTCGGAATTGAATTCGGTCACTTGTCTTATCCCTCCGACATTTTTACATAATTTTTTTAGACTATAGACGTCCACTGCTGGACATAGGCCTATTGTGGGACAGAACGTTTTCACCTTGTTTACACTGATTTATAAATACGTTATTTTATATTTGTTTAGGGCGCCATGTACGCGTTTCCTAGTATAAGTTTGCCACAGAAAGCGATGGACGCGGCCAAGAAGGATGGCAAGGCAGCTGACGTTTTCTACGCGTTCAGACTACTCGAAGAAACCGGTTAGTAGTTACGCTCGGGAGCACCGACGCGACGTCGGCGTCGTAGAACGTTAGCTCTCATGTCTCTTCTGAGCAGCGCCTTGGTTGTGTTTGCTTCCATTACGAGTATTTAGTCAATGCTAAGAGAATAAAATCATGTCTCGGGGCGGTAACCAAATTTCAAAAAACAAATTTCCAGGCATCTGCATCATCCCGGGCACGGGCTTCGGGCAGAGGCCAGGCACGTATCACTTTCGCACCACCTTACTGCCGCAAGTGCCGTTGATGAAAAAAATGTTGAAGACATTCCAACAATTCCACGACAAGTTTTGTAAGCAATACGAATAAAATGCCAAGTTTTGTACATAATTCAAGTACAAATTCTCTAATGCTGGGTGGTTTTGATTCATTTTTGTACTCGGTAGGTGGCACTGTAATGAGAGGTATGGGATAGGGCAGGCAGTTTCTGTCACGTACATGGGAAATTTTGAACGAAGAATATTTTCATGTAATTTATTAAGCATGTTTAAGTTTATTTATTATGTTACAATTAATATTGTCCGACAAAAGTGGAGATATTTGACAAAAACAGTTTAATCAGTCAATTTGATAACACGACGTTGTGGTAAAGGTCGTCACATAGCTGATAGAAGATGCGTCGCATATCGTCGCTCGTGTAAAGTCAGAAAAAACAAGTCTCATCTCATGTGAAAGGTCTAAATTTAAAAAATAAACGCCACTGAAAATACGCCCGACGCATCTTTCGTTAGATGTGTGGTGGCCCTAGAAAAACCACCATATTTATTGAAAATATCTATGGTTTGATAAATTAATTAGATATGGGGGGGGGTTAGGTAGAAAAAATATATAAAATGAGGTCGGAACACTTATTTGTGAATAAAAATGAATGGGAACAAATACTTTGTTCACCGAAAGCTTTTGTCTACCAATTAATGTTAGTCAAAACATATATATATACTGTATGCTTTAATTAATAAATTCGCATATTAATTAAATAAGTATGTGTATCTGATTTCGTAGATGAGTTAGTAAATGTGCGCCAAATTAAATAAATTTGCACCAAATTAAGTTGTACTCGCGGGTGATGTCCTTTACTTCTTTAAGGGCGGCTCCGATGCAACGACGCGACGACGCGACGTAGACAAGTTAGGATAGGTTAACGTATTTTTTTGGGTATCAATTAGAGTCCGACCGAAACTCACGTGGGCAAGTATAAAATTCCTTAAAATACTGAAATTTGGTCGAGGGGTGAGACAGGGGGATGTTATATCCCCCAAGCTCTTCACCAACGCGTTCGAAGACTTAGTCTTTAAGACGCTGGACTGGACTGGACGGGGCATTAACATCAATGGCGAGTACATCTCGAACCTTCGGTTTGCCGACGATATCGTAATCGTGGCAGAGTCTCTGGAACAGTTGAGCGGAATGCTGCACAGCCTAGATGGAGCCTCTTGACGTGTTGGTCTCGGCATGAACTTGGATAAAACCAAGATTATGTTCAACGAACATGTCATGCCGGTGCCGATCTATGTCGACGGATCGGTTCTCGAAGTTGTTCAGGAGTTTGTCTACCTTGGACAAGTTATCCAGCTCGGTAGAAACAACTTCGAGAAATAAATCGACCGCAGGATCCAACTGGGTTGGGAAGCGTTCGGCAAACTACGTCGGGTTTTCTCTTCGCCTTTACCGCAATGCCTGAAGAGAAATTATTTTGTTATGAAATAAATGACTTATGACTTATGACCAAAGTCTTCGACCAATGCGTCCTACCTGTCATGACTTACGGTGCCGAGACATGGACACTCATTGTAGGACTAGCCCACAAACTGAAAGTCACTCAGCGGGCTATGGAACGAGCTATGCTCGGCGTCTCTTTGAAGGACAAACTTCGTAACGAGGTAATCCGACAAAGGACCAAAGTTACCGACATAGCTCCAGCAGTGGACTGCAATAGGCTGAAATGATGATGAATGATGACCCATTATTCTGCATTAATTAGGACATGAAATGGAAACACAGTATATTAAGTTTGTTACTTGGCTATACAACGTAATTTAACAAATGAAACAGTTCACATTTTTCATTTACATTTTTTTTTTTACATGTGACTTGATTTGTTAATAGCAACAAAACAAAGTTACTGACTCAATATTTAATTAACTAAGTAAGTATATAAATCATTTAAGTACAGAAACGAAACAAAAACTAAGCATAACCTCTAATAAAGAATGTTTGCGTCGGGCGATAACGCACTAAGTTTTGTTGCTAGTAGCAACAAAACTTAGTCAGTTTTGGCCAATTTTGGCCGAAACCGAAACTGCCGCCGAAACGGCCGAAACCGAAACCGAACTTTCGGTCGGACACTAGTATCAATTCTACGAAATTTTTTTTTGCGTACCAACAGTTAAAGCGGGCTTTTCCCAAAGTCGGGTGTTTTATATCCGGTTTTATTTGTACATAACATGGATTACAATTTTGAAAAATATATAATTATGTTATTTTTCACTCTATGTTAGAGGTGCCTTTGGGCTCTGATTTTCGAATTAAAACACTTCTCGATCAAAAAAATCGTAAAGTTGGGTCTAAAACGTACTTTTAAACCAGTTTTACTTAAATTGTATTAGCATTTGTACAATGAAACTTATACTCAATTAATTGTCATCGTACTTAAATGCCAGGTGTCTTTGGGGCCCGAAATGTAAAATTTCGGGTAAAATTAAAGGACCGTGTTGGAGGCCGAACCTGTGCTAGTTTGCAGAGCGCGCTCCCCCTCGTAATACATTCGTCGAGTAGTAAATTATTTTCTAATAACATAGAAGTTCTTTTTACTATTTAGTGTATATAGTTGTAAAGTTAATTTAAATTCTTTTGTAGGTATATATTTTAATTAAATTGTAAATAGTATCAATTTGTAAATCTACAAAATCTATCGCAAACAAAAACGAACCAAGAATTTGTCATTGTTATGTACCTATTCGAAGATTATTGCAAATTTGCACAGGTAGATATGTTAGCAAAGTAAGAGTTTTTATAGGTACTTAGTTTATTTTTTTATTACGATTAACTATGTATTAGAAGTATTATGGCTATGGATCGATGTGATTTTTGCGTCAGAAATAGTTCAAGGACTTGAGAGTAGTAGTAATTTACTCGATAATGGGTTCATGCGGGGTGCAAAGCAAAATTGAAGAGTTTGTTAGTTTGTTTGAACGCGCTAATCTCAGTAACTACTGGTCCGATTTGAAAAATTCTTTTAGTGTTGTACCTATAGCCCATTTATCGAGAAAGGTTATAGGGTCTATAACATCACGCAACAGTCAATTCAGTTGCACTCCCTTTAGGTTTAGTAGTATAGGTTATTTCTTTTATCACTTTAGTTCACGTAGCTATAGGTACCACAGAACACTTATGTAGGTACCACCACCCGGTGCAGCAGTGGCACAAGCATAGCAGAAGCGCGCAGCCGCAGCTCAGGCGGCACACGTCATTCTAATCATTCATTCTATCAACACACACGCGCAGGATTTGTTTTTAAATATGATTAGATGTGATGTATGTCTGATTACTATCACTCAGAAAAATTCGGAAACCACTTTAATTTCTTGGTATATAGGCTACATTAAAAGTAACATAACCTAATTTAAAATATTGCTTGTAACATATAAACAACATAAAATATCTCATTCATTGACATAGGTACAATATTTTTAATCTTCTGATACTAGAGAGCTTAGTCAAGCTCTATTCTTGTTAGATTATTTTATTGTTTCTATTTCTAGTTTTTAGAATATAATATTAATTTCGAAATCCATAGTGAAATTGTTATTAGTTGTTTTGAGCATCGCACGATGAAGTGATTCGTTTATTGTTCGCGTGTTAGATTAAATTGATAAGCTATAAATAGGTTGAAGTTGAGCTAGAATTATATTCCATATTTAAAAAAAAAACCGAAGTGCGAGTCGGACTCGCACACCGAGCGAGGGTTCCGGACGGATATTTTTTTTGTGATTAAAATGTAAGAAATGAGTAGGCATAGGTCAAGATTGTACCAAAGGGGGTGCAATAAAAATGATACATAATTTTTTCCACAAAATAAACAAAATAGGTTAAAAAAAGTCTGACTGAAAATTTTCTTGCACATAGGTCGCCAGAGCCTACTTCTGGGTGGTTTGAAAAAAAAATAACCCTAATCGAACCAGTCCGAGTCGTATTGCTCTGAATCGGGGGGTTGTTAAGTTTTAGCTATTGCGCATTGGTCGCCAGAGGCCGACTACCCTCGTCGATAGCGCAGATTTCCACCTATACTTAATAGCTCTTATCTCGAAAACGATGCGTACTACTAATAATAGAAAAAAATCTGAAAAAATTGCTTGAAATGTTAATTTAAATAATGTTTCACGTTAATGAGGACTCAAAATGTAATCAAATTAAATAATACAAGTGTCCAGCAGTACGATATCAAAAAAATTACACAAAAATACCTAATTTTGTTGAAATGGCAACTGAATGAGTGGGCAAAGGAGCATAATTAAAAAAAATCTAAATGTGTCCACCATTTTCACAGCGTTGGCAACCCTGAAATAAAAATATGATTTTCTTGCAGCCTGACATCAGAGCTACCTCCAGGTAACGGGTTATCCATTACTTAGGACAGACCCTGTATAACTATTTTATCTGGAGTCAGCGGAGAACGCAATTATATTTATTCCATTCGAGGAATTTATTTCCTCTCTGTTTTCTGGTATCTTTACAGTAATATTTCAACGGGATCGGCTTTAAAACGAAGCAGCAAGGCCGTGACGGACGTACCGTAATGATGAAATTATAAGGGTTCGCTATTCCGCCGCCCCGGCGCGGCGCCGGCCTAGCCGCGTCCCGCTACAATACCCTGATAACGCTACTTATAAATCTACATCTGAAATTGCATAAATATTTATGATCATTTTGTGTACATTGAATAAGAGATATAGGGCTGTGTTCCATTGTTGTGACCTTGGTAGACTGGTAGGGCGAGGAAATCTCGTATACCTATAGCATCGTTTTCGTTCTTCGGTGGAGTAAAGGACGATATTATAATTTCAGGTAAATATTAGGATAGCCTAATGTGATCATAATATACCTGTAGTGCAAGCTTATTGTTTAAACTGCACTAACAATGCACGGGTATCGAACCCGTAATCAGGCACTGAATTTACTTACGAATTAAGTATGTTGTAAGCGAATGATAGAATGAGGGTGAGAGAAGTAGACGATACACAAGAATGAAGAATATTATTAGAACTGAATGATAGAATATATTAGCGAAATAAGCAATGGTACAATATGAACATTCATTTAGATTTTACAATTTAAAGAGAAGCGCGGCGCGTACAAGCTCTAAGCGAGTTGGGAACGTTCTGCGACGGCGGCGGCCGGCGACTGCGGTGCGCCCGCGCCTCCAAGGTCAAACGGTTGTTTGCCGGCACGTGTAAGCCTCGTTGCGTGGTCCAACTTCTATAAGCGGAGCGATTCCGCTCGCTCAGTGATGGTCGTCATATAATGTCGCCACATACCAAATTACCAACCATCTTTGGATTCACGCCACGCTCAAAAAATATCTAATGAGCAAACTGTCATCATGTATCAATCGCCACTAGCACAGTGACGAGTGACGAGTGACGTGGTATTGACACAAATACTTACGTGATTCCTAGGTATTTGTTTAATTGTTTGGGTGTACTTTGAGCCTATTAATTAGGTTAAAGCGGTTAAAAAATGATAGAGCGACTGCAGAACGCTTGTGCCCGTTTCTGTTTCAACATCCCACGGAGAGCTCACGTTACACCTTTTCTTAATCAAAAGAATATAATTAAAATGAATGCTCGTCGTAAGTTACATTTAGCAAGCTTACTATTTAACTTTGTTAGCTTTCATACGCCATTTTATTTATATGCCAAACTTTCATGGACAAAACACAGATTCTGGAGGCAGCCGTCGAATTCAGCTACGTACTGTCTATTCCTTGGCACAGGACTACCTCCTTTCGTGGTAGTTTTCGGTATGCGGCAACAAAATGCTGGAACAATATTCCGCCTCTCATTAAGAAAAGCAAAACAATGCGGTCGTTTAAAAATCAAATAAAGCTCTTTTTATTAAACATCAAAAAGATACCGAAAACTTCCGGATACCATCTACGGCTCTTTAGTCAAATTTAGTCAAATTTTCTAATTTATTTGTTGTTGCAAAATATACAAACACGATTTACAAACAATTTATTTAAATTAAATTATTTATTTTTAATATTTTTTTATTTATATTTCTTTTATTTTTTATTTATAATTATAATAATAATATGTATTGTAATGTATAATAATATATTTATTTACGTATTTATTCACTACTCTTGTTTCTCGCACACATTTATTGTAATAATGTTCCTTACATTTCTAATTTTTAATCACGCATGCGCCACTCCAAGGTTTGCAGCTGAAAATCAGCGTCAGTTATAATTTTTTTTTTATCTGACGTAATGCTGAGCTGTTCGCTCTTTTGGCATTATGACCATATTCTACACAAAATATATTATACTTAATAAATAAGGTGAATTGTATGTTTAGGGTGTCATATTGTCAAATAAATTATTTTTCTTTCTATCTTTCTAGGTACCTTTATGTTTAGAAAGTGCCCCACGAGGCCACGACCCATGGCTTATTGCCTATCGCGGGCGTCGTCTAAAAACAAACGATTGCCTTTTTTTTACCACGACGACCGACGGTGGCAAACAGGCGTACGGCTCGCCTGACAGTAAGTGGTTACCGTAGCGCCTGCGATACTATGGACATCACGAGCGCGTTGCCGACAACTCCATTAGGCCTGAATTATACAGAAAAGGCATAAGAAAAATCTGTGATTTAATGCAGATCGAATGTGATTCGGTGCGGATTTAGCTATGACCACACTGCGAAAAAAAAAATGTGCGCGTTTCGCGCAGTCGTACACCGCGTTTGCCATTTCTTATGCCATTTCGAATGTGGATTTGGATGTATTTCACCTTTCTCTCTCTATATTTAAGAGTAGTATAAGAATAAATCATTATGAACGACAACGACATCAGTCATTTAAAAAAATGTTTAAAAAATTATATTATATAGGTATGTTTGTGTGTGTATTTTGAATATATATTTGTCTAAAGTAATTTGAGGAAACTGTCTTGTATTAATTTTAAGTGTCATATTAATTAATAACAACGAATGTATCTGTTTGTTTTCCAAATAAAATTCAGACGTGCGCGACAAGTAGTCTCAACTAGGAACTAGGTAGTTCCTAGTTGAGACTACTTGTCGCGCACGTTGTTGTACGAAACCAAACTGTGTCACCAAACGTGACCAAAATTGTACGAAATTTTGTTCGCAGTGCGTACTATGTGTAAATCCGATAGCGGAATAAAAATCTCGCGGTGGATAATTTAATTTTTAAATTTACGTATTTCAATGTCTTGTACGTACAGACTGTCATTCGATTTTTGTTTTTAATCGCTATAATTTATAATTTAGATCGCGTCCGCGCACTATCGGTTCCACGCCTGCGCTGCACCTTCGCCGGAAGCCTTTTCTGTATAATTTAGGCCTTAGGGAGTTCATTTCATATCACATTAATTACATTATAACACGTCCTCTATATGATAACACTCATTTATAACATTGTCTTAATAATTAATACCTAATAAAATAATTAGGTAATCGTATAAATATGACTATAATTAGACTGGCCTGTTGGTCTAGCTAGTGGTTAGTGACCCTGACTGCTAAGCCAGAGGTCGTGGGTTCGATCCCCACCCAGGACAAATCCTTTTGTGATGAGCATAAAAGTTTGTTCTGTGTCTGGGTGTAATTTATCTATAATATGTATGTATTTTTATTATGTATGTATTATATTACCATAACACAAGCAAATATAATTGCTTACTTTGGGACTAGATGGCGTTGTGTGAATGTGGTAGAATATTATATTAAGTATTATTATATTATAAAATATCCATTATGCTGGAAAATGTATTGTCAAGCGGTGCTGGTGTTTGTTGCCTCAAATAATATAAAGAAACGTAGTGAATGCGGCGGCGACCTCCAAAAAATACCGCCGGCGCGAGATTGATGTAATATGAAGACGCATGCGGCATGCTTCTCTGAACAAATGTTCCACAAAAATGCAATAAGCCACCATCTCCTCACTTGACATTCCCGTGGTTTACATAAACAACTATATAACAGTGAGTCACGACATGTTACACCAACGACATCAAGACACTACACTACGTACTACTACGTAGATATATGGACAAGTCCTTCCGACTCCACTTCTATTTACATTTAAATTCTATTTCCTTTTCAATTTAGTTCCCGCTCTCTATTCCAATGAGATTTAACAAAATAAGTTAACTCTTAATAATGCATGGGTTTCGTTCAACAGTTTCTTTAGTACCTACCGTTAGAAAGTCAGTTTCAATGGAGAGAGGTTAACAAAAATATCGAGTGTGATCGTTAGGACCCTCATAAAATGAAGGTAGGGGTTAATCTTGGCCCCGGAGACCGTGGGAGCAGGGACTGTTGACCCTCACGGTAGTTCAATGCTAACGTGTCATATAAGTTTACTTCTTATTGGATTCTTCTGTAAATAACATTAGTTAGAGGGTCGAGTAGATGTCACATTCATATGTGTTGACAGTATATTGTGTTTAGTGAGGAGCAGCCTACTGGCATGCGAGACAATTTGCGACCAAATCATTTGGTTATTAAACCTATGTTAGTAAAATATGGGCCATTATGGGCATATATATGTAGTAAACCTTCGTACAAGGCCGCTACGTACGTATCGTATGTAAAACAAATTTGAAAGAAGAATTGCCACCCTTCACAGGCGCAGCACACTGCACAGACAACAACATAAAGCTACGATGAAGTATTAGTAGTTAGGTTGTACCAGTTCTAGCTCACTATCCAGAATCCGTCTGGCTCACTATTCTCCTATTCTCGAGTCGACAAAACCTAAAAAAAAATAAAAAAAAATAAAAAAAAAAAAAAAAAGGTTTTGCCATGCTCTGATCACGAATCTGCGGTCCGTTTTTGTCTAGGATGTGTGGTTTCAGAGATGTGGAAATCAATTAAGAAGAGTATCTAATCGATATCTAATCCCGCACCCTCATTAACGTTTCTTTTGTTCTCATGTTTCCTATTATCTATTGTTTCTGGTAGACCCTCATTAGCATTCTTATCTATTACTTATTGTAAGCCCTTTTTATCACTGCTATTGTTTAAGAACTTCCATGCTATTCTGAATCATCAATAAAACACATTCCTTCATTTCTACATTTTTATTGCTTATTAAAATATGAATGAAACATCTGATCCACTAAAATATCATTGTATACTGTGTTCACTGTAAATATGTTCGTAAAACTACGCATTGAACACCCCTGAAACTTATATAGCAAATACATTAAGCAATATTCACCGCAAACTGATGTCCACTCATTCTGAATTCTATCCACATTCCAGTCCCATCTTTTACAATTCCTTCTTAAAAAGTCGAGATGATATCGTGTAGGTGCACGTCCATATGAATCAAAATATTGACCAATACCATTCGTATCGACATGTAAAGCTATCCAATGTGAGCCTGGTTTATCATCCGTATCCAAAATGCATATTGTGTACATAGGTACATGAGTGTAAATGGGTAGTCTATTAGCAGCATACACATTATATTTGATAGATTAAAGTTATTAATCGCTTCAAGAGATGCTGGTAATACAAACCATGACAATGAAATACTATCTATTACACTACTCAACGACAAAAAAATATCTGGTTCGGCTTGTACTATTTCATAATCAGGATGACTAATAAAAAAACTTTCTGTCACATCTAAAAATAGAGAAATTTAATATTTTTAGTTTTCATCTCTTTATTATTTTTTAGACTGAGGTTAGATCGAAATTATGACCGATTTGCTAACACAATCGTTACTATTTGTTAGTTTGATAGCTATTCTTTATGATGTCACGCGTGTGTGTAAACAATCTAGATCTTTTCTGTTATATTTGCGGCGAGTTTACGCCAAAATCGCAGAAAAAACCACTTTCGGACTTAATTAAAAATTGTTACAAAGCTTATTTCGACCGGGAAGTTATAAATATCAATAAATCGTGGGTGCGTAATCAATTTGTGCAGATCTTAGAGTGGTTTATTTCTTAACTGGATTGCAGTCGGGTTATACAACATATTGCTGCTTTCTTTGTGAGTGGGATAGTCGAGCGCAATCAGAACATTTTGTAAAAGAACATTGGCCATTACATCATTCTTTTGTACCTGGACAAAAAAATGTTAAGAATGAGCCTTTAGTGGAAGCCTATAAAATCATTTTACCGCCGCTACACATAAAATTGGGACTCATTAAGAACTTCGTGAAACGTTTAAATCACGAAAGCGTAGCTTTTCAGTTTCTTAAGCAAAAGTTTCCCAAGCTTAGTGAGGCAAAAGTTAAAGAAGGCATATTTGTAGGTCGGGACAAAAAGAAAATGATTGAAGATCCATCTTTTATATCTACTCTTACTCCAGTCGAAAAAGAAGCATGGAAAGCTTTTGTAGAAGTGACCAAAAATTTTCTTGATAACAACAAATCTCCTGACTTTCGTGACAAAATAAAATTAATGTTGGACTGTTACCATAGAATGGGATGCAATATGTCGCTCAAAATACATTTCCTTTACTCACATTTAAGCTTTTTTCCTGAAAATATGGGTTCAGTTAGCGATGAACAAGGTGAACGTTTTCATCAAGATGTTGCAGCGATAGAAAAACGTTACCAAGGAAGATGGGAGCCCGCTATGCTAGCAGATTACTGTTGGGGCCTCATCCAAGATACCCCTGAATCGCACTACAAGAGAAAAGCCAGCCAGCCCCAAAAACATCGCCTTTCCGTACAAAATATTGATAAGATTAGTTCAGTCCCTACAAAAATTGTTATTTTTGACCTGTCATTATATCTGAAAACTGAGATGTGACCGAAAACGTTTATTTATGCAATCCTGTCATATTTGGTGTAAGAAATAAGAAAAACATAGTTAGACCTCAGATAATTTTAAAAGTTTGAAATTTGTTGAGTAGTGTTATCGAAGAGTTAAAGGAAGCTGGAATAATTACGGAATAAATAGCGACCACTTGAAGATTTTAAATCAGTATGGTTAACTTATTCATACTGAATGTTAAAAAAAAAAATATTGTGTCAATACGCAGCGCAGACATAAAACTCAAAAAGAGTAATAAAAATAATCAACATGAGTAAAGCGGATGTGGTAAATGAAATTCATAAAAATGTTAGAGTCAATTTTCCTCGAAGAAATGTTGTGATGAAAGATATAGATGATCTCTGGCAAGCAGATTTAATTGACATGCAGTCTGTTTCTCAAGAAAATAAGAAAATGAAATATATTCTTACAATTATTGACACATTTTCAAAATATGGATGGGCTTTTCCTATCAAGAATAAAAGTCAAGATTTTATATGTGACACTTTCAAAACCTTGTTTGTTAAGGGACGTTACCTAAAAATTTACAAACTGATAATGGTACAGAGTTTTACAACAATAAATTCAAAAAGCTAATGAAATTTTATAATATCAACCATTATTCGACACTTTCGATAAAAAAAGCTTCAATAGTTGAACGATTTATCAGAACATTAAAATCAAATTTATATAAAACATTTAGTTTAAAAGGCAACTACAAGTGGATAGATAATACCCTCAATGATATTATTAATAAATATAATCATACATACCACCGAACCATTAATGAAATGCCAGCAAAAGTAAATAATAACAATAAAACAAACATATTAGAAAGATATAATAATATTAAATCAGAAAATAAGGGTACTCTTACAAGAAAGTTTAATGTTGGTGATTTTGTCCGTATTAGTAAATATAAAGGAACATTTGAAAAAGGATACACCCCTAACTGGTCAACCGAAATATTCAAAATCAGTAAAATACAAAATACAATACCTGTAACTTATTTAATACAAGATACAATCAGAGGCCAGCCTATTTTAGGAGCATTTTATGTGCAAGAACTTCAAAAGACTAAACATCCTAACGTTTATCTCGTTGAAAAGATCCTGAGAAGAAAAGGAAATATGATTTTAGTAAAATGGTTAGGTTTACCTTCCAATGAAAACAGCTGTATACATAAATCAAATATATTATAAGAAACAAACTATTTGTCACTGTTTTCATTTCATTTATTTATTTTATTTCATTAACAATAGATTGTGTTTGAAAAAAAAAAAAAAAAAAAAAAAAAATACACATACAATAAAATAACATTTAGATACAAGATAACTCATTACTCACAATACATTACATTAAAATAAAATTAAATAGTTATTACGATGTGTTATACAATAAATTAAGATGTCAACATTAAGTAAATAGGAAGTCAAGATTGTACTTAAAACTAAAAATATTATATAAAAATAGATTTAAATGACAATAATGAAATATAAATTATATATAAAAAAATTGGATTTATTAATTGTCATTTGTTTTATTTGTCATTTTAATAAAATCTTCGATGGAATAAAAGCAATTTTCTAGAAGATAAGCCTTGACCATTTTTTTAAAAAGGTGTGTTTTATAAATATTTTTTTTTATATCAATTGGCAATTTATTGAATAATTTTACTGCCTGATACTTAGCACCGTGACCTACAATATTAAGTTTTGGGTGTATCTTATTTTTTAATAATAGGGTTCGTGTGGCTTCTCTGATCAACCTCTCTTCACTTGTTTCAAAACTACTTATATTTTTGGACAAATTTTCAAGAACCGACAGTATGTAGAGGCTAGGTACTGTCAGTATTGACAACTCTGTGAAGTACTCCCTACAGGACTGCCATTGGGGAATCCGTACAATTGTTCGGATGGCTCTTTTTTGCAGAACAAAAGCTCTGTTGCAGTTGTACTGATAGCTATTTCCCCAGAGCTGAATGCTATACCTTATTCTAGATTCAACTAAGGCGTAATAGACAGTTTTTAGATGGTCAATACTAACTTCATCACGAAGGCTTCTTAGGGCATAACAGGCGGATGATATGGTTGAATCTACAGCGTTTAATTCTTTTTTCCAATTTAATAAAGCATCAATATAAATACCCAAGAACTTTGTTGATTCGACAAGGTCAATTTTATGATTATTTATTCTAATATCTAATGTGTCTGAGCTACGACTGGTAGTCTTAAATAAAATTATATGTGTCTTGTTTGGATTTATTATTAATTTATTCGCAATGAACCAGTTCTGAAATATTGAAAGTGTGGTATTCACACTTGTATTTAATTCTGCTATGTTATGAGCACTTACAATTGCATTGGTATCATCTGCAAAAACAGTAAGTCGAGCATCAGGGTTTGCTTGCATCTTATAACTGATTAAGTCATTTGTAAACACTAAAAATAAAATTGGGCCTAAAATGGATCCTTGGGGAACACCTGTGTTTACATTTTTTATTCTGGAACAGTAGATTTGTTGCAAATTGTTCTCACCAATTTCCTTTATCTCAACAAACATTTTTCGGTTATGTAAATATGAACGAAACAAATCTAATGCTTTTCCTCGTACGCCGTAATATTCTAATTTAATTAATAAAAGTTTGTGGTCCACAGTATCAAAAGCCGAACTTAAATCAAGGAAAATCCCGGCCACTTTCATCTTATCATTCATTTTTCCAAGAATGTCAGTGATGAGATTGTCAATAGCATCCGTTGTACCTACACCCTTTTGATATCCAAACTGCCTGTAATTGATAATTCTATTTTGATTTAAATGACTGACAAGTCTGACCTTTATGAGCTTTTCAAAAATTTTTGAGAGAATTGGAAGCAACGTATTTGTTTTGATGCATTTTCAATGTTTGAAGCTTGTTTCCAAGGTACTAGATGCAAATATTTATGAAAGTGTAATGAAGAGTAATAAGTGTTGTTAGTTACATATAAACGTTTAGTAATAATAGTAGGTGTTTGGGAGGGGAAATAATATTTTTATTTTGTTAAGAATAAAACAACTTATACTGATAAAATTGTTTATTGTAATTTAAGAACCATTTATTTAAACATAAAATATTTTTCAAAGCACAAACAGAATCATGATAAATACAATTATACACATCTTTAGAATATTTATACTGATTATACAGACTTAACAAACTTGGACAACCTTTGTCTTCTATATTAATTATATTATTATTTTTCAAAATACATTTCATCCACGACACTTTCTCTAAACCTTTAGCATATATACATTTATCTTTTAATATATCTGTTATCAAACACTGACACTTTGAATATGTTATAAATCCTTCACTCCAATATATCTTTCTGTTACGTTCAATCCAGTTTACCTGTTTCTTTTCCCGTTCAGTCAATTCATGAAATGGAAATGGTGGTTTTATCAAAAATATCTGCAATTTAATAAAGTCTATACAACCTAATAAATATAAATCGAGAATTATTTGATAGATAGATAGAATATTATTTTGTGTGCTCCATAGTAACATAGATTTCTTACAAAATACAAGAACAGTGTCAATGAGCGGTCGTATCGCTAATAGTGATTTCTTCCAGACAACAAGGGTCTCGATAAACATTGTTCTAATATGCATATATGTAAAACAGTTGTTGATGCTGGCCTTTTTCCAGAGCAATTAAAAATTGCCAAAGTTGTCCCATTACTTAAAAAAGGATCACCTCTAGACCCAAAAAATTATAGGCCTATATCGTTGCTTCCAATTCTCTCAAAAATTTTTGAAAAGCTCATAAAGGTCAGACTTGTCAGTCATTTAAATCAAAATAGAATTATCAATTACAGGCAGTTTGGATATCAAAAGGGTGTAGGTACAACGGATGCTATTGACAATCTCATCACTGACATTCTTGGAAAAATGAATGATAAGATGAAAGTGGCCGGGATTTTCCTTGATTTAAGTTCGGCTTTTGATACTGTGGACCACAAACTTTTATTAATTAAATTAGAATATTACGGCGTACGAGGAAAAGCATTAGATTTGTTTCGTTCATATTTACATAACCGAAAAATGTTTGTTGAGATAAAGGAAATTGGTGAGAACAATTTGCAACAAATCTACTGTTCCAGAATAAAAAATGTAAACACAGGTGTTCCCCAAGGATCCATTTTAGGCCCAATTTTATTTTTAGTGTTTACAAATGACTTAATCAGTTATAAGATGCAAGCAAACCCTGATGCTCGACTTACTGTTTTTGCAGATGATACCAATGCAATTGTAAGTGCTCATAACATAGCAGAATTAAATACAAGTGTGAATACCACACTTTCAATATTTCAGAACTGGTTCATTGCGAATAAATTAATAATAAATCCAAACAAGACACATATAATTTTATTTAAGACTACCAGTCGTAGCTCAGACACATTAGATATTAGAATAAATAATCATAAAATTGACCTTGTCGAATCAACAAAGTTCTTGGGTATTTATATTGATGCTTTATTAAATTGGAAAAAAGAATTAAACGCTGTAGATTCAACCATATCATCCGCCTGTTATGCCCTAAGAAGCCTTCGTGATGAAGTTAGTATTGACCATCTAAAAACTGTCTATTACGCCTTAGTTGAATCTAGAATAAGGTATAGCATTCAGCTCTGGGGAAATAGCTATCAGTACAACTGCAACAGAGCTTTTGTTCTGCAAAAAAGAGCCATCCGAACAATTGTACGGATTCCCCAATGGCAGTCCTGTAGGGAGTACTTCACAGAGTTGTCAATACTGACAGTACCTAGCCTCTACATACTGTCGGTTCTTGAAAATTTGTCCAAAAATATAAGTAGTTTTGAAACAAGTGAAGAGAGGTTGATCAGAGAAGCCACACGAACCCTATTATTAAAAAATAAGATACACCCAAAACTTAATATTGTAGGTCACGGTGCTAAGTATCAGGCAGTAAAATTATTCAATAAATTGCCAATTGATATAAAAAAAAATATTTATAAAACACACCTTTTTAAAAAAATGGTCAAGGCTTATCTTCTAGAAAATTGCTTTTATTCCATCGAAGATTTTATTAAAATGACAAATAAAACAAATGACAATTAATAAATCCAATTTTTTTATATATAATTTATATTTCATTATTGTCATTTAAATCTATTTTTATATAATATTTTTAGTTTTAAGTACAATCTTGACTTCCTATTTACTTAATGTTGACATCTTAATTTATTGTATAACACATCGTAATAACTATTTAATTTTATTTTAATGTAATGTATTGTGAGTAATGAGTTATCTTGTATCTAAATGTTATTTTATTGTGTGTATTTTTTTTTTTTTTTTTTTTTTTCAAACACAATCTATTGTTAATGAAATAAAATAAATAAATGAAATGAAAACAGTGACAAATAGTTTGTTTCTTATAATATATTTGATTTATGTATACAGCTGTTTTCATTGGAAGGTAAACCTAACCATTTTACTAAAATCATATTTCCTTTTCTTCTCAGGATCTTTTCAACGAGATAAACGTTAGGATGTTTAGTCTTTTGAAGTTCTTGCACATAAAATGCTCCTAAAATAGGCTGGCCTCTGATTGTATCTTGTATTAAATAAGTTACAGGTATTGTATTTTGTATTTTACTGATTTTGAATATTTCGGTTGACCAGTTAGGGGTGTATCCTTTTTCAAATGTTCCTTTATATTTACTAATACGGACAAAATCACCAACATTAAACTTTCTTGTAAGAGTACCCTTATTTTCTGATTTAATATTATTATATCTTTCTAATATGTTTGTTTTATTGTTATTATTTACTTTTGCTGGCATTTCATTAATGGTTCGGTGGTATGTATGATTATATTTATTAATAATATCATTGAGGGTATTATCTATCCACTTGTAGTTGCCTTTTAAACTAAATGTTTTATATAAATTTGATTTTAATGTTCTGATAAATCGTTCAACTATTGAAGCTTTTTTTATCGAAAGTGTCGAATAATGGTTGATATTATAAAATTTCATTAGCTTTTTGAATTTATTGTTGTAAAACTCTGTACCATTATCAGTTTGTAAATTTTTAGGTAACGTCCCTTAACAAACAAGGTTTTGAAAGTGTCACATATAAAATCTTGACTTTTATTCTTGATAGGAAAAGCCCATCCATATTTTGAAAATGTGTCAATAATTGTAAGAATATATTTCATTTTCTTATTTTCTTGAGAAACAGACTGCATGTCAATTAAATCTGCTTGCCAGAGATCATCTATATCTTTCATCACAACATTTCTTCGAGGAAAATTGACTCTAACATTTTTATGAATTTCATTTACCACATCCGCTTTACTCATGTTGATTATTTTTATTACTCTTTTTGAGTTTTATGTCTGCGCTGCGTATTGACACAATATTTTTTTTTTTAACATTCAGTATGAATAAGTTAACCATACTGATTTAAAATCTTCAAGTGGTCGCTATTTATTCCGTAATTATTCCAGCTTCCTTTAACTCTTCGATAACACTACTCAACAAATTTCAAACTTTTAAAATTATCTGAGGTCTAACTATGTTTTTCTTATTTCTTACACCAAATATGACAGGATTGCATAAATAAACGTTTTCGGTCACATCTCAGTTTTCAGATATAATGACAGGTCAAAAATAACAATTTTTGTAGGGACTGAACTAATCTTATCAATATTTTGTACGGAAAGGCGATGTTTTTGGGGCTGGCTGGCTTTTCTCTTGTAGTGCGATTCAGGGGTATCTTGGATGAGGCCCCAACAGTAATCTGCTAGCATAGCGGGCTCCCATCTTCCTTGGTAACGTTTTTCTATCGCTGCAACATCTTGATGAAAACGTTCACCTTGTTCATCGCTAACTGAACCCATATTTTCAGGAAAAAAGCTTAAATGTGAGTAAAGGAAATGTATTTTGAGCGACATATTGCATCCCATTCTATGGTAACAGTCCAACATTAATTTTATTTTGTCACGAAAGTCAGGAGATTTGTTGTTATCAAGAAAATTTTTGGTCACTTCTACAAAAGCTTTCCATGCTTCTTTTTCGACTGGAGTAAGAGTAGATATAAAAGATGGATCTTCAATCATTTTCTTTTTGTCCCGACCTACAAATATGCCTTCTTTAACTTTTGCCTCACTAAGCTTGGGAAACTTTTGCTTAAGAAACTGAAAAGCTACGCTTTTAAACGTTTCACGAAGTTCTTAATGAGTCCCAATTTTATGTGTAGCGGCGGTAAAATGATTTTATAGGCTTCCACTAAAGGCTCATTCTTAACATTTTTTTGTCCAGGTACAAAAGAATGATGTAATGGCCAATGTTCTTTTACAAAATGTTCTGATTGCGCTCGACTATCCCACTCACAAAGAAAGCAGCAATATGTTGTATAACCCGACTGCAATCCAGTTAAGAAATAAACCACTCTAAGATCTGCACAAATTGATTACGCACCCACGATTTATTGATATTTATAACTTCCCGGTCGAAATAAGCTTTGTAACAATTTTTAATTAAGTCCGAAAGTGGTTTTTTCTGCGATTTTGGCGTAAACTCGCCGCAAATATAACAGAAAAGATCTAGATTGTTTACACACACGCGTGACATCATAAAGAATAGCTATCAAACTAACAAATAGTAACGATTGTGTTAGCAAATCGGTCATAATTTCGATCTAACCTCAGTCTAAAAAATAATAAAGAGATGAAAACTAAAAATATTAAATTTCTCTATTTTTAGATGTGACAGAAAGTTTTTTTATTAGTCATCCTGATTATGAAATAGTACAAGCCGAACCAGATATTTTTTTGTCGTTGAGTAGTGTAATAGATAGTATTTCATTGTCATGGTTTGTATTACCAGCATCTCTTGAAGCGATTAATAACTTTAATCTATCAAATATAATGTGTATGCTGCTAATAGACTACCCATTTACACTCATGTACCTATGTACACAATATGCAATTTGGATACGGATGATAAACCAGGCTCACATTGGATAGCTTTACATGTCGATACGAATGGTATTGGTCAATATTTTGATTCATATGGACGTGCACCTACACGATATCATCTCGACTTTTTAAGAAGGAATTGTAAAAGATGGGACTGGAATGTGGATAGAATTCAGAATGAGTGGACATCAGTTTGCGGTGAATATTGCTTAATGTATTTGCTATATAAGTTTCAGGGGTGTTCAATGCGTAGTTTTACGAACATATTTACAGAGAACACAGTATACAATGATATTTTAGTGGATCAGATGTTTCATTCATATTTTAATAAGCAATAAAAATGAAGGAATGTGTTTTATTGATGATTCAGAATAGCATGGAAGTTCTTAAACAATAGCAGTGATAAAAAGGGCTTACAATAAGTAATAGATAAGAATGCTAATGAGGGTCTACCAGAAACAATAGATAATAGGAAACATGAGAACAAAAGAAACGTTAATGAGGGTGCGGGATTAGATATCGATTAGATACTCTTCTTAATTGATTTCCACATCTCTGAAACCACACATCCTAGACAAAAACGGACCGCAGATTCGTGATCAGAGCATGGCAAAACCTTTTTTTTTTTTTTTTTTTTTTTTTTTTTTTTTTTTTTTTTTTTTTAGGTTTTGTCGACTCGAGAATAGGAGAATAGTGAGCCAGACGGTTTCTGGATAGTGAGCTAGAACTGGTACAACCTAACTACTAGTATTTTCACAATGACTGAATAAAAGCACAAGTCCTGTTTGTGAGATGATGGGCTCGCACGCGTCCCTGAAAGCTGACACTGAACTGACAAACAAACACTTTTGGTTATATTTGTAGATTGTAGTACGGCTTCTTGACGACCTTGAGACAAGGGGTTGCTCTGATATATTGTGTTAGGATGAGAGTATGTGAATAGATCTATATTCTGCAATATATATATTATCTACAAAGTGATTGGATTGTTTATACTAAATATTTACGCATAAGTGTCCAAATAAGTAGTATCGAGAAGAGGCCGTATAATATAAATTAATGAAGTAGTAGAAATGACTAACATCGTACATAGACTATTTTTTATTTTTTTTTTTTTTTTTTATTGGTTCGCAAAACTGAATACTATCAATAAAACTTATGCTAAATAAACAGCAGTAACATCTTACAATAAGAAAGTATCCTACTAGATGCAAACACAGCGTACATTTTGTAGTTTATGTTACAAGAATTCAAAGTAAAAAGTGAAAATAAAATATAAAACTAGTCGTAAACAAAAAGAAAAAAAGGTAATCAAAGATAAATTATTATTCTAGGTACATAAGCTTATGTTTAAATGAGGCTATGGAACCATATTGTGCAAATATGTCAATTTTAGACCTAACATCTTACTTACTTACTTTACTTGACTTACATAGCATCTTGCAAAGTCTTGTTTAAATACGTTGATGTTTTAAAAAAAAGCAAGGCAAGATGTTTATTTAATCATAACAGTAGTATCTGTAAGGAGTGCACATATAACCATCTTGCACCACCACCAGTACCGGTGGCACTGATCCTACGAGTAGTGTATGTTTAGAACATGGAACGGAATAAACCTAATTGAGTAGCAGCAGTCTATTCTCACAAAAGGAATAATGAAACTAATCCCGCTGTAACACGCTCACGGTGTCATGGCGTCACGGCTCACACAAGCGGACAGGCAATTTGGAATAAAAAGCGAAAAAGATTACCACGTTATGTTCTGGTGCGACACGACATGGAAGGGTTAGGTTGCGTCAAAACTTGGCTTATATTTTTTGCGGAGCGCCATTGTGTCGCTGCTGGCTTGTCAGAATCGCAATAAAAACATATTTTCGTCCGGCCGCGGCTAGCGGCTGTAGCTCATGTATACTTGGCGCAATAACAGAGATTTATCGCGGTGTTTGTTACTTGTTACCTAGGGGCGCGGGCCGCTCGCGCCGCGCCCGGACCGCCCGCCTGTGGCCCGGCCCGGCCCGGCCCGGCGGCTGGATATGTCGTTAGATAAGCTCGATAATCGACTTTTGTAATTTGTTCGTAGGGAACAAAAACAAAACTCATCCAAGTAATGCTAGTTTCGGTTTTACGAGCGGACAACGCGACATCTTATTTTTATTTGAACGCAGTAATGTTGTTTTTTAGTCGAAGTAACGAGAAAGTTTAGAGCTTTTTTAAGTGTCTCCGTTCTTCTTGCTGTTTAATTTGCCATGAATGACTATGTCGACTTAATTATCCAAACCGAAACAGTAACCTTTAACTAAAATGGTTCAAAATAAACGAAATGCATTAAAAAGCCTAGAATTGATGCTCCTTGCTGACGCTGACCCACAAATTAATGTGAAAGTTTAGTTGGACGGATTGTTGTTAGTCAGTCATTGACAGAACGCGCCGCCGCGGACAAGACGTACAACAACATTGACAACACGATCGTTTATCGTATCCGTGTAGTAACAGATTAAGAATACAAAATATCACGACCCCATTTCAACCCGTGGCTGTCGTAAAAGACGACTAAGGGAGTATCTTTATGCAAAAACACTGCGTAAAAGGGAAATTTCGAAATAGAACCCGTCCGGCCAACGTGGTATAGTAGGCTAAGTTCCCTCCATAATATTTGAAGGAGACGTGTGCCCAGCGGTGGGACGTTTATGGATTGTAATTATGACATGATCGTGTTATGAAAATAATACTGAAAATACTATAAATAAAATGTTGTACTGCGTAGAGTACCAATCTAAACTTTACATTTTGACCAATTCGTTTATTTATAAAATTTGTGTGTATATAATCCAAATAAATCAAAGTTTTTACGTGTGCTAAACCTCGCTCTGGACCAATAATATAATACGTAACTTGTGTGTGTGTGTGTGTGTGTGTGTGTAATATAAGAGCGAGCAGAAAGTTTATGTCGTATGTTATGGGGCTCGTTGTGACATAATAGCTTTTTGTTTGACATTCCTTGTTCTCCATTCGAATGCCTTTAATATTGCGCTTCTGGTTTTCCTTATCAATTTCGTAGATTTTATTACGTATTTAACTGTATATTGTTAATGCGGTGGTTACTGGTACATTGCCTCGCTATAGCCACAGTATTCCTACAGCTCCGACACTCTGAACAAACTGGTGTAAGACATAAGGAACAGTTTTCAATTCCCGTGCCGCGGTTAGTTGTTACACAACACAAGACGATGAGCGCGGGCTACGATTTGTTACACATTCTCTCGGTTAGTTCCCGTCATTCTTTGATAGGGCACTAATCAGCTCCTATTGGTATTAGCGTGATGTTATATAGCCTAGCCTTCCTCGATAAATGGGCTATCCAAAAATAAAACAAATCCGACTAGTAGTTCTTGAGATTAGCGCGTTCAACTAAACAAACAAACTCTTCGGCTTTATAATATTAGTATATATTGTTAGTATTAGATATATAGAATGTTTATTTGTTTCTGTTTCTAGAGAGTAAATTACCTTAATTATCACACAGTGATTTGGCTGTGCCCCTAACATGGCCAACCATGAGCGGCGGTAACCACTTACCATCAGGTGGGCCGTCTGCTCACCTCGCCATAGTAGTAGGTACTATGTATTACTTATATTGCCTCAGCCAAGACTTGTCTATAAACATCGACTGACTATCTTTTCGTTGTGTTAGTTTTCCTTTATTTTATTATTCAAAGCAAAATAAAACTCTTAGCGTGTACATGTACACGAGCGGCAGTAATGTCGCTATTTTGTGTATTTGTTATATAATAACGGATAGTACGTTCTGTTGGTTGTGACTCGACTTGACCAATGTCGTCAAAACAAGTTGTCAATTTCGTTGATGTATAGAAAGAAGTAGTGTCCCGAAGGGCTCGCTACGTACGAGACATATTATACGAGATGTGTAAGTGTTATTTGTTAGCAATAACCGTCGGGGTCTGTTGTCAACAGCCTCAGCGGCCCACATACACCACATTTACATAGGACGGGCTCGGGACCGGGTGTAAGCCAAGATCTCGCTACTTGCGAACAAATACAAACTGCGGGCTCCAGTGTTCTCACTACTACTTTTATGTAGTTTAGTGTCTATAGGTATATTTGTGTTGTCTGTTTTATGTTTTAACACATACAAATAACGCTTTTAGAGTACCTAGGCATATGAAAGTATGTACCTACGTCATTTATAACAAAATAACACTATGTAAAACTTTCGTCCGTCAGTCTGTCTGTTTGTTGGAGGTAAACTCCTAAACTATAGAACCGATTTCGCCGGGACTTCTACTGGTGGATAGCTAATGTCACAAGGAATAACATTGATTTCAGAAAAATTTTAGGATACCGTCACAAAATAAAAATCTATAAAATCACACACGAACGTAGTCGCAGGCACTACAAGTACAAAATATATATGCTTTTAAAAGTCAAAAGGAATAGTGTCAGTCGTTATTAACGTTTGACGTAAAATAGTTCTGACTGAATGCCTCCTTGATTTCACGCGCACATAAATCTTAAGAGGCAGTTCAACTACCTACATTAAAACTACAACGAGAACCAATATTATAGCGGTCTATCAGTGAGACAAGCACTATAGTGTGGCCATGGCCACAGAACAATGAAAGTAGTGAGTGTTACGGGAGCGTGGCCAATGGCCAACTATTAATAAAACGAATATTTAGTGTTGCGCCAGCGCCGCTCATGACAACTCACCTGTAAATCAGCTGTTAGCTGTTAGGGTTTCCTGACTTCCTTAGATAAAATAATGTCCGCGAATTGAATTGAAAATGTGTAATAGTGTGTATAGTAGTATGTGTACAAGTGTCAGGTTCGTGCCCTCACACTATAATAGGTGTATGCACCTTCACGTACCTACTCGACACATCTACTAGCTACGGTGACCTACGTACCTACCTACTTGAGCCCAGCGGAGGAAGTGCCGCCGAGTGATCAACACTATATTTTATGTTGCTGCCTAAACGAAACGGAAACTAGGTACAACTTGTTCAAATGCAGCAATATTTGAAAATTGTGCGACATTATACCATCGCATTTCAACATATAAAAATTCGCACGCTTTTGGCCAGAGAGAGAGAATTAGGATAGAAGCTTAGTAGCTCTAACCTAGATATCTATGTCTAGGTTAGAGCTACTAAGCTCTTTAGTGCTCATCAACTCATTGATTTATTTAATGTAATATCCTACATTTTGCGAGAACCTATTGCGCGCACTTACCCCGCTCGCTATACTGACGATTACTCATAAGGTTTGTAATGAATGAATAATGAATCAATTTCAAAATAAATTGATATTTAAAGTACATTAAATTGTTCTTCTTTTGATACCAAACACAGACTACCTATATCTATAATATGTATGTATGTATTTACAAAAAAAAATGTATTTAAGTAGTATAAGTATCAGTTGTTTAGTACCCATAACACAAGCAAATATTATTGCTTACTTTGGGACTAGATGGCGCTGTGTGAATGTGGTAGAATATTATTATTATTACTATAAAAAAGTTTGGTAGTTTTAGAAACTACTTTGGTAGTTTAAGTAGATAATATTTGCTAATAGTTGTTATGTGTAATTATACAATATTTAACTCTCAAATAATAATAATAATAATATATATTTTATTTTCTCTCAAAAGGTTACATTTTGGGTACAAAAATAGAATAGCTTAGGTAAGTATAAGTTCTAAACCTTGTGAGAGCTGGAGTCCGTAGTAGGTTCAAAGACCTGTGTGACGAATCTCCAGGCTCTCTTCTTTAATTACAATTATTTTAAAAGCTAATGCGTACATTGTTCAGAGTTATATAATCATCAAATAATTTATTATTCCAAGTAGAATTTAGTGACTTGACAAAAATCTTATGGCTCTTATAAAAACTTCAATGGCGGCCGCCGAGCAAAAGTTAGGTTAAGTAGTTTTGTGATTATTATTGATTTAGTTAGGCCTCTGCCTCGAATTTTGCGTGCAGCGAGGCGGCGTGGGAGCGGAGCGGACAACGCAGACCTGCCCCCTGATTCTGACTCGTCGGATAGCTCCCGGATCGTAATCTTTTTCGAATCTTAGTACGACGTATTTTTACGGCTTAAGTTATTTAATGTTAGAAAATAGCCTACCGTATAGAAAATTAAAAACTAATTTTGTTGAAATGGCAACGGATTGAGGGGGCAAAGGAGCATAATTTAAAAAAAATCTAAATGTGTCTACCATTTTCACAGCGTTGGCAACCCTGAAATAAAAATATGATTTTCTTACAGCCTGACATCAGGGTTACCTCCAGGTAACGGGTTATCCATTACTTACGACATACCCTGAATTATGTTCCTATATAACTACCTACATACATACGTAGACGTACTTTATAATCCCTCTTTTTGTGTCAAAGTGTGTGTCAACCCCAGTGCAGTGATGGTAACAAAAAGCCTTTATTAATTATGTAAAGTTCGTTCTATATAATAACAACTAAATATTTTGCTGTTGCGGCACCTACTTATCAACATGAAATGTACAATTTGAAGTAAATTAGTTATCTACGAAGAGAATAAGAATTCTCTTCATTTTATCCTCCGTTAGTATTTACTAATTAAGTAGGTGAACATGATTTTAGTATTATAATAAACACTGATGAAACACTCAAACAGACACAGAAACAGAAACTTATAACACCCCTCTTTTTGATTAGGGGGTTAAAAACCATTATCTAATGAAATCATTGAATATAAATCTTATAACAACAAAATATTAACTGTCGTGATTTTATAGTTCGGTAGATAGGTCGGTGAGTCGGCGGCCTCGGCGCTGATGCTGAGTGTCGCGAGTCGCGCACTTATTAGAACAAGTTCACATTAATTGTGTTCTTCACTACTTTTATTTGATATCACTTTCTACTGCACCATGTTCCATTACAACTTCGCTCATTACTTCAACTGGACAGTTTGTTTTAGTGAACTTTACTTATGAGTCTGGCGAGTACCTAGTTTCAAACTTAGTTTAAAGAACTAGGTCATTAGGGTTTTTTAAGATATTTATTGTTACTTTTTGCTTTGTATGATCACTTATTCTTTATGACTCCACCGACACTTGAACCATTAAATAAAAGAGTAGTTCTCTACAACTCAATATCAAGAGACTATCAAACGATAAACTAAATGGCAATATAATCTTAAATCCTAACGTGTAGAAAAGCAACTCCGCTAACTACTGAGTCTGTAATCACTAATCATATAACACTTTACTAGTTCTTACCTATCGCACAGGTCACGTTAGGTACTTGGTAGCCCCTCCCTATGCCCCCTGCCCCCCACTACAATGATTGATTCAATATATTTGATTGATTGACAGTCGCACTCGAATGAGATTGATTCAATTTGACGCTTGAGGCAAATATAGGAATAGCTTGCGATGTTCTCAGTTATTAATGGCAGGAAACGGATTTTAAGACTTAGTAAATTATGTTTCTTTTTATTTCCGACAAGGAAAAATGTATGACGATAAAAGTGAGATTAGATACTCGGTGGATTTCTGTGATTGATTTTATAGATGAGGGAATTAAAATGATAGGGCTTATAACTGAATTTCTATAGGCTAGAAAAATATGATGCTGAAAAAGTTTCTTAGTTAGCAAGTTTGACATTAATATGTAACATAGTTACTTAATTTATTTATTTAGATAAGCAATCAGTTAAATTTTAACTGATTGCTTATTAATGCTTATTCAAGTCGATTGCAAATGTCCACATCTGACTTAGGTAGGTATGCATATGTATTTTTTTTCCATAAGTATATATAACATATAATATATGTATTTGGGTTGTAATCAGATGAAAAATAGCAGAAGTATAGTATTTGATATAGAATACATTATGTAGGTAGGTAATTGTCTATTTATCTGAAACGTGTTTTATACGCATTTCCATAACAACCCAATGAATATTCAATTTCTGGCTCGGAAGCACATTATGTTAGTCGTGAACTCGTGAATCGAGCCGGCGCGGCGCGGCGGCGACGTCGAGGAGCCGATCTGATATCTCTATTGGATAAAAACTTAGAGGTAACTGATATGAACCTTTATTGCTATAGGTTGGTATATATATCGTAACACACAATATAATATCTTAAAGGTTTATAAAATAATGATTACTTACATTTAAAACGTAAATATCTTAACATGATGATGATTATTTTAACAGCAACATTGCACCATGTTTCTCGCAAAAAAAATTAAATAATACTTAATCTATTCTTAGTGAATTATATTTGCATGCTATCTGTGATGGCTGAATGGGCTAGAACTTATTACAAACATACCAATCATATTATTATATAATATTCTCTATTTACCCGGAATAAAGGTTATGATTAAAATATTTAGCATAAGTTACTGCGTATTGCGAAAATATGATTATGATTTTACACATTAACTTTTATGAGGCGTCAAGCCCAGAGTCGCTGCTGTTAGTGTGTCATCGAAACAAAATTATGTCTTACCAAGAAGAAACGTGATCTATATTTATTTCCTCGTTGTTCTTATTTGTGAACAAACGACGTGGCGCGTGGCGTGGCGTGGCCGGACGTAGTATAAATCAGCATCGCCATTCACAAGAGATTTACGCGCCAATTTCGACGACCAATACCAAATATTGGAAACTATTTTAGCTAAATGATTGAACATTCGTCCAATAAATGTTCGATGACACGTTTGTATAATAAATATGAAATAATATTGATTCGCTCAGATTTGCGGTCGCACGGTAGTTCGGGATCCGTTTACGATGAGTTTTCTATTGTTGTTGGCTTTGTGTTTGAATACTGTGTGATATTGTGAAATTGAATAGATTGTCCCATATTTATCGTTTTATGAAACTAGACTTTTAATCTGCATAAAAACGTTTAAATACAGATTAAAAGTGTTGGTGGTCGACTGGCATGCAAATTGTGTGAACCGATTTCGATTCCGACTGGCATTACTAGTCAAGTGACATACTTACCATCTGTTAACGGTAAGTCAACACATATAGTGAGGAAACCCATATATACTTATACCCTAGAAGATTTTTTTTACTAGGTTACTAACTTAAGTATTTTATAATAATCATAATATAACATGCTTAATGAATATTATGCTTTACTTAAATCATGTATTCCTTCATGGACAAGTGGTATCGTGGCAGACGCGCAGGCACCGCCACCGCCACACCGTGACCAAACGTTGTATGTTTTATGAAGCTGCAGTTGGCCATTCAGTTCGCGTACTACCTCCCCCAGTTAGATACAGGATACACCCAGGATCCTTACCCTTGTGCCCATGTGGGGATCGTATCTACGACCTCCTATCACGTCACGCTTATGAGGTTGATATTGACTGTCAATTGTCACTGTCGCACTTACATCACCGCGCCCAGTGACATGGGTTCGATTCCCACACTAGACAAAATATTGTGTGATTCATAGATATTTGTATCTAGTCTGGGTGTACTTTGTGTCTGATAAATGTACGTTTATAAAGTCCCCCGCGACCGCGGGCTTGTTCTACACTTGCGACGTGAACAGTAGATCTTTGCCAGACGCATTCTGCCCATGCACCATGTACTTTCATTTGGCGCGGCATGGTCAAATAGTTCTTCAGCCAATAGCTAACTCATTACATTAATTGACGCTAAGTCAGCTAGATTTAAAAAGGTTTTTCATTCTTTTTATTATGAACAGTACACGTAGAGCCGATGATGAAAGCTCTCCATTGTCTAAAAGTAATTAGGTAAGTAAGTATTTAACTATTACCATTGTTCAAGTGTATCGTAAAGGTCAGGAGTTACTATTAATAAGTAGGTGAGTACACTCGGTAACTACGCGACGCTCAACTTACCTATCAAATATTTGCTATTGTTATCCGGGAAAGTAAAATAAATAATAATTTTCATCTTTCATCTTATTTATTACATTAAAAGCTGTGCTACATGGCTGTAAACTTGGCTCCCACAGAGGTGCCCTTGGTGGATTCCAACCGTGTAGCCGGCTGTTGTAAACCAAGTTACATACAAACTACGCGGATGGCAAGCAAGCTCCCACCAAGGTCACTCTGTGGGAACGCAAGTTTATAACCGTGTAGAACACCTATAATAGATAGGTAGTACTTCTTCGATTATTTAAATTTGTTTTAACATAGCCGTAGTAGATACGTGCTATGGTAGGTACTTAATTAGATATATTCACATTAGTAGAAAAGGTCCCTTCTACGTACTTAAGTTGGTGGATGTCTAAATTCGTTTAATTTTTCGTCGTAACAAATATTGTAGTTATGACATAGTGATTGTAGCTGGACGGTCTTGATGGCGTTCATCTCCTGGAGCAGGTGCGCCTGCACGCGCCGGCCCAGCGGCGACTCCGGCGTGATGCCGTGCCCCCCCACGTAGTCGGAGAGACAGTGCCCCACGGTAATCTTCACTGTCGCCAAACATAGTTCTAGGAAGTCGTGCCACAGTTCATTGACCTCCTGCTGGTGCTTGCAAGCATTATAGCCTGAACGCAACACACGTTCAGTTGTCGCATTGTAGAATAATCTGGAAATTCAAAAATATTTATTTTATATAATGTATGTCCTTTGCAGAGGTCTGCATAAATTGTTCGTTATTTTCAATTTAAAATCTAGGAACTATGTGCATTTGTATGTGTAGGTGTTACCTGTATTCCTTCATAATAATTGAGTAGGCTTTTTTTAATAACACGCTGCGTTTGTGATGTGTGTCGTTAATCCTGACAAACAGCGCTTGGAGTATCTTGTCCACACTTGACATCGTTTCTGTCTTTTTAAATACCTTGGCTTTTAACCACTTGTCGGCGTTTACAAATACCTGTTAATTGTACAATTTATGAAGTCATGTTTTTTTCAATGAGTGTATTATATCGGACTACGTTCACGTCAGTTCAGTCAGTAAAGTAATGTCAATCGCGAAAAGCATTTAAGTATTATCCGATTGTAAACTTTAGTATTAATTTATTTTTCTATTATCAAAAAGAGTTGGGCATATCAAACTTAGCTCTATTGGGTTTTGTATTTTTCTAATTAGTAGAGTACAAAACTTATTTTGGTGATACGTTCAACCAAACAAACAAACAAACTTTTCAGCTTTATAACATTAAGTATGTGGCTGACATTACCGCAACCAGTTCATTCGTCATGTTAGACAGTATCAGTTCCACCAGTCTTTGGTTTGGATACTGATACCGGCACTGGCCGTCACCTGTCGCCACTGTCGGAGACATATTGTTGTTGGCTAAGTTCCTAGACGTATGCTTGTGTTGATTTTTCTGATTGTTCTTCTTTGTAGTTAGTATTCTTGCCCTCATTGATGGAGACTCTCTGGACTGGCTCTGGTCCCTCACCAATTGTAAGTCAAACGATAACACCTGAATATCAAAGTTGAGACAAGCCAGCGAGTCGACCAGCCACACCGTGTAGACGAGGCTGGCGGCGCCTATGTCCACGTTCATCGTTCACTACCTGTTTACGTCAATAATAATAATAATAACAGTGTGGTACAAAACACAAATCCATAATGATGTTTGCGAAATCTAATTGTCTTCGTGTTTTCGTTTCATTTTCTTATTTGTATTAAATTAAAAACGACGTGATTCAGCGATATACAAATATATAGATAACGATCAGAACAATTTTGTATATTTGGAGGATCTGTTGTCTCGCGCAGTGCGCGATTCTCTAACAAACAGCACAGATAGCCACTTGCCCGCGAGCAAGTCAAATATGTATACTTTACAGGTTTTTAGTTAGAAAACTCAATTCTTAGTTATCAGTATCACAGTTGAGATCTTGCCACTACTTAAGTTATATGAATATTTGACACGATTACACAATCACAGAGTACAAACACGTTACGGTCAAGTTATTTAATTGAACTAGTGTCGAAACTAGCAACAAACCGATAACGGTTTAGTGTGAAATAAATTGAATGTTTATTGCGGCGCGGGCGGCGGCACCGCGCGGACGGATCGACTACGACTCGTCGAGTGCCACGGGGTGACGTCACACGGCGCGATGAGCTCTGCAACATGACGCCTACTTGACGCCACCCTCGTTATTGTAATGTGTTCACAGATAGCTTCGGATAAGATGGTCTGATACGATAATTTTTAGGGTTCCGTAGTTCTGACTAAGAACCCTTATAGTTTCGTTATGTCCGTCTGTCTGTCTGTCCGAGGTTTTGCTAAGAGACCGCTAGTACTAGAAAGCTGTAATTTTGTAGGAGTGTGTATATCAATTACTTCAACAAAGTGGTAAAATAAAATTTTGGAAAATATTTAAAAAAAATAGTAGATTGAAATTGTTTCATCACATTAGATTTATTTAATAGTGTAGTACTCGTAGGTTGTGTATTCTGATCGTGTTTGATGTTGATGTTTAATACAAATTAAAGTTTTGCGGAGTTTGTATAATAACTAAAGTAAACTCAATTACTTGTGGTTAATGAGCACGTGCGTGTGTTCGATCACTTCGATCACGGCGCCCTCTACAGAGGAGTGGGAGTAGGTACAGCGTGTCTGTCTTCTCATGTTTAAAACCAAACCTCGTAACTGTCCGCAGGAATCGAGCCGCCTACGATCGATGAGCGAATATATCTTTGTCTCAAACTTTCTTCTAATTTGCTTATTATACATTTCTCGTTACAGATCGTGAAATATATACCTATCTGTTCTTTTTGCAAATCAAACATCAATAATGTGACTTGGTAATGTAAATTCTCTTAGAACTGATTTTGATTATTTCTCAGTATGGAAACTTTATTTGTTTATCGCTTTTACATAGGTATTATAGTGTCGCCGCAAGTCGCGCCCGTATGTCGCGCCATCGCATAGTATGTTATTTTCCTTAAATTGCGGACATCTCGTTTTTATCATCTTTTGGAAAAAAAAATTCCAAAGAAAATTTCGAGAGAAAAGTCCATAGAAACCATAGAAAAGCTTTTTTTCTCTTTATCAATCGTTCTTTTAATTGGATTTTTTTGTCATGATTCTATTTGTAAAAAACAAGTAGAATAATCTCGTATATTTAGGGCGAAATTTTTTTTTCGAGTCATTGCATAAAAAATGGTAAGATTTTTATTTTAAATTATTTAGTTTTTATTTTTACTGAAAAGTCCCTTAACGGTCGCATTTTTTTAAATTGCCAAATTGATAGTATACCAGTAATTATTACTACCAAAAAAAAAAAATTAAATTCTTCAAACCCAGGACTGGAGATACTGAATTTTAAATTTTTGTTTTAAATTATTTAGTTTTTATTTTTTTACAGAAAAATCCCTGAACGGTCGCATTTTTTTAAATTGCCAAATTAGTAGTATCACTAATTATTACTACCACAAAAAAAAGCAGACGCTTCGACCACAGGACTTTGAAGATATTTAATTTTAAAATTGGTGTTAGCGTTGTCTTTCTAGTCTATGATTCAATTTTTCAATTTGAGGAAGCAGAGCTGACCACATACGAGCAATTAATAATTTCGAATAACGAGGTTAATGACCCTAACTACACTAAAACAAAATTTACCTTGACCAAACTAAGAACGTTAGTTTAAATGAAAGTGAAATACATAACTAAAAATATAACATTCTTTCTCGAAAGTTTCTATCACTCTCTGAGGTATTTCGATAAAATAGATACCTAAAATCTCTCGTTATCCTCTATTGACTAACTCGGTAAATATGATATATGTATAATTAATTATTCACAAACTTTTTGTGACATTCCTATTTCTATAGAAATTCAGTAAAAACTTAGAAATGCTATATCTCTGAAGTCCTGCGTGATACATATTCAAAATTTTCTATATTGGAAGACACATTATTTAAGTGTATTTTGCTGGTAAAAGAAAATGCGGCTATCATAGCGTCATATTTTTCTGAAATTCATAAAATATTTTTTTTCTCACTTGCCAGAGCACATAAAGACTTGTAATTTATACACTCAATTACATAATTATTCTTCAATTAGTTGGTAATTTAAAATTAGATTAGTGTTGGTTAATTTGGGGTAAATACTACAAAAAATCTTTATTACAAAGTTCAACAACCTTTCAAAAAAAAAATCGTATCTTGAAAATTAAGTAATATTTTCAACTAGTTGTTTCATATTTAGCTGTATTACGATTATATCCATCGCAATGGACTATAAAAGGAGGGTGTTCGCTATTGACTTGTTCTGACACACTGAATCGTCGTCGAGAGGGAGGGCAGTAGCGTCGGGGTATAATATAACACAAGAGTGTCGAAGCGCTGAGCCTCGTTTTATTCCCGATACGTTCGTGTTCACGAATAAATGCCCTTGTTTATCTCTCGTTTAGATAATTTTATGATCGAGCGATGATTTTTTGAACGTCTTTACGTTTATTAAAATTCATTTTGTGGAAATATTCAAGTTTAAGGTACATTAAGTATGTTACCAATAAGTACAATTTGCAGAGTGGCGGGTAGTCTCGTGTAAAGCCCCCGTGGCCGTGCGGCTTCATCAATGTTGTTAATAATACATTAGACCAACAATGTGTAAGCCCGTAAGTTCTCGAGTGAGTAAAGTTGTCGAGTGGCGGCTCATTAGTTAGTACTGCACGGTACGTGTTGCAAGTTACTTAGTTACAACATATTGAACAAGGAATTTTGTTCATAATCGCGCACGCAACCACATACACGAAATGTTTGTGTATTTTGTTTGTGTGATCGATCGCTGAGAACAAATCGGATACACAATGTTATTAGTACATACTACTTGTGGAGCGGGCGCGGTCTCGTTACAGTTGCCGAGACTCACCGAGACTCGAAACAACACCAGCTTCTGATTTGCGAAACTCGTATTCATTTTCAATGAGTTGAACTTTTCAAGTTGTGCTGTGGTAAGTTTCGGTAAATAATGATCAACGGAATTTTAGAAACATAGCGAGGTACGCGTGACGTACCTAAGTCAAATCTTTTTATTTCATTTAGATCACATACATGATACTTATGAACGTCATACAAAGCCAGAAAAGGTGTCAGTAAATTTGCCTAGGTTGCTACCCCTTCATAGCGAACATATATTTTGATTATATATTTATCAGCTCAACAAACATGCACTCAAACAAGTTATAAGTTTTCGTAGTTCGAGAAATTGTTGAAGTCTCCGTGGCTCGTTTAGGACTAGATGGCGCTGTGTGTCTATAGTAGTGTCCAAAAATTATATTATTCAATTAATCGAACAGTGTGAACTATTTAAACGTCCTCGTCGTGCGAATAATTGTAGGTGCACTTATTGCAAGCAACTGCCAGCGGTTTCGTCGATGTGTCAGATATAGCAATATAGGTATATTTAGGTAGATCTATAGAAGATAATACACAATAAAGTTTGTTAAAATTTCCTAATCGATATTAGGATATCCTAATTATGACGTTGCCAAGCCGTAGTACGTCACAATTCTGAGAAAAACCTTTTGCGTCAACTTGGGAAAATTCTGTGAAGGAAGTTAACAAACCTCTTTGTAGCTATTATTAAATATTCGATGGTGAGGGTAGGTGACTACCTACCCGCTGGGGGCGCGGGCGTGGCGAGCCAACCGTCACTAATGTCATTTCAATTTGTAAAACACGTCGTAACGATTACTTTGATGTGTTCTACAAAGTTCATGAGAAAATATTATAAGTGCGAAGTAAGTACGGCGCACTGTTGAACAGAATGAAAGTTATTCGGTTGTTGACCGTCTGTGCCCAAGGTGAGGCGCGCAGGTGCACCCGGGCCCGTGCACGGAGCCGCCGCGCATCGTGGCGCATGAACCATGCGAAGGGGGAATTGGCTGTGTTACTTTAATTTTATTATCAGAATATCTAACCTGGAGCCATTTTCAAAAATTTTGTAAACTACTTCTATGAATAATGTACTGTAATTGTTATTTTATGAAGGATAAATTGACTTTGTTCTATTTCGTAGACACGTTTTTTTTAGTAACAGTTTTTCTATTTTATTTTTATATAATATAGAAGGTGGAATTTTGTAATGCTACCTGGAGGGAAAGTACTTTAAGTAATACCTAGAGATAGATAATTTTACTCAAGGGAAACATTCCTTTATTTTAAAAAAGAAACAGAACTGCATGCAACTACCGCAGCTAGATAACATAAGGTCAATCATAAGGATCGAATCTGTCTAACAAACGTGGTAAATTAAATAAAAACAAAACCATAAAATCTTAACTTATAAATTCCATGAGACTAAATAAAGAACTTTTACTCTTATGTTCGTAATTGATAATTATCTTTGACGTCATTTATTCACTAAATAACGAAGAACTATTTAGTTAAGAAGTTTGCGATATGCATGTGTATTTTATGCAGATCAAATGAAAAAAAAAGATGCGATTTAACTGCATGAGGCACTCTAGAATGACCACGTAAAGTTCAAACTTCAAATGTATTCATTGTAAATAACGTAAGTTAGATTTTTATGGTTTTTTAACCATGTTTGTTAGAGAGATTCGATCCTTATGGTTAATTAACCCTATCAATGCCATAAAAGTACAGAATGTTATTTTTTTGGGTCCGTGGGTTACGCCCCCGGTGTGTTTTGCCCCCGTGGTGGAAGCCCCCGATTTTAAATTAAGTTATTATAGTTGATTTCGCCGAAATAAAAATATTTTTTACTAGATACAGACGATGAAAAAAGTGTTTCGGAACCAAATACGTAGACAAACTTACTAAATAAGTATTCTAACTAACACAATATTGGATACTATAAACATGCTACAAGGATATTCACTTTATTACTATATTACAATTATTTACTTTAGATGCATTACTTTGTACTTTGTCTAAACGAGGCGCCCGTGCCCGGCCAAACTGGTTTTACACAATAGCCAGATCGAATTCTAAAAGAAAGAGATAGGTAGTCAAAGAAAGGGAAAGATAGGGTTGAAAACAATAGAGTCCAGGGTGACGGACAGTGAAAATAGCAAACATAGCGATGGGCACTATTTCTATCCCTTTCCCACATAGTTGCAATATGTTACTGATAAGAAAGTTTAGTCGGTCATGTTAACTCAAAATGGCAAGTCCAGGTCCTTCACGGGGTTTAGCACAAACCAATTACAAAATAATTTCAAATAAACTAGGTGGAAGAACGTTACTACATGTCGGATTTGCTTATAATCTTCATAGGAAAAATAATAAATCGAGTGTGTGGACATGCGTAAATAAAAGACATGGCAAGTGTAGTGGTTCTATAAAATTAAGTGAGGAAAGTGACAATGTACAAATCCAAAAGTGTCATAATGCTGAGTGTCAACCTAACTTAATGAAAAATGAAGTTAGAGTTGTTATGGAAAAATTAAAAAAGGAAGTGAAAACGAGTTTCTCGAGCTCTATACAACAAAAATTTGAAACAAAATTTGCCGAGTTAAAAAACACAGACACAGCCTTCGATGAATACATACCCAAATTCAATAATATCAAGCAACAGTTATACAACTCTCGAAAGAAAGCCTTAAATGTAGAAAAGACACAGTTTCGTAATCCAGCTGAAGTCATTATACCTGAGATTTTTCAAAAATATCTATTAGTTGATTACTGTGAGAACGACAACAGAATTATAGTATTCGTATCAGCACAGGCTTTAAAACACATCAAAAATATACAACACTACTTCGGGGATGGTACATTTGATTGTTGTCCAGGTCCATTTTACCAAATATTTACCATTCATGGAGATATGGGAAGTGATGCACAAGCAACCAATATTGTGCCTATATTTTATGTGCTACTAGTTAATAAAGAAAAAAGTACATATGAAGTCATGTTTAAAAAAATTAAAGAAGCTGTGCCGGACTTCAGCCCCATGAAATTCACTGTAGATTTTGAATTAGCTACAATGCTGGCAATAAAAGAGGTATTGCCAGCGGTCACAATACATGGCTGTAATGTTCACTTCCAAAGAGCCATTTACAGAAAAGCGAAGTCTTTAGGTTTATTGGCACACGAAGAAACAACATTGTATGTGAAACTGTGCACCTGTCTAGCATTTCTTCCTAAAGAAGATATAGAGGATGGTTGGCTTTCCGTAATGGAAAACAGGTAATTTTAATTTTAATTTTATTTTAAAGTTTTAACAGCTCATAGATTGTTTTTATAAGTACGCAAAAATAAAAATAATGCTTAGGTATATACGACATGTCATATATATCATAATTTTTGTTTTCAGTATTCCCGATGAAAAAGTCACCCAATTCAACGATTATTTCGTTGAACAATGGCTTGAGCCTCCGGGGATGATCTCAAAGTGGTGTTGCTATAAAGAACGACATAGAACCACAAATTTAGTGGAGGCCTGGAATCAACGGCTTCAGTGCTATCTGGGCCGAAAACCATCATTATTATCGTTTTTGGAAATTATAACAACTGATATTTCTACGTATAGCACAGGTCAAGTGAGGTAAAATGCTGATTACTTACATAACGCTTAATATATCAGTAATTCATTTTTTTTACTCTTAGTAAATAATCTTTATCTTAAACTTTCAGATTACGAAGAAATGACAGTCCTATATGTAAAAGGAAAAAATCTTCAATAATCAATGACAAACTCATTGCTAAGCTGACAGACAAATATGAAAAGAAACAAATTACAATTATGGAGTTTTTGGAACAAATCCGTCCGTATGTGCAAGTCAAGCAAAAATAATCACCTACTTACTTAGCTTAAAAATAATGATTTTGCATGTTTATTGTTACATAATTACTACATTTTAATTTTATATCTATATCAATGTTGTAACCTCCATAGTCACTGCATATAAATGACTTAAATTACATAATTTAATTACAAAGTTCAAATCATCCTAATATTTTTACTATGTTTTTCTTCTTTTGTTACTTTTGTTATCTGTGATTTTAAATGTTAATTGTTTTTATTATATTTTAGTGTTTGAACATTCTGTTACCAATCTTCTAAATATTTAAGTAGATGCCTACCTATATACTTAGTACGTAAATAGTATATAAGTACTTAAAATAATCCTAATTTTAAACTGTGATTTTTAATTTCGTATCTGTGATTTTGCATGTTATTGTTGCTTTATTTTAATGTTTGGTTTTATTTGTTATCAAAGTTGTATTTACGTAGATACCTATTATTATTTATTAGACATTTAATTTAATTTTTATTACATATTAAGTACCTACGTATTACCTATTATTACCCATTAGTACCTATTATTAGATAAGCAAACGTTTGTTACACCGACATTGTTAATAAAGATTTATAATAATAAACTATGATTTTGATTTTAATAATGAACCATGACTTAGACATTTTTTATAATAGGTTACACTTTGCTATCTGACTGTACTTTTGATAAAAATATTTAACTAATAAATATTATAGTACTAAAACGAAATCGGGGGCTTCCACCACGGGGGCAAAACACACTGGGGGCGTAACCTACGGACCCATTTTTTTTTTGGATTTTAACTGTTTATTAGTTTTAGTAGTTCTCGGGTGTGGCAAGCGAATATCCGAAATAATATGAATGCAGTTTTGTTTCTTTTTAAAAACAAAGGAATGTTTTCTATGAGTAAAATTATCTATATCTCTAGTATTAAGAGTACTTTCCCTCCAGCCCCCTGATTCTGAGCTGTCGGAATATTTTCGGCCAGAACTGTCAGTTTATTTAAAGTTAAAAAACAGAATGTTAAAAAAATTATGGATGTAGAAAAAAATCCTATATTAATCAGTATTTAATTTTCTATACGGTTAACTAGTTTCTAACACTTAATAACTTAAGCTGTAAAAATACGTCGTTCTAAGATTCTAAAAAGTTTACGATCTGGGAGCAATCCGATGAATCAGAATCAGGGCCCTGGTGGCATTACAAAATTCCAGCCTGTATACTACGACGTGACGCGACGGTAGCAAACAGGCTTACGGCTCGCCTGAGGGGAAGCGTTACCGTATCCTATGGACGCCTCTGGTGTTGCCAGACCAGAGGCACCACGAGCGCGTGGACAGTGGACACCACTACTCACAGAGTCACAGCAGGACATGATACTAGAGTTATTATGGCTGTGGTCCCTATAGAAGTAGGACGCGGCACTTCCCCAGGCGGGTGGCTTAATTTGAGCAGGGAATATTCACTGTGATAATAAATAAAATGACTACGTAATTACAACTGTACAATGTACGTAAAACACATGGATGCAATAATGTAAATGATAACAAAACGGTTTGTTCTTTACGCGCGTTCGGTCTCTTTATCACGATATACGACGACGTTTTAAAGTTCCCTACAAGTAGTGACGTAGACGATTTGTAGATGTTCCCTACTTCCCGCAGCGCGAGGAGCCGCTACGAAAATTAAATTTGTAGCGAGAGCCGGCGGCGGCGCGCCGGTATCGACGGAAATCTATTTTGTTAGATCGCGCACCGCCCGGCGCCGCCGCACCGCACCGCTTCGACTCCACACACAAAAAAATGCTTACTGCATTTTCAAGACAATGCATGTAAGGTTTAGAAAACTGCAGCTTCAGTGAAACAAACTTCCATACATTGTTTATTTCGTAAGGAATTCCGGTAAATAATATTTATTTATTTATTTAAAACTTTATGCACAATAGTACAAAGGTAAGCTTAATGCCAGAAGGCATTATCTACCAGCCGACCTTAGGGTGATGCAGAGAAGAACATGGTAGGTGCAAAAATCAAGGAAAATAATTGTGACTAGAGTAAGCTAGAGTAATAATACCGGGTGTCCAGGTAAATGGGACATAAATTATGAATATAACGTAGTTTTACATCCTAGTCTTCATTTTTTGTTTTATTTTATATATTTTATATAATTTGCAACTGAAACGTCTAAAGTAAAATTAGAAATAAAAGAGAAAAATATTTATTTTCATTTTATCAGATACAAAACAATAGCAAATGCAGATGTAAAACAAGTTTATGTCACGCCGCGCCGTAGGTATAACAATAAAGCATTTCTCGAATAAAGTGCACTTCTATCGCAATAATACACAAATAAATATAATAGGTGACGTTCTAAAGAAGGGACAGACCAGGAGTACCCTCAACCGGCGAGAATGCATGAAAAGACTGATGAATGTTGAAGAAGCCAAAGATGTATGTCAGAATCGTAGTAAGTGGAAGGAAATGGTCTCTGCCTACCCCGCTGTTGGGAAAGAGGCGTGATCTATATGTATGAATGTATAAATATAATTAAAAAATTTAATAACCCGACTGCAAAAAATCAGAGAGCAACGCACTAAAAATACCGTAAAATTATTGTAATATTATTATACCTGATTAAATTTAAATATATAACATATGTATACATATATTTGTAATCTCCATTTGATTCCCTTTATTTTGATACTATGATCGAAAGATTTGGTTAAAAAAAAATTGAATTCCTTACAATTTGGCGTCAAAAGCCCGCCGTTTAAGACTTTTTATTCTTAAAACCTATCTAAGGACACTGGGGTTTTCTAGACGAATCTAACGATATCCTATTTGTCAAAATCCATCCAGCCGTTTGGAAGATTCGTGGGAATAAAGAAATTTACAAACATACAAGATATGCGCGAAAAACAATACCCGTCCTGACAGTCGGGTAATTAGCCTAGTTTAGTAGAAATACTTAAATTTTAGATAATCATGTCATATATAATGACATGATTATATATATAATAACTTATGAACGGATAAGTATTTTTCAAAAAAACTTTTCGAAGTATTTATAGAACTTTAAGTTCTTGAATCCATTTAAAAAAGTGGCCCATTTGTTTGGACACCCAGTATATTAATATAATAATATGCCACGATATTATGTTTCTCAGCCAGCAGCCAAATGTATACATATATCGCATAGTAAGCGATCAATATCATATGTAATATAATATAATAACTAACAAATATAGACACAAGGTGTGTCTTTTTCCTATAAGTACCTAAAACAAAATCTACAAGGACTGGTGGCTATCTTATAATACCAAATCAAATGTTCGCGGTGCTCAAACGTACTTAATTACTCCCAGTCTAAGTCGAAGTAGAACTAGGTCGCAAGTTCTGGCGGCGGCGACGCCGGCGGCACGTTCCTAACTTACATTAGAGGGTTATAAACGCGTCGATTCTAAAAGATTTCCGTCCCGTTACACGCAGTGATAAATCTGAGCCATATGTTTGGAAACACATTACGTTAGTTCCGCAACGCGGTGGGGGGCTCGGGGCATCACGGTGTGTGACCGGCCAGGGTGAGCAGAGGGGGTAGTGTGGCCACTCGACCGGCGATAAATGCGTTTCTATTAGACATTCTGCCACTTGCTGCGTTGGGTGTCCGAACATGTTAAACTTATAAGATCTCATTTAATTTATTTATACAGAGCTCATCTACTCTTTCAGGATGGCAGTAGCTAAGTGGCATCCTTGTGTGATACTACGTACAAGGCATGTTTATCAACAGCTATTTTAGTACATTCTGTAAGTTAAATAAATCCATATTGTACTACTAAACGCACTTTACTTCAGTAAAGTGCGTTTAGTAGTACAGATTTACGACAGATTTGCCTTTATAGGAGAGAAGACCCTTTCCGAACAGTGAGTCATTAAAGGGTTGCTATTCTATATTATTATATTATGATGATAGAAAATCAAATAAATTTCAAAAGTTTGTGTAGGACATTGGTAGAGGTAGGTAGCTAATTAACGAAATCAAACGTAGGTACTTATAGAGAATGAACAAAGTTGATAAGTAACCGAGTCGACGAGATTAGCCGTTGTACAAAGAAGTTGTGTACTGAGCTTGAAGCTGCGTCCAATTAATGGCGACAGGTCGGCAGGCCAGTGTCCATTGTGTGCAAGCTTAGCGTCTAACGAACGCCGCCGGGGCGCACGCCTAGCTATAGGTAGATACACGCTATGTAGCTGGTGATGGTTCGTTAGTACACTCTGAGGTCATCTCGATACTGTCTCAAACTGTCTGATAGACCGTTGAGAGTGGCTAGCTGTATGTACGTCGCATAATCTTACAAACAAAATTTGATGTTATCAGTCAAGAAAATTGTAGATAGTATTTAGTTATTGATATTAAAATGACATTGTTAGTTTGTAGACATAGCTGAATAATTAATTAAACAACAGACAGGTATTAAGGTCGGTGGAAACGTTTGCCTACATTCAGAAGTACACAATATATCGAAGGATTATACTTGAGCAGGAACGTAAGACACGTAATACGTGGTGCGAGCCAGTTATATTATAGTAACGCATCTCTAGTTTAATCTGCGGATTTATTCGTGAGCGCAGAAACTGTCTCTACGCACAACTCCTACAAATACACGGCACTAACAAACGACTTGTCTTCTATACAGGGTGGACTTATAAACGAATACTTGTTCAAACTTTAACCTCATAGAACGATATTATACATGTCGGTTAGCTGGACGGTTACTTGATCCCAAAGATAGCTGACAGATGTGTCTTTTTGATACAGCTATATCACTGCATTGCTTACAATCAAATTACTACGCGAACAGCATAATGACAATGTTTTCATTTTTAATAAGACCCTGTGTCGCGGGGGACAGTGCAGCAGACATAATTAACGGACAAAAAGTACAAACTCAAAGCAAATGTCTATAAATCACATACATATTTGTCTCTGGTGGGAATCGAAGCCAAGTCACTTATTAGCACGGTGATGTTAGTGGCGAGGCGGACTCTTATCTTACCGCTACGTCACGGTGACAGTCTGATTAGTACCAACACAGCAGTTACTCCCTCCATAAGTTTGCAGACTGACTATCTATATGTACTCATTATCAGAAATATAACATTACAGAGCTACTGTCAAAACATCACAAACATCAGCTCTGTAATGTTTTGTTATTTTAGCAAAGTTGCTATTCATTGAATAAAAAAACGTAAATAATTTCACATATTGTTTAGCTAGAGAGAATACACATTTAACACGTTATATAAATTGTTATTCGCTCTCACGCCACTGAAATATGATTCATGAAAATAAATGGCTTTCATGTAAACTGAACAAATATGTTACATTTATGACTTTATATATGTCGGCGGAAGTTCGTACGACTCATTATTATAAGACAGTAATTCACCATTTATTGAGATTAATCACGTGTTTAATTCATTTACTAAAATCATTTATTGATTACTACATTGTTTATGTAAGTTTTATCAGTTCTTGTTTAAAATAAGTACTTAATTGTAATACGTTGACGGAAGTCCGCACAATTAATTATTCTGAGATATTAATTCATCATTTATTTACTTTAATCACGTGTCTAATTCATTTACTAAAATCATTTAATTATTACTACATTGTTTATGTGAGTTTTATCAGTCTGGTTTAGAATAGGTGTTTGTAATGGTTTGTTGTTGTTCGAAACTGCAAACTATTACTTACCAATTTATTCTAAACATTCATTTTAAAGTAATTAAACATTGCTAAATTCATATCTTGATTTTTAAGCAAGAACAAATTGATTTCCAAGTCGTTTTTGTTAAGTTCAAAGTAATTTGAATCCTTTATTTGGAGATTAAGTTTAAGAGTCAAAAACGTTGGTTGTTATAATAATTATTTAAACTAAAATTAAAATGTTCTAATATTTAAAACAGCATGTTAATATGTTGTGAAGAATTAACGTAATTAAATTACAATTATTAGGGAAGTGTGTGTTAAAATAGTTGTAAAATATTATGATTGTGTATTGACTGCACAACGTCCGCCATCTTATGTGTGTTCGGCAAAGGCGTTGTGCAGCCAGCCATTCTTTGGCGAGTCTCCTTCGAGGCAAGACATAAATCTTGTAAGTACCTATCAATTTATATTCTCACTGTATCTTTTAAATGTACCTATAATTTTGTGTGCAAATTATAATTGTTACATACATAGCGTGTTTCATTATTTGCTATGACTGATCAGTCTATTGAGATAAGTGACGTCAGCTCAGCTGACGTCACAGCTTTTAAAAACTCTGATGTACCTGGTGCCCCGTTATCAGAAGTGGGATTGAGCCCCACTTCTGCTCGTCCATCTGATTCTAACAGTGGAAGTAATGCTTCTGTTAGCGGCGTGCCAGCAGAGTTTTTTACACAAATGTTGCAAATGATGAAGCACGTGTCTGATCGAATGGCGGCACCGACAGATTCTAAAATAAAAATAAGTGATGTGTTTTTGCCGTCATACGATCCTGATTCAAATCTTGGAGTTAGGGAGTGGTGTCAACTTGTCACCACAGCCATGGAGACTTACAACCTTCGTGATTATGAAGTGAGAATGAAAGCTGGTAGTTTGCTTAAGGGTCGTGCAAGGTTGTATGTTGACAGTTGGCTCGTATCTACCGCCACGTGGTCGGAGCTGCGCGATGTTTTAATTACTACCTTTGAACCAGAAAATAGATATTCTCGTGATATTTTTCGCTTTAGAGAACATTCATACGACAACAGTAAAGATATTGCGCAGTTCTTGTCTCAGGCGTGGGTACTATGGCGACGCATCACTAAGGATAAATTACCCAATGATGACGCTGTTGAGGCCGTGATAGGTTGTATCGGGGATGAGCGATTAAGAATTGAATTGTTGAACGCGAGGGCTACATCAGTCCCAGAATTAATTTCAATTGCATCTTCTATACGGAGTGTTAAGCGACCTCATTCTGGGACAACTGGGGCACATCAGGGCCCCAGTAAACGATCGCGGCTCGATAAGGCATCTCTGTTTTGCCAAATTTGTAAAAAGCCAGGTCATGACACGCGTGATTGTCGATATCGCGATAAAAGCGATAAAAGTGATAACCCTCAACGGCGTCAGAATGATAATAAATCTGTGCCACAAAACACCAGTAGGCCAACTTGTACGTTCTGTTCCCGCGTAGGTCATACATTTGAAACATGTTATAAGCGGGAGCGAGCTGTAGTTTCTAATGTCAATTTTGTAGGTATGCCTAAATTAAATTCAATACCAGTAATTGTAGATAATCTAAAACTGTTTGCAATTTTCGATAGTGGGGCTGAATGCTCCGTAATACGCGAATCCATTGCGGCAAAACTATCGGGTAAAAGAATAGATAAGGTTCGATATTTGAAAGGTTTGGGGCAGTTCACAGTAGTATCGCTATCGATATTGACAACTGTTTGTGTCATTAATAATTTAAGAATAGAACTACAGTTTCACGTCGTTCCAGACTATGAAATATGTTCAGATATGTTGATAGGCATGAATCTGGTTGAAAATACAAATTTAAGTGTGATAGTAAACGCTCAAGGTGCGACATTAGTTCAACAACCAGTAGTATACCACATGCGATCTCAAAGTGAAAAATTCGACAACCTTGATTGTGACTTAACAAATGCTGATCAAATTCGCGATTTAAAAATATTACTGAACAAGTTTGAACATTTATTTATTCGAGGTTACCCTTGCTCACGGGTCAATACGGGTGAGCTTGAGATACGGCTAAAGGATGATAGCAAGTATGTTGAACGTAGACCATACCGATTAAGTCCGATTGAGCGAGAAACTGTTCGTAATATTGTCAAAGAGTTACTTGACCATAATATTATTCGTGAAAGTAGGTCACCATTTGCCAGTCCAATAATATTAGTTAAAAAGAAAAACGGCAAGGATCGCATGTGCGTAGATTATCGCGAACTTAATAGAAACACTCTGCGGGACCATTATCCGTTACCGATTATCTCTGATCAGATAGATCAGCTGGCAGGTGGCTTATACTTCTCTACATTTGATATGGCAGCGGGGTTCCACCAGATTCCTATATCCGAGGGATCTATTGAAAAAACCGCTTTTGTTACGCCGGATGGTTTATTTGAATATTTAACCATGCCGTTCGGGCTTTGTAATGCTGTTTCGGTATATCAACGTTGTATAAATCGAGCTCTATCTCACCTTCTGTGTCCAGGCTCTAATACAAGCACTAATTCGGACCAGGTCTGCCAAGTGTATGTCGATGATGTACTTTCTAAATGTAGGGGATTCCCTGAGGGACTATCCCATATGGAAAGAATATTGACTGCCTTGCAAAGTGCTGGATTTTCCATTAACGTTGAAAAATGTGCCTTCTTTAAGCGCTCTATTGAATACCTGGGTAATATTATATCAGACGGTCAAGTTAGTCCTAGTCCCAGAAAAATAGAGGCCTTAACGAGGGCACCGATTCCAAAAACAGTCAAGCAGGTTAGACAGTTTAATGGTCTAGCTGGGTATTTCAGACGATTTATTCCTGATTTCTCACGAGTAATGGTTCCCCTTTACGAGTTAACGAAGAATGAGGCTAAATGGGAATGGAATGAACGGCACGATGAGGCACGAAATCACATTATACAACACTTGTCTACTGCGCCCACCCTTACTCTCTTTCAGGAGAACGTACCAATCGAGCTCTACACTGATGCTAGTAGCATCGGTTACGGAGCAGTGCTGATTCAACTCCACGGCGGTCGCCAGCATCCAGTCGCATACATGAGCCAGCGAACCACCGACGCGGAAAGCCGATATCACTCTTACGAGCTCGAGACCCTGGCGGTGGTAAGAGCTATAAAACATTTTAGACACTACTTGTATGGTCGCAAATTTAAAGTAATAACAGACTGTAACGCCTTAAAAGCATCCAAACACAAAAAGGATTTGCTTCCACGAGTTCACAGGTGGTGGGCGTTCCTACAAAATTTTGAGTTTGAGGTCGAGTATAGAAAGGGGAAGAGTCTACAACACGCTGACTTTTTCAGTCGGAATCCATCCACTGAATTGTCCGTTAACATCATGACTAAAGACACTGAATGGTTACAAATTGAACAGCGGCGCGATGATATTCTTCGCCCGTTGATTGATAGCAGCACAAGTGACAACCCAGCTTTAGACTTTGTTATGGACGATGGTGTACTGAAGCGACGGCTTCCAGATTCCACACTGGGGCCCCGTAAATCGGTAGCCGTAGTACCCAAGTCATTCCAGTGGAGTTTAATTAACTCCTTTCATACTTCCCTGCAACACCCTGGCTGGGAGAAAACTTTACAAAAGTTGAGGGAAACCTACTGGTTTGAAAACATGAGTACTATTGTCAGAAGATTTGTCGATAACTGTGTTGTCTGTAGAACCTCTAAAGGGCCGTCGGGTGCTATACAAGCGCAGCTTCACCCGATTCAAAAGCCCACTGCAGCATTCCAAGTCATACATATGGATATCACTGGCAAGCTTGGTACTAGGAATGCGGAAGGTCAAGATGAGTATGTGATTGCAACTATTGATGCATTCACTAAATACACACTATTGGATTATTCCAACGACAAGAGTCAATGCAGCAGCCTCGCAGCACTAAAACGTGTCGTACATTTGTTTGGTGCCCCCGTACAGATCGTTGTGGATGGTGGTCGAGAATTTCTTGGCCAATTTAAGGTGTATTGTGACCGTTTTGGTATAGATATACACTCGATTGCGCCAGGAACTAGCCGAGCAAACGGGCAGATAGAACGTACTATGGGTACATTGAAAAATGCACTAACAATGATTAAAAACTATAACACCGAAGAATGGCACACGGCGCTGGGAGCTTTACAGCTTGCTTTTAACTGCACCCCACATAGAGTGACAGGTGTAGCACCACTTACACTCTTGACCCGACGCCAACAGTGTGTACCACCAGATCTTCTAAGGTTAGTGGACATCGATAATGAAACTATGGATTTCAACTTGCTTGAACAACACGTACAGCAGAAAATGACTGCAGCGGCCCAGTACGACAAACAGCGTTTTGATAAAAGTAAGGCGAAAGTACGCCCATTCCAGCGAGGAGAATATGTACTCATCAAAAATAATCCCCGCAATCAGACTTCTTTAGACCTCAAATACAGCGAACCATATGAAATATGTAGAATTCTTGATAATGATCGTTACTTGGTTAAGCGAGTGATTGGCAGGGGGCGCCCGCGTAAGGTCGCTCACGATCAATTGCGACGGGCACCACAGCCAGGCGAACAGGAAACCGTGTCGGCGGATGCAGAGGGTGCCTCACGCGTTGCACCTGAGCTACCTGATGACTCATCCGGCCTGCCCGATGTCACTCAACCGCAGCCGTCAACATCACGAGCTGCCAGGCTACTGGATGGCTAAAAAATTGGTGAGTATCTTCTTGTCTAATTTGAGTGCTCTAACTTTGGTAGAGTGGTACACATGAACTTATAAGCAAAACGTACCTATGCGATACGCATCTAGCCTATGGGGCTAAATCTCATTATGTTATATCTCCACCCATCCCATCGAGAAGGTGGCGTGATACTGTTATAACAGATATGCATTATTGATTACAAATCAATTATATGATTGTACAGTGTACTCACTATTTATTCCCTTTCATCCCTTCCTACTTTCATCATTTTCAGAGCCACTAGGGACCACGGTCATAAAAGTACGACCCAGGCCCTAGCATCGACCTTCCCAATCCTTTAGAGCCCCTGTGGACCACGGCGTACAAAACCGCCCAGCACCACAGCATCAATTTCCCGTGAGCTTTTATGTGTCAACATTTTTCAGAGCCACTGGGGACCACGGTATTAAAATACAAGGCCCAGGCCCCAGCATCGACCTTCCCAATCCTTAGGGCCCCTGTGGACCACGGCGTACAAGACCGCTCAGAACCACAGCATCAACCTTGTCTACGAGAAATAAAAATGCAGTTATGCGTGGAGGCATATTGCATTAATCAAATAAATTATAATCAAACTGCAGGAATGCGTGGAGCATCTGCATGTAAAAATAAACAAAAATAAAATTATGCAAGCAAGCGTGAAGCACTTGCATAAAATTTCGCTCACTTCCTGTACACAAATTTCTATTCTTATTTATATGCCCACATAACCACGCAAGTTAATATTATCGTGAATTTACAATGTCATGGTACAAAATAATTGAGCTGATAACTTGGTTGTTGGAATCGGCTATCAAAGGCATTAAACATTTTATTATCCAAATAAGAGATCATTACGTGGTGAAGTATAACCAAGTTGTTAGCTAGTGTACCATTGAGTGGATACCTAGCTCAGAAAACTTATCTTCTATTTCAGATAACTACGCGACTGGTGCTGAGCACGCACCTTGTCTCGCAGAATGGCCGTGTCGGCGGAAGTTCGTACGACTCATTATTATAAGACAGTAATTCACCATTTATTGAGATTAATCACGTGTTTAATTCATTTACTAAAATCATTTATTGATTACTACATTGTTTATGTAAGTTTTATCAGTTCTTGTTTAAAATAAGTACTTAATTGTAATACGTTGACGGAAGTCCGCACAATTAATTATTCTGAGATATTAATTCATCATTTATTTACTTTAATCACGTGTCTAATTCATTTACTAAAATCATTTAATTATTACTACATTGTTTATGTGAGTTTTATCAGTCTGGTTTAGAATAGGTGTTTGTAATGGTTTGTTGTTGTTCGAAACTGCAAACTATTACTTACCAATTTATTCTAAACATTCATTTTAAAGTAATTAAACATTGCTAAATTCATATCTTGATTTTTAAGCAAGAACAAATTGATTTCCAAGTCGTTTTTGTTAAGTTCAAAGTAATTTGAATCCTTTATTTGGAGATTAAGTTTAAGAGTCAAAAACGTTGGTTGTTATAATAATTATTTAAACTAAAATTAAAATGTTCTAATATTTAAAACAGCATGTTAATATGTTGTGAAGAATTAACGTAATTAAATTACAATTATTAGGGAAGTGTGTGTTAAAATAGTTGTAAAATATTATGATTGTGTATTGACTGCACAACGTCCGCCATCTTATGTGTGTTCGGCAAAGGCGTTGTGCAGCCAGCCATTCTTTGGCGAGTCTCCTTCGAGGCAAGACATAAATCTTGTAAGTACCTATCAATTTATATTCTCACTGTATCTTTTAAATGTACCTATAATTTTGTGTGCAAATTATAATTGTTACATACATAGCGTGTTTCATTATTTGCTATGACTGATCAGTCTATTGAGATAAGTGACGTCAGCTCAGCTGACGTCACAGCTTTTAAAAACTCTGATGTACCTGGTGCCCCGTTATATAATATAATACATTTATGCTAGCTACCATACAACTAACTAGATAGAACACAAGCTGACACATCAAACATTATGACATTAAATATTCATTCGGTCTAGTCATGTTTCCAAATCTTCCAATTCTTACATTTATATGACTTGTTAACATCTTACTTAGGCATTAAACTTTTAAAATCTACCCATAAACAATTTATAATACTTAACTAATTTGTTGTGTTTTATTTTTGAATGCACTACAAGTGACTACAATCATTCGATGTTGATCTGATTATACAAACATAATCATACATACAATCGTGTAGATCACGCCTCTTTCCTAACAGAGGGGTAGGCAGAGACTATTTCCTTCCACCTGCTACGATTCAATTAAGTACATATATCGCTTCTTCAACATTCATTTTTTTTTATTATTATTGTATGACTGACTGTTGTGTACCTGTGTTATTTCATCTTGTACCTAAGAAGTATATACGTATACGTATATAATGGTAGGCTAAATTCCCTTCACATTCTTTGGAGGAGACCCATGCCCAGCAGTGGAACGTATATGGTTTGAAATTATATAAGTAGGGCTGGTATTGTAAAGCCAATGTTTGCTAGTATGGAGTTCGAACGATGTCGTCGTGTGTCGTATGAGAGTGTGAGTAGTGTTGTGACTTATGGTACGTGTCACTGCGCAAGTGAGCCGCGCAAGATTTATGTTCTAATAAACGTCTCTTTATAAAACAATCTTATTTTTCTTTGTGTTGCGTGATTTGTTGATTTAATTTTGTGGTAGCTCGTATTTCTAGCGAATATAAAATTATGAAATAATGCAAATAATTTTAAAGTAAGTGCTTAGAAGCATGAACCGCTTAAATTGACTAACTTGCCTGCAGAAATATCATACCTCCACCGTATTTAATATAGCCAGCCAATACAAAGATGACTTTAGTAATATTGTGATTCTCTTGGTGAACTGAGTACTCCAAAACTTATCAATTACAAGAATGAAGTAAAGTTGTAAAGAACATCACTAAAGAGTCGATTTTATTTTACTTTTACAATTTTATTTACACCAAAATAACAATGTGTTTGAGTTCCCATTGGTGAGCGCCGAGCGGTGTCCAAAAGGGTCGACAACGTTATACTATGTGATGCTTTTCTTTTCCGTGGTCTTATTACAGGTGTCCATAGGTTTCGGTAACCGCTTAACATTAGCGGGTCATACTCCTATTTGCCACCATCGCGTCGTGATTCGTGGTATAAAACAAACTCTTAGTTAGCCTTGACTTTCTCTCTGACATCACCAGTGTACAATGTGTGTGTTCATATATTCAGAAATACAAATAAGAAAAGTTAATGTATTTGCAATACTATTACACCGTGCCATCACTCAAAGGCTTGCGGTACTGCAGTACAATCCGTTTTGCTTGCAACAGTTCACTGCAGTACTTTTTACTGGGAAATTCCATCAGAAAGTACACGAAAGTACAGTTTGTGAGTCCGTCAACTTGTTTATAGGCTGTCAACTTTTGTTTGGGGACGAGCCACTTTAATATTGTATACTTTCGTAAAAGAAATACCGAAGTATTAATTTTCTGCTTGTAACGTTAATATCATGACAACTTAGGTTCCCTCATGAATTTTCTGTTGGCAAAGTCGAGTATATATACGAGTATATATAGTAGACTACTGTCAATTATTTCTTTGTATGGACCATTGGCTGCATTCGGGCCCTGGACGAAGTTTGCCCTCATACTTGATGTGCTTATTTTTTTCAAATAGTTCTGTGTAAAGATACTAATTTGTAATTATCCTGTATATTTAATGAACTAGCTAGGATACTCTGAGCAGAGTCATTGCGTCCAAAATCACAGGAAACGTACACAAAATAACATTAATAATGTAAAGAGGATGTCAAAGTCGACGGACTCTCAAAATAGATTAGATGGAAGGCGAACGCATTAATATCTAATGAACGATGTAAGCGAACCTTCGCTCTCACTTCATTTATTATTTAAATATACTGCGAGTGTGTAATGGCTTTTATTTATTTATTTGTTCATTTAATTGAATATTTGTGAGGTAAATATTTGAGGTTATGTTACGTTAGCAGTCTTCATCACGCGTTCATTAATGTTGTACAAGTATAATAACTTACATCGGCGGCGGCACACCGCACACCACGCATGATGCATGCATGACGCATGACGCATGACGCATGACGCATGACGCACGCCACTCTACACATACGGGTGTTATCTGGCTTTGTTTATTCTGCTAATCGTGTAACATACGACGTAATGATCCACAATAATTATTTTTTAAATAAATAAATAAGCATAATTCATGTTCTTTAGCTGAACAGATTATAATATAGGTTTAGTGAGAGTCAGATAAAGTGCACTGACAAATTGTCCTCAGTCAGTCGTAGACGGTGGAAGGGAGGATTAAGTTTACTGTTCTACTGTGTGTTTGACTGTATATTGATGTAATGTCTAACGTTGAGTGCGAAACAATTGTGCTCTCTGCAGCTGTTATGTTAATACAATTGAAGTTGTTCTGCACTTTTGCAGAAATCTTCTCTAGAGAGATTCTACAAACCAACAGTGACACGAGGGAGTTTGCCAACATACAATTAAGGGACACCGAAACAAAACCGCTTGACAACAGTAATATCAGTGATAGTTAACTATTGATGTACATTATTTACAGTTTCATTTTAGCCAGTAATCGCCCCATGATATGCCTCTCGTAAACGTTACTTAGCTCACGTTCATATATTATGTTAGTAACCGCGCGGTTCCACAATCCACGTGTGATTACCACGCTGATCTTATTTACATTAATGTAATCTAAATCATTCACACCGGTTCAGACCCCAGCGCGGTTTCGACTCAGTTTTCGCCGAAAGGGAGTAAATCGAAATTTTAATAAAACACACTAAAAAGTAAACTTGGTTAATCAAAGTAAACACATTAGGACAGTGTAGTTGGCTGCAACTATACCTTTAGCCAAACTCAAACAGATAAGATTGTGTACGTGCTCAGTGCTCACAGCTCTCCAGCATCAGCACGGAGCTCTAAGTTGGGTACAAGTTGAGGAGCGCTAAGTAAAGCCCGTGTATCTAATATGTTTATTAGATACACGGGCTTTACTTAGCGCTCGTTATGACGACGATCAACTAAGTGGTAGTGACTCCCGCCATGACGATGCGACGGGTGACGATATTGAAACTTTTGTAGTTATAGTTCAGGATTTAGAAATCGACGTTTGACTCACCAAATATGTTGTTAGTAACAATATTTTTAATCTATGTATATGTTTGAAATTTCTTTACATATATTTAAATCTGAAGTCTGTAGTCTTTATTACTTATCCATGTGTAATTAAGTCATCTAGAAAAACTTGGATTAATGAGAAAAACTGGAAGGTCATAAGGACGAGAAAGGAATTGCTCAAGACCGACCACAAGCATGTCCACTATCACCCGTTGTCCCAGCGGTTCAACGACTATGTCGCACAGACAACAAACTAAAGAATTTGAATAATTATGTGCACTCGTGACTTGTTCATGAAAGTTAGAAGCATCAGCAGATCTTGAGCTGGAGAATTGGCCTAATTACGTACAAAAACCGTTTTATATTTACAAATACCCAAACGAGACCAATAAATAAGTAGATCTTAATTGTTATAAGAGAGTATAGCAAAAACTATGAGTTTTTGCTATACTCTCTTATTTTAGTAAATGTGTCGAGTTAATGTCGTGAGTAGTGTGTAGTGGCTCGGCTGAAGTCAAGACATGTTAAAGTACGGTCGGCAGTGTGATGGAGTGGACGTTTGTCGTCGCAACTAATTGAACAGATAACAGACATGTGCCATCAGTCCCATTGTTTTACTTCTACATCTACATATATGTATGTACCTATGTATACCTATATGGTCGTATCTTGTTTCATATCGCTGTACACAAGATTTTGAAACTAAAGAAGGAAAGGTAGGTAAGGTAATTCTACTTCTCTCGGCTCCTCTAATCCTCTACAATCATGAATATCTTCAAGCACGAATGTCAGTTCTATAAGCGTGGGTAACTATCACCGCTTACCATCAGGCGTACGTCTGTTTGCCACCGTCGTAGTATAACAAAACCTTTACCGAAACAAATTCCACAGAATCGCATACAATTATAAATTGTCTGACGTGAGGTATTTACCTCACTTAAGATTAGATGAACGACCGACGACGATTTACTGCATAATATAAATATATTAAAAGAACAAATCGTATGAAATATTCATCCTAAACATCGGAATTATGTTGTGTTAGACTGAAAAATTCGGAATTTGTTTAATGGTGTCATGATGACTTTAAATTTTATTTATACAACGTGCGTCTCATTATTTGGATGGTCATGTTTCTCAAAATCAAATCGGTTGAATGCATCCTCTTAGCATCACAATAAAACTGTTTCGGAACCACAATTGACAATAACATCACTCAAGTCTTGTTCTCGAACACAATTTGACAATTACTGGCACTTGTATCCGCTTGCAATGTCCCTCCCGTGGTCGGCGGGTGCTGTCAACGACGTGGTCCTCCTCCAATATTAACGTTGTTAAATATTATGTTATTGCTGTTCCGTTATAATAAATATTGTTTCCGTAATACTCTCAAATGAAAGAAAAGTATAATTTTAGTTCAGTCTTGGGAATTTGAGTTTGTAGAGAGTATCTTATAATTGAATATCTTCTAGTTCAATGTAATTACTTTAGACTTTATTGAATTGAGTAAGTTGAAGTTTCAATATTATACGAATATACATTATATATAAGTAAGCTAATTGTGTAAGTTCTTTGTTAGGTACAATTATATTAGACTTGCTAATTAGAAGGGGTTCTGGACCTTTGATAAATTACCGCAGTCTTATTTGGCTTACTGATGAAGCTCTCTATTGTAAAGAGAAAGCGATCTGTAAATCAATACAACTTTTAACGACGACGTTAGTAGTTTTACAACAAAAATATACGTAGCTAGTCAAAGTAAAGTGTACCTAATGATTATAATTTATACATAAGTTTAGTAATAAAAATTTGAAGTTTATGAAAAGATTAATACTGCATATTTATTTATTCAAAGAAATTATTTGAGAAGATATTAACGAAACCGAATCTTAAAGACTATTTTCGTAAATCCAATTCAATTACACCAGAATTTTATTTATAAAGCCAATAACTTCATTCCAATTTGTTTCACACATACATCAATATTGTGTAAAGTGCGATGCAGCTTAATTAAAAAAGCGTCAGCAGTAGCTTAACGTCAAACAGTTGCTCAGACGTAGGCGGTGCGGTGCGGTGCGGTGCGGTGCGGTGCGGTGCGGTGCGGTGCGGCGACTGCGGGCACACGTATACCTACTTGCCTCTCTCGTTAAACACCAACGTCGACGTCGCACCAGAATTACTTAACGAGCTCGTTTAGACCACCGAGTGACGTAGTATTTGGACACTTCACTTGTTTGGTTTCCGAGGTGAACTAACACAATCTGTGCCCATGTTTGTCAGGGCTTTTACGAGTATTTAGGTGATAAGTAGTTAGAGACAGTGAATAACTAAGATAATACTATTGAATCAAGTGCATTTCGACGTGATCGATCTTGTGCTTGTCACTTTGCTTCTATTTCTACTAATAAAGTGCATACCTACGAAAATATTGTCTTAGAATTCTGAATATATTCCGTATAGAACGTAGATTTTGCCACGTTTGCTTGGTTTTTGCCATCGAAGTACTTTATATAAGTATTAATAGTTACTATAAGTGAAGATAATGGCAGAGTGAAGTCTAATTTGATGTTTTTCGATTTGCCAATAATATCTTATTCAAGTTACTTGAGACCCTAGTCAGTCGTTAGTTATCGTTTAGTTGGGACATCCCTACAGTGCTCCAGTATTCGGCTAATGCTGCTCTCGGCTAGTACAATTAGACAAGTTTCTAATGTTATACCTAGTTAATGTGAAGGCGGCGCCGGCGGCGAGCTGTATGTGAGCCTCTCTCGCTGTACTGTGTACTGTGTAGCTCGACTAGCTAATGTAGCTCTGTTGTATTAGTTTGTAAGTTCATTATTGTACAAGAACGGGTGGTACCTGGGACCTAGCTACTCAACATTATTTAAACTAGCCTGTTGACGTAGTGGTGGTGACCCTACATGACAAATCTTTGTGTGATGAGCATAATTGTTTGTTCTGTGTCTTTACAAAAAAAAGTATTGATAGTACTCATAACACCAGCATATATAATTGCTTTATTTGGGACTAGATGGCGCTGTGTGAATATTAAGATAAGTAGGTACCTATGTCAATGAAAATATGAAACTATATGACTACGTTTGTCGAGAGGAAATCGGTATGTGACTCAAGCTTGGCGGAACGTAAGTGTCAGTTTTTTCTTCAAATATGTAATCATCCAACTACAGACGTGCAAAAATCTATTATTCCTTAAAAACTGCATTAATTGCTTAATATTGTAAACAATTTCCTTTAACAATTAGTTCATCTCGTGTGCTGGTCTAGACTAACCTGGACACTGGCGCGTCCGCGTCCGCGTGCGGCGGCGTATTGTTGCCGTCACTCACAGATCGGGGTCAGGAGGCGGCCGAACTCCGCGGAGGGACAACTTCGCCGATAAATTCCAATCTCGGTTGACTTATCGAGGGAATTTCCGACAAACAGTCACATTGATTGGCGGAGTGCTCCGGCATCGGCACAGAGCCGCGGAGGGGTCCGAGCAAACATAACTAACAACCGGGCGGGGACGGGGGGCGAGCATTGTCCACCGCGTTTTGTGCCACTCCGGGACCTTTTGCTTTTGTTATGTTAATTTGCAGATCTGTCCACTATTCAGTTTGGCAAGTCTTGAGCGGTATTTTATGTTCGGCCGAATGGAAATGTTCCCTTTCATACAAAAATGTGTAGTGACGTCAGAGAAGGGTTAAGGACGTAGGTGCTTGATTGTGTTAGGGAACGTGAACAGCTATTATTATCTTATAGCCTTTCTGAGTGTTGCATGTTGTCGTGTTCTGGAGCCATTAAAGGTGACCGGTACGTCGCAGTACCTTTACTTTTAATCGTTGTTTACGTAACTACGTCGAGGGACATCAAATAATTTTGCCTTTTACTCTTGGAATCGCTCAGAAAATCAGCTTTCTTGGAAAAGAAAATAATTAGACGGTTCAACGCTAATCAGTTCACCGGGAGGACGTTGCCGTCGCTGTAAGGGCACGTTCCCAGGAGTGGCCTTGCACACGGGTGACGGCGCGGGGCGTTGCCAACATTGTAGCTACACAGATATACATACATAGTTATTACCGTAATTATTTTGTTAAATCATTCACAGTAAGTTCAACTCTTAAAAAAAATGTTCGGAATGAAACAAATACCAGAATCGAACAAAATAATACCAGAATCGAACAAAATATAAAGAAAAATCATTATTAAATTGTAAAGTCCTTAAATGTCGAGCAAAATGTTAAACGACTCCATTAGAGTTGTCCCTAACTTTTGTCCATTTTATACAACAATTAGCCATCAATCGGTCAGCTAGTGACAGTGTGTTTTATGTAAACTTGTCCTAACCCATCGCTTCGGGCTTGGGGCCCCGGGGCCCCGGAGCGCCTGGTGTAAGGGGAAGGTAGAGGGGGCGGGGGAGTACGGCGAGGAGCGGGAGCGTCACTAATTTGTGTACCGACGCCGACGTCGACGGAGCGCCCCTCAAACACCTGCAAAGGCTGTACTCACGGTTTTTATGTAATTCGGTTAAAGGATTTGAGAAATCGTGTTTAGAGCGAATTGTTGTGTACCATGTGAGGATTATCGAGTTATTTTATCTTTGAGCTCATTTGGAATTTGTTTGAGTGCTCATCTGATGGAGGTAAAGTAATAAACCCCATTCAGTTTATGTACATTCACGCAGCGTTCTTCGTTATTAGTCCTCTTTGATTATATGTAAGAATATAACACTTCATTAACGTAACGCAAACTCTAGGTACTTAGTACTCTTATTACTTTGATCACCATAACCAGGGCGTTGCCCCATGCAGTGTGCACCCATTACTCTGTAAGAGCTACATTATACTTCACTAAGGTGGTGTAAACATATTGTATGTGTTCCAGCTATGGTGGTGTGACTCACCTATCATTTTGTTTAAAATCTGTAAAGAAATCTTCTTGGCATGGCACTGATAGTTTTGTAACAGAATCGTATTCCTCCATGTTCTCATAATTATGTGTAGAGTTAGTTCGGAAGCCAACCTGTCTACATAGTTCTCAAGAGTTACAAGCAGCTTTTACACTGACCGAGAGAAAATACGAGTACAGCTCAGCGCACGGTCACTGGTCACTTAGTAGCGAGTAAACTTATTTACTTTAAACTTCCTCTTTGCAAGATATTAGTGATATAATGCAGAATATTTCTTCATCATTTGTATTATAATGTAAGTCAGTTTGTGCGCACGGCCGGTATAAGTAACTTACCTATGTATTATAAATGTCTAGTAGCGTTCGCTCGCGTCAATGCGTGATGTGTCAATGATTACATTAAACAGGTATCTAAACCATCTTCAAAAATCTCTCTATAAAACCGTATAAAAATCCGTTCCTTAATTTAGAAGATCTAAACGTAGATAGTGAGGAGAGTGACTTTATTTTATACTATGTTAACTTGTACGTGCGTTGTTTATCTATGATCCCGTATCTCTGGTTTATCTCCAGCATCTATGTCGGGCATTAATGGCCGGAGGTTGGCATTAGGTAAGTGAGTGCTGCTTAGTGCTGGCCACTCGCACTAATCCCTTAGTCGTGTTAGATACCGGTGTGGGCGATAGCGGGATCGATCCTGAGACCTCACGGCTATTACACTGAGCCGCCTTGTGGTTTTACCGAGCCTCTGTCATTCAATATCTATGAACATAACATAACCTATGTATGTCCTTGTATGTATGACTGTGTATGTAAATGTAGGTGGAGTGGACATCGAACATCAATTTAGAATTCGATGTTCATTAGTTTTTGCTTGGCGTGTTTGTGAATGATGAATGAAATTGGAAAACTAAATTGTGGGAGGTTTTTTGTTGTAAGTAATTGTGTTTTATTCAAGTTGCCTAATGTTGATGGTTAAAGTAAATTTTATAAAGAGTAATGGATATAATGAAACATGTTTTATTATTCATCATCACCAGCTGAAGATATATAAGATAAGACTGTTGAATGTCGTCGTGAATTCTTTTAATATGAAACAGTGGTGGATTTGGTCATCTGTTGATTGATTGTAAGAACATTTAATAACTTGGTACCTACGTAGGTAACTTGTGTCGTTGTGTTCAAGCGCCTGCTAGCTGTACTTACTACGTATGACGTAGTAACAGAACATTTCGGCTGTAACGATGTCCCCTTTTATTAACTTAACGAGTATGTTTAACTTGACGTGTAATTGTATAATGTGAATATCGTAAAACGTAGCTAGTAGGTTATGAAGCATTCTAATGAGTACTTAAAATGCGGACCTTCGCCGCGAACAATAAACCAAAGGTATTTATGGAGAATTTCCGCTTGCTTTTATACGTTTATTTGCCGTTTTATGTAACAACATCACCCCTCTTCCCCTTTCCCTCCCCCCCCCCTCTCCCCGCGTCCCGCCCGTCTGCTCGCGCCGCAATAAACACGCCATAAATACTTGTTATTAATATAATTAAATATTCGCTCATTGAAAAACAGAAGCATTCATGTAAGTATAAAAATCCCGGCCGCTTTCTTTATTAAAGCCAATTGAACTCTTTCTCTTTGTTTACAGCGACGTTGTATGTTACTGCAGGCTAAGAGTACGGCGAAAATAAGAGCGTTTATACCATCAGAGTGGCAACGTCGCGATTAAGTGTCATCTTTCGTGGGTTTTATTATTTAATAGCTATATTTTTAAAAGTTACGTGAAAGTGTATTAAAAGGAAAGTATCCGTAATGCTTACAGTTATTTTTTTACTGAAATCATTCAAACAGCCTTTAACCTGATCTATAACATACCTACATGTAAGAAATAAAAAATACCATTTTTATTTAATCACGATCGCTGTGTATCTTGTGAGTTGTGACATCGGTAACCGATACACGAGTATTCAGTATTCAGTATGACTCCACGTTCACGTCGAGAACGTCCCACAATGAACCCCGACGAGGCGCGGCTCCCTCGGCGACATGTAATAGTTTTATTTCCTCCATAACATATTAACTATATTTAGTGGCGCGTACATTTCCCTCGTGTACTATATGTACGACTGTATGTATGTGTGTGTGTGTGTGACGTGTGACGGTAATTAGTGCACTAATTGAATCCGGAGCTAACTTAAACTAACTATTATTTATGTTTGCACAAACGAAATGCCATGTACATACATATTATGTACTTAAGGATATTCTGCTTTGAGAATAATTAAGTTTTATGTCGTTAAACTTAATTTAGTAATTAGCAGAACATGTGAAATACAATAAGTTGCAATTATTGATAATAATAATCTAAACGTTACGATTGGGTATACCTACCTTTGATTTGTCTATCTCTTGAACCAAGAAGGAAAATTATTACGTTCATTGCTGTTTTCACATGTTATCATTTAGATCTGATTTTCTTTATTTTGAAATCGTAATTAAATAAACAGAAGAAAAAATACGCGAGATATCCGGATCTATTCCTGGTCAGTGGGCACGGGTGGCACGGGTCTATCTTGGGATAGGAGTGTATTGATCTGTAGAGTGTGTGGAGGCTGGGCGGTCAGCGCGGTCAGCGCGGCCAGTAAGTACACGTAGTAGTTGGTGGTCGCGCGGAAATGTTCAATCAATCACGAGCATGAATGCGTGATGTATCACGTCCGCGTCCCCCCCGCGCCCCGCCGCGCCCCGCCCCGCCCGGTGCCTCGGCCGCCGGCACTCGTCCTACCCGCCGTCTTCACTCGGATCAATAAAGAGCTTACCAACTTATGTTTGCTCCATCAAATGAAACGAAAATATAATAATATTAGCTCCGTAATTGATGAATGTTCTCTCAGAAACTCGTCTGATGTTCGCTCTTCTATAATCAATCTATTCATTAACAAGTTTCGCAATTATTTGATCAGAAAAATGACAGTAAATGTGTGAACTACGCGTCAGGGCTCCGTTAAAATTATTATTAATAAGTTGTAAGGTTTCCCGGTGGTCTAGCCTGTTCTTTCCTAGCTAAGGCCACAGGCACGTATGAGCCTCGTAACAGGCTCTTGTTGGTACTTAAGATAGTGGTGCACTTCACACTCTGTCCACAAGTACAAACTTGAGGTAAGAGACAGAGATCTAGATAATGACGTCGCCGTCATTTTTCCAACTCAACTTAGCTCGTCAATTAACGTTGGAGTCACTTTACAGTTTCACACAGTTGGGCGATACTTGTGATTGTCTGTTTGGCGTTTTGTCAACCATTTAACTTATAAAGTTACACGTGCTTAGTTGAAACTTTGTTCTCCAATAAGTAGTGCAAACATTTTATGTTATGTTGTTCTGATATGTGTAAGTCCATTTGTGTATAATTAATGTTATAATACTGTACAGGTTATTTACATTGTTGTATTCATAGTGAAGGCAGCAGGCCGCCTGTGACGGGGCCTACCGCGCTGGTGCCGGGCGCTGGCGCTGCGGAGGCGGCTCATTGTTAAGCACCAGACAATTGTGTATTATTCACGTTCTACGTCTGACTTTGACACAAATCGTTCCTAATTAGTTTTCTACTTCGTTTGCGCAAAAGATAACCCTTCAAGTGTTCGAGGAGGTAATTTATATAATTTAAATTTTGTGGCCTTTAATTAGTTTCAACTATTTAAGGTATAGCCTTACCGTGAAGCTTATAGGATATCGTGACACCAAAATAAATATTGTATTTAGGAGGCCTTTGTCTTATGTGTATTGCAATTATGTGTCTATAGTGTAAGTTTGTTATACACCTACTTTAAGTTCTCCAGTGGGTATCATTTAAGTTAATCTGACTATTTACATAAATGTTACAGCTCGAGATTCGTTTGGTGCATAGCAGAGTACGTCGTTAGCCTTCAACTTTACATAGTAGAGTATAGAGCATAGTACCTATTTGATACTAGGTACGACTACGTAGGTACATAGGTCGTACGGAGGTCTCGTGTAGTTGCACAGACTAGAGACGCTTCTACTGAAATATGCAAACTTGTTTAGCTTTAGTACGAGGTCGAGGCTATCTCGTAGTTTGCATAACCGTTTTATCGTACGGAGGCTGGAGTGGACGCGGCTATCTACGGTTATGTCACCGATCTACCCGAGGACCTCTCACTGTGCTCACCCCGCGCTCTCGAAGCGTTGTACATGTACACGTTCAGAACGATCCTTGTTGTCACTTTCTTGAGATTTAACACTTTCTTGAGATTTAAGACTAACGAGGAACGACTTAGAATATGGGTGTAAAAGTTTATTCTTCAATAACAGCCTTTAAAATTTAGGGTTGCCCTGTTTATTTGTTTTGTATTTTAATTTATTATAGGAATATACAATATCGCAGTGATCGTTGGTGACAAACACGAGCTTGAACCGCTACTCTAATCCTGTATTTTAAATTTTTTCGCGCTCATTGTAACCGTTTTCAAGAGTTACTTATCTACTCGACAGTTTCGATAATTCAGGAGCAAATGGAATACTTTCATTTTTTTGGAAAAGATCAAATGAAAAAAAAAAGACAATCAAAATGTCACTTGTAAGTAATAATTCAAAAGCAAAACAGGTATAACGTTAAAAATCAAAGTGGTGTCGTGGCGCGTGGCACGTGGCACGTGGCGTGCGACTACTTAGGTAGGTAACACCCGCTTCGTGTCGCGCCGCGCCGCGTCGTCGTGTGATATACGCGCGACTCGTGCCGCGGCTAAGTTGCAAGATTGATGTTAAGTGGAGTTGCCCGATTGTTGCCCTGCCCCGCACCTCCCCCCTTGTACACCCTCTCACACCTCACGCCCACCACTTCTTACGGAGATTTAGTACTCTTCCAAGGCATATTGTTTTAAGGTGCGCCGCTTCAGAATGTTCCCGTAAGTGGCTCCATCGTTTATTTATTTAGCGAGCACTCAGTACGCACTCGCACGCGAGAAAGCGGCTTGTGTCGGTACTCGCTACTCGCTACTCGCTACTCAGTACTCGGTACATTAGCGCGGTAGTACCTACCATATCGCATTGTACCTATAAGCGCTGCTAATCATAACAATATGTGAATATTTAATACCCTAGCTCAAGTCTTAGGTTGAGATCTATAGAGCGTACTTGGACTTTGCTCAGACTTCACTCTAACAAAACTTTGCTCAGCCTAATCTGAGCCAAAGCATTGATTTGGAATCTATAGACTATGTCATTGCTTAGCCCGAGCACGGGTAGATGTTTCATTTCATGCATCATCTTCTGCTGAATTCTTTGTAAAATATAAGATAAAACGAATGATACAATACTTTTTGTAATTTATAATAGTCCAAAAACTCCGTTTTCTTAAAATTAGGTAAGTACTAGATTAGTTTTAAATTTTGTTGTCTAATATTGGTTAAATACAATAATAATGTAAAGCTAAATAACGTTTAGCAATTACATAATAACATGTTAGTTAAATGAGGTTATTGGTAGAGCTCGTGCTCGTGCTCGTGCAGGTAACGTACGGTAAGTTCAGATCACTAATCCCGCCGCAAATTGGGCTTAATCTAACTTTAGATTGGTTCTAGCTCTCTTGTAACATACGAAGAACTTACTAACTATAATAATATCTATTTCATATAATTACTTGGATATTTAATTTACTTATTGGATTGTGGACAACGCCAACGGATTGGATCGTTAATTGTGTATTATTATGATATAATTTTGTACATGAAGGCATAATGTTGACGAGATGCACGTGTTCTATGTACAATTGTGTACACAGCTGTCATTACATTGACCTATATACATTATATATATTATATTATTATACGAGTACTTAATCATGATGTTAAAAAGCTAACAAGTCGCAGTAAAAGTTGGCAAGTGTAACGTACTCGTAAGTGACGAACTTAGTCGGATGCTATAACTCGGGGCGCGGCGTGACTCGTGAGTGACGTCAGCTCGGCAGCTGCACTCGGGCGGCGCTCAGGTTTGTGCGGAGCAGAGCCCAGCAGTCCCGGCACAATCCTCCTGATTCTGAGCTGTCGAAATATTTTTGGCCAGAACTGTCAGTTTATTTAACTCGCTAAATGACCTTGACATGTAAAATTAATTATGATTTTATGACATTTGCTAAATTAACTTAATATTAGTATATGATTCATTATTTAATAAGTATTACACCATTTTTGAAACTGTGTATATTTGAACGACAAAGTGTTATAGTGAGATAAATGTAACTGGATGTAGGTAATTCGTTTTTGTCTCAATAATAAACAATTATTATTATTATTATTTAAAGTTAAAAAACAGAATGTTAAAGAAATAGATGGATGTCGAAAAAAATCCTATATTAATCAGTTTTTAATTTTCTATACGGTAAACTAATTTCTAACACTTAATAACTTAAGCTGTAAAAATACGTCGTTCTAAGATTCGAAAAAGTTTACGATCCGGGAGCAATCCGATGAGTCAGAATCAGGGCCCAGTTCCGGACTACACAAACCGCACTTCGTCGCCACTAAGCTGACTTTGCGATCTTATTCTTATGGCTGTTTTACGACTTTGACACGATTTCTGAAGGTTCCAATGAATTACCAAAATGACCCTTAAGGTTCATAATCCTCAATCAATACTCTGTCATATCGTGTCCATGAGACACGTTATTAGACTGCATGTCAAGATATTCAGTGACGATATTCAATACTAAAATAACTTTTCAAATCAAATTCAACTTTTCTGCTTCTAATATTAGGTAGTATAATATAAAAGTTAATAAAAATATATAAAACTATAGAGAGATTAGTATTTAGTAAATCAGCTGAGCTGCCAACATCATCAAAACAATGAAATGTGTTATGAATAGTTATGATCTTTGAGTAAAGTTTAATCAAAATACATTCAGTAGATTTTACATGAAAGAGTACACCCATCTTTAGCCGCAGTACTAACGCTGAGCACTAAAAGTGACCAGTCTGTCGAGTTTCTAACTTAAATGCGTTTGTAAAGTTTAAGCTAAGCATGGACTGTGTGTCTGCTAGGAGTGTGGAGTTTGTTATTGTGGCAGTTGGCAGTTCACACAGCTCCGTTCGTTGTTGCTGGTGGTAACTGCGACTCTCGGAGCGTATATTAGCTGAGTCGTATTAATTCGTGCGTCGTTCTGCGGTGAGGGACGTCCCTCACAAGTGCCCTCACCACATTACGGGGAGATAGAGGCGACAGACGTCGGGATAAGTTGTAAGCGTTTTTTTGCCGGTTTATGGTTATCACAGTACGCTATAAATTTTTACTAAGTACTAATAAATCATACTGTTGCGAAGTATTCTAGCAGATTTAGAGGTATCAACTGTAACGCTATCCTGACATAAATTATTTTATAAGTATTTCCGAAAATATTTAGAAGACAGTAGATGCATCAAAGTATCACATTTCATGGGCAAGTAAGTAGTATAGTATACTTCCTGGTTTCTCACAGATACTTTACGAATGAGCTTTGTATTTTTAGTCTGATTGAATTCAGTGTCCGGTGGATCTATCACAAATAAAAAGCCGGTCCTGTGTCTGACGCGGCGGACACTCACAAAGCTCTATTACGCGGCTGCGCCGACATAGTCGTGTCGTGTCGTGTCGCACTGTCGTCGACTACTTTTTGCATCATAATTGAATCCGCACAAAGGTGTGTCGTTTGCACGCGCCTCTAGCTGTGTACATGTGTGCGTCGCTTGCAAATCTCATAGTGTGTACATACGTGAGGGCGTGTGTATGTGTGCGTGTCTGTAACACGAGCTCTGTGACTAATAGCTTAGTGGTTTTCGTTTGCGAACCGTTCACTCGCTTACATTGGTACTTTATCGGAGATTGTTTTTGCAGCTAGTTGTCTTGTGTTTGTTTTGTATGATTTTAATCTTTTGAAATAAAATCCTTAGTTTTGAAGCACATGAAGTGTTAGTGAAGGTGATTGGCATGGACAGAACACGGGCTCCGTTCTTCAATTTTGTAGTTAACTTTGACAGACGCCACAACAAAATACCTAATCGAAAGTTATTTGTTGTGTTCTATGTTCAACACGTACATTAGCGAGTTATCAAATGTAGCATGTAGCATGTAGCTAGTGCCACCTGAGACCCCAGCGCGCTGCGAGTGCTGCTCCGACTGGCGCGCAGTAGTCCGTGATGTACGGCTCCCCGGCGACTCCAGACATCTACTACCTACTCTAGATAATAGCAAACCAAATGTACTGTCACTAGCTAGATACCTTCTGTGGCTTTGGGACATACATCTAGCTTATCTTTTGAAACTCTTATTTATAGCTATCTAGACATTTTCAAACAGATTGTAGGTATGATCAAATTTGAAAACGATGTGATCCCCTTCACTGGTTTATATAATTGTCATAATATTTCTTGTCTGTTTATTTATTTGAGAAGGGTGATGAATGATGATCTAAATGTGCGAACATAATTATACCCATAATGGACGGAATAGAAGATCATTATTATAGTAAATTAAATTATCTTTAAAAGCGATGGTGGCTGAATGGATAAGAACCGGCGTGCTAAACACGCGGTCCGAGTTCGATTCCGACCAGCAGTAGGTACCAATGTGGATTTCACTTTGTGGAATTTATATGTACTAGTCATGTGACTGACCATCTGCTAACGGTGACGGAAAACATCGTGAGGAAACCCACATACCCTAGAAGAAATTCTAAGTGTATGTCTGATTCACCAACCCGCATTAGGCCAGCGTGTGTGGATTAAGGCCTAGACCCGAGCCCAGCAGTGGGACAATAATGGGTTGCTGATGATGATGAAATTATCTTTAATCGGCATCATTCAAATAGTAGGCAATGGTGTGATAGAGGGGGCGGCGGTCGCGCGCCGCTTGTGTGTCGCTGTAAACTCGACTCGATTTATTAATGCCCCGCCAGGCGCCGCCACAGTCGCACACAGTGACCGCATTCGTGCCGACATTAACCACAATGTATTTGTTATTAATACCAACGTTCAACTAACCTTTAAATACATAACTATACCTAACTACAGTCACTTATTGAGCCCAAACAGTGGTCCTGAAGTTCGTGGCACCAGCTACCAACGACACAATCAAACTTAAGGGTTCATTATTGAAATACTTGATAGTTGTGTGGTTCGCAGCTCCAAATGCGTTCCCTTGGTCGCGCCCTAAGGTTGTAATGGTCCATATCTCTGGGATGACCAGTCCCGAAGTAATGGCACCTAATAGCTCACAAAGTTCACAATGATGGTGATTATGGCTCCGACCGACCGTTATTACGTGACGACTGGTTTATGGGCCAAGCTTGTCACATCGACATCCACTCATTTGATCTAGATAGTGCATAGTGCGTACATACAACAAATATGTCGATTTGACATTTTAGTAGATAAAGTTTAAATTTTTTTAGCTTCGAAACTTACAATCAATGATATTGTCATACTACGAGTATATCATTGCTTGCATTGCAATCTTAATTTTCATTTCACCTAGTAAACGCCGTAATGCACACACAATATTTTAATTGTGACCCAACGTGACAAGAATGTGTCCGGATGACAACTTAATTACGGAACAGCTATTACCTAGTCGTAGGCAAATTTGCTGACACAAATTTTCGGGTAACCTGTTACATGCTTAACTTGTGGCTGTCATAAGAGTTACTTTGTAAACTAGATAAATTAGGTAACGAAAAGATTTCATTTCATTATATTTAAGTAAGAATCTCGACACTTGACTTAGTAAAGCCTATCTTTATGTTGTGACTTACTCGTAGCTGTAAGATTTGATTTTTATTTGTATTGCCTGACGTGGCGGAACTAACATGCGGCCCTGGTGGTGCAGCATTGTCTAAATAATGTGACGAAAACACAGCCAAGCCACTGCCTGCCAAAAAAAGGGAAATAGAGAGGAAAAGGAAGGGGATTGGAAGGAGGAATTGGGTTTCCAACGCTCCAAACTCACCAGACAAAACGCATTACGCAACAGTATATTAGTATACTTAGGGTCAATATTCCGCGGGAGGGTGACCGTGGTAGTCGTGGCACTTCCCCGGAATGCCAGAGCTTATGAATACTGCGCATGATTTATAATTTCTGTTTTTAATAAATTAATTACTTTATAACTTTTCACCAGCTAGTTATTCTTGGATCTTTTGAATGTTAGCACATCAGAACTGGAAGGCACAAGTATTAGAGATTCTGATAGTTGCTACAGGTGCATTTGATAACTAGCGCGTTAAAGTTAACGAGTTAGTGGCGGCGCCGGCGCTGTGTCGCTAGTGTCGCATATTTGTCGCGTTTGTCGCTCTTGTCACACTTTATCACGTGAATTATTCATTTTGTCACGTTTTTGACGTCATATGTGCTTGTGTTTATGTGAGCGCATAATATTTGAGTGCTTGATATGTACAGCGGGTGTGCTCTTTGTGCTTTTTTAAAAGCTTTCATGTGAGCTTCAGTTTCTCGAAACGGCGGCTGATATAAAATGTTAGACAAAAAAATGTTAATGAAAAAGCGCCAAGTGATGTGGGTAACAACAACGTAAGAATAAATCCTTGAAATACAATGTTCCTTGTAGTGTTCGTGTTTTCCATAACAGTCATCATCGTTTCAAAATCATCAAAATGCGGCGTCGCGCGTGGGTCGGTATTGTGCCATAAATACATACATAACATCACTTACGAAGGTTTGTGTTGTGCAAATATTTTCACAAATGATAACTGTTGATGTATGTAGCTACCCTCGATGCTACAACATAACATCAACAATGTTCGTGCGGGGCTAATTACACACCCTCGCGCCCCCCCCCGCCCCGCCCCCCCCCCCGGCGAGCGACGCCGAACAAAACTTTACGTGTACACCATTCATTTAGTATGGTGACTCGCGAGATTTCCCACAATTTTTGCAATGTTATCGGAAAACGCGTCGTCACTTGAGCTGATGTGTGCCGACGGCGGCCGACGACGACGAGCTGCCAGTTGCCACACGTTGGATGAATGTGAGCTGTCATTGTAATATGTTGATCTTAACATGAGCGCTGCAGTTTCTTCAATCAATGGATAATATTATTTGTTAATAGTTTATATTTTCGTGTAAAATACGGTGCTCTATTATACTCATTAACTTATATTAAAAAATACCATAAGTATTCAAATAACAAACAAGTTTCAATTTATTTCTATACTTACATAGCGTCGCAAAGTGATTCTTTACAATTTGTTAGAATAATTCATGTTAGATACAGATGGTTCAAAAACTATCGCTCAAACTTATCTGCGCTAACGATAATGGCTTTCATAAAAATTTAACTGTAATATCCTCGAGCACGAGAGTTATAAAAGTGATATAGTGTTGGAAGCCACGTGACGGTGCACGTTTACGACTAAGAGCATAGCGGAGCGGTGCGGTGCGGAGCGAAGCGGTGCCGTGGAGCATCTCGAACATACTTTCTAAAGAGACAGCAAAGTGGAGCCTGTTCCTCGGCGCGCCGCGTGCTGTACAGTTCGCTCCGAGCTGTGTAGTGGCGAGGGGGCGACAGTCACGGGACGTCTTATAGCCTGCTAATTGTTTTATGAACACGCTATAATTAATTATATTGTTGTCACCAGGAAATTATTTCAATGCACCAAGTAAAAACTAAACAAATTACATTGTTTATAATGGTGATGTGATATTTTTCATATTTTTTTCATATTATTAACTTTGTAGACAACATTTGTAATTGGTAATATAGAGTAAGTCTAAATTTATATTGTAAGTATACCTAAATACGAGTAGTTATGTAGACGCCTGTTAAGCTTCGCATGTGCATAGTACGAAGAGATCTTCTTGAATGATATAGGCTGCTGTGCTATGTAAGACGCACCTACTCAATGTTTGATGAGTGCAATTAAGACAGTGTAAATATCGACGAGACGAAGTCCAAGGTTTTTGTCATTAATATTTTATCTGGAGGCGCAATAAAACATATTTTGAATGCTCTTAAAACGATTCTTTTCTCGTATTCTATGGTTGTTGGACCAGTTCTCTATCTTATCCAATTTGGTGGATTACGGGCCTTAAGCTAAAACCTTTACCGTCATTTTATTAGTTTGACTTTACACTATTTATTATTTATACAATTATTGTGATATTGTGCTCTTGTGAATACATATTCTTTGTATTTATTTATAAATGAAGTGTGACTATTGTGTAGACGATTAATGGAGGATTCGCGTGAGCGTCGGCATGTTTGTTGGCACAAAGCTTTGCCATTCAACGTAACTAATTTATCTACTTTTGGTTTTTGTAAATAGCATGTGTATCGTGTACCTACGAGTATGTACCACTGTTCGCTTTATTGACGTTAACTACTACGGCAATATTTCTAAACGTCATAATTTGATTAATTTTATTGTAGCTATACGTTCTAAATAAAGTATACACAAAACTGACCCTTATTGCTTCGCAGTCTAACAAAATAGAGCGAAATTTGGTTCGCTTAGTTTGTCGCAAGTCACGGTATTTTCTAATTCCAGGAGCCCGTTCAGCCATTATTGTCGCAGGAGAATAGGTTCTATTATGAATATAAACTTGAGCTGAAGCAGCTAACAGTACCCACCACAAATGGATCGAGTGAGCGCCGGTTATTTTTAAGTGATCATCCCCTCCCTCATCTCACCCTCCCTCGCCCCGCCGTGGTCCACCCTGACATTTACAAGGAGTAGGACGACGACACTCTTTTGTTTGTGTCCGTGATTTACTTTGTAACTTATAATTACGTCAAACTGTTATGTTTGTTCATCGATACATTATAGTAAACAGTTGTCAAATATATGTAGCTGTTGTATCCCAAAAGAGAGGCTCAGTAGTGATGTAGCTCAGTGGAGAATAGAGGACGTATCTTGTTTGTTGGACTGGCAGTTCGGTGCTGCCCTCGAGTGGGCTGTTTCTATAGACGACGGCACTGCCGTCAAATAGGCCACCATAGCGACTGTCATATTACTCATATTTGTATTTTCTATTTTTCTAGATGACCTAAATTTACAATACAGAAAATCTTCTATCGTGAATTGTGAAAAGTGAGGGAGTCACTAACAGGGAATGTTTGTACAAATCATAAAAATATTACTTAACCCATTTGTAATGATATACACATTGTAAGCTAAACTCATATTTCAATAAGAAACGTGTAACTAATATTAATATTATTACATAAACAAATAAATACATATATCAAGGATACCTGGAGGTATGTTGTGTATCCAAGGCTTTGTTGCGTGCCTTTTATGTTGTCTAAATAACAAAACAAGCCCCGATAACAGAGCGATTATTGACAGCGGCGCATTATGACTAGCTGTGGAAACTAGTCCACTAATCGTTTCGCATCGACAGCTGAGTGCACAGGTGCGGGCGAGGAGGAGGAGGAGGAGGAGGAGGGGGGGGAAGCTGCAGAGGTCACGAGGTCAACTGCGTGCACGTTACGCTTCAGTTATTGTGGTACTGAGTCTATAAACGTACAATCTTAATTACGTTTGTTAAATAGAGGGTGACAGAACTAACTAGGTACCTACTACTCGTACTTATATGTTATAGGTAATACGTTTTCGTATTGATATCAAATTGACTACTTCACAGTTATCATAATGATGATTCTATAAACTGCCAATCATTCAACCGTGTTCATTATCAAAAATATAAACATTTGTCACATTAGAAGATGAATCCGTACCTAATTACTTAAAATACGTTCAAATATAAACAAGAAAGTAAAATAATTAAGTGTAACACAAGTAACAATGTAGTAATTAAAAGAAAACCCAAAATATCTATACAAAAAATTTTGTGTTTACATCATCGCTAAGATCTACACACATATATGAGCGTCGCGTCGTGCCGCGTGCTGCGAGATGCGTGCTATACAAACTCAACGACGAGTATCAGACTATACTGCTATATTTGTGCTACACTTGTGAAGATTCAAACTGCATCCAAGTTTCTATAGACTTGAATGTTAACGCAATGGTTACCGCTTATACTCTTGCGGGTACCAGTATGCCACCGTCGCGTTGCTCCTCGTGCTATAAAAGAAAACGATTAGCTTTTCTATATCGAATAATGTTTGTATCCCCCGTTGTAGCGTTGAGTAATATATCCTCTATGGTTCCCCTTATTATTTGCGAGAGTGTAAGGCCGGTGCCTGCCGGGCGGGGCGGGGCGGGGCGCGGCGGCGCTCAGCTGGAGGTTCCCGCGACGTTCGTGTTGCGCGCATTGTTTGTTATTCCACACAACACGCACAAGTTATTATACGCGTGAAATTATACACGCATACGATCCCACTACATATTCATACGTAGACTAGTTGCTTCTAATTATTTTGTCATTCGCTTGTATTTACGTTATTATATCATAATTGTATAAGATATTCATAGGCACGATCCCAAGACGAGTACAAAGCCGTTAATTTTCAGTGCTTAGAGCATCATTAATACCTCCCTTTTTTAAGTATTTTGTGCCTTAAGTATCAATTTTCAATTGAAAATCTATTTAGTAACGGCCATTTTCCAATAATCTAGTAGGTAGTATATTATACCACGACTTAGTTAACTAATGTGGGTTCGAAGGCACTTGATCACGAACCTCTCGTGACACAAGTAGGTACCGACTGGGGAGAGTCGCTGTGTGCTGTGACTGTGTCTGTGACGTCACCACACCTGACCTTGACACACTCGCGTCTTATGTAACACTCGTACGTAGGCTTCAGCACAGCCTACAACACGTCATCAGCTCACGTCAAACATACGAGTTTTGTATTGTCGGTGTACTTTATTTTTGTTGATTAGTAGGTATTTAAAGTCAGATACTCTGATTACGACCTTTTCAGGAAGTAGTTCTGTGCCTAAACATGTCCTACGATGCACTTATCAGTTCAACTCTGTCGACTCCATTCGAAAGTGAATTACGTAGGTACACAAACATTAGAAAACTTTCACATTCGTGCTTGGAATTAATAGAATTCGTTGAAGTAGAGGAGACATTTTGATTCCCTCTGCACAGATAGTCTCTTTTGGCACGGAGAGTGCTCTCATCAAATATTGGACTTGGTTCCACCAACACTTCTCATCGCACCACTCAGCTCAGCTCAGTAGCGAAGTTTAACCTTAACTTGAATAATTTTCAACTACAAAAGTTCATCGGTATCGCAACAGTTGGAAATAATTTTTATTAACATGCTTGATTTTCTTTAAGTAATCTGTTTGAAATCGTCGATATTAAACTGTAATTGGATTTTCAAGTAATATAAACTAACTACAATGAGGTCGATGTGCTCCAGTTCGGTACACGAAACAATTACAATAGCATACAAGATAATAGCTTACCGTCGAGCGGTAGTTACACGAGCTGTTTCACTTCACTGTTGTATTGTACTATTTGTACTGTACTGAGTACCGCGCACTGTGCACTGAGCGCGTGCAGCGCCGCGCCGGGACCTACTCAATGAACTTATAGAATAATCCTAATTGAATGTCTGTTACTAGTTAAGGGTACCGACGTGTGTCGAGCACTTAGATTGAGCAAGAGGAGGGCTACGGTGATGTGCTTATTTAGCCAAAGAAAAAGCCAAAGTTTGAGGAAAGCAAAGCTATAGATACTTTTTATTATTAATACAGCAGCCCATTAATGTAACTTTGCAAAATGTAGGTGAACTGAACACGTATCCTAGTCCACAGCCAGATGCTAATTATACAGGGTGTCCGGGCGATGGTATAGGTCGTACCTGTTCTGAGAAAAAAATAAAAATGTCTACGGAGTTGTTGATTTTCATCATTTTAAAAAAATATTTTTTTATGACTGAACCATATGATTAGGATTTTTTTTAATATTTTTCTCAGAACAGGTACAGCCTATACCATCCCCCGGTAGCCGTTTGACGTTGAGTTTCGTGACACCCTCTATATGTGGGTATTTTTCGTATTTCAAACATGCTTTAAATTATTTGAACATATATATTCATCTAAATTTTAAGAAATAACTCGTGCTGTACTAATAAACATTTTTTCGTTACACGTTTACAGTTTTCTGTAAAATAAATATTGTATTGAACATGAATTTTATAATTTAAATAAAAGAGCAGCGCGAGTGCACAGACAGGCACGTGTCCCAATCAATCCTCGGGGGGTCGGGGGTGAACGAACAGTGACGTCACATGTACCTACCTCCTGTAATAATTAAATGTAAACAAATATTTATTGAGCTTTGATTGTGTGTTGAGCGCCGCGTACCTGCTACTGTCACAAACTCACGACCATCTCTACTGTCGACTAACATGCTGTTTATTTTTGGCACGCGCCAGTTGAGGCCAAGAGGTCCCATATTATGGCAAACACTTTGAGTGCAAAACCCCTTGTTAATATGTAACACTTTAACCAATAAGAGAAGTCGTGCTCTAGTTGTGACGTTGTGCATTTGTAATGAATTTGTTGAAGCGAGTGAGCGTCGGTATCTGCACCGATGGGTCACTTTGACTATCCCGACATTATACACATTCCGGCTCGGCTATGGGTGGGCGTGGTGGGGGGGGGGGGGGGGGGTGAGAGCGCTGGAAGTAATGCTATCATGTGTGATAATATCACGCGCCACATGTGAAGTGAAACTGATCGTGTAATAGATGCGTGCGTGACGTCACACCGACCCTTACTGTACGCAACACTTGCCGCGGGACAAGCTCGCTTATTTATGAACGACCCCTGATATTTAGCGTCCTCGCCAGGGTTGTCGCACTATATTGTACCGAAATAAACCGACTAAGGTTTAGCTTTTACCTTACTAAATTTATTTTTACAGCTGTGGTGGCAAACAAGCTGGCGACCCACCCGGTAAACGTTTACCGCAGTCTATAGAGCGTCACATGCGCGTTGCTGGCCCTATAAAACACTTTATTTTCCCAATGAGCACTGGACACCACCACATCTCACCAGCAGGAACACTGCCAAGGCCCTGTTAAGTACTGCAAGTAGGTATATATACTCTATATTCTTCAAGACTTTATTGTTGGCCAAGCAGTTTAATAATACTACTAAAACTAAGCAATAAATTCTACAATTTTGTTGATACTATATCACTAAACTTTTTTTATTAGCTCTTCACATAGTTAAATGTTAAAAATAGTGACATTAGTTATACCCTATTTCACCCGATTGTGCAGAACCGACCTACTTCAGAACTGGCAAAGCCTGCACTAGAGACGATCTCGTAAATATTATTATAAGTATATATTTTTGTCAACATTACATATAATTCGACAAGATCGATTTTCCAACCCTAGTTGATATTATTTTACGTTTATTTCTACAACACACACGAGTTGGTAAATTTCAATTATCTTTTGTCAATAGTTTGAAAAAGAATGGTTTTAGAGGAGATGAAATGTAAACAGTTATAAAAGTATGAATAATAAAGATGATGTAGGTGGGTATGGCTCGTGGGGGGGGGGAGGGGCCGGTGCGAAACGATGAACTCGATAATAGAATTGTTTGGTTTAAGAGTGTAAGTGTAGAATTTAAAAAAGAAATTATACTAATTAATAAGATATAAGAGTGTTTGTTTAAAGTTTTTTACAAATACAAATAGCGTTTCTTTCTGAAATATGCAATAAAATGGAAAGAAATAACTTTAGCTTATAATAATAATAATTATGTAATATTTGGATGCCAAAACTGGTGAAACGAGGTACCTACTAATTTTTAATATAACAGTAATTTGGTACCATTTTTCTCGCAAATAAATTTCTTTTATCTTATCTTTTTTATCTGAAAATAAACATTTTACACTCCATTTCAATGGTTTATTTGTCATTCTTTATAATTATTTCATTTACTTGTGTACTTTTAATTTTATATTAATATTTCATGCAATTATTTTGGCTCCTACTTACATAATATATAATAGTTCTAATCTTATTCATCGGTCTACTAACTTCGTTAGTTCTTCTAAGATATTGTACCTGTCTGTACACTGTGTTCACTTATTCTCTCGTCGATTAACCATTTCCATTGTGAACTTTGTTACCAGCAGGTAGAGAGCAGTATCTCATCTGAGTAGTCCTTGTTATCTTGAAGTTGCGCTGTTATCTATTCATTATGTTACAAAAACAGTTAGCGAAGACATCTCTAACCCGTTGTTATAAACTGGAGAGATATGAAGAGCTCTCGAGAAGTGCGTTAATGGAAACAAATTGGGGGTAATTGATAACAATATCGATCGTACAGCACGCGGCCGTAGGGTGATAATGAGAGGATGGCTCACCCCCCCCCCCCGTCCCGTCCCGCCTCGTGCCCCCTCGCACCTGCGTTATGATAACAGCGCGAGATGCGGTGATGCGGACCTTTTCATTTTAATTTACCTGTGTTTGAATTGTGTCAGTAATTTGATTGTAAGCTTTATGTTTGTGGAGCTCATCAACTCGGAATAATAATGGCGGCGGACGTCGGCCGAGGACGGCGCCGCTCGCTGGCTCGGGTTATTGCTGCATTGTGCTATAGCTATACACGTTGTCTACGATTTTATGACTAATTTATTAGTCGAGGCGAGGCCTGTATCCAGCAGTGGACGTCATTGGGCTGATATGATGATGAAGATGATGTATCTAAATAATCAAGGTTTCTAATGATTGCAATTTCATTTAAAGAGAGATTCTTTAAATGAAAAAGTGGGCAATGCGCGAGTTATACTAAATATTGCGTGTGTCTATTAGTATTGATATGCATGGTGTGTGAGGCTCATGGCAGCGGACTGTATCTTGTGAACAGACTTTTGGACATATTCAACATGTTGTCCTAAGAATACCTCGAGTAGAGGTGAAACTTTTGACGAAAATAGACATTATTTTTTGTTGCAAAATATTGATAATTAAGTAACACCCGGAGACCATCACTTTGTCTACTGTTTAAGGGACCTGCTACAACAGTGGACCAAGTGATGTGTTATCAAACTTTCACTATTAATACGAAATGGTGGGTTTTCTTTTCAAAGAATTCTATCCGACAATATCATTTTTACTTTGGTATCGTTCAAAGCAAAGCGACTGCACCTATTGGCAATAGTTCCGGTTACAGATGTTGCTCATTCAGATTAGGTTTGTACAAAAGTAAATAGTTGCCTCTCACGAAGTGGTGAGTAGGTGGATGAGTGACGTCACGTAGCGAGTCCAGAGCTCGCTCAGCCGGTGCAGCTCAATCAGGCAAGGTAATTAGCAGGTAGGTATCGATCACCACGTCACCTCCACCCCCCCCCCTCCCTCTCGCCGCGACCCGGCTCCCTCGCCCTTACAAAGTTAGCGACGTGACCGCAATAACTCTAGCAAGTCGCACCAGACGCCGCCGCACAGTACCCTTGTACAGTAGGACTGTACAGTGTACACCTTGTACGTTACATAATAGGATCTATAAGAGGTAGATCAGATGTCAGTTACACACGTATATTCTGTTGCAATAAATAAAAAATATTAGTAAGAAAGTCATTGCTATTAAAATGGAACTGATCCAAATTGAGCAATAGTTACTAACATTGCAAATAACGTCGTAATCAAATTAGTATTTGCTCAATTCTATAATCTTAAACCCGAATTAAACCCGGGACCTCTCGAGCAGCAGTCGTCGACACACACACTGCGCCATCGAGGCGGCACTCGGTCGGTAATTCATCAACAAAATAAATTACTTAATTGGAACATTAAATAATGTCGATCTATATTTGTGAACACGATTACCATATTTACGATATTCAAACGTCCATTACTGTCAACTAAGTAACAAGGATTGTGTTGTTGAGCGCGGCTTCATTTACATTCTGTGAGGATTAATCGCTCCTCAAACTGTTGTATTGGTATTACTGCGCGTCGCTCGACTGTGGCACCACCTCGCCCCCCCCCCGCGCCTCGCCTCGCGCCTCATTTCAGCACATTTATGTATTCGTACAATATATAATATTGTTTGTGATAAAAACTAGTTCCATTGGCCACACATGGCGACGCGTCCGTACCCCGCAGTGACCGGCCGACGGCCGCGTCTGTTCGGACGACAATAACTTAGACAACTTATTTCTGTAATGCGAACGTTACGTGACACACGAACGTACACACATTACTCACAGATGTACTTGTGTTTTATCCTCATGGTGCGGCACACGACACATTGCGTCCAAAAGTGTAAATAAAACTTATGCAATTTTAAACATATCCATTGTCCAATAACCAAGAACGAATTCCGTTCAAAATTACAATTAGAAGTAAGGAGATAGAGAGCCTGATGGAAGTATCTGCATCCTAAATCTGTGTTGTGTTTCTTAAGAGCTTATTCTTTCAATGATTGAAAATGTATATAAATACTTTACAAAGTACATACATACAAGTATGGATCCATCTATTCTAAACTCATAACATTTATCTTCTTACAAAGTCGGCGTAAGTCTTCTGTTAGTAACAAGACACATACATAGTCATACAGGTACATAAATAGTCTCGATGAGAACAATATCATCTACTAACAAGTGTGTACTACATGTTACAGTCATGGCATCAGCGGAAGGGGAGCGAGGAGGGAGAGGGGAGAGATGTAAGCCGACAACTTGTTACGATATTATAATGATAATAGCTTTGATAAAGTGCTCAGATCTGATCCTCGGCCGGCTTTGTTCAACAAATCCCGTGACTAATAATATTGATTAAACTAGCTTATATACGAGTACGAGTAGGCGTTCAGTCGTCGACGTTCACTCATCCGTAGAGAACTTGTGGATTGTGAACATATAGTATGTTGTGCACTTACTTACTAACTATATTAATAGTTTAGGCCGATATGAAACTATTTGAAACACAAATTTAGGAAAAAAAACAAAAGATAAAAGGTTTCCCCGTGGACGTCTTCTGGTTGATGATGATGAAAGTAATGGTTCAAGGAAAAAAGCTTCTCATTCCCGAAAGGGGTAGGCAGAGGTGCGTCACACCAACATTTCTCAAGGTATGGTGGTACCAAGTAATTGTGGGACATGTCGCACCGGCTCACTTCTTCCTCTGCCACTACCACCGTGTTGGATAGCGTAAGGGGTGACGTCACTAGTTATCTTTCTGGACGATCGTCTTGAACGTCGATCGATTTAGTTGTTTAATAGCGCGGGTGAGAAATGAGTTGTGTTGGAAATAGCAAAGTTTAGATATTGCAGTCTATGCCACCATTTTGGGGAAACAATATAAAAACAATACAAAATGTGTTATTGTATTTGCTAAATGTAATTTCTGTCCACTTTACAAGGTGTTTAAAAAATACATTCGTTTTTCATAAAGCCCGAAGATTGTATTTAAAAAAGAGTCGAACGTTTCATCAGAAATTCCAGGATGTATCTCGGGAGACCCGCGGAATATTTGTGATCCTTGCAATAACCGCTCTATCATATTGCACCAGCGATCGTCATTTAGCTAACACATAAACTTCTTAACATTACTAAAAGTCGTTCTTTATTTGGCCACTGCTCAACTCCTATTGGCCGTAGCGTGATATTATATAGCCTTAAACTTAGCTTTTATATATTACCTTCTTCAATAAATAGACTATCTATCCAACACTAAAATAAGTTCTTGAGTACGTAGCGTTGAGCGCCAAACAAAGAAACTCTTCAACTTATAATATTAGTATAGATGATCCTACATAGTACTTACATAGTATACATACCTACATAGTAGATAATACATAGCGAGTAAGCAGATCTAGAGGACAGCTATAATCTAATTCAATGACGAGACTAGCTCGTCCCTCTGCGCTGCTCGTCAGACACAGCGTCAGAGAGGTGTGTGCACATGTCACCATTGCGTGCGGACAGACGGACAGTGCGTGAGACATGTTTATGTGATATGTACACAACTGGTGACGTCATACATTCGTCACCACTTGCGTCAGTCACAAACATTTTAACACTGCATTCGTTTATTAGCAGCTTACTCTACAATATCTTTATATATATAATTCTTCTGTACGTGTATTGATAGTGAACTCCTCCTAAATGGCTGAATCGATTTGAATGAATTTAGTGTATGTGTTCAAGTGGATTCGAGGATGGTTTAGATTCACAAATAAAAAATAAAAAAATGCAATCGATTGGTATATCATGCAGGACAATGTCTGTCGGGTCCACTTGTATTATATGTATACATATATGTATGTAGGTAGACTGAATAGGTACAATTAGACTAATCTAATTAAAGTATACAACTTAATTTTAACTGAAGAGGTAATTAAAGTAACAGGATTACAAGAAAAAAGAAATTGAATTAACTACATATGTACTAGATAGATCCACATTCACTAGAGCGCCGAGCGCGTTTCTTGTGCACGACAGTTTCCTACAACTTGCAATACGTCACTTCATAATGATCCGTAGCTTCGTAGACGCGTCTGTCGTAATCCTCTACGACGTAGCAGTTTGGTCGTAGCATTGCTGATTAATGTTCAGTTGGACTTTAAAATTGTTTTGATGCCAAAATTATAAAATGAAGATTGACAGAATATAGAAATGGTTGTCAAGGATGGAAAAACAGGGTCCATAACTGTAACCCTCTATAAGTGTAACAGGCTAATTGTAAACACTAACCAAAGTGTTAACACTTATGAATCTGTAACATGTACTAACTTCAACTAACAGAAACGAAAGTGTTACAGATTAAATTGTTTCGGTTAATAAGTGTTGTTAACACCTTTTTAATTACGAGCTGTTGCCAATTTTACAGTCACGTGCATTTGTGGAGATTATTACTTAAATTGGGCATTTGACAACTATTAAAAAATTACTTGAATAAAATAGGTACCTAATTGTGATTGATGACAATTACTCTGAAACTAAATAGATACATAATCGACCAATATAGGGTAGGTAGTTAGGTACCTACCTATTTACTCAATTTACTGGAACAAAATTAAAGGAATAGGTATGTGTAACTGGGTTAAGATAAATCCAACAAATTTAATACATACATATAATAAAAATCTGCTCAGGAAACGGCTGAACAGATTTGAGTCATGCGTAGGTAAGTAACACGACTTTGTTATACATAAAAATAATGTAATAGTATATATAATTCAAAATCGATATCTGACTATCCCTTTGACTGTCTAACATAGTACTAAAGTCAAAATTTGGAAAAATGGCCGCCATCTTGAAGTTTGCTGTTTTTGGCCTGATTGACTCCAAAATCGATATCTGACGATCCCTGTGACTGTCTAACATAGTACTGAAGTCAAAATTTGGAAAAATGGCCGCCATCTTGAACTTTGCTGTTTTTGGCCTGATTGACTCCAAAATCGATATCTGACGATCCCTTTGACTTTTAAACATAGTACTGAAGTAAAAATTTGGAAAAATAGCCGCCATCTTGAACTTTGCTGTTTTTAGGCTGATTGACTCCAAAATCGATGTCTGACGATCCCTTTGACTGTCTAACATAGTACTGAAGTCAAAATCTGGAAAAATGGCCGCCATCGTGAACTTTGCTGTTTTTGGCTCGATTGACTCCAAAATCGATATCTGACGATCCCTTTGACTTTTTAACAATTTTAACATAGTACTGAAATCAAAATTTGGAAAAATAGCCGCCATCTTGAACTTTGCTGTTTTTAGGCTGATTGACTCCAAAATCGATATCTGACGATCCCTTTGACTGTCTAACATAGTACTGAAGTCAAAATTTGGAAAAATGGCCGCCATCGTGAACTTTGCTGTTTTTGGCTCGATTGACTCCAAAATCGATATCTGACGATCCCTTTGACTTTTTAACATAGTACTGAAGTCAAAATTTGGAAAAATAGCCGCCATCTTGAACTTTGCTGTTTTTGGGCTGATTGACTCCAAAATCGATATCTGACGATCCCTTTGACTGTTTGACATAGGGCTGATGTCAAAATTGGCAAAAGTGGCCGCCATCTTATACTTTGTAGTTTTTGGGCTGATTGACTCCAAAATTGATATTTGACGATCCCTTTGACTGTTTGACATAGTGCTGAAGTCAAAATTTGCAAAAGTGGCCGCCATCTTGAACTTTGTAGTTTTTGGGCTGATTGACTTTAAAATCGATATCTGTCGATCCCTTTGACCGTTTGACATAGTACTGAAGTCGAAATTTGCAAAAGTGGCTGCCATCTTGAACTTTGTTGTTTTTGGGATCGTCAGATAACGATTTTGAAGTCAATCAGCCCAAAAACAACAAAGCTCAAGATGGCGGCCACTTATGCCAACTTTGACATCAGCACTATGTCAAACAGTCAAAGGGATCGTCAGATATCGATTTTGGAGTCAATCAGCCCAAAAACAACAAAGTTCAAGATAGCGGCCATTTTCTCAAATTCTGACTAAAGCACTTTGTCAAACAGTCATAGGGATTGTCAGATATCGATTTTGGAGTTAATCAGCCCAAAAACAACAAAGTTCAAGATGGTGGCCACTTTTGCCAACTTTGACATCAGCACTATGTCAAACAGTCAAAGGGATCGTCAGATATCGATTTTGGCACTGACCTGAATATTTATCTGGACTGGCTGTCCTATACAAATGATAGCTAATTTTCTTTGTCTATTTGACCAACTAGCGGAGAAGAGTTAAACTATTTTTGACGTAATATTGACGTTGATTTTCGTATCGCGCCAAATACCTCGTTTAGCAATCTTAATTTTCTGAGCGTAAAAGCTACTTTGTGGTGATTTAAGTGAAAATAAGGAATGATTCAATAACGTAGAACATGGGTATGTGTGTGTTTTGTAAAGTTCAACATAGAAAAGGGTGCAATTTTTCATTACACAGGTACGTAGATTTATGTTAATTTTACCCTAAAATCAGTGTCTACTGTCTGTAAAACATTGGATTATGTGTAGATTATGTTGCTAAATATGCATATCGTTAATCTATAAAGGACATTGTTTTGTTTTTAATTCTAAATTAGGTTCTTAATTTTTGTAAACAAAGTGTTAGTGATGTCCATATCGTCATATCGATAAACTTGTTCGGGGCCTGATGTGACGTATGGTTGCAAAACAATTTTTTTTTATAGAATCACATGAGTGTTTTAAGACTAAATTATGTGCAGTTTCATACACTACTTTATCTAATCTCATGAAATAGATATAGTACAATATTTTATGCAATGCAAGCTATAAAAGTATTTACAAACTTTTAGCGCCAAAATCGTGTGTTGTTCGCCTCCAAAGGTTATGTAGAAGTTTTTCTACATAATCTTTGACTCATGTAAAACTGCATCTGTGATTTATGAAATACCTATTAAATTTTATTAAAACTAAAGTGAATTGTGATTTTTATTGTATAAATTTCGTGTTGATAACTGTTAACTATTTAAAAATTGTGGTATTGGTGTAAATACTACGGTACCTACTTATATTGTGTCCCGAGTTGACGAATGAAAAATAAAAAATTATTCAGGGCAACTCGACACCAGGTGCCTAATAAATCCTCTACAAATCTGTTGTTTTGATATTACAAACAGACACTTCAATTTTATTTATGCTATTAAAATTAGGGCATTCAAAATAAATTCACGTCACTAATTTATTTCGTAATGGATTATTAAAAATTATTTTCCCTTTTTCAAAATATGTTTATATCAAATCTTAAAATGAAATCTATCGATAGGTACGTGTTAAATCTACAAAGTTTGTCACATCACTAATTTTAGTTTATATCTTCTCCGCCACTGCTTACAGCGCACAATGGCGCAAATCAAACAGCGACAAAATCAGTCTCGAAGACGCCTATCCAGACGTAATAGAGATCAGTGGATTTTGGAGTCAATCAGCCCAAAAACTACAAAGTTCAAGATGGCGGCCATTTTTGAAAATTTTGACATCAGCACTATGTCAAACAGTCAAAGAGATCGTCAGATATCGATTTCGAAGTCAATCAGCCCAAAAACTACAAAGTTCAAAATGGCGGCCACTTTTGCAAATTTTGACTTCAGCACTATGTCAAACAGTCAAAGGGAACGTCAAATATCAATGTTGGAGTAAATTAGCCCAAAAACAACAAATTTCAAGATGGCGGTCACTTATGCCAATTTTGATATCAGCACTATGTCAAACAGTCAAATGGATCGTCAGATATCGATTTTGAAGTCAATCAGCCCAAAAACTACAAAGTACAAGATGGCGGCCACTTTTGAAAATGTTGACATCAGCACTATGTCAAACAGTCAAAGAGATCGTCAAATATCGGTTTTGAAGTCAATCAACCCAAAAACTACAAAGTTCAAAATGGCGGCCATTTTCGCAAATTCTGACTAAAGCACTTTGTCAAACAGTCAAAGGGATTGTCAGATATCAATTTTGGAGTCAATCAGCCCAAAAACTACAAAGTTCAAGATGGCGGCCATTTTTGAAAATTTTGACATCAGCACTATGTCAAACAGTCAAAGAGATCGTCAGATATCGATTTCGAAGTCAATCAGCCCAAAAACTACAAAGTTCAAAATGGCGGCCACTTTTGCAAATTTTGACTTCAGCACTATGTCAAACAGTCAAAGGGAACGTCAAATATCAATGTTGGAGTAAATTAGCCCAAAAACAACAAATTTCAAGATGGCGGTCACTTATGCCAATTTTGATATCAGCACTATGTCAAACAGTCAAATGGATCGTCAGATATCGATTTTGAAGTCAATCAGCCCAAAAACTACAAAGTACAAGATGGCGGCCACTTTTGAAAATGTTGACATCAGCACTATGTCAAACAGTCAAAGAGATCGTCAAATATCGGTTTTGAAGTCAATCAACCCAAAAACTACAAAGTTCAAAATGGCGGCCATTTTCGCAAATTCTGACTAAAGCACTTTGTCAAACAGTCAAAGGGATTGTCAGATATCAATTTTGGAGTCAATCAGCCCAAAAACTACAAAGTTCAAGATGGCGGCCATTTTTGAAAATTTTGACATCAGCACTATGTCAAACAGTCAAAGAGATCGTCAGATATCGATTTCGAAGTCAATCAGCCCAAAAACTACAAAGTTCAAAATGGCGGCCACTTTTGCAAATTTTGACTTCAGCACTATGTCAAACAGTCAAAGGGAACGTCAAATATCAATGTTGGAGTAAATTAGCCCAAAAACAACAAATTTCAAGATGGCGGTCACTTATGCCAATTTTGATATCAGCACTATGTCAAACAGTCAAATGGATCGTCAGATATCGATTTTGAAGTCAATCAGCCCAAAAACTACAAAGTACAAGATGGCGGCCACTTTTGAAAATGTTGACATCAGCACTATGTCAAACAGTCAAAGAGATCGTCAAATATCGGTTTTGAAGTCAATCAGCCCAAAAACTACAAAGTTCAAAATGGCGGCCATTTTCGCAAATTCTGACTAAAGCACTTTGTCAAACAGTCAAAGGGATTGTCAGATATCAATTTTGGAGTCAATCAGCCCAAAAACAACAAATTTCAAGATGGCGGCCACATTTATAAATTTTGACCACGCCGAGCGCCGAGCGAGCGTAGGTATTCAGTAAAGTACCTACATACATTTGCTTGTTTTCTATCTTACATTTGTATTTCAAGTTATAGGCTACATAACATCACGCTATAACCAATAGGGGCTGTATTGGCCAGGTAGTACTTTACTCGACTCAAACTTTCGATATAAGACTCGCGACCTTACTAATATAGTACCTATGTAGGTAGGTACTTTATAGGTTACATAACATCACGCTATAACCAATAGGAGCTGTATTGGACAGGTAGTATTTTACTGGACTCAAACTTTCGATATAAGACCCGCGAAGGTACTTTATAGGTTACATAACATCACGCTATAACCAATAGGAGCTGTATTGGACAGGTAGTACTTTACTGGACTCAAACTTTCGATATAAGACCCGCGAAGGTACTTTATAGGCTACATAACATCACGCTATAACCAATAGGGGCTGTATTGGCCAGGTAGTACTTTACTCGACTCAAACTTTCGATATAAGACTCGCGACCTTACTAATATAGTACCTATGTAGGTAGGTACTTTATAGGTTACATAACATCACGCTATAACCAATAGGAGCTGTATTGGACAGGTAGTATTTTACTGGACTCAAACTTTCGATATAAGACCCGCGAAGGTACTTTATAGGTTACATAACATCACGCTATAACCAATAGGAGCTGTATTGGACAGGTAGTACTTTACTCGACTTAAACTTTCGATATAAGACTCGCGAGGAGAACAGTTATAGTAGGTATATTTAAATACCTTTAATGGAGGATTATCACGTCTTATTTTGCTATTTATAAATTCATGCTGAGCATACATGTAAAAATGTACGGAATATCGTCCGTAGGTATCTGTAACGAGACACAGTGATAAGAAGCAAAACTTTGTCATGCCGTCATCATGTTAACATGTAGGTAATGGATAATTTCAAATTCAGGGACACGTCCGTCCGCATAGCTTTGTTAGAAGAGCACTGAACAACCCTGAGCGTCAACGTACAAAGAGTAGGCTATTAACTCGCCGATCGGCCTTAGTTAACCTACTTCTCTATTTATATCTACACTACTATGGTACTGGGTTCGTTGCAGGACGAGGCATTATTAAAACCACATTAAAACTCAATAAAAATGTAGGTAAAGAATAGTGCGCGGGAGTCGGGCGACACGGCTGACAACAAAAGAAATTGCGTAATGAATAAAAAGATGCACCGCCGCAGGGCGCGGGCACGTGGAACCCCCTAGCTAGAGTTCGCGGCTTGCGACGCGCGACGTTGCCATACTGTGCACAGAACCGATGGACAATAATAAGTGTTAACCGAAATTAACAGGTGTTAACAGATATGAAGAATAACACTTTGATTCGGTTATAAAACCATTCTGTAATCCAAAAGTTTCGTTTCGGTTACACTAACACTTATATTTACAGTGTTAAAAACCTTTATACGGGTTACTGTTTACATCCCTGATGGTTGTATCAATTAAATTCAAGCATCACAAACGCTACACAATTGTTTCAAATGTAACAAAACATCAACACTCACACAATATAAGAACTCACAGAGAGCGAGTGCACTCAACGTACAAGATATATGATCAGTTGAGAAGAGCTCGCAGCATCCCTCGCTGTACCGCTACGAGTAGGTGCTGCTATATATCTCCTACACTTCAATGAACACCTGGATTTGTTTCTACACAAATGCACCTTTTACATATATCATCAACAATGCTATTATTTTATATTAGATCGTGTGCGCAGGACTCGCTGTCCGCCACTGAACCAATGAGGCACTCGACTCACTTGTTAGATCTGTGACGTGCGAAACGGTACTAACTTATGTACAATTTACAATTAAAAGTGCTTTAGTGGTGCAGCGGGTGTGAACGGTACTGTACGGTACTGGATCTTTCTTTTCTTTACAAGATCTCAGTTTTAGCCCAGAATAGTAGAATTGAATAGAGACCTTAGCTGATGCACCTCTGCCTACCCTCCTTCATGAATAAAAGGCCAATATATAACCTGTGAGTTTTTTGGAGTCGGTTCAAAAGTATCAAATGTTGAGACAAATAATAATAATATATGATTTAGGATTATATTAAATTCGTCTTTGTGACTTTCGGAATAAAGTTTTTCTTAATTATCCATTAATTCCATGTAAATATTTCCATTTTACCGAATTTTAAACTTGTATGTATACAAACACAAATATTATATGTATATATATGTATATGTATACTGTACCAATAGTGAACAAGTCGACCTTTAAGTGAAGCCGTTCAATGTTCCTCAACTTGTGCAAATACATCTGTTAATTGATACGTAGCTCCGTAGACGTTACGTAGCAAAGCACTACGTCGTAGCACTCAGCGTGGGACGATGTCTCGGCGCCGCACGCGGCCGTGAACTTATTTAACATTCTCTTTGTATATTTAGCTTCAGATGTATTTAACACAAACTGTACTAATGTTAGCTTTATTTAACTATTTAAAAATTTAATTAAACTTAACAGAAACAGCACTAAATTAAATTATAACATCATCATAATTAAGGTACGTTTTATATAGCTCACGTCAACTTATTACGAGTTATATCCAAGCTAACTAAGCTCTCGTAACTTGTCTTACACATGAACACACACACGAACACACGTACAGACGACTTGTCGAGATATGAACTTTTACAACGAGTATGTAATTAAACTTTACTGATAAAATATAGATAGGGCGTGCTGCGTTAATCTCGCAGACATCCCCCTCCCCCTTAACCCAGGGGTGATGAAGTAAGGAAAGAAATACCATTACTAAGTGGGAGGGAGAGAGAAGGAGTGACCTTGAGGCGCAGGGATTTGTGGTGCCGATGTAATATCGCAGGTTCCTCGCGCTCTCGTGGCACCAATGTGTGCGCGTAAAATAACGAGCTCCGCGGTGAGGGGGCGCCACAGTCCGCACCTGAGCCTGCCACCTAACTAATAGGTTCAGCGCATTTGTTGCTAAGGCCGCTCCATCACCATGTACTCGCCTGCGCAGCATCCAACTAACACTGGATGATGCCCTCGGATCTCTTGATTTTATCATTTGCTAATATATATATGATTGATTTAACTATGAACCCACAAATTCAAGAACAGTTTTTTTCTATACATAAGCATCGCATCTGCCATCACAAGCATTGTTGTGTCATAATAACTGTCACCGTGGCGTAGTGGTTAAGGTTGCCGCCTCGTCGCTAACATGACCGCTGTGTCGCGCCGACTGACGTGGGTTCGATTCCCACACGAGACAAATATTTGTGTAATTCATAAATATTTTTTACGAGTCTATGTGTACTTTGTGTTCGTTAATTGTATGTTTGTAAAGTCACCACGACACAGGGATGTTCGCTAGTGCCGGCGTCGGCGTCGTTTTAACAAAATTTTGGAATGTATTATGGTACTAGTCGAAGTGGTAGTGGGTAGGACATGTCACGCAGAACTGATGGCCGACGGGGCTGACAAGTTCTATGAATGTATTCAATATTCGACTAGGACAGGTAAATACAATGAAGTGTCACTCTCAATGAAACAAATAAATGTAACAATATTAATATTCCGTCCGTCAGCGCTCGTTGTGAACACATTAAAGCTACTGACAAGAAGTAGTCACTCGCGCTCTCCGAGCGTTCACACAATTATATCACTTAGTACTTAGTACGGAGGTATTATCCGCTCACAGTGTGTCCTCAGTACTCGCCGAGATCTCTATTGTGATGTTAATACCCCTCACAGTACTTTTGTACTTTACACATTGTCTTAAAAGTGCATTTAGAAGTTAGTCGTGTTTTGTTTATAATTACAAATGTTTGTTGTTAACATCACTATGTACGTAAGTATATGTCTCATTCTAAATGGAGATGTAAAATAACATAACAACTGCCTCGGTGGCGCAGCGGGAAGTGTATACGACTGCTGTGCAAGAGGTCCCGGGTTCGATTCCTGGGTCGGGTGAAAATGGTATTGGGTTTTTCTATCATGAATTTCCATTATTAAGATTTTCCTGGTGTTTGGCAAACAAATGTTCCCGGTTGATGACAATAGGCTAGCCCCCTATTTCATGGGACCAAACATAGCTGGCGAAATGTGGGTGTCAAACACCTCTGCCTACCCCTTCGAGGAATAAAGGCATGATGGTATGTAAATGGAGATGTACCTGCTATCTAAACCGTCGATTATTATTATAATAAAGGTAAGAACAGTTTTTCGACATAAATTGCGTCACGTTTGTGTTCATAGATAATTACGTCGCAGCTATTAAAAATAAATATCATAATTGTTAGTTATTAAACTTTTGAATGAAACACGGTAATAGTCATTAATTATAATATAAATAATGGTGTAGTGTGACCATCGAGAACAGACAACTTTTATTAAAAGGCAATGACGTAATATTTGTGCGAACCATCGTTGCAGTTAGTCACAGAACTGTATAATGTAAGTGTTCATTATTGTACTCAGAACGATTAGACAGACAACACAAACTGTACACATATCGTTATTCTATTACCTCCTGTACGATACAGAAATAAATAAAATCAGTTTGAATTAATTTAGTAAATAGCTCATACTGTATTGAGAACTGACAACATAGTACATACAATTATAATATTGTTTTCACTTCACCGACTACTTTTATAACCGGTTGATCAATAAAAGTTTGTTTTATATTTTATGTGCCATAAACGAGGAGAGAGGTTGTTTTCATATTGGTCGGATATTAGCACGCTTATCATTATCTTATCGCTTATCGCATCCATATATAGAGATAATTAACCCGAATGGTTGTTGGATGCATGTGTGCGTGTGTGCATGTGCAACACACACAGACAGAGTTAACTGACGGCGCCGCGCCGGCACTACTACCACCATAACTGTCCACCGATTAAATATCAACTCTATTTCAATACTCAAAGACTTTAAATCAACGAGTGTTGCAGTTGAATCTCTTGCCAAAAACGATCGTAAGATTACAAAGCTTCGCTGGCAGAGAGAAGATTCGATCAGTAAATGTGCTCCCCCTCCCCTCCCCTCCCCCCCCTTCCCTCCAGGCTCCGCGGACAACATTCTGTGGAAGCTGTGGTAGTAATACGTTCAATATCTGGTTTTAACAGTTCATTAAGAACATTTGCTTTGACTTGCAGATATATATCATTGCATAAATAACGAGTTGAACGGCGACGGCGCCCGCTCCGCGCTCGGTCGGCGCCTATTGTACGAGTATTACTATGTACTCATTGATTAATAAATAGTTATCGTTATGGAGATACAGTACACAGTACTGAAACAATACCAATATAAACCAGTAAAAAATGTTGAAAAACTGTTCAAGTACATACATGCAACATATTCCTCATTGATGCGACTAATTGTGTAGCCAATGTAAAGACAAAACTAACTTGATATATTTAATGTAAATATTGAGTCGCCACTTTCATTAGAACGTTCGTTCATGAAGGAATGAATGTTGATAGAAGAAGATTGTATTCCGTAACGAGTCACGGTGATAAGCAGCATACGTCATTATGACGTCAGCAAGTAAAACTAGTGCCTCAATTAGTAAGAGCACTGTTTACGGATGAGCCCGTAGCGAGCTGCGCCCCCTAGCGGCGTGTGTCCGAGGCGCGCTAAACGATTAACTTTTCCGTTGTTGATTGACCTTACACGTCATCGTTTTAGTAAACAATATTAAAATGACATAATTTTATATTATCAAGGAAATGTCAATTTATTTTCGACTTGAAACTCTTTGTACAATAGTAAACCTTATTGTTAAGTACACAATACACGACGACGCGACGACCTAATTTACGTTTCGCCTCTCTCTCGGCAACATTATAAATGTCGCGAAGGTATGTACAATTGTACAGTTTACGAAACTGAAATTCAGAATTTTACTATTAAATATGAAGTAGTTAAAAGTTTCGTACGACGTGTGTCGTCAAACTGTCGTTAATAGCACGTAGTGAACTATTGAATAGCGATCGAGTGGCGGGGGGGGGGGGGGGGGGGGCGCCGCGCGGCGCCACTAGTATAGTTACGCGCTGCGATGTGCGCTGAATATGTGAATATTTAAGTTGAACTAACTTAACGCTCAGGTACGTCAAGCCCCCCCTCCCGCCCCCCGACACAACAACCTGCCGAACTTGGAACATACCTTACAACATATAGGTATGTTGGTTATTATTATTCACAAGGTAAGTACTTGTATTATAACAGAATACGAAATTATTTCTGTTATTGTTATAAAAAAGTCGACGAAGCGGTAAAAAAAAAACCGCGTGATCACAAATATTGTCACCAGTAGAGGGCGCGCATCGCGATCTGAATACCACATGTAAGACATGGCGCTGTAAGTTAGAATTCATATCTGAGAGACGAATGCAAATATTGAAACACATCACCTCCCTGCACATGCCAGGCGCGGTGGGGGGGGGGGCGGCGGGGTGCTACTTTCAAATTAGGATTTTACACAAATACGCTGCTTATACGCCGAAGTTCACATCAGATGTCACAAACACAAATTCAAGTAAAAGATATACAAAATGCATGGTGCAGTCTCGCAGCTGCTCGCAGCCACTATTGTTACTTTATTTATTCAACTTGACAATTTACCTAGATTTACTTCCGTTCTGCTTCCATGTACATTTATTTACAACTGAAGTTGTTTCCAAAATCTATAAAAGCTAGTAACAAACGAGGTCAGTGCGCTTGTTGGCAACCTGCTATGTGCTCGTGCGAGGACATCACACTCACCAACTATACAGTTACACTTAATAAGTGTAGGCGACTGACGAAGTCTTGGCCACATACTCGTATACAATTAAACACCGCGCAGACTATTTCTCTATGTTACTCTTTCTTGTGTCCGTGTAGTGTCGGATTAAGAATACAATAATGTCACTACCCCATCTCAACCCGTGGGTAGCGTAAAAGGCGACTAAGGATCTAACCTTATACAGACAAGAGCACTGCGAGAAAAGAAAAATTCGAAACAAACCCTATACCAACCCGTTTGGCCAGCGTGGTATAGTAGGCCAAATTCCCTCCACATTCTTTGGAGGAGAGCCGTGCCCAGCAGTGGGGCGTTTATGTGTTGAAATGATGAAACTATTTATATTATGTTTTTAATACTTAACTTAAATGGTATTTAAATTGGACTGCACACTCAACATTATTTTCTTTTAAAATATCTCCACAAAAAAGTCAACATCTTTTGAATGAAGTAATCTCTCCTTCGGCAAATATCGAGGTCGAATGACATACAACGAAACAAACATAAAGATGCCTCGCTGTTTGTGTTGGGGCTCGAAATCAGAAGGTTGGTGCGCCTTAATCCAATAGTGGTGCTCGAATTATTTACAGGTTGGCTCGAGCCGGGCGCGCGGGCTCTGGGCTCGCCGCACTGTGCATTGCTACTAAATATTTCGATGTTAAAGCTCTCTTTCACAGAACTAGTTCATCGCCGAATATTCGCCAATATGACAATCCAATAAATTGAACTGCCCGTATTAATTTTGCGATAAAAAACACAAGCTGCAAAATCTGGTATATATGATTGCGGCAAAAACCTTGTCTTTATAATCATCATCGTGATCATATTTATCAGCGCAATCACGTCCACTGCTGGACATAGGCCTAACACCTAGTGGACCACAGCAAGCGATTTTGTGCCGCCTGCAAACAAAAATACTATAATACTTAGATATGATAAATATAATTTAATAATAGTTTCTCTTTCAAATAGAGACTTGCATTTAAGAGTGGTGTGAGTAGTGAGTTCGCAAATGTTGGTGCTAGCGTGCAGCGGCTCATCTCGACTGATTGGGAGCAGAGCCGCGCACTGAGCTGCGCCGAGAGTAGGTCACGAGCTCAGCGGCGACCACCTTTATGTGCCTTTTTGGTTCACTATCTTTGAGTGATGTGGTGTGGTGTACACCTGCACTCCACACATATATATCCGAGCGATCACAGCTACTCCGTTTCTATGGCTATTAACCTGATTACATCGGTGGCCGCTGACCATCGGAGCATGTGGGCGTGTAATAGCGTAATGATGAGATCTTTTGAACTTGAAATACCAAGTTATTCGTAGTATCTTAAATAGCGGCACTGTTATACGAGTACGTTTATATTAAGTCGTTAGCATACCTTCCGATTGACAAATTGACACAATTTAAATAATTTGTTTAATGTTTCGCGATACTCTTTACATTGTTAGTACCTGTAAGTATAAAGGCACACACACAACTTAATTCGTATTGTTTGTGTATGTAGTTAATATTTGTAATGTCGGCGGCGGAGTAAAGAGCCCGCAGTACAAGTACTGTTGGCGGTACTTTCAACTTGTAGTATAAAAGCAAACTTAGAGCAGGCGGGTCACGGTAACGAGCACCGGCTCCCTCAGGACACGGGCTTTTTGAAAATGTAGACCCTCGTCCCCCTCCCCTGCGTCACGCGCCGTGCCTCACCCCCGGCATCTGATAAAGAGACGCTAATGACTCGTCCCATAGACTCCGCTCACTGCACCAGACGCACAATTTGTTCTTAACACTCACTGTGTGAGCTACATGCATTAACTTCAGATTCTTCCACAATTTTTTAAGAGTCAATAGGTACGTTAGTTAAGAAAATGTATTACTTTGTTTAAAGGTACCTACTGCTGCTGAGTAATTAGCGGCGCACGTCATTGTGCATGGTAGTACCGCTACAGACAGACAAACAGGTATTCTTATAATATTGCATTTCGTCCTCTACTCAAGACAAGAATTCACATTGCTTAATATAATATAATAAATTATAAAACTATTACGAAATCCTAATTAGCCCTTATAACAACAAAACGATGATCAAAAACCGGCTGTGGATTGTAGAAACTGGGGAGCCCTTCGAGAGGCTTTTATTTCCCTCGCAGAGTACGAGGAGCCCCTCACCCCTCCCCTCCCCGTGTGGCGGGGGTCGTGCGTGCTGCCCCATGCCCCACTGACAAAATATTTGCGTGCGAGCTCATAGTTGGCGGCCGCACTCGTCCATGCGAGAAGCTAATTGTACTTATTGTGAACTATAGAACGTGCGAGAGTTTCGTGGACGTTACAATGTTATTTACTGCGTTGTTTACTTTGTTAACATAACCCGATTATGTTGGACTTCTGTCGTAAATACTCGCACGCATCCTACCGAGGGTGCCTTCGTTTGCTGTAGACATATGGACTTCTGCAAATAGTTACAATTGTATGATGAACACTGTTCAACTAGATGGACGCGAAATGACCAAATGTTTTTTATTATATTACTTATACATATTGTTTAAATGTTGATTGAGAGGGTTTAGGCCACAACATACGCTGGGCTAATGGGGGTTGGTGATGGTCAGACATACACTTAGAAATTTCTTCTAGCTAGTAGAGTATTTGGGTTTCTTTCGCCGTTAACAGATGGTAATTTAAGTCACTTGACTAGTTAGTAGAGACCTATAAATTCCATAAAGTGAAATCCACATTGGTACTGTCGGCCGGAATCGAACTCGGACCGCGTGTTTAGCACGCCGCGCCGCGCCGGTCACTTATCCATTCAGCTACCATCACTTTTCGTTTTGTACGTTAGACGTAAACTTAGTTATACCATTTTTATAATTAAATAAGTTAATGTTTAGTAATAGCAGTGTATACCTGACGCACAACATATATAGTCAGTCCGGTCGGTGCGACGGAACCCGCGGCGGCGGCGGCGGCGGCGGCGGCGGCGGCGGGTCCCTGGGCGCCAATGTATCGCGTGATCAAGTTTATGGTTAATGTCACAGTCGGTGGACGAGCGCCGCGTCAGTGTGTTATATACCTACTACTAAACTTGATGACGCGGCACGATAACGATACAGTATTACGCTTACGATGTATTATTATATTATATCAATATGATAACGTTATATTTATAACCGACTTAGTTTTTGGTAGTTTTTCTAATCCTGTGCGCCAGGATTTAAACTGAATTTTACCGAATTTTTTCGTGATTCTGTTTGAACTAGATTTAAGTAAACGTAACACTGGAATAAAAATATTATGAAAAAATGGTTGAACCTTAGCATTCACAGAGACTGATTATAATATATAGTGAGCGACTTATAATATAATAACTTGTTATATTAACGGCCTCGGTGGCGCACAAGGAAGTGTATACGACTGCTGTGCAAGAGGTCCCGAGTTCGATTCCCGGGTCATGCTACACGGACAGGATTTAAGTGTAACCAATTTTAATTTTAGTAGCATTTTATATAGTCATCGAATGTCCTAAACATCCAATTAATATTAAAAAGTCGAAAGTCGCAAACATTAGTGCCACACACACACACACGCACTATGTTTCAAATGACTTCAACTTTCAGCACATTGTATAATTATGTAAATGTATGTGACTCTTGTGGCCTCACTGATCATTTCTGTCGAGTACGTAGTGTGTACAGTGACTGCGCGGCGTGTTCTACACGACGAGTGAACAACGAACTTACACAGCGCGTCAACTTGCGTACTGTGTTGTTCTACGATCGTCTTCTGTAAACACAAACGCGGATAAGCCATCATATAAAATAACCATATTCATAGTTAGTAACTCACTTCACCCGTGTGTGTGTGTGTGTGTGTGTGTTGTTTTTATCAAATATTGACGCTTTAATATTTTATTCAGCCGCTCTCCTGCTCGTAGCACTTTTCGTAGCGGCCGTAGCACCCGTAGCGCCCCGTAGCGCGCTCGTGGCGCCCTCCGCCGGAAATGTACAGAAATCGATGTGAAATGTTTCCGCACGGAGCATTCAAACCCAGTGTTTTATTGTACGAGAGAGAGAACGATAAATGATTAGAGCTTAGCTCTGTTCTGTTGTGATCTGTGGCCGCCCACATATTTGTGTAGCCTTATAATTATTTACTTTATTATTATTACACAGAGAATATTTAATTGTTGTATTGAATGTAGTAGACAAGCTGACGAGGCAACTCTGATAGTAAACCACGCTCGTTATCTCAGAGAGTCGCGTCCAGTTAAGTGCGACGCGTGACGTCACTCCACGTTCACATACATATAGTATGTATGTATTGGTAGATATGAGGGTGCTTAAGTATCGCGTCGCTTTGTGCTCACACAGTACTCACAATGCACAGGGTGTTGCCGAAGCGTCTACTTAAATAAATATCACCATTTAAGATTTGAGCCTCATCTCTGAAGAAAACGTCGAGCTCTACCACCTCTACATTATGTATGAGATAGAAGCCTTACAGAGCGGCACGAGCCATACTTCACCTTGTCTGTACAATAATAAGGTTCATATTCGTGTGCACGTGGGCAATAGACGGTCTTTTGAGCGAGTCCGCGATGACTGATCGTTGTGTATTTATGAGCAGCCAATCGATGGATCGTATTCATTGGTGACGTCACCACGCGCGAGCGGCAAGGGGGCGGGGGGAGGGGAGGGGGCGACCACAAAGTTTTAATGAAACATTCGCAATTAACGAGTCTCCTCGAGAATCGTCTCGCCAATAACATCACCGTGCTGTCGTCTGTCGTGGGTTCGATTCCCACACGAGACAAATATAAGTGTGATTCATAGACATTTCTTTTGAGTCTGGATGTACTTTGTGTACGTTGATTGTATGTTTGTAAAGTCTCTGGCTTGTTCCCTAGAACATGCAATGTAAAAACTATGAAAAACTGTTTTAATGAGCATTGCACAATGTTACACCATAAACTGCATATATACACAACATATACAATAAGTATTCATATAACTAGCGTCATAATATAATTAGATTCATTTAATTGACAGATGTCTGTGCAATGTAACATAGTGGCACGTGCTGTGAGTGTGAAGCCTCTAATATCGACACGTGTCAGTTCAACTCGCACAATAACATAGATTGTGCATACAAGCTGAAAGTTCAAAAATCGCGACGTTGAATTTTTTACATACCCTACGGAATTCATTTTTATGTTCGTTCACTAAGTGCATTATGTTCTTAGAGATACAGATAATAGTAGATTATACAACTGTCTTATAAGAAGGGGCATTGAAACACGAGAGTCTGTTTATCTACGAACGATAATAGGTTGACTCGAGTATTTTAATACCTTAGTTATATAGTTTCATACAATACTTTATCTTCACTCATAGGAAAAATTGAAATTAAACAAAGTAGGTAGGTTACAAGGAAGTAATTTATTTGTACGCATGCGTGCGCTATTTTTTCCACAGTTCGAACTGCGCATGCGTGCGCCTTTTTTATCATATTCAGCCTAAAACTATAGTTTAATGAATTAATAAAAAAAAAGATAGCGGTACTATAATGAGTTTTATTTTTAATTTTATGTATATGCGTTTATAAAGTGCGTCTGTATAGAACCGACTTTGAATTCGTAATTTGAATATTTCTATTTGAATGTAGATAAATGTTATATCAATTGAACTTTTACAATATTTAGGTTAGGTTAGTAGCAGTTCCAATCTGGCGTAGCGCCTACGTAGCACCGTAGCACCGTAGCACCGTAGCACCTCGTGAGAGAACGTCCGCGTCGTATTAAACGAGAATTTTTATTGTTGTATTGTTCACTGAGTGTCGGAGTACAAGTGAATATTTAACTGTAATGGTACAGCGGGTATTATGTCTGGAGCTTTATTTTAACAACGGGTTCAGGTAACACACACACACACACAGAACTGTTATTGGAACAAGACGATGGTATCAAATACAGGTTGTGTTAGCTTAGAATGCAAATATGATAACACAGTCTGGAAAGTTCCTTGGTGAAGGTGTGATGATAACGATTTACCTGAAAGATAATAGTTTACGTGCGGTCTACTGACATACGTAATACAGAGCGCGTGATCTATACATTCATTTTAATTTAGTATTATGTCATTAATACAAATCCTACTAATATTATAAAGGCGAAAGTTTGTAAGAATGTTTGGATGTTTGGATGTTTGGATGTTTGTTACCAGTAAACGAAAAAACCACTGAATAGATTTCAATGAAACTTTGCAATAATTTACCTTATACATCAGAATAACATATAGGCTATATTTTATCTAGATATCGCGTAAATTGGCTAAACCATGAGAACAAATGTAAAGTAAGTCGGAGAAAAATCTGCCATCTTATAGCTATTTCTGATTTCTCTACGTAAACCGTTAGTTTTACATAAGGACAATGTATGGAGGAATTGTTACTCTTAAATAGTTATAAAAAAAAGTCCGCGACAGCATATGCCTATCTTTTATGTGGAAGTCGATATAGAGAGAATAGTGAGCAAGAAATACATTTAAATCGGATAATGCATTTAAAGTGAAAAATTTCATGGTATTAAACTAATTCCTAGGAATGTAAATACCTTTATCACTTTTGTCATTTAATGTAGATATTTTTTGTCGTTTACACTAAGTTATTTCGACAAATAGTTTAAAAGTTATTACGATATTAAATGAAATGTATATAATCCCAAAAATCTTATAATAATACTGTATGTCACCCGTGACTTCGCTTACCTGTTATTTTGTTCCTGTGACCACAGCAACTTTTCACTTTTAGAGGGGAAATTTCGGCCAATATTTTCTAAGTACAGATAATTACTTCAGATTAAACATAACCAATATTACGTGATTGATTAGAATAGTACTTATCTTTGTAAACATCCATCCCGTGTCTTTTTGGTTAAAATTATCAAATATACAAACAAACATTCATCCTTTCAACTTTGTGTATGTATATTACTATATTTATCAACGTCAGCCCTAATGACAATTCAGTATGACAGATTAAAAAGAAATCAAAGATCTCTTTTTTCTTTTTGCTCACTATACAACCTCATTACTTGAATATATTACTAATCATTCACCAGTAAATTCAAAGAATATATTATGACAATTGTGTAGTAAAATTATCAAATAAAGTAAAATATGAAATAAAATATTTTTTGTAGAAAAGTAAATACATATATTGCAGTATCAAGGTAGTATAGTAGCAGAATACAAATACCATAGACCTAGGATCCGCGCGCCATTTTTATGTATTCGCGCCATTTATTTTCGGTCTAAAATTTGACATTTGAAAGTGAATTATCATTGTATGTATTTATGGTCGCTAAAGTCATAAACTAATGAAAATAAATGGATATTGTAAAATATGAAATAAAGTAAAATATGAAGAAAAATATTTTTCGTAGAAAAGTAAATACATTGCAGTATCAAGGTAGTATAGTAGCAGAATACAAAAATACCATAGACCTAGGATCCGCGCGCTTTTTTTTATTTATGGCGGTACGAAGTACGCCGGGTCAGCTAGTATATAATATATATGTATATATGTCACACAGTTCGCACCACCGCCGGCGTGGGTGGCGCCACTGTGCTCATATACTCTGAATAGGTTTTATCTACACGTTTATTAAGGTAATGTCACATAAATAAATGTGCGCATAAATTATGTGAACGTGCGCCGTTCTGTGGTGCAATTAGAGCGCATCCCCAGCACCGCACGTGCGTGGCTAGCGCGTGGCGAGCGCGGGGCGAGCGCGGGGCGAGTGCGGGGCGAGTGCGGGTACGTGCTCGACACGTTACATATTCATGCGCTAGCCTGGCGCACTATGAATTATTCCGACACATTATAAAACTGAGCGACGTGTTTGAGAATTTGCAAAAAGTGGCGAGTTCCCCCGAGCACCCCCGAGCGCCCCCGAGCGGCTCGACCCGGCCGCAACTCGCTCTTGGCTCCCAGGGTTATGCAAATGGACATTAAAACGTCGTTCCTTTGACACAACGTGAGTAAGTCGGTGACCCTCACATATCTGATATAATACGAGCCTCACATGGCTTTAGAGCTCTCGCTTTATGTTAATTGTCGGTCCCGACGCTCCACATTAGCGACCACTCACTCAGTACCTTGGATCTAACTCGCCTCTCTATTCTGAGCCGAAGTCGTGTTCATCACTACGTTATGTTCATATTTAAATAAATCTTCTTGCTCTGACACACAACTGCATCACATCGTTCATTGACCGGTAATAAAATAGAGTCTGCTGCCAACTCAGCAGAGTGCCTCACGTATTCGCAAGGCTTACATTTTTGAACCGTTTAAGTTTGGGTTTAGCCGTTGTTGGGTTGAAACTCCTAGACCATGGAGACCAACTGCCCACAACATTCATCGCGAAATTTGTAATGAGGTAATTGAGACCTCACATGATGCGAGAGCTGGTCTTAACGTGTGGCAACGCATTAACTTTGCCATCTAACGTGATTATGTGGCAGGCTTTGAATATATCTATTTAGTCTGCCACATAACCACGTTGGATATAGATAAAGAAATATATTAAACTCGTGTTTAATTATAAGTATAAGATTTACATATTTCTTTATCTAAGTTTATTGCAGTGAGCTACACACAACAACAAGCATATAAACACACCTCAGCAGAATCGAAGAAGCTTACAGTTGCCAAGTCCGTTCAGAGCGGCGACCTTGTTACTTAATCTTACAAAACACAGTTATTTTACTTCAAAAACAGTCGTTTAATTGTGTGCGGGGAGCGGGTGGAGGGGAGCGGGAAGTCACTGTGGCACTTACATTCCTTTTGTACTCGTCTTTATTCAGCGGATGCCCCCCTCCCTCCCGCAGGCTGTAGGGGCGCGCCGGTCCCGCCGGACGAGATTACCGCCAAGACTCACAGGCAGAGCGCAGCCTTACCGGACACATCAATTAAATATCACTACATTCTTTCATCTTTGTCACTACATCTTAACTCCCTACTTAAGATTTTACTTGTTTATTCATTTATTAAACTTGTATCAGTAATGTATTGTAGCACGACAACACATCAGACAACGTACAACGATCTCTCACTACGCACAACAATAACAGTCTCTTGACTTCAAACAACATATTAAATTAATGTGTTTCTCAATGAGCACTTGCCACACTGTGTAAAACTAAATATAACTTAGTGTCGAGGAACAGTGGGCTACTGTCGCTTGTGCTGAGGTTCAGGGTGAAGGAGGGAGATGTTCAGGTGCTGGTAGCCAAGTGCCAGCGTGCGGTGTGTGCCGGCCGCCACTATGTACACTATGTACACACTACTTTTATTCTAATTGTAGTGTACTCGGTATGGTACATACAGTTATAAATAATAGTCCAGGAACCAACCTAATACTATTTTAACGTCTGTTTACTAAACTAACTGATTAATATAATGTCAAAGGTTTGTCAAATTCTAGGTAATTACTGTTTCTGTTAGCTGTTCTGTTCACTTGGACAAACCGTGCAGACCTCACATGAAATTAGTTGCAGCTACTTAAGAAAGTGTTATTTATTTTCAGGCAGCGCGCGAATGACTTCTAGAATTAGAAACAAAAAAAGTACGTACCTACTACCTATATATATATATATATATGCTAGCTGACCCGGCGTACTTCGTACCGCTATAAATAAAAAAAATCGTTATAAAAAAAAAGCGCGCGGATCCTAGGTCTATGGTATTTGTATTCTGCTACTATACTACCTTGATACTGCAATGTATTTACTTTTCTACGAAAAATATTTTATTTCATATTTTACTTTATTTCATATTCTACAATATCCACAATTGTTTTATTTTTATTAGTTTATGACTTTAGCTACCATAAATACATACAATGATAATTCACTGTCAAATGTCAAAATTTAGACCGAAAATAAATGGCGCGAATCCATAAAAATGGCGCGCGGATCCTAGGTCTATGGTATTTGTATTTTGCTACTATACTACCTTGATACTGCAATATATGTATTTACTTTTCTACAAAAAATATTTTATTTCATATTTTACTTTATTGATAATTTTACTACACAATTGTCATAATATATTCTTTGAATTTACTGGTGAATGATTAGTAATATATTCAAGTAATGAGGTTGTATAGTGAGCAAAAAGAAAAAAGAGATCTTTGATTTCTTTTTAATCTGTCATACTGAATTGTCATTAGGGCTGACGTTGATAAATATAGTAATATACATATACAAAGTTGAAAGGATGAATGTTTGTTTGTATATTTGATAATTTTAACCAAAAAGACACGGGATGCATGTTTACAAAGATAAGTACTATTCTAATCAATCACGTAATATTGGTTATGTTTAATCTGAAGTAATTATCTGTGCTTAGAAAATATTGGCCGAAATTTCCACTCTAAAAGTGAAAAGTTGCTGTGGTCACAGGAACAAAATAACAGGTAAGCGAAGTCACGGGTGACATACAGTATTAATAAATTATAAGATTTTTGGGATTATATACATTTCATTATTTTTAATATCGTGATAACTTTTAAACTATTTGTCGAAATAACTTAAGAGTAAACGACAAAAATTATCTACATTAAATGATAAAAGTGATAAAGGTATTTACATTCCTAGGAATTAGTTTAATACCATGAAATTTTTCACTTTAAATGCAGTATCCGATTTAAATGTATTTCTTGCTCATTATTCTCTCTATATGGACTTCCACATAAAAGATAGGCATATGCTGTCGCGGACTTTTTTTATAACTATTTAAGAGTAACAATTCCCCTATACATTGTCCTCATGTAAAACTAACGGTTTAGGTAGAGGAAGCAGAAATAGCATAAGATGGCAGATTTTTCTCCGACTTACTTTACATTTGTTCTCATGGTTTAGCCAATTTACGCGATATCTATATAAAATATAGCCTATATGTTATTCTGATGTATAAGGTACATTACTGCAAAGTTTCATTGAAATCTATTCAGTGGTTTTTTCGTTTACTGGTAACAAACATCCAAACATCCAAACATCTAACATATTTGCGAGGAAATAAATAAAATTCGGACTTTCTTAGAAAAAAACAAATACAGCGAAAAGAAAAAGCGCGCGGAATTATTTTTACTTGTCACAAATTATCGATGCGCGCGCATCAGCGCTTTTTTTTTAAGGCAAAAATACAAAAACAGCCAGTATTACTAATAAAGTAAATTAATATTTTTGTGTTTTATTACAGATAAATGGTTGTAATTTATGGTCTAAATTAATTAAGTTAAAGAATTAAATGTTTATTTTATATATATCATAATTATTTTATCTCCCAAAGTTAATTTTATTCATAAAATGTTTACCACTTTTCTGACATAAAATCTCTTTGCTATTGCTATTTAAAAAAATAGGTACCGTTCGTTACGTACGGAGCCCCTTGATTATTAGTATGTGAGCATGAGAAGCCGTGCAATTTACTTTACATTACCGCACTAGTGCGTAATGAGATACATTACAACACTGAAATTGGTGAAATAAGAGACCCTTTACGAGCAAATATGTTATAAATAGGTTTATAAAATATGTATGAATAAATATATCTATCTGTCATAGACTGCTATAATGTATCTTCCTCGGATAAGTTTAAACATAAAAGAAAACGGTTGAGAGCATGTCGGAGCATGCTCAATGTAAGGTTCCGCAGCAAAAGAGCGTATATTCATAGCGCTTACTTCGTTTTGTTGAGAAGTGCAGCTTTTCGACAAGAACTCTAAAACGGTATAACCGGACTAAGCGCTGTCTTTGTGAATTTTTCCATATTTTAGTTTTACGGTTAAAAAGATGGAGGGGGGGGTTCAATTTGTGCTACTTTCGTAGCGTTTATTTCAGAAAATAGTGACATAATCAAAAATCTTAATAAATAAACCTTATTTAATTAAGATAATAAATTTAAAGTGTCTTTAAAAGATTTGTCGAAGTATGTGCCACTAGTTAATGGTTCATCATCATTACATATCAGCCCACCGACGTCCACTGCTGGACATACGTCCTACTTACGGCACCGTGAGCGCTCCTGTGCCGCCGGCCGCCCGCAACAAACGTTTACTGAAAAATGTGTTATTCGCCATGTTACATGGTGTGCTCCTCTTAAGTCTTATTGTTCGTCTTATTTTTATTTTACTACCAAACTAAGTAGCGGCTCACACAATACACTTCTCCAAATTTCTTTAATGTACATCGAATAATTTTTGAGTAAATTACCTGTGACATACGGACGGACAGACGGATATGACGAATATATAAGTATACGGAATAAATAATATACGGAATCCTAAAAATATTCTGACGAAGTATGAAGCAAATCATATTAGAGAGTTTCCTTGTACATTGCGCTGCGTGTAATGTAACGATAGATAGTGTGTAGTCGAACTACGTGCTCTTGTTATCACCCAAATATGATTGTGTGCCACGTTTATTGTACCAGCGACACGATGTGACACGATATTGTGGCTCGTACGTCCCCGGGGCACGCAGGGCCCCAGTACCACAGCCAAGGTCAGCACAAGTGACGAGGAAAACGTTCCGCCTTGTGCTCAGTCGGGTAAACAACGTGATAAGATGTGTAGTCAGATTGTACGTCACTACGTGTATTAGAACCGCACGGCGGGCGTCGCTCGGCCGCTCCTCGGGGAAATATCGCCGAGAAATGCCAAACTAGCGAACCGTGGCGAGGCTTGTATTCACCATTCGTATTTACTCGCCGACAATACAACAACAATAAACAAATACGAGTTATACAAAATGTTATTATTTTTACTGTCAACGACACAATGTTATGCATCGTGTGTTGGGCAAACGGGTCCCAATAGTGGACATAATGTTTATATCAATTGTAATACAGAAAGTACAAGTTATCTGGTAAATTTGCGTATTTGAGGTACTTTGTGATCACATAACATTATGATAAATAACATTATTAATATACAAAACTCGGCCTCTCTACGTCAATGTTAACAAACCGCTACAGCAGACCGCAGCCTCGACTTTTACACTTCAATAAACATTATGTTATTGACAGTGGGCAGTGGTTTGTAGAGCTATGTTCCACAATGTAACCAAAGGAGACGTTGACGCATTGATTTCGTTTGAGAGTAAGTGCGGCTTTACCGTGTCTCTGGATTTGTTCACGAACCACATCTGCTACGTTTGACAGTAAAAAAGGTTGTTCATTTATCTAGAGGAAAGGTTAGTCACGTACTCTACGTAGGCAGTACCATTCACTACGTAACACATCAAAAGTGTCTTAACGTGCAGAAGAGATATGTTGGTGACGACACAGTCGTTTGTGACGTGATTACGTATTATATATGTATATGTATATATGTTATGTTTGGATAAAGGATTGAGTGATAACATCTAAGTAAGAGAACGCGGCTCCGAATGACACGCGAACAAGTTCTGTTCAGATCAGAGGACACATCATAACTACGAACCATTATGTTGATTTATGTTCACTTTTATTTTGTCGTTTCTTGAAGGTGGCCGCGGGGCAAGTTCTCCTGTTCGTTAAACTGCTTACGTTTTGTTAAACGTATAAAAGATTTAACATTACATTACCTAAGTATAATAGATTAACAGTTAAGCAGTACTTTATATTGCTCATGAACTAAATTATCATTCAGACATTTAAGTTTTTCATCGAGTGCTGTAACTATGTGTTTTGAAGTAAGACCACTTAGTCTTTCAGCGATTCATCGATCAATTTGTACAGAGTGACAACGTGTAAGTCGTGCATGTATCGACAACATGCTCTCCTGCCTGTTGGAAAGGTGAGATTCTACATAGTTTGTGTAAGAGTCAAGAGAGTTAGTGATATGATGTTAGTGCCCCGCTCTGTTTGGACAGACCGTTATAATAATAATAATAATAATAATTCATTTATTTATCAAGATTACAGAGATCCATTATTTGTTAGTTGGTTAGTATCAGAGTATTCAGAATAAGTTAGTAGGTTAGTATATAATTATAAATACAAAAATAAATAAATTTGACATTTTTATACATTACATTATTTAATAGCCCCAATAACCACTTTTACCCAGTATGACTGAATAGGGCAGTCAAATTTTTCAGAGATTGTTTTCAGTTATACATACTGTTATCTTCTCTCGAAAATAGCACCAACGCAAAACGCCTCGCGGCTCAAATCCACATGAGACAACCGCGCCGGGGTTATTTATTTATATTGTTAACGTTATTGTGACTGCTAACGTTTTCACCACGTGACGCTAGTTTCACGTGCACAGCATGCGTCGCGTCCGTCATGCCAATCAACGATACTGAACAAACCTGTGTGAGTGTAAAGTTACTAAGTACATCAGATAACTGACAGCTAGTTGAAGTAATCAACCGAACATCGCGGCAACTTCGCTGATGAGTCGCACCGAATGCACATTATTGCACATACCGTATTATCTTAACAATAGCTTACATTTTCTTTTGATGTATATATACATACTTAAAAGGTTAATAAAATATGAGATGATAATAATATTATTATAATAATATAATATAAATCCATTTTCGTTGCAAACAATTGAAACAATGCGCGGTACCTTTGTGCAATATCTCAATATAAATGTAAAGAATCATATACTTATAATTTACGATAGTTACTCAAATTGTTTTTTAAGCTACTTTTTGTATTGAGTTTGAACAGTATTGATTATATTATTATTTATAGACAATTTATGGTTCAAAAATATATGTATAAAACTAGAAATCACGACAATCTATAAATTTTGTGGCGCGTGCGCCGCCGCCATCTTGGAATGAGCGGTAGCCATCAATTGTGGCAACTACATATCTATAAAGCCTCAGCCTTAAGAACTATCAAACCTAACTTAAAGGAATTAATCCACGGTTTAAACTCTTCCCGTGGACTTGCCTGCCACTTGTTTTGTGACCTCGATAGGCAAATAGTATGTCGAGTAGTACAGATAGCACTTAGAGTAAACATTGTGAAACATAAATGTTTAGGAGGATGTCATTTATCTTATATTTTACACACAATAACTTTTATGTGATGTATCGCAATTCGCAACATTTCCAGTAGTTATGTTTGCTTACAACGAGAAGCCAGACGAAAATAAAATAATAAATATCCTACTAATATTATAAATGCGAAAGTTTGTAAGAATGTTTGGATGTTTGTTACCAGTAAACGAAAAAACAACTGAATAGATTTCAATGAAACTTTGCAGTAATTTACCTTATACATCAGAATAACATATAGGCTATATTTTATCTAGATATCGCGTAAATTGGCTAAACCATGAGAACAAATGTAAAGTAAGTCGGAGAAAAATCTGCCATCTTATAGCTATTTCTGATTTCTCTACGTAAACCGTTAGTTTTACATAAGGACAATGTATGGAGGAATTGTTACTCTTAAATAGTTATAAAAAAAAGTCCGCGACAGCATATGCCTATCTTTTATGTGGAAGTCGATATAGAGAGAATAGTGAGCAAGAAATACATTTAAATCGGATAATGCATTTAAAGTGAAAAATTTCATGGTATTAAACTAATTCCTAGGAATGTAAATACCTTTATCACTTTTGTCATTTAATGTAGATATTTTTTGTCGTTTACACTAAGTTATTTCGACAAATAGTTTAAAAGTTATTACGATATTAAATGAAATGTATATAATCCCAAAAATCTTATAATAATACTGTATGTCACCCGTGACTTCGCTTACCTGTTATTTTGTTCGTGTGACCACAGCAACTTTTCACTTTTAGAGGGAAAATTTCGGCCAATATTTTCTAAGCACAGATAATTACTTCAGATTAAACATAACCAATATTACGTGATTGATTAGAATAGTACTTATCTTTGTAAACATCCATCCCGTGTCTTTTTGGTTAAAATTATCAAATGTACAAACAAACATTGATCCTTTTAACTTTGTGTATGTATATCACTATATTTATCAACGTCAGCCCTAATGACAATTCAGTATGCCAGATTAAAAAGAAATCAAAGATCTCTTTTTTCTTTTTGCTCACTATACAACCTCATTACTTGAATATATTACTAATCATTCACCAGTAAATTCAAAGAATATATTATGACAATTGTGTAGTAAAATTATCAAATAAAGTAAAATATGAAATAAAATATTTTTTGTAGAAAGTAAATACATATATTGCAGTATCAAGGTAGTATAGTAGCAGAATACAAATACCATAGACCTAGGATACGCGCGCCATTTTTATGTATTCGCGCCATTTATTTTCGGTCTAAAATTTGACATTTGACAGTGAATTATCATTGTATGTATTTATGGTCGCTAAAGTCGTAAACTAATAAAAATAAAACAATTGTGGATATTGTAAAATATGAAATAAAGTAAAATATGAAATAAAATATTTTTCGTAGAAAAGTAAATACATTGCAGTATCAAGGTAGTATAGTAGCAGAATACAAATACCATAGACCTAGGATCCGCGCGCTTTTTTTTTTATATTTTTTATTGATGGCGGTACGAAGTACGCCGGGTCAGCTAGTATTAATATATTCCTAACTTGTTCTATAACGAAAACTACCAATAATAGCATATTAGTATCACACAAAATAGAGGTGACGTTTAATAAAAGCTGAGTAATAAAATATGTACAACGGCTTGTTTAGAAGCACGTGGCACATGGCACGTGCCACGTGGCGAGGGTTCAGTGATCATTTTATGTGATCATCAAACTGTTTAATATCTATCGAAGCCACAATGTAGCGAATACCTTCATTTTATATTGTAAACTCTGAACAATATTTCAACTACAATGTACGTTATAGAATTAAAGGAGAACATTGAATTTTAGAGCTTTTCTATAAAGTACCGAAGTGAACTCGTTTGTGGATGAGTTAGTGTCGCGCGGTGACCACACGATTTACGATAATGTACAAACAATGTATTCTATATTATTATATACCCATTACTTGTCGTTCTTTTACAATTCATTATATACATCGATTACTTTATAACAAGTATAGAAACAATGAACGGTCACTGGAGCTAGGGCTTTAAGTCGGACTGGTCTCATTCGTTGTGTATTTGGTGGTGGTGGTGGTGGTGGTGTAGAGGCAGTGCCAGTGACTGTACACGTGCGGCGTGGCAGATGCTCGGCGGACGAAGCGCCACTTATTGTTGATCCCAGTTAATAATAGCGGGATCTCCCGGCCGCCACGCCGCCGCCACGCCGCCGCCACGCCGCCGCCACGCCGCCGCCACGCCGCCACCACGCCGCCGCCACGCCGTCGCCACGCCGCCGCCACGCCGCCGCCACGCCGCCGCCACGTCGCCGCCACGTCACCACCACGCCACCTCGCGCTCCAACCTGCTTCATATTGATTAGACCCATCAAACCTGTCTGAATCATGAAAAGCTAAAATGTTGTAATTTTTAATGTTCTTCGCAAATTTGACTGTTATATATAAAGCGTATCATTATATAGTTTGCATAGTTACAGCGGCACGCGGCGCGCGGCATCCCGCACAAAGCAAATAATCACAAACAAAATTGTTACTAGCTTCAATATTGTACACGACGTCACAATACAAAATGGCGCGTCGCCGTGCACCAACTGGAAGTGCATATTCGTATCAAGTATTACGGAGCATGCGCCGAGGTTGGCGGAGCGGAGCGAGGCGGGCCATTTTATATTTTACTAAACGCCGCTAAGAAATAGCCGCCTGCCGGGCCTCGGTTCGTCGTCTTTCGCCTGTAAATTAAACCTTTGTCGCTCCCGGGAATTAAACACCATTGTTTAAGTTTACGACACGTAGCGAACAAGTCAGCGGCCCGGCGGGGCCCGGCCCGCTACGAGCGAAGAATCGGCAACGTTATGCGACGTCACAACCTTTTCATTTGTAGTTACATTTCACGACTCATTGGACACAGATTCGAATCTTTTTTTTTATTATACTCAAATAAGTAGATACGCAATCTTAAAATGTCCAATCCAAATGTAAATAATGTAAATTGTAAATGTAAATTTGTGTTTTCAGCATCTGTTACATGTATGGAGTGCCCCTTAAAAATATTTATTTTTATTATTTAACTACCAATCCTAGTTCTCCAAATTTCATCGATATACATCGAGTAGTTCTCGAGTAAAATGCCTGTGACATACGAACATTTTTGCCATTTTGGCTACGGAGCCGTAAAAATAGTTAAATATTACTATGCGATTAGAATAAGTATGGGCCTGTCAAATCAAGACGCCATTTTGTTTTGCATTTGAAGACAACTTCATACCTTACAAGTAGGGTGTACAAAGAAAAAAGGAAAAAACTAAACACATTACAATTAGGTACATACATACTTTTTCGGTTGTAAGATCTTTTTTATCTGAAAGAACATTTAGGTACATAGTTCACTAAACTAATATACATGAACATAGTAGGTAACTGGCATAGCTAAATATACATGTTTTTATTAATAGTATTGAAATAAATTATGTGTGAGTATTGAATATGAAATTAGTGTTTGTTGGTTGTTGTGTATTTTTTGATTTATCTATCGTCGTTTTTTATTTAGCTACTGCTCTGCTCCTATTGGCCGTAGCGTGATGTTATATAGCCTATAAAACTAAAATAATTTTTAAAATTGAACCAGTACCTAGTTCCTGAGGTCCTAGCATTCAACCAAACAAAAAACAAACTTCAATTTTATAACAAATAGGCAAATATAATGCAAATCTAGTCAGGTCCTAATTCTTCCATCCTAATTCTTCCTAATTCGTCAAACGTGCAAGGAAAATGTACATACTTAAAATAGAATAGAATAGAACATAAATTAATTAATTTACAAGTTATAATTTTTTTGACTATTTTGTTTCTGCTAGCTGTACAAAAATGTACACATTCGACTGAAGTTAGCGGCAAATACTACCACGTGCAATCCCATACTTATTCTAATCGCATAGTACATATTTACAGTATTGAGTAAGTCTTGTGCACAATATCATTCAGTATAAACTATAAGTGACAAAGTAATAAGTGAGGACTAGAGCGTCCAGCTAAATAATAAAATATGCAGCGACATGTCAGCTCGAAGGATTATCCTTGTGAATCCGAGAGGTCATGTCCAGTAGAGCACGTCGATGGCGCGGCGCACTCTCGCAAATGAACGGATTATACCCGCGGTGCCCACCACCGACCAATCACATCATCCACTAATAATTTAATTCAGAGCCTCGCTGCACCGCACCGCACCGCTCCGCACCGCACCGCACCGCTCAATAGCAATATGTCGAACATTTTCACACATCGCGCCTGTAATGTTTATAGTTAGATTTGTTTGTGCTCGCACAAATACCAATTTATTTAGCTGTACGACTATTGTTCTGTCCGTCAGTCTGCACTCTCTCAATTCACTAATTGTCTATTCTGTGTCGATAACGATCCAACAGAATATTAAAGTTAGTTAACTATTCTTTATAAGTATTTGTATTTGAACAGATACAGTTATATATATTCGCGCAGTACTCGTAAGTATTGTTAAATGAAATGCAAGTAGCGCCGCGGCGAAAGTGAGTATGTTTATGTTTATAGACTCCTTTTATCTAATATGAAAGCGATGCAGCGATGGCGGCAACACAAAGGCTCGTTCAGAGCGGTGTGTATGTGTACTAGCACAGGTCACTAGTACTAGCGAGTACCGGCGGCGCGCGGCGGCTGGACGAGCTCGTGTGCCTACACACAAGGGGCTCCAGAAGAATCGCGTTCATTTAAATGCTGCAATCTAAATGCATGTAACCAACCATACCCTCCCCCTCGCCCCCTCTCCTCGGCTCCTGCTTTGAGGAGTCCCCGCCCCCCGCGCTCGCCCGGCGTGGCTATTCTCCGGACAATCTAGTCGAGATCACAGCGCAGCGGGTCTGCACGCCACTTAAAGTGATCAAATGTAAACAACGCGTGGAGCGCGTCCTCTCTCCCCCCATAACTCAACGTTGCATGTTTTCCATTTGTAATTAGCTTTCCATTTCATATCCATACAAAATATCACATTTTCTGAGCGACTGTTTGATCGACGATGTCCAGTCCATGAGACTGAACTCAAAGAACTGTCAACTTCTGACGTACTCCTTTATTGTTACAAATATTATGTGTAAACCTAATGTAATACGAGTACATCATGGCAACATTGTGACAGACAAAAGCTTCAACAAATACAAATATTACATAATTGGGATTAATAGGAATAGTGTTGTCATTTATATAATTGTTTCTTGTGTAGCACGTAGTTATAATATTGACGTTAGAGTTTCTACTCTACAACACTTCTTCTGAATTGACGCAGTAATCGGCGCGGGTAAGGGCGCTCGCACACGAGTCACTCACTGTGTCGGTGCTCGCTCAGCATCACTATTCTAAATGGAACTGTACAGTCGGCTCACGTGCGGTTTCTGGTTCGAGGTGTTTACGAAGCGTCTGAAGCTGCGAGTCGGTACAAGTCGGTACAAATCGGTACAAGTCGGTACAAGACGGTGGCACTGTGTCGGCCGCCGCTTCGAGAACGCCATGAATGCACAGCGCGCACTTCCCACCATGTACAAATATAATTCGGGGCGGGTGCCATTTGGCGCGAGCTTCATGTACGAGTATGTAGTACCCCCGCGCTAAGGGCTCGCGAGGGGTGGGCTGTCGACCCGGCCTGGTAACATTGTGTTTAATTTCATACAGCCTTCGAAAATAGGTTAAATACAAAATAATTCGTGTGCCATATTGTTTCACATTTGTAAAAAAAAAATTCGTTATATATGAAAAATGACAAATTTAGGCGTTGAAACTGTTGTTGCATGAATGCTCTTACACAATAACATTATATTAACATGGACGTTTCATAACTTGTAGAATAGTTACATGACATTGAATTTTACTTAGCTGCATAAGATCAAGATTTACACTACTACGGACACGGTAGTTCTCGAGCTGAATCGCCGTAAAGCAACAAAAGTTAGTATGAATGTTACAAACCCCGTTGTGTTAGCAAGTAGATGTAAGTATCGGTGACGTCACCACGCTCCGGCACGCCCCAGAGCGCAGATAGTCGCCACTCTTTGTTAGATACACAACACGTTCACTCATAGTCGTTACGTCCAGCTCCCAGTTTCCACTGCACTAACGTTTTAATATAGCATTTCTAAATACTTACTGCACAATTAATTATATCAATCAATGTCTCGAGTAAACATTTAAATTGAGAAAGGTTTTTGCACTGGCTTCATTATGTTTAAAATGCATGTGACTTGTGCGGTTTTTGTAAACTTTGGTAAACAAATTGTAAATGACGTGAATAACAGTATTAGTTTTTCATCCTTTGTACAAAATATATATCCTCGACTTATGCAATGTGTGTCTCAGAAATCAGAAGATAAGATATTTTAGAAAGAAGACTTGTACTATTATGTAGCTATAATCTAGTTATCTTTATCTCTTTTATATAAGTACTTAACTAGGATTGAATCAGAAGCAAGGATGAGTTGCGGGCCGAGCGCGGTGCGCGGTGCTTACAATTAGTGGCGCGCGGTGACAAACGCCAATATCCCGCGCAAACAAGACTCGCTGATGACTAATTAACGCGCGCTCGTGTAGTGTCTAGTGCGGTTGGTCCCCGCGCCCGCGCCGCTCATCAACCGCCAACAACAACCAACAAACATGATTTTTACAAATATGCACATTTAAATTATAATACTTATTAGCGAGTCTGGAATTATTATTGTATGTACCTACTACCTAGTACCTATATTGTTTCTACTCCATTGATATTATCAGTCAAAATATGAAGCCATGTATCAAACTTATCACAACAAAATAAATTATATATACGCGTATATAATAGATATTTATGTTCGTTTTGTATGTATGTATCATGGCATACACGTGCCATTGTACTAGTTTACATTTTTATCTATATTCAGACATTCAAGAAAAAAGTCCAATTATGTCCTGCTTAGAGTTGTAAAAATACCGTATAATACCAAATGATCAGGTATTATACGGGTATAATACAATAAAATACGGTATTTTTCGTATTTTTGGTATTTTATTTTTTAATGTCTTGAATTCAATTTCCTTCGACTTTTTTTAAATCATTTAGTGTTGAAAGTTACCAAAGTGACTGAAACTGACCGGTTGACATTTATAGTCAAATTGGTCAACTTAAGAAGGCTCATAAACCGGTTATATTCAGTCATTTTGATTTTAGTGATACCTACTGTTATGTGTTGTTTTAGGGCTTTTCATGGTTTTTGTGATTTATTTATCGATATTTATGATCTCGTTGACCGCTTAGCATAGTTCTGACCTTCTGATGTCAAAATTGCAAATATGCCCGCGCGCCATCTTGAATTTTGCTGTTTTTGAGCCGATTGCTTCCAAAATCGATATTTGACGATCTCGTTGACCACTTAGCATATTTCTGATGTCAAAATTGCAAAGATGCCCGCCATCTTGAAATTTGCTGTTTTCGGGCCGATTGCCTCCAAAATCGATATTTGACGATCTGGTCGCCCACTTAGCATAGTTCTAATGTCAAAATTACAAATATGGCCGCTATCTTGAAATTTGCTGTTTTCGGGCCGATTGCCTCGAAAATCGATATTTCACGATCTCGCTGACCACTTACCATAGTTCTGATGTCAAAATTGCAAAGATGCCCGCCATCTTGAAATTTGCTGTTTTCGGGCCGATTGCCTCCAAAATCGATATTTGACGATCTCGTTGACCACTTAGCATAGTTCTGATGTCAAAATTGCAAAGATGCCCGCCACCTTGAAATTTGCTGTTTTCGGGCCGATTGCCTCGAAAATCGATATTTGACGGTCTCGTTGACCACTTAGCATATTTCTGATGTCAAAATTGCAAAGATGCCCGCCATCTTGAAATTTGCTGTTTTCGGGCCGATTGCCTCCAAAATCGATATTTGACGATCTGGTCGCCCACAGCATAGTTCTGATGTCAAAATTACAAATATGGCCGCCATCTTGAAATTTGCTGTTTTCGGGCCGATTGCCTCGAAAATCGATATTTGACGATCTCGCTGACCACTTACCATAGTTCTGATGTCAAAATTGCAAAGATGCCCGCCATCTTGAAATTTGCTGTTTTCGGGCCGATTGCCTCCAAAATCGATATTTGACGATCTCGTTGACCACTTAGCATAGTTCTGATGTCAAAATTGAAAAGATGCCCGCCATCTTGAAATTTGCTGTTTTCGGGCCGATTGCCTCCAAAATCGATATTTGACGATCTGGTAGCCCACTTAGCATAGTTCTGATGTCAAAATTACAAATATGAATGCCATCTTGAAATTTGCTGTTTTCGGGCCAATTGCCTCCAAAATCGATATTTGACGATCTCGTCGCTCACTTAGCATATCCGCCATATTGATTTTTATTATTTGCATTACTATAAACTCGCGGACGCCATCTTGGATCCCAAAGTTAACGTCATATTCGCAATTACCACCCTCGAATACCTCGAAAACGATATCCATATTGATATTATTGAAAAATTTGCAGACGCCATTTTGGATCGCAAAATTGACGTCATTTTCGTAATTACCACCCCCGAAAACCAAGAAAACGATACCCATATTGATATTATTGAAAAATTCAAGGACGCCATCTTGGATCCCAAAATTGACGTCATTTTCGTAATTGCCACCCCCGAAAACCAAGAAAACGATACCCATATTGATATTATTGAAAAATTCACGGGCGCCATCTTGGATCCCAAAATTGACGCCATTTTCGGAATTACCACCCCCGAAAACCACGAAAACGATACCCATATCGATATTATTGAAAAATTCGCGGACGCCATCTTGGATCCCAAAATTGACGTCATTTTCGCAATTACAACCCCTGAAAACCACGAAAATGATACCCATATTGATATTATTGAAAAATTCGCGGACGCCATCTCAGATACCAAAATTGACATCATTTTCGCAATTACCACCCTCAAAAACCACGAAATTCGAAAGCGCCATCTTGGATCCCAAAATTGACGAAATATTCGCAATTGCCACCCCCGAAAACCACGAAAAAGATACCCATATTGACATTACTCAAAAAAAAATTGGATGACATCTTGAATGACAAAATAGACGTACCAATTCGCTTGTAGGTACTTAGGTAGGTATGAATCATTATATTTTATATTTTTTTTTATCATTTAGGTTCTCTAAGTCCTAAGTACATTCATATTTTAGTTAGGTACGTAATTATTATCATATCATTAAAAATACTACAAAAGCAGTAGGTACCAATTCTTTGAAATTATAGTTTTATTTTTATTATTTAAATTTTGTAGGTAAGTTATTATTTTTTTCTCCTAAATATTATAGTGAATAATGTTTTTCTCTGAATAAAATAAGTTACAACTACATGACATGTAAATAATACATGTAAAATGAAAAATACGAAAAATACCGTCGGTTATGGTATAATACCGGCCTTACATCTCTAGTCCTGCTATGTTCCTGATAAAAAGGAATCAGATACAATATAAGTGCAGGGTGGAATTTTGTAATACCCCCTGGAGGGAAAGTACTTTAAATACTCGAGATAGATTATTTTATTCAAAAGAAACATTCCTTTATATTTGAAAAGAAACAGAACTGCGTTTAACGTTTTCCGGAAATTCACTTGCCATACCAAGGAATCATACCAGCTAAAATTCCAAAAAACAACGCCTTGTTCTTTTATGGCGTTAATCGATGGGGTCAATCATAAGGATCGAATCTCTCTAACAAACGTGGTAAATTAAATAAAAACAAAACTATAAAACTAACTTATAAATTCAATGGGACAAGATGAAGCACTTTTACTCAATGGTCCGTAATTTTTATTTAATTAAATTCGTAATTATCTTTGCTGTTATTTATTCACTAAAATAGGAAGAAGAACTATTTAGGTAAGAAGATTGCGATATGCACGTATGTTTGTGCAGGTCAAATGAAAAAAAAGATATGACTTACTTACTTGTGAGGCACTAGAATTAACACGGAAGTTAAAATTGTATGGTTTTATTCTTATTTAAATAACCATGTTTGTTAGTAAGATTTGATCCTAAAAAAACCCTATCGATCCATGCCATAAAAGAAAAGGATGTTATTTTTTTGGATTTTAGCTGGTTCATTTCCCGAGTGTGGCAAGCGAAATTCCGAAAAATTTTGAATGCAGTTTTGTTTCTTTTTAAAAACAAAGGAATGTTTCGTTTGAGTAAAATTGTTTATCTCTAATATTAAAAGTACTTTCCCTCCAGGTGGCATTACAACATTTCACCCTGCAGATAATGCCAATGGTGCATGGCGTGAAGGCTCACAGTCCAGCGCACCCCGGGGCGCGCACAGCCCGTCTCGCAGGCAGAAAGCTCGTTACGTAGTTTAGGGATGCGATATAGTATAATCCTCCCGGATCCAATTACTTGTGTTAACCGCACCGTGGCCCCCCCCCCCCCCCTGCGCCCCCCCCCCCCGGGGATGCGTGCGGTTACATCTGTACGCGCTATATTAAACAGGACACATACATTATATTTAACATACATTGTGTTGCACAAAGTCGGAGTCGTCGAGACCACTATCTGTGTCTATACTATACTCGTATGTACTTGACTAGCCGTGGTAGATACTTGTGTGTCACGTGACGCGGCTTGTTAATATAAGGGAGCGCATAACGTTAATGTAACATCCAAGTTACTGTTTGTTGTCGCACGTATATTTGTGTGAAACATAACATGTGTAGTACAGTTGTTGTAGTGAGGTGTGACTGTACAGAGAGGAGGGCGCCGCCGGCTGCGGCTGCACGAGGACATCTCTGTACAGTTTGTGCGTCTGCGAGCACACGTAGAGAGGAGCGGCCGACAACAAACAGGTAAAGAGGATTAAATCGTTAGAGACCATAACATTACTTCGCTTTCGCTTACAAGTGAAATTTTATTTGAGCGAGCGCGTATACTGCGCTATCGCGTACCGGCGCCGGCGCTCGCTCGACCTAGCGATAACTATATGTGTGTGTCGCAGGCGGAATTTAACACGAATCGACTACTTATCTTTGGGAATTAATACTAGATACGAGGTGCTATTGTGGAATGAAAATGAATATATTTAATATGCACTACTTCTATACTTAATATTTTTTCCCTTTGTACAGAACATGCCACAATATAGGCAAGAGACTAACATCTTTGAGCCTTTTGGGATTGAAACCTTTGGAAAATAGAGGCCAAACGCTCATAAATTTTATGAAATTTTGTAAGCGTGTTTCTGAGATATCACATGACCCAAGGGCTGGCCTCTACCTGGGGCAACGCATTAGCCTTGCCATCGAACGTGGTTAGCTAGCCTTTTGGGTACGTTTCCTCAGGAATCTGATCTCAATCAGATATTCTATTTATAGGAATTTCCTGTAAATAGAGTGTCTGGTTCTTTTTTTTAAATAGGTTAGTAGTGTATAATTTTCAAAATATGTGTAAATATTTTATTGATTAATTTAAAGAATCACAAAGAACACATATTATTATAATGACTTCCGTTTATGTGGATGAGGCTCGACAGATCACATCTGATCCATTTCATTAAAACTCTGTTCGGTGTTCAACGTTCATGCTAATATATCCCAGAATATTTTACTAAACTTGAGGACGACTTACAACACGCGCCAGCGTCTCTCCCAGGCGAGGATAAGGGCGTGCCTGTCATCTCGGTGAATGTCGCCAGGGTCGAGGTCAAGGTCTCCCGTGACAATATAGCATAATATAACAGAAAGCGTTAACTCTAAGATAATGAACTTCAATAAGTAAATATGCGACTTACAAAACGAACAAATCCATTTATGTTATGCTTTCTCACATTTTTACTGAGCATTGTTCTTATAATGAAAGATGACAACAAACTTCAAATGTTAGACAGTAAGTCTACGGAACGCGAGAGATTCTTTTCCAAAAAAATATTCGTAAAATAAATAATGTTTATTTGGCGAACAGAAAGCGAGCTGGCGGACGCGGGCTCACGACTCAATATTTATAGAATGCATGATTGTTAGTGAGGCAGATAGTACGTAAGCCGACGGTATTGTTGCGAGAATGATAAATGAGAGCAACCTTGAGCCGCCGCCTCCAGCGCGCCCTCGCTGAGCCAGCGCGCGACAGTGCCAGTGCCAGTGGGGCGATGGCGCCCGACTCTCTCGTAAATATCACTCTTCATAATATTTCTGATATCTGCTTTTATTTTATGGAGTCCAATATTTTGAATTCAGAAGCAGTTGGTTGACACTTGACACGTGCAAGAATGAGCGAATAGCGTATAAGTAACTGTTGATTGAAATAAAGTCAGACCATAACGATGTCCTATTTTTAGCTGAGTGTCGAGTGTCGAGTGTCGAGTTGTTGTTGACATGTTAGTTATTGAGTCAATGATCACAGTAATTAATCTGTTAGTGGAGGAGCGCAAACAGGCCGCTGTGATTCTATTATCTGTTACAAGAACTGGCTCAAACCGAGACACGTTTGATCTATCAAGTCTGCCAACCTAACAGAACTTGATCAGACCACCATAATGGTGTTACAAGTACCTACATGTTGTGTTTACAATAAGATATTAAATTAGAGCCAACGACTGCCATACAGTATAGTACATACATACTCGATGAAGCCTGTGTCATACTAACTATGGTTTGTCGACACTTGGACGAGGGTCGCGCAACTGTTACGGAACCTCTGCTCCCGCCGCGAGCTTTGTCGCCGATTCCGATTGACATTCGTTACGTGACTAGAATTAAATTGTGTTGTTTTATTGAGCGCGACGTGACCCGGCGCGGTCCCGGCGCGGCCCCGGTGCGGTCCCGGCGCGGCCCCGGCGCGGCCCCGGCGCGGTCCCGTGACCGGCCCCGGCCTCACTCTCGGCGTTATGTCCGTCACGTACCCACCATGTCAAATATTGTGGCTGCCCCAAGCGGAGGATTACCATTTAAATCATTAGTTAAGCGTCCCAACGTAATCTGTATAACTATGTACAGTGTAGAGTGTACAGCGAGCCTTGTTGAACACACCTTTTTAATATAAAACAGCACTTTTATGTACTTAATCTTTCAAAAGGACAGAAAATGAATGCGTCGAAATGACGGCGCGAACGCTGAGAAAAGCCAATTTTGTACGTCTTTTAATATAATTAATAAATAGGAATGGACCAACTGAAAACTGATATAGATTTGTGCGTAAAGTTTGTCGCAATAAGCACCGCACCGAACACTTGAACACTATCTCCATGGATGTATAATGAACGACGCGAATGTAAAGAACGTGTCGGTGGAATCAGTGCAAGTGACGTCATCGTCGCTTCTATAATTAAACAACAATATTTGTTGCGCGGACCGACATAACTCCGGCCCGGCCGGGCGGGCGGCCCGCTACACGCCGCACCCCCACTCGGGGTGTGGGGGGAGCGGTCATAATAGACCCGCTATTAAGTAATCTGATGATAAACACATGAATTTTATTCTGAACATAATTATTTGACCAAGTTTAATACAGAGGGATAATGTTTATAAACCTTGTTGTTACATTGTACAATTATGTATATTAATCACCAAGTTATTTGCTCAGTTAATACTTGGCTACTATTTTACTTGTTCTAATGCTTCTCGTAGCTCTACTAGGAAAATAAACTTACACTTTATGAGTTAGTTCTAACATTCATAAATTGAATGATCAGCTGATATACATATATACATGAGTTGGTGAGTAGCTACAGTAACAATAGTCGGAGCACCCCACTAGTGTTACTGGCAACTTGCCACACTGAGCGATTTGTGAGCAAGTCCGACGTGTGCGGCTCCATCACGTGACATGGTCCAACACGACACAATGTAGTCTACCAGTTCTGCACAACTCTTAACCTTGCCACTAAATGCCGCCACCGTGAACATGTCATTCTATAAATAAGCATATAATACCCAACATGGCGAGAGTGTCGCGCGACATACACTAAGTGTGTGGGAGCCGGCGGTGGATAATTACGTTTCTACCTTTTCTGTTACAAATCCTATGAATGATAACAATTACATTAATAACTAGCTCTACCCGCGACTTTGTTCGCGTGGACAACTTATCCCGCATTCATGGAGTTTTAATTTTTTTTTTTACGGAACCCTGATATTTTTTTCAAAATCAAAGTAGCCTGCCTAAGTTACTCCTTTTGACATTAGCTAATATGGGACTTTCACTGGTGGATAGCCATCCGCCATTGAAAGTCCCGTCGAAATCGGTCCAGCCGTTCCAGAGATTAGCCGGAACAAATAGACAGACAAAAATTGAAAAAAAAAAATATTTTGTACCGTATATACATTCATATGTATGTAGTAGAAAGCGGTTATTTTAATATTACAAACAGACACTCCAATTTTATTTATTTGTATGTATAGATTGTTTACTAAACGTGCTTACTAACTGTTTCAGCTAAATTGTGTTTAAGAAACTCAACTACTTTAACTGCTATAAGTTAAGCATTTATTTATTTAACTTAACGAAGCTATCTATACATATGAAAGAAGTGCGCTATAAGTGTCCTCGTCGTACATGTGCGGTCCCAAGTAGCGGCTATGTAAATGTGCGGTTCGTTTGACACCTGCTACGATATCGTCTACGAGCCAACGCTACGGGCTACGCCGCTACGAGCTACGAGACACTCGTAACAAAACACATGAAACATTTCGCCTCAGTTCGTTGTGATTGTGTGAATAACCTGTACAATAACACAAGTCGTAAGTGTGAGTGAACTGTGTCTGTGTGTCGTGTGTGAACCTTGACTTGTGCGCGGGGCTACACAAATAAAGTTAAACTCAATCACTTACTAAAACATCGACCTATAAAATCTTAAACATCCAATACGTATGAATGTTCCCCATTACCTGTACATGTGTGTGTGTGTGTGTGTGTCAGGCAGCGGCGCGGGGCCCACTTTCGCCCGCGTTCAACTTTTATCAGCTTTCGGTGCCTTTTGCCCGACGAGACCGGGGGAGGCTGTGAGGCGGGGAGGGGGGGGGGGGAGGGGCACTGCTGAGCCGCGCTTGTGACGTACGTACGCGCCGCCGGAGTACGGCCAACGAGTGATTGACGCGCCGCTGCCGTGACGTCACAGAATCTACCCTCTCGTTTATACACTTCTGTGTGAGCGAACCCAATGTACCACAAAATTGGCTCCCGGTTTATATCATTGTGAATGGCTTCACGGCATGATGGTAGCCATGATGGTGTGACGTCACATCGAGCATCGCTCTACGTCATAGGTTTCCTACCTACATACTGTATGAGTTGCGATATTATATTTTTAAGTGGACACAATTTTGATTAAAACATATTATTATAGTGTATGGGTTGAACCGGTGAACTTATGCATTACCGCGGTTACTGAGCCCGAGCATTATTGAAGCTATCGACACCATCACCTTTTTCTTTTCTGATTAAGAATGTTTATGCAAAATTGGAAGTAGATTGACCCAAGGAATCACGCTGTCCCATACAAACTTTACCCCCCATTTTCACGCCCTTAGGGGTAGAATTTCGGAAAATCCTTTCTTATCGGATGCTTACGTCATACAAAGAACACATCCTTCAAGTTTCAGGTCTCTACGATCAGCGGTGTAGGCTGTGCGTCGATCCGTCAGTCAGTCATTCAGGACAAAGCATTTTATATGTATAGATCATTATGATTTGTTCTACCAACTATATATGAATATTATACTAACTTAAACTTCTTCATTCATATGATTTAGTTATTTATTGTTTTAGATTAATAAAACAAAAGAATTAAATTTCATTTTAGTTAAACTTTTACACTGAGCTACCTCAACTTAATGAGGTACTGCGCGGATATTGTGGCTCACCTACGTTCATTAAAATACTTATATGTTTGTAACTTACAACTGTTAAATGTCTCCAAATAAATAAACTTTGTCTTGCCATGTCATCTATTCAATATTTTATCAAAAATAATATAATAATTACATTAATGAGAAGATGTGATCTAAAAGTTTTCAAACTGAATGCGATTAACGGCTCAGTAACACAGACATATTCTTAGATACACATACTTATTATAGATAATATATGTTGTTTACGAAGTTAGTGTAGTAAGTTAATAAACCAGCGGCGCCGGCGCCAACTTTAGTAGTCTGGATGTCAACCAGAGCATCGCCGCCTAACTGAGCGGCTGCACTGATCTGCGGCGCGGCGAGCGACGCCGGAAACTGCGATTATATCTTAAACCAGAGAGATTAAACGTGCCGGAGGCTGCGACTTATACTTACTACTTTCTGGAATTTAATATTTGTCGTTAAACAATCACTGGCAGACTGATAACTCGTCATGTCATAACTAGGCACTTCATTTCCTACAATAAAGTAAGTGTTCACCGAGGGGTAGGCAGGAGACAAGCAGAAAGAATGCAATACAATTAATAATAAAGTATTAGTAGGTAGTGGTGCAGCTGGTCACGTGACGTCAGCATGAGCGCATGATCTGTCCCCGCGCCGCACAGTGGGTCGAAACTGCTATAAAAGGGACATAGGATTCTTTTTTACAAAATCCATTTAAAAAAAATACCTATCGAAAGATCTTGTCATTTTGATCAATAGTTGTTATTACACGTTTTTCTCTAAAAGTAATAGTTTGCCTGGAAAAAAATATTTTCTGTTTTAGTTGTATGGAATGAAACAGAAAGTCCTAAAATTTGGCAAAGTCTTGAGAGGTCTTGCTTTAAAACTATTATAGGCTTATTATTTGGGTTGTTAGCTATAGTTCTACGCTTTCAGCGCGCACCCATATTTGCCCGTTCAAAAGATATGAGGGTCAGTAAATCGATAAAAAAAATAAGTAAAAAGTACTTTGTATTTATAATATCATTCATAAAATAATTGTGTTACATTATAATACTAATTATTCAGTAATATTAATAATTTGGAACGCATATTTTATGAGAAAAAGTACTTACAAAAACACATTCAAAAGTTATGAGGTTCAGTAAAATGAAAAAAATAATAATTTGGAAGTATTTTTTTTATAATATCATTGCTAATATAATTGCCTTATATTTATATATATATATAATGCAATATAATACAGCACTTTGGACTTTTACCCATCGGGAAACTATCGGAAGAAGCATCAGAGGCTCGAAATAAAAACTTTCGTAAATACAGAGAGAGCCATTCTAGAAAAGTAAGTAGAACAGCAACAAATGAAGATATCTTGCATAATCTTCTCTTGTCATCTGATCCAAACTGACCTTTCTTAGGCCAAGAATGCTGAAACAACCAAAAATGGTTCTCTTACCAAGAGCAGTCGAGCTTTTGATATCTCTTCCAACTGACCCTGAATTAGAATTTATAGATGTACATACTTATGAGATAGTGATAGTGAATAATTTTATTAGAGTAGAATTAGAGTTAGTTTTATAATTAGAGTTATTGTTATCGTAAAGCCACTTGTTTTTATGTTTTATAGGTTATTATTTTTTAATTTTGTGAATATATATTATATTTTGTAAGTACTTTTTCCAATAAATAAATGTTTTCAAATTATTAACATGTTTGAATTATAATTATTTAAAAATAAGGCAATTATATTCATCATCATCATTATCATATGAGCCCAATGACGTCACGTTGCGGGCGGCACAATTATATTAGCAATGATATTTTTTAAAAATACTTCCTACTAATTTTTTTTTCATTTTACTGAACCTCATAACTTTTGAATGTGTTTTTGTAAGTACTTTTTCTCATAAAATATGCGTTTCAAATTATTAATATTACTGAATAATTAGTATTATAATGTAACACAATTATTTTATGAATGATATTATCAATACAAAGTACTTTTTACTTATTTTTTTTATCGATTTACTGACCTTCATATCTTTTGAACGGGCAAATATGGGTGCGCGCTGAAAGCGTAGAACTATAGCTAACAACCCAAAGAATAAGCCTATAATAGTTTTAAAGCAAGACCTTTCAAGACTTTGCCAAATTTTAGGACTTTCTGTTTCATTCCATACAACTAAAACAGAAAATATTTTTTTCCACTCAAACTATTACTTTTAGAGAAAAACGTGTAATAACAACTATTGATCATAATGACAAGATCTTTCGATAGGTATTTTTTTTAAGTGGATTTTGTAAAAAAGAATCCTATGTCCCTTTTATAGCAGTTTCGACCCACTGTGCGCCGCGGGGCGCCACTGCGAGGGAACGCTCGGCTACATGCGAGTACGAAGCACATTGTGCAGTTCGCGTCAAATCTCTCCCAAACGTACCACACGCGGCGCGGCGGTGGAGCCCTCTGTTGTCGACAGCTGTACTTTAATAAACAGCGGGTACGCGCCCATTGTGCACCTTCACCGTGAGGTTTGTACGTACAGGCCGATGTACACAGCCGCTCTGCGTGCGACACCATTCTTATTACAACGTGATAAGGCTCAATTAAGAGCGCGCAGCTGTCGACGAGTGGTGAGGACACAATGGGAGCGGGACAACAGGCCGCTGTACAAGTTTTAATTAATCCGCGTGAAGCAAGCATCCCCCCCCCCTCTCCACCCCCCACCCCGTCCGCTCACCCCCTCGCACACCTGACGACATGCTCGCGGTTGTTTAGAGCATGCAGAAAACAATCACTTGCCTATCGTTCATTGCCCTCAATTTTGTGCTTTACTCCTACTGGCATGACTTGTGTTCTTAAGACAGGTTGTCGTAGTCGTTTAGATTATTCATACATGTTCGTCGTTATCTAGCCCATAAAATATAAATCTATGGCGGTACAAAATTCGCCGGCTCAGCTAGTATGGAATAAACATTTTGACTATTTAACCAACCAATTATATTTCACTAGGTATATAACAATATTTTAAACGTGTCTGGTACTATGTATTTAACTTCTTAACTTATATTTACTACTTACAGTTGACCGGCGTCTCTTAATGCTACTGAACTCAAACAAACTGTACGCTTATATAAAACAGTTCATAATTAGTGTTTGTGGCATTAATAAATATTTCGTCACTATATAACTATCTTATACAAGCGTGACAATGACAGTTCACACAGATTGAACACACGGTGAAGCAGCGCAGACATCACTACCGCTGTAAATAAGCCCGGTATTAAATGATAGCATTACTGACCTCGGATGTTTGCACTCCACCTCCCCGCGTCAGGAATCGCCGCAGCGAGGCGTGGTGGCGTGTCGTGTCGGTGACGTGGGGTGGCGTGTCGGTGACGTGTCCTGTCTGTGACGTAGCGTGTCGTGACGTGACCTGTCTGTGACGTGGCGTGTCGGTGACGTGTCCTCTCTGTGACGTGGCGTGTCGGTGACGTGGCGTGGCGTGTCGGTGACGTGTCCTGTCTGTGACGTAGCGTGTCGTGACGTGACCTGTCTGTGACGTGGCGTGTCGGTGACGTGTCCTCTCTGTGACGTGGCGTGTCGGTGACGTGACCTGTCTGTGACGTGGCGTGTCGGTGACGTGACCTGTCTGTGACGTGGCGTGTCGGTGACGTGACCTGTCTGTGACGTGGCGTGTCGGTGACGTGTCCTGTCTGTGACGTGGCGTGACGGTGACGTGACCTGTCTGTGACCTGGCGTGTCGGTGACGTGACCTGTCTGTGACGTGGCGTGGTCGTCGCTCGTCGCTCGGAAGTGCTCATCTCGCGCCAATTAGACACCGCCCCCGATCGAGACGCGGCATCTTGATTGATTGCCTGTTAGACAGGACGTTCACACCTAACACCGTACACTTTTATTTTTTATGATGATTGTATCTCATCATCGCGTCGTAGGAGCCGTGCAATTAATGCTAATAACGTGGAAAATTAATATAAACAAACACATGAACAAACTAAATGTTGATGATTTCTGGAAGCACACAATAAAATTGAACTTAGTCCCATCCCACGGCGCACGTGGTCACTGTTATTATCTTATTATTATTAAGCACAACACACACTTTGTACACACATTATTTTATAGCATAAAATATACATTGTATATTGATATTATATTGAGTACCTCCCCCCTGAGCAGATCGTAGCCCTTATAACATTAGTCTTGAGTTTCTTCTGTGAGTATTTGGATCCAGAGCTGTTTGAAGAGGGAAGGAGGTTCTATAGAGTCGACGCGTGTGGGATGCTCCTGATCCGGCAGACGTCCTTAGTCTGAGGTAACTGTCTATCGTCAGCGAGTCGTAAGCTCGTTTGCCCCCATCGTGCTACAAACTATCAGCAACAATAAAATTTGCGTCGTGAACTACTAGACATAATCAAATGTTATATATACGTGACAATGTCGTGGGGGACTTAATTATTGTAAGTACAACTCAACATTGTTCAATAGCCACTTGTCGGAGCTCAGTCACGTGTGACGTCACTATCGATGAGTGCACAGCCGCGCTCTCTCACATGTAGAGAGCAGCACTGTTGTTAGCGCACTCATCGATAGTGTCCGTCATGTCACCACTTGTGCTCTGCGTCGGGGATCGAACCCACGAAACGTGTGCTGCAACTATGTAGCCGCTCCATTGTGATAGCACAAAGTGCCGCCATTCGACACTTGGACACAACGACGAGGACGCTCTCTGGCCCATGCTTGCATCAACTTGCATGTTATCTATTTATAATCATGTTTATTTATTTACACACTTATTTATTTAACTCAAAATCTCCGTACACAATATTTGAATCAAGAACACACTACATAGTATAACAGCTGATGTAAGTAAAGAATGCAAGCGAGCGACGTCGCGGTGGAGGGGAGGCGGAGCGTTACCTCCCCCTCCCCCCCCCCATCCCCCTCGCTCGTCGGCGGTGACGGTGAACACTCGCCGACCATATTTATTATCTTATACGAGTTTTTGGAGTTTGTTTCCAATCTTTAAAGTCCCCGGAGCACCGCGCACTGAGCGACGTTCGCAATTATATTACTGTTGTTCCAAAGTATAATGAAGGCTAATTAACTCGACAACGTACTCGCATCTGTACTGTGCACAACTAGTACACCGAGATGAGATGAGATGACTAACAAGTTAGTTAACGAACTCAATGACATCACTCGTTCTGTATAATGTGTTGTGAGTCGCTGAGTGGTACTCGTGCGAGTACACTAGTTCAGTACGTTGTTGTGAACTACCAGAGTCATGCATGTCATCATCATCTCAGCCTATTGCAGTCCACTGCGGGGCATAGGCCAGCAGAGAGAGTGTCATGCATGTATTTATGTTAATATAGAACGTACGTCACCAAACCGCTGGCGCTGGTACACACTGACGCACAGAATTGATTAATTATAAAAGATGTTGTAAATAGTTTTAGTCCTCTCTTTAATTATACAACAAGCATAGTAACAACTCAAACATTCGTATTCTCGCTTCTCTACCAACGTAACCACCCACCATACAATACATACATACAAACAATACAAGTAGACGCCGTGTCCGTAGCGCACGTAGTGCACGTAGCGCACTCGTCTCGTAGCGCGGTCGGAATGTGCTACGATGCAATCAGTGGCGCTACGCCGCTACGGCGCACGGCGTTCATCTCGCGTGCCGGCACGTCGCGGCGCGTGACGTAAGCGCGGCGGGTGCGGGGCGGCTGCGGGGCGGCTGCGGGGCGGATGCGGGGCGGCGGCGGGGCGTGGTGGCGAGATCGATGGGGCTCGCGGCTGCACCCGCGGGAACTGTTTGTTATGGACCTTCATTATGTTACCACCGCCGGACAGTTTTCCACACGCCCTTGACGAGACTCGCGCTCACTGGTTACCCACTGTGAGATGAGCGGTCACAAAATTCGAGCAATTTTAACACAAGTAGGGGATTTTTAAGGAGATTTTATAAACAATTATATACCTATTAATTTTATTTGCTTATTTAAGAGCATACAATGTCAACAATGTCCTATAGCTACGGTAACCGTTTACCATCAGGTGGGCTTATGCCTGTCGACCACCGTCGTGCTATACAAAAATAAACCAAAACTCTATATCTCTCTACACGACCTAAACGCGTCGTGACAATTATGACCAAACCGTATTGCGCCCATTTTATCACAGGCAGTGTAAGATCGTCACAGCGCGGCGGCGGCGGCGGCGGCGTGCATTCTTTGAAGTTTCGGCCACGACTGTTGTTGCAATATCACCTTGTCTAAACATTATCTAATGTAGCAGATTTGTCACATTTTAAATTGCGACGTTGACACTCTGTTTGTAAATACCCTCTTAACAATATATTAGTTAGATATATATTTATATAATCACTAGCTGATTAGGCGAACTTCGTACCGCCATATTTTATTTTTCGTGAATATTTTAGAAAAACCTGAAAATCGTGTTTTGTTATTTAAGCTTGGGTTTCACACTTTACATACATATAATGACAGAAAAAGAAGACAAAATCTTTCGTTTACAATACGCCCAATTTTGCCCATAATTACCATTATATAATTCAACCATATCTAAAATACAAAAAAAAACAATAAATAAATAACGATACGATAAGCTTCTAAACACTACGAATGTCCAAATTATTGACCTTCAATTTCTGAGTATTGTAACTACATGTTAAAACTATTTTAATTTATTTATTTTTGTAAATTTTTAAAGGGATTTGACTGACATCTAGACTGATAGCTATAGTACTTTTTGGAATTTCTAGTAATATGAGATTCATCTTGTTTTTATAGTGAATACAAACAGTTCGTACCTGTTGTACGAACAGTAATTTGTAGTTGCTTTTACTACGTTCCTTGTAATTTCTTTAAATTTTCTGGTAACTTATACAAATATTTAAAAACCACAATTAGACAAATCAGTTCAGCCATTCTCGAGTTCTAGTACCTCTAACAAAGTCAATTCGTTTTTATACAGGGTGGAATGTTGTAATGCCACTGGAGGGAAAGCAATATTAATAGAAATAAAAAAATAACACCCTGTACTTTAATGGCATTGATCGATACTCGATAGGGTCAACCATGAGGATCGAATCTTACTAACAAACATGGTTAATTAAATAAGAACAAAACCATAACATTCTAACTTACATTACTTACGTGGTAATTCTTGTGCCTCACGCAGTTATGTCGCATCTTTTTTTCATTTGACCTGCTTATCAAACACGTGCATATCACAATCAAAATTTCACCCTGTATATGCTTGTACTCACATGAGCAGCTCATGCCGCTGAGAGCATGAGACAGACGCAGCAAGCACTCGTGTGTCATTTGTTTTTAAAGTATTCCGCTGTAGCGCTGCAGCGCTGCGCTGTCCGGTGATGTATCCGCTGCTCTTGTGTCAAATAAAAGATTGTACGTGACGTGAGAGTAGTGACAGTGATGGAGCCTCCGAACTTGTGTTTCCCATAATAAGTATTAGTCCCACTCTCCTCTGTAGTCTATACCTAGTGCACAACACTGATCTGTAGCTGTAGCTGTAACATATAATACTTGTCCAATCATTAAATTGAATTGACACGAGGCGCCTGGCCGAACTCGGGGCCGCGCGGAATATTAACTAGCCAAATACGAGCCGTTTGAATAAATTACAACTGGGCTAATATGTAATGTAGGATGCGAGATTGAATTAGCCGAGACTCCCCCCTACCCCCACTGTTCCCTCCCTCCGGACCACTGTGGGTCATGCTCACTGAGCTACTGTCCGTCCGTCATCGTCACAGGCTTGCTGGTTTGTTTTAAAATATTATTATATTTATATTTGAATAATAAAAAATACGTCCAGCAGTGGACTGCAATAGGATGAAATGATGATGATGATGATGATGAATAAAAATACACGAAACAAAGCATAAAACTGTAAAACAAAGGACAGTTAAATGCAAATCTTACATTATAATTACCTACACTTTCGGAGCCTGTAATGTTTTTATAATATGAAAGTTATATAAAAGTTTCCTACACACCTGTAACTGGCTGGTATGGTAACGAGTGTTTATTTAAAATAACCAAAACCTTGCCAAAAAGTAGCCTTCGTCAGTCAATATTATTAATTATTATGTAAGTATATTATAACTTTGTGAATTTCGATAGTGCTATTTAGGTATTTAATTATTAATGTGGCTTATTTCCACCTATTTAGTCCTTTTTAGGCAGTCGGATTTTTAAATTATTTTTTTATTTATTTTATTTGAAAGCACGTTTTCTAACTTTCGTTCTTATACATATTTTATCAAAATCATTTAACTATTTCACTTAACTGAGCAGTGGCTACATAAAGATCAATGGCAGCGAAACCTCGCACGCCGTAGCATGATGTTGTAAAGCTTACAAACAAATACAATCTTCAGCTTTATAATATTATTATAGTTACAGAGATTCGGGGATGAATATGAATATTATAACAACACCTTGCACTTCCAAATCGGTCTAACTATTTAGGTTACAAGAGACAAGTAGAGCCGCGGGCAATAGTTAGTGCATATATAATTGAATTAGGCTATTAATTACCTTTCATCTGATACCCATATTGCGATAGCACTGAAAAAACGTCTGTTTGACAGTTTACATCCGCCATATTGATCTTTTTTGTTGAAGTCACATAGCCTAATGACATCTCACACTTTAAAATCGGCTTAGCCGTTTAGGCTACAGAAGGTCACAATGGAACAGAAATGCCCTCATACATACATACGTAAGTACGCGTGAAAAACATTACCCTCCTTTTTGGCAGTCTGGTAAATACTTAAAGAAACAGTTCAAACCGACGCGACATGACTCATACAACTCAACATCATATAGAACTAACGTTACGTTCAACAACAGGAAATTCTAAAGTGGAAGTGTACTTGTATTTTAAAGAGAGAAATATAGTTACTGGCGCCCGAAACGAGATTAAAACCTTTCTAATAAGATATTTTTAAAGAAGCGAGCGAGTGGCGCAGGCTGCGGCCCGCACTAATTAAATTGTTATTGGGGCCGGCTCTATGAGTAGCGGAGCAGCAATGGTGTAACAATATCTTTTCTGAATATAATTACAGTAAACGTCAAGTAATGATTTACACTACTTACATACGAAAGTTAAACGTTATAATTGTGTAAGTAGCGAGGCAGGCCGCGGGGCGAGCCTCTACCTGCCGCATGAATAATGTAGAACGTTTGCGCGACTCTCAAAAGGTTCAAATTAATTAAACTTGATAATTAAATTAGTCGGGTGGGACGTCGTAACGCGACACCGTGCGACGCGGCGCGGCACTGAGCGGCGTGACGAGACACTGTGCGACGCGGCGCGGCACTGAGCAGCGTGACGCGACACCGTGCGACGCGGCGCGGCACTGAGCAGCGTGACGCGACACCGTGCGACGCGGCGCGGCACTGAGCAGCGTGACGCGACACCGTGCGACGCGGCGCGGCACTGAGCGGCGTGACGCGACACCGTGCGACGCGGCGCGGCACTGAGCAGCGTGACGCGACACCGTGCGACGCGGCGCGGCACTGAGCAGCGTGACGCGACACCGTGCGACGCGGCGCGGCACTGAGCGGCGTAACGCGACACCGTGCGACGCGGCGCGGCACTGAGCGGCGTGACGCGACACCGTGCGACGCGGCGCGGCACTGAGCAGCGTGACGCGACACCGTGCGACGCGGCGCGGCACTGAGCAGCGTGACGCGACACCGTGCGACGCGGCGCGGCACTGAGCAGCGTGACGCGACACCGTGCGACGCGGCGCGGCACTGAGCAGCGTGACGCGACACCGTGCGACGCGGCGCGGCACTGAGCAGCGTGACGCGACACCGTGCGACGCGGCGCGGCACTGAGCAGCGTGACGCGACACCGTGCGACGCGGCGCGGCACTGAGCAGCGTGACGCGACACCGTGCGACGCGGCGCGGCACTGAGCAGCGTGACGCGACACCGTGCGACGCGGCGCGGCACTGAGCAGCGTGACGCGACACCGTGCGACGCGGCGCGGCACTGAGCAGCGTGACGCGACACCGTGCGACGCGGCGCGGCACTGAGCAGCGTGACGCGACACCGTGCGACGCGGCGCGGCACTGAGCAGCGTGACGCGACACCGTGCGACGCGGCGCGGCACTGAGCAGCGTGACGCGACACCGTGCGACGCGGCGCGGCACTGAGCAGCGTGACGCGACACCGTGCGACGCGGCGCGGCACTGAGCAGCGTGACGCGACACCGTGCGACGCGGCGCGGCACTGAGCAGCGTGACGCGACACCGTGCGACGCGGCGCGGCACTGAGCAGCGTGACGCGACACCGTGCGACGCGGCGCGGCACTGAGCAGCGTGACGCGACACCGTGCGACGCGGCGCGGCACTGAGCAGCGTGACGCGACACCGTGCGACGCGGCGCGGCACTGAGCAGCGTGACGCGACACCGTGCGACGCGGCGCGGCACTGAGCAGCGTGACGCGACACCGTGCGACGCGGCGCGGCACTGAGCAGCGTGACGCGACACCGTGCGACGCGGCGCGGCACTGAGCGGCGTGACGAGACACCGTGTTAACTACTACTAATTACATTATGAAGTGTGCGCGGCGCGGTGCGGGTCATTTGTTTGTCACGTGACGCGAATGTTCACTCGCTGTGCGAAGAGGTCTCGCGCCGACCTACCAAGAGTGACGACGACCTCAATACATTAGTAATGTGGAGATTTTTGGTCGAATGAACTGATAGTGGTGGGCGGCGCTCGTCGCCGGAACCGCTGCATCAGCTCGTGAGCACCAGGAACCTCGTAAATATACTGAACCTCCCCCACCCTCCCCTTACCCCTCAACGGGCGGCGGCCCCCCTGCGTCCTCTCAGCTGGGCGCTGCCAGAAAATACGGAAAAATTAACGGAATCGTTCGCTGAAAGCGTGTAACATAAATGTTTGTTGTGTGCGCTACCGCCGCGCCGCGCCATGTCTCAAACTCTCAATGCGAGACCAGCGATAACGTCGAGAATATTGTCTCGCACAAATATTCTCGTGACTGCAATAACCTCCCGCGGCGAGTCCCTCTCACACTTGACCCCGATCTTGGTCGCTGTAATCTCTTGACGATTTTTTTCCTGTAATATGCAGAGAAGTGATTCCAACAAAAATCCATGTTCATTTTTATTTTTCGTGAATACTAAAGGAAAAGGAAAAATACTGTAAAATGTGAAGGACCATTCATACCAATTAAAATATTAATCTTTTGGTTGGTCACACTCTCTGAGACCCAATCCCAGCTGTGGGACTAAATAGGTTGCTGATGTGACACCACCGTCACACTACGGGACGAAGTGTGTCGCATTTGAGACCAGTAAGTTCTTGTAACCTGAGGGCTTACTCTGAATTTCGACATTCGAATGTTCGGTTATGCTGTCAAATATTTGAAAGTGATCTTCTTAAATGTCACTTTCGTTGACTGAGCACAGTGAACACTCTCGGCCTGGGTTATAACAAGTGTAATACGATCACACACGACACAAACCGAGCCTTAGTTAAAACATCGACTTAGTTAAAACCTATAGCATACATTCCGTTTACATAGAAATTTTGCAAGAAGCAACATCAAATTGCACAAGGAAAAATCCAAATATATATATATAATATAAGTATCCACTGAATATAACAATAAAATATAACAATACAATATTGAAAGGGTTATAAAAATATACGCGGACAAAATTAAAGTAATAGTGAGAAGTTGTTCCGGACCGACGCCGCGACGACGCCGCGACGACGTTACATAGAGATGGTGCACCCGCCATTTAATTTAAAAGCTGACACTGAATCGGTAGATGTCGTGTGTAAATAGTAACGCTCGGTGGCACGTGGTGTAACGTGTGTACCACTCGACGTCAACTTGACTAATTAATTAAGCAACGTTAATTTAACAAATCTCATTGTCAACCGTAATTCACTCGTCTTATGACCGTAATCTGATTAGTTAGCGCCGCGCCGCCGCCGCCCATCACGGGGCCCCCGTAACGAGCACCACATTGTGTATCGAGTGGGCCCCGCGGCATCGGACCACTCTTACCGCCTGGGGCCTCGCCGCCCGGTGCTTTATAGCACACCATGTAGACGAGTTTCGTCTTGTTCTCCTTCGGCCACTTCAACTGTGGTGTAACTGTAAGTGATCATTTTGGGGCCAAATAACACCATAGCACGGTGGTACCGTTCCCTAAGAAGGGCGGTTATAGGGGTTTCGCGCAACTAAAGGCTGTTGAAATGCATAGTAATGCATGTAATTTTAGTATTTTGTGATTAATAAAGGTAAATATTAATCAAATGAAATTGATACTATTTAAATAATAATAATTTATTCAATAAAAATCAGTAATTTCAGGTAATATAATATATTTAAAAAAAAGTGTTAATTGCAGCTATTCTGAAATTTAATTAGCTTATGTAACTAATATAATAATACCAATTAACTAATCTCTTACTAATTATAAACTCAAAATAATACAGGTATTAATATAAATAGTATAATACAGTTCAATTTCTTAAGCATTAAAACAAATTATTATAAACAAAATTTTTATACGCTACTTAAAACAAAATGTAATTTATTTAAAAAGACAATAATTGTAACACATCTGCTGATAGAAAAGACTTCTTCTTACGTGGTAATTATCTTAAACTATAAATATATGGATCCGAATTAAGAAGAAGTCTGTGCATAAGATCGGTGTTTGTGACAACTCGAGACATTTTACTCGTGTTATCACGCCTAAATTGCTTATATAATTTATTATATGATTCAGTTACCTCTTCCGAGAGCTCACTGATAAATAATAAAGAATATTCAATTACTGCCGACACATGAATTAATTATAATTTATGGACAGATGAAGGCATATTGTATAAGTATATGTCGTAACAAGCATTCGGGCGGTTTCTAACGCATATTTTTTTAAATCAAGGTGGTTATATTTATAACCTGACGAAAGACACTACAATAGATTATGGAATCTATCAATAAGTGTTTTCTTTATTGTTGACCGCCTGTAGATGGAAGATCACCCTCCCAGACGTTGTTGTGGGCCACATCAGGCGCAGCTGACAGATTGCAAAGTTTGATCTCGTTCAGCCAGTCGCTGTACATAGTGATCATTTGACAATGTATCCGGTTAACATGCATCCAATAGGATGCTAACCTTTTGCAAAGATTGGAAATCCTATTTGACTAGTTTTCAGTGTTAACAGTCTCGATATCTGGCATCAATGCGTCAGAGTTCGAGGAACTTGACGATGTCTGTCAGATTTGGAAATACTGTTTCTTATAGACGGCCAAGTATCTATTACAAACATTTTTGTAAAAAAACACTTAAATTTTGTACCTGAAAAGAGAAAGAAATAGTTTAGTGTGAATTTCAGAATAATAAAATTTCGTAGACACTTGCTACGACTTAACGCCCGGGCGTAGACCCTTGGTAAAATCTACAAAAGCGGCGCGTGGCACCTAATTTAAAAAAAATAATAATAAGGACACTTTACTTGTTTTTTCTATATACAATTCTTTGCTAGATATGCTTAGGAAAGTAGTTAAAACCTTTGTCAAAGTTACAATAAACAAAAAAAAAGAATATTTTAATATAAGCGTCGTAGAACCGATTTTGAAAAAAAAGATATGAGTTAAAATTTAAATAAACGCTTAAAATGTGTTATACATACCTTCACCTATAATCTCCATTGAAAAATTCCCGGTCACAAACAATTAATTCTTGGAAAAACAACCGTTACTAATAAGGATTAATGGCACTCACTAATTACGTTAATGAGCGGATTTGCGATGCGTTCACTTCCGATGCACAAAAGTAAATGTAGGGAATAACTAATTGTAATTTCTTTTATACCCTCATATAGTATGACAAATAGTAAGTAATTAAGTGAGGTATCGTGTTGTAATTCAAACATCGTGATTGGTGCCCTATAACCTACTACGGGACCACCGTGCATAGTGGTGGTTTAAGTAAGTACGTAGTGGTGTGGTAGCGCGGAGGCGGCGCGGGGGGCGGGGGGGAGGGGGGGGCGGCTCCTAATCACTGTCCGATTGTGTGGCGGCCCCTTGTTAACGGCGCCTTTTAAATATTCAACAGCTCTCATTACGACACAAACTTTATCTTCCGTCGCTCATTATTCGCGAGAGCCCACCGTCCCGCCGCGCGGGGAGGCGATATCTCTGAGAGGAATAACTTGATTACCGAACTTTAATTGATTGTTCCTACATAGTATGAGTACGCCGAGAGTGTTCGTCTGTGTGTGTACACACACACATAGTTGACGTTCGTTATTGTAGTGCGACTACTACATTAGTAGTAGGTAGGTACTGGTCGGACAAGTTGCTCAGGTATAGGTGGCCAGCTTATTACCTACTACTATTCGGGTATAATTATATTCTAATCTCTGTAGATACGAAGTATTGCATGACAAAAAACCCAATATATGATTTTGTATCCGACCTTCGCACTCCGGGCAGGGAATCGAACTCCGGGCATGGAATCAAACTCCAGGCCTCTAGCACAGCAATTTCTGCTGCGATAAATTATAGTTGTAGAATATAATAACGTGATGAGGACGCACTCTGTTAGTAGCGTACATACGCAGGTTTAGAGTGTCGAGAGCACACACACATACACAGGCGGCTCTCTATTATCCGACTCATTGAACTGCGCGCAATTCACTAACTAGGCGACCACTCACTGAATAGTATGTAGGTGCACCTTGCGATGTGTGCCTCTCACACACACAAACGTTGTCTACTCAATCATGATCTTGGACAGGACATCAGTTTGTAAGCGTTGTTGACTATTACTTTACAAAGGCGCGGCGGCGAATCTGTACATACAGACAAAATTGTTATTATCGCGTAATGAGTGAACGTGCTGATATCTTATGTTTTTATTTTTTATTTATTTATTATAGGTAAAAACAGTCATATACAAAAAAAAATACAGAGACACAAGAAACTAAAAGACCTACTTCACCATAACATTTTTTAAACAATGATATAAGTTATTGCGAAAACTAGACAGACCAAGCAATGATTTCAAAAAGATGACATGTATAGAGTATCTGAATATTAATGAACACACAATACAACAATCACAAAACATTACACACACACGTGCCCTTTGTATTTCTCAAATGAAAAATCTTATTTATTTGTACTTTGAAACTACCAACCGTCTTCTATTTTCATGTTATAAAGGATTAGTTAATATAATCATTTTAATTTTCGGTCAGCATGTAGTGCTCTGCTCTATGTCCGTAGTGAGTGTCGGCTCACTTTGAGCCGCTCAAGTGGCGCGTGTAATTATCTAAATAACACACACACCCTCCGGCGGTGGATATCGGCCGACAAATTGTCCTGCGTACGGCACTTAGATGACGTAATTATCATAATGTGCCCCCTTGCTCTGTGCATCTCTTCCCATAGCCCATTATACCTGAATATGAAACAAAAGACGAGAGATTAGACAGGGAAAGTACTCGAAAGAAACATTTAAATCATAAGATAACTCCTAAATTAAATGTGGCTGTTCACTGTTCACTGTGTGCTGTGTGCAACATCAGTCGGTGAATTGTTTAATTGTTTAACAAATTAACTGAAAATAGAAATATATAATACTCCGCTTTTTAAAAGAAAACTAAAGGCTTTTTTTTAGAACAAAATTACTACTCAGTGTCCGAATTTTTTTAATTATTTTTTTATTTATATTAATTATTTGGGTAAAAAACAGTAGTTAAATCTAAGTTATTAATTTTAACACCAACATCATTTACCACAAATTATTTGATTTTATATACACATTCATACTGAAAGTGAAACTTTAAGTTATCTAATTATAATTTAATAGTAGTTTTAAAGGGTACCTACTAAACTTCTAAGTTTATATTCTTACCTATTTTTACATACTTTTTTGTTTGTTTTAGTTTAGGTTAGATATTTTAACAATTTAATTTTAATTTAGTGTTAGGGTAAATTATTTTTATAAACCAAATTTAAATATTTACTTATTATAACATTAAGAGTGAATTAGTAAGTCAGTTAGTTAGTTACCACTGAATTCATCAATTCAAATATAGGCAATTAATTTTAATGAATAGATAGCCTTATAAATTTAATATAATTCATATTGTATTAATGTATTATTTGTATTTGTATTGTACCTAGTAAATAATATACTTATATTATTAGTCTTATGTAATTAATATTCAAACACAATTGTTATTGTTCATGAATAAAAATAAAAAATAAAAAAAAATTCTAAGGTAAACAAGAATAATATAAAAGCAAAAGCAAATATTCAAGCAACCAACAAGAGCGTTGTTCGAAGCTACGCAATCGAACAGCGCAGCGACATTCATTGATAATTTCATATATTATGTAAAATCAGTTCGCAATCGTACAGCGACCGAGCTCGACCGTTTTTACCATTTACCATTTAATTTACCATATTTTTATCTCTATTATTTAATAAAGTTCAGTGTTAACTGTTAACTTCTAAATATAGTGATCTTATATACAACCAAAACAACCTTATTTATTACGTCCGTGCCACGTAGCATACCATTTATACCATTTAAACGAGCTCGTCCCGCTACAAGCGTTTAATAAAACTGTACCTTCAATGTGTGAGTAATTGTAACTCAATCAAGCCGCTTGCATTTCACATTTACTAGAATTGCGCTGTAAATATCGCCGTGTTTTGTGTAACTGGTACAAAAACGAGCGGCTCGGCTGTGGAGCGCGCCGCGGCCGGTCACCGCGCTCATTAAATCAGTTCGCTCTGATAAACAGCACCGCCGCGCTGTCGGCAGGAGGCGGCCGACGAGTAAAAAATGCAGTGCTATTAGTTATGTAGATTTGGTTGCGATAGCGCGGAGCCTGTGTTGGGGGGCGGGGGGAGGGGTGTAGCTGTACTCAGTGTGCACCGCGACCGAATGCCTACGGGCTACGACAGGACAGCACAAGTCAGATAACTGACTGTGACTGTGACCGGACCTGTGCCGCGACTGTCTGACAATAAAGGGTATTGTTAGTTATTAATCAAAATAAAACAAATTTTAAATAAATTATTAATTTTAAATTAATAAGTAAATTAGAAAGTAAATAAATAAGATGAATGATAAATCAGAGGTGTTATATTAGGAATTCTTCTCAGAGCTCAACCTTGTCAGTGAACTGGCCGTAGGCAAATTAACGATTATGAGAACCAATACACTGCACAAAATACACTCCATATAGTTTTTTGTGCTATTCAATAGCACGAGGCGTTTTTATTCTCGGCATTCTAATTAATAATTCGTATATTTGATGATTCGGATTATCAATAAGTTGGACTTTTTGTTATTCGATCTATGGAAATTAAGCATTTTGAGAATTGTAAAAAACGTTCGGTATATTTAAATTTCGGAATTATAAAAATAGGATGAATGAAAAACCGGAGTTCTTTTTGGGAAAAATTGGGATTTCGAAATTCATCTTTGAGACATTCGGAAAGTTTTTCGTAATTATGTAGTGTAGGCATCGCTAACTATGCCTATGCACACAAGGCATATTTGTCGTATAGCGTGGCGAGGATGTGATACGGGCGTGGCGCGGACGTGGCGCGCACGTGGCGCGGGCGTGGAGCGGACGTGACGCGAGCGTGGCGCGGACGTGGCGCGGGCGTGGTACGGGCGTGGCGCGGACGTGACGGGCACAAGATGAGAATGTCGCTCACTGTACGACACTTCGCTTTTACATTTCCGTCATGATTGCGCGGAGCGTCGCCGTCGACAAACATTAGCATTTAATAAAGGGCCTCGCATGAAATATTCGTGAGGGCGCGGCGCTGATTGCTAACACGAAGTGACAACACGCTGTGTCAATACGACGAGCTCATTCCTCGACACACGTATTGTGAGTACCTACCACACACGAGCCACGGCACCGGCGTCTCTACCTACCTACTTAGTCTATCGAACCATCAAGTCGGTACAGAGGCTACGTTCAATAATGTAATAAATATTAAGAAACCTATATGCCAAATATGTTTTTTATTTAAGTATTAATATTAATTACGTTCGTTCAATTGCCTGTGAACGAAACACGTCAAATGTGCTTTTCATATTGATTAGCGATACTTAAGGTATAATATACTTAATTGTTGAGTGCTCAGTGTGTCAGGGCAGTGCTGCATGCTGCACTTTCCGAAGCTCATCTCTCATCATCATCGTCGTCGCGTCTCTTCCGTATGTTATGTGTCGCGTTACGTGTGACATGTGACAATAAGCTCTGTCGACGTATCAGCTCTAGTTCAACTGTGAACTATACTTGTACTACTACTCTGCCCGTGCTAGGGGACTATGTGCTAGTAGTAATGCCTGCCTACTGCCTACTACATAGGTACTAACACATACCTGGCAAGGCAACTAATAACATTTTAGATGAGGCCTTGACCGATCAAAATTAAAAAAAAAACAAATCAAAGCAGCAAAGCAAAAGAGCATATCTTCATTGCACTTACGTCCTTTTGGTGAGAAGCGCAGTTTTTTGGCAATAACTCAAAAACGGTACATCCGATCATATTCAAAATAAATTGAATTAGAAGTATTTTTGTAAGATCATTAGGTTTGACGGTTTAGAACAGAGGGCTGTTCCGTTTTTGCCATTTTGGTTACGGAATGCGGAACCCTAAAAACGTGTTTTAACATTTTTGCCAAATATTTATCGGCGGCTGCGGCTGGGCGGGCGAAGGTTCTGTAGGTACTTCTGTAACATGTCTAGTTGTGGACGAGCGCGGGGAATAGAATTATACAGAGGATAAGGCAGCCAGTGTTGATGCTTATAAACATATTCATCATAATAATAAATAATCATAATTTAAAAATATATAACTACACATTATTTATATTCATTCTTGTCGAAGAAATTATATTAGGAATGCCTATTTGAGACGCTCATGTACTTTTTACAATAAATGTTTAAATAGCACAGATATATTCTCCGACTCTTTGTCGCGGTACAAAGGGCAGGTAGAAGCTTTATTGTGTGTGTTATGTTTTGTGATTGTTTGTGTGTTGTATTGTGTGTTCATTAATATTCAGATACCCTATTCATGTCATCTTTTTAAATTAATTGCTTAGTCTGTCTTGTTCTCGCAATAACTAATTTCATTGTTTAAAAAATGTTATGGTGAAGTAGGTCTTTTAGTTACGACGACAAAAGTGCGGAACAGAGTAGAAAGGTCAGAGACTACAAACTATTGCAAATTTCTATTTTTTTTTTGGTAAAGCCTTCTAACATCACATGCTACCCCCGTGGTTTCATTTAATGTCGTATCGTCGAATACACCATACACCCGGTATATAAATAAAACAAGCGGGATAATTACGTTCTTAGATTTGAACTATGTGTTTATTTTAGTATTAGTAACTTAAGTGAAACGAGGGACGGGACAGTTCGTCAATAAACAACAGTATAGGTGTACATATATGCATATATACATATAAACAAACGAACAGATCTCACACGACCGGTGCCATCATAATGTACCAAATTGTACTTAATCAAAATAATTATACAATATTATATTTATAATTAGTTTACAGTTCAGTGCGTTCTGTTTGAGCATAGCGACACTGACACCGCACAGGTCTGACGTCACACCGACTACGTCACTCACACACACACGCACGTAGCGCCCCGCGTGCAGCACGTCACACCGTGGTCTCGCGGTCCACGTGGATGTACTCGACGGAGCGCTCGCGGCGTCAGGACGAGTTCGTGGAGCTGGCGCGCGACGCGTCGTACAGCAGCTCCTCCGTCAGGCGGCGCCCGGCCGCCAGCGCGCCCAGCAGCTGCTTGTCCTGCGGCGCACGCCGCCGCCGCCGCAGCGCCGCCACCACCATCAGCGCCAGCATCGCCGCCACCGCCGCGGCCGCCAGCGCCGCCCCCGCGCCGCCCGGCGCCGTCAGCGCCGCCAGCAGGCGCGCGCCCGCGCCGCACGCGCCCGCCTCGTCGCCGCCGCCCGGACAGTCCGGCGCGCCGTCGCACCACAGCGCCGCCGCCATGCAGGCGCCCAGCGCCGCGCACGGGTGCGCGCACGCCGCGGTGGCGTTGGGCCACGCCTCGGCCGGCGCCAGCGCGCGCGGCGCGGGCCCGGCGCGCCACAGCTCCATCCACGCCAGGCGCGCCGCGCCCGCCTCGCGCGCCGCCCACACCACCAGCAGCGCGCCGGGCCGCGCGCCGCGCCCCCACCACTCGTCCGTGAACACGTGCACCTGCGCGGCGCCGCCCGGGCACACGGCGCGCAGCAGCCGGCCGCTGTGCGCCGCGTACACCAGCACGCGGTTGGTGGTGGCGCAGGGCGGCGCGTCGGCGGCGCCGCCCGCGCTCGGCAGCGGCAGCTCCTCGCCCCACACGCGCAGGAACACCGAGCGGTTGCCGCGCGCCTGCAGCAAGAACGGCGTCTCCCCGCACTCCGACGTCCTGTCGTCGCTGTCCGATCACAGTCACCGCGTTAGCGCACTATTACTCGTTATCTGTACAACTTTTGGTAACAATCCAGTCGCATACCTGTAGGGATAGGTGAGAGTGAGCCGGGCGCCGGGCGGCGGCAGGCGGCGGCGGGGCGCGCAGGGCGGGGCGGGGGCGGGCGCGCGGCTCCACGTGCCGCGGAACTGCACGTGGCGCTGGTCCTCGGCCGCCAGCAGCGCGCGCGACACCAGCTCCAGCTCCAGCGCGGGGCCGCCCGACTCCAGCCGCAGTGGCGCCGTGCTGTTGTCGCAGATGCAAGCCACGGGTACCTGCCGATGCCGCTAATGTTTTTACATCCGTCGAACCGCAGACATGCACGTTACAAACACAATGTCGTATGAAACAAACATTGTTGTATACGTTTATTCAATCTGTCTTCTCTTTCTTATCTTATAACTAAATAATAAGAAAAGTACAAAAAAAATCGTGTACAATTTAATATTTTAGGTTTTAAAATCTCTGTCATAAATCATCGTCAAAAATAAATTTACTGTCACCTTTTTTTTGGCTTTGTATGACGTTCATAAGTATCATGTGTGATCAAAATGAAATACTTTGACTTAGGTTTTACCATTTAGAAAATATAGGGGGGGGGGAAACAATTTATGCTACTTTCAGAGCTTTTATTACAACAAATTAGAGGATACAATAAGGAACAAATTAATGCAGTTCTCAGAAATTTAAGGTCAATAATTCGGAAATTAATAGGATAAATTAATAATAACATGGAATACAGCACTTATACTACTTGGTACTTATGGAATTAGGGATTAAAACATACTTAGTGGTTATATTATATTTGGTATGGATAGATTGACATTGTATTCAATCACTGTTTTGGTCTATTTGTATTAGTTTAAGATTGTTAGTTTCCTGAAATATATAAAGAATGTAACGAGTGAAGTCATTTCCTGCTTATATCAATAAATAATAATAGAACCCTCACTCTGAAGCCCGGCCAAGGAGATTCGTAAATACGAAGATGTGGCACTCGAAGTGGCATGTCGTCATCGCCGTCGAAGTCAGCGAGCGAGGCGTCCAGCGCGTCGTCGTCCCCGCGCGCCGCGCCCCCCTCGCCCCCCTCCGGCACGCACACCGGCCGCCCCGTGGCCGCGTCCGAGCGCGTGGCGCAGCGCGGCTCGCGCCCGAACGTCGCCGTCTGCAGCTCCAGCGCCACGCGCGCGCCCTCCGCCTGCAGCCGGTACACGCAGCGCAGGCGCCGCGCGCCGCCGCGCCCGAACCACAGCGCGTTGCGCGGCGACGCGAAGGCGCCCGGTGACGTCAGTAGCCGAGCGCACTCCGCCGGCACCGGCGGCGCCCGCCGCGCCTGCGCCGGCAGCGGCGCCCCCTCTAGTCGGGCGTCCACGAACTCGTAATGTAGGGAGAATTCCAAGGGGTGCGTGGCGGTTCCGGGCAGGGACGTGGCCGAAAGAGACAAGATCGGAGCCGCCGACACGTACCCGTCGGGCGGCGAGCAGGGGCGCGGCGAGCGCGTGGCGTTGGCCAGCGCGGCGCGTGCGCACAGCGCCGGCGCCGCGTCGCAGTAGCGGCCCAGCGCGCGCGCCCCCCCCTCGTGCTGCCCGCCGCCGTCCCAGATGCGCAGCTCCACGGCGCAGGGCCCGCCGTCGCGCGGCGCCTGCGCCACGCGCCTGTCGTCGTCGCGCTCGCCGCTCTCGGTGCGCGGAGGCTCCACGAGAGAGTATTGAGTGAAACTCGAAAAGTATATCCACACGAGATCACCTGCAACGATGAAGCCGTTAGTTTTGGTAATTTAGGCCTTTAAAGAGGTATTAACTCTTCAATTATTTATTTACTTAAGCAACAGTACTAGCATTCATGATGTTTTAAGAACCCTCATTATTTTATTTATTTTATTTTATTTATTTGGGAACAAACAGTCTTAAACTAATAAACATACAATCATTAATTTAAACTAGACCACAGTAGTTCCACTTCTTACATACTAATATAATATTGAGTGGAAACAAGAGTGAGAATCTATAACTACTTAATTAATTTTATTAACTATACATGTATTATATAAATATTTAACTACTATATACCTATGTAATAGGAAACAATTAAACGTGTCTCGATATTAAACTATGCTAGTTTTAAAACTATTATTATTGATATGCTTAATATTAATTTCTCTATTATATACCCTACATCAATTCTAATGTCACTTTATTAAAAACGCTTTTCCTATAAGTGCCCATTGTAGTAGAAAATATGTCTATGTTTGCAAGATTTTTGTTATAAAATTTGCAGGAGCGTCTTACGAATGTGTTAGCAGCGTAATTTGTTTTACAAGGGGTAACATGAAATGTACTCAAAGAACGTGAGGAGGTTCTGGGAATCCTAAAGTTAATGAGCTCAAGTAAAGGTGCAGAGTCAATATAACCGTTAACAATTTTATAAAGGAACAACCCGTCCATGTAATGACGCCTATTTGCTAAAGATGGCACTTTGTGTCTTTTGGAGGATGTTAAATAGTCAACGAAAAAGTGGCCTGTCCGGTAATCCAGAGATTTTAAAAATTTGTTCTGTACGCTTTCAATACGATTGCTATTGATGGCGTAAATGGGATTCCAGATAATGCTGGCAAACTCTAAGATACTTCGAACGAATGAAAAATAAAGTAATTTGTATGTAGTTGTATTTTTGAATGGGCGTCCAAGACGAAGAATCATTCCTAACTGTTTGTAAGCTCTGGAAACTATATTATCAACGTGATAATCAAAACGTAATTTGTCATCAAGCATCACCCCCAGGTCCCTAATCACACTGACGCGCCCGAGAACCTTCCCCGACAGGGTGTATTCATGCTTAATTGGATTATGCTTACGGGTAAAAGAAATAGTGACACATTTATCCGGGTTTAAGAAGAGCTGGTTTTTGAGGCAGAAATGTTCTAAACGTAACAAATCGGCTTGTAATTTTTGACAGTCTTCCAAAGATGAAACAATTTTGAAAATTTTGGTGTCGTCGGCATACAGTAGGTGTAGAAGTGTCAAACTACCTCTCAAACCAGAATTGTTGGAAAAATTGGGTGAAACTAAGACCAAAGCAGTAGCTCAATTCTATCAATTAGAGAGAAGATTTCATAAAAATAAAAACATAGAGAGTGGTTATAAGGCATTTTTACATGAGTATTTAAAATTAAATCATATGTTTAAATGCACCGGTAACCAGACACCGGAATCATATTTACCGCACCATTGTGTTTTGCGTAGCGAGTCAATGACCACTGCAACTCGTGTCGTTTTTAACGCCTCAGCAAAAACATCGACAGGTTACTCGTTGAATGACCTCATGTACAGCGGTCCCAATTTACAAAAGGATTTATTCTCGTTGATAGTAAGTTGGAGGCAATTCCCGATTGGTTTTACTGCTGACATCGAAAAAATGTTTCGACAGATCCTAGTGCACCAGGAGGATCAGGCCTTGCAAAAAATTGTTTGGCGAGATAATTCCAAACAACCCTTACAAGATTACCGATTGGCCACCGTTACATACGGCACCAAGGCTGCACCATTTTTGGCGATGATGACGCTAAAACAGCTGGCCAAAGATGAGGGTAGCCACTTTAAAGAAGCAGCAGAAGCTGTGGAGTCTAGTTTTTATATGGATGATATTTTGTGGGGGGAATTTGACCTTGAAACAGCAATAAAGTTGAAATCTGATTTAATCTCTCTATTACGCTTAGGAGGATTTAATCTACGAAAATGGGCTTCAAATAAACCAGAACTATTTGATGCTTGTTCAAATGATGACCCATATGTTTTCAAACATCAAGAATCCACCAAAGCTTTAGGTTTACAGTGGCGACCACAACAAGACCATTTCACGTTTGTTTTGAAAGTAGAATGCACTACCAAGATGACCAAAAGAGCTTTACTTTCAGCAATATCTAAAATCTTCGATCCGCTGGGATGGCTATCGCCAGTAACAACCAAACTGAAATTATTATTTCAAGAAGTCTGGCTACTTGATCTACAGTGGGATGATATTTTACCAGATACCATAACCTCTAAGTGGAATATCATGAAAGAAGACTTAATACATATTAACCAAATAAAAATTCAACGATGGCTACAATGCGGTAAACACAGCACCATAGAATTGCATGGATTTTGTGACGCCTCGGAAAAGGCCTATGCATGTGTTATTTACTGCAAGATCAGCAGGAATGAGCACACAGAATCATCTGTAGTCATCGTCGCTTCCAAAGCACGTCTCGTACCGGCAAAGAAAACTGTATCTCTACCTAGACTAGAGCTCTGCGCCGCGGTTTTACTTGCGAGATTAATGAAAACCACATATCAGTGTTTACCTAATTTCGACATCAAAATGTTTGGCTGGTCAGATTCGACAGCTGTACTAGGTTGGCTAAATGGTGATCCCAATCGTTGGAAGCCGTTTGTAGCGAATAGAGTAAAAACGGTGGTAGAGGTGATCCCATCAACATATTGGCAATATGTAAAGTCCCAAGATAATCCTGCTGACTGTGCAAGCAGAGGTATTTCTGCTGAGCAACTTAGTAAGCATCATCTATGGTGGCAAGGGCCAACCTGGCTGTTATCATTCAACGGTACAACAGTGAAAAGGAACAATTACCATACAGATATCGAGATTAAAAGGTCAACTCTGATAAATATTGCCAAAATAAACTATGAAAACTCTGTAATTGACTCAATATTGAGTAGATATAGTGAATTTGCGCGAGCATCCCGTATCATTGCTTGGGCATTACGACTGTCGCCAAAGGTACAAAATAAACCTAAATATTTAACCATAGCTGAATTAAGAAAAGCTAAACTTATATTAATTAAACATGTACAACAGGCAGAGTTTGGGGATGAAATTGATTATATTAAACAACATAATCAACCCACAACCAAGAGTAACTTCTTAAAATTACACCCATTTGTTGATGACCAAGGAATTTTAAGAGTTGGGGGACGAATTGCTAGTGCAAGTGTTCAAACGAACATGAAGCATCCTGTAATATTACCACATAACCATCGCTTAACAAACTTGCTTATTGACCAAGCCCATAAGATGACTTTCCATGGGGGCGCACGTTTGACTTTGGCGCGATTACGTCAGCAATATTGGATAGTAGGTGGTAATAATGCTGTCAAGAAGAGACTTAGACAATGCGTCACTTGCAGGAAACATAATCCTAACAAACATGACCAGTTGATGGGCGATTTACCAGAGTCCAGAACCAATATAACTCGACCTTTTTACCACACAGGGGTCGATTTTACGGGCTTTGTAGATGTGAAGTCAGCTAAGGGTCGCGGCGTGAGGTGTACCAAAGGATACATCGCAGTTTTTGTTTGTATGGCAACCAAGGCTATTCATCTGGAACTTGTATCGGACCTTACCGCGTCAGCGTTTCTAGCGGCACTTCGAAGATTGGCAGCAAGACGTGGGACACCCGGTCACATGTATAGTGACAACGGGACCAACTTTGTTAAAGCTAACCGAGTATTACAGGAAGAGATGGTTTGCTTGAAATCAATTTTAAACGACCAATTTTATACCGAGCTAACAGAAATGCAAGTACAATGGCATTTTAACGCACCGTCTTGGCCCAGTGCGGGCGGACTTTGGGAAGCTGCCGTAAAGAGTCTCAAATACCATACGAAACGAGTTATAGGAGAACAGAAGCTGACTTACGAAGAATTTTCTACTTTATTGGCACAATTAGAAGGCTGTCTTAACTCTAGACCTCTGTGTCAGCTGAGTGAAGACCCGGAAGATCTAGATATTCTAACTCCCGCACATTTTCTGGCAGCTGGACCAACCTTAACCATAGTGGAAACTGAAAAAGATTTGCGTACCAGATGGCAGCTCACGCAGAAGATATACCATGATATCTGGAAAAGGTGGAGAGCGGAGTACTTAACTCAATTGAACGTTCGTTCCAAGTGGCAACGTTCTCAACCAAACATTGAGTTATATTTAAAACATGATTCTATGTCATTTATGTATATGGTAAATAAAAACGGACCGAGATGCGATCCTTGTGGAATGCCTGATGATATTTCAAGGAATCGTGAAGTGTAGTCCTTTATTGCAACTGCTTGACTCCGGTTTGCTATATAGGAACTTATCCAGCGTAACAGGTCACCGTGTATACCGAACTTATTTAATTTATTTATTAGAGTATAGTGATTAATTTTATCAAAAGCTTTTGAAAAATCGGTATACACGGCGTCTATCTGGTGTCCTGCATCCATGGAATTTAACAGATAATCTGTATAAAGTACCAAATTGCTATCAACACTCCGACCACGGAAGAAACCATGTTGTTTTGAGGAAATATGTCGGGAGGTCATAATGCTTAATTCATGTGTAATTATTTTTTCAAATATTTTACCTAAAATACATAATTTTGATATTGGGCGGTACTGCTGTATGTCATGCTTGTCACCACCTTTCGGAATTGGGGTAATAAGAGCTTTTTTCCAGATACTGGGAAAATGACCTTCTTTCAATGACTTTTGGTAAATTATGGACACCGGAGTCGAGAGCTCTTTGGATAATTTTGATATAAGTAGCGGATGAACTAGATCTACTCCAGCGCCCTTATTTACGTCCACTTGTTGGAGATATTTTAAAGTAAAGTCATAAGAAATAAAATTAATTTCGCTTATATTAACGGGAGAGTCAGGATAATAAGTATCACAGTTAGTACTAATGTCAGTATCATTTACGGGTACGAAAACAGAATGAAAGTAGTCATTGAAGAGATTGCAAATTGTTTCACCGTCGCTAGATGATTTATTTTCGTAAGTCATAAAAGCTGGGGTATTATTATGCAACAGTTTCATAAATTACTTACTATTATTGTAATTTTTTGCGACGTAATATAGTAGATCTGGGAATATTAAATTAAATGCTTTCAAGAAGCATTTCGTAAACAAGAAGCGTTTTTATTAGAATTGAAAAATAAAAATATATAAATAAATTCGATATAGATTTTTCACTTTCATGAAAAAAATAAATAGATTTCCGATAACGGTTCGATGGGATTTTTCTTTTCTATTAGAACTTTTATTACCCGGGCGGCCGTGGAAGGTCCAGGTGCAAGTCGTATTGGGCGGAAGAGTGTGCGCCGGCGCACGTAGGCGGCCGCGCCGCCCGCGCCCTCCGGCGGCCGTCGTCGCGTTCGTCTCTTCCTCCGACGACGACGCCTTCACGTGGAACTCGCACCGCCTCGCCTCCCTGTCGCCAACAGATCCGCGCGTCAGACAGCTCAGCTCGCTCCGGGAGACACGCGACGTCGGAGACTCACCTGGCGTAGTCCAGCGAGTCGGAGTCGGCGAACACAACGTCGACGTCGAGCTCGAAGCCGCGCAGCGGCGCTGGCGGCGCGGGCGGCCGCAGCGGCGCGCTGAAGGGCGACGAGTGGAAGGCGACGAGCATCTCGGGCCCGCGGGACGTGACGCGCGGCAGCCAGTCGCCGCCGCAGTACTCCACCAGCACGGGGTCGTCCGTGGACGCGCCGTCGTAGAAGATGAGGCGGTCGCGCTCGCCCGTGCAGTCGCGCCACGCCCGCACGGCGCGCCCCGTCTTGTTGAGGCTGCGGACACGCACCACACTACAGCCGGGCTCCGGCGCTCCTACGTTCACATCTCACAAATACTACTTGGAAGATGTACCTCGCCATAGATGATATGGAACGTTTGATCTGCATCTTGTGCGAGTACTCCTGGCGCACCGAGATCATCGCGTGCTTGCACGTAGGGATGTCCTTCTGGCGCAAACTCCAGTAACACGTCACGTTCCTGTCAACAAGTCAAATTAGCTCACTACTTCGCCACTCGGCTTCGCAGATGTCATCTTAGGAAACTTCCTCCCTCCAATGGGAAAGGCATTTCCTTTACCAGACTGCGGCAGCAGTAAATAAATAACATGAAGGGTTTTTTTCTCGTGTATTTGAACTAAAACTTGTAATGAATAAAGACACATTATATATCTATACCGTGCGTATAGTAGAGGAGACCTGAGCCCAGCAGTGGGACTTAATAATGGGTTGTTGATGATGATGATATATCTATACATATATTATTAGGTTTGGTGTAGACTGTAGAGGAGATGAGTTCACGCTTCGGGAACAATTCTAATATATTCACTTCGGTTGTTAATACTACTTACTTACTGTTACACAATAATAAAGTAAGATCCTCATCCGTGCAACATGCAACATGCAACAACTAGTCAACCGTATTTAAGTATCTTCAAAATGTTTAAGGTAAAAAGACGTTACAACAAAATTAAATATGTAGTGTCAGCAAATATCTTACACGGACGCGAATCGTACAATATTGATTTATTTAAGGGATAACATATAACAACGACGGTTTATATAACAATATGTTTCTTAATATAATTACATGAGTAGCCAGTAAGTAATAGATATCCTCGATAGATACACAATGTAGGTTAACGTTAAAAAAAAATAAAAATTTACAAACGAAGAGTATGAAAAGAATACAAAACTGCAAATACATACAGTGCCAACAACTTGCCTACAAGTCAACTACTGTCATCGGAAAATAGAATATTTGTAAGATATATTAATGGTGCCAGTGCCAACGAATAACAGTGAGCAACATGAAGTACCTTGGATACATGCCGGGATAATTGGGACTCTGCAGCCGACACGGCTTGCGGTGGCACTCCTCGTAGGTCCTGGTGCAGTAGGTGCCGGGCGACACCGAGCCGCGCTCCAGCGGCGCCTCCATCGCGCCGAACCTCACCACGGCGTCGCGCTGCGCCAGGAACTTGTAGCGCAGGCGGAAGCCGAAGGGCTCGCCGAGCCTCATGCGGAACAGCTTGACGGAGACGGTGACGGTGGTGGTCTCGCTGTAGTAGAGCGCGGCGCCGTCCGCCTCGCCGCACCACGAGCCGCCCGTGAAGGGCCGGCCCAGCTCCGACAGCTGCATGTACCCGTCCGGGCAGCCGTCCAGCGCGCCCGGCTCGTAGCGGCCCACGCGGAACTCGTCGAAGGCCAGCTGCACCAGGTCACCGTGCGCCGCGCCGCCCGCCGTGAACGTCATGTGGCACAGGAAGGGGGCCCGCGGCGAGCCGCGCACCCCCACGGCGTAGGCCACGCCCACGCGCCCGTAGTACGTGCGGTTGCAGGGCGTGCAGTGCGCCGGCTCGTCGCTGCCGTCGGCGCACTGCGCCAGCCCGTCGCAGTACGCGTCTAGCCGCACGCAGGCGCCACTGCGGCACGCGAACTCCGCCACGCCGCAGCCACCCGCCGCGCCGCGCACCAGCGCCAGCAGCGCCAGCGCCAGCGCCGCCATGCCGCCCCCTACCGCCGCGCCTCGCACCAGCACCGCGCCGCGCACCTGCGCCAGCGCCGCCCCCTACCGCGCTACTGCCTCACTCTGCCGCCCTCCTGCCGACCGACATGCGACAACTCATCAATCTGTGAGGTGTCAGGTGCTCGCTATGATGTATAAATATTACCACAATGGGCACTTACCTATAAGAGAAACATCTCAACAGTAAATATTACACAGGATACTATATTTAAATTATTTAAAAATATTGACAAAAGTAAGGGCGCGGGGTTCGATAATGTTTATCCAATTGTAATCAGTAAACTTTGTAAAGAATTGTCTTTACCCCTTACAATTATATATAATAAATCCATTTCAGAGGGCTGCTTTCCGAGCATCTGGAAAAAAGCCTAAATCACACCTATACCTAAAGGCGGTGATAAGCACGACATTAAACAATACAGACCAATTTCTAAGTTAAGTTTATTTGGAAAAAAAATTGCAGCATATTATATCTGAAAAACAACATGGCTTCTTTCGTTGTCGAAGTATAAACACGAACCTTGTCGAATACACAGATTTCTTATTGAACGCTCTTGATTCTGGACATCAGGTGGACGCGGTTTATACCGATTTTTCCAAGGCATTCGATAAAATTAGTCATGCAATTTTAGTGCAGAAGCTTAGGGACTTCGGTATACACGGCGATCTGCTGAGATGGATTACATCATATATACAAAATCGCAGTCAAGCTGTCGCACTAAACGGATACCGATCGTCATTCTTGGATATCCCTTCTGGAATACCTCAGGGGTCCCACTTCGGTCCGCTTTTATTTACCTTATACGTAAATGATATTGAAAGTTGTTTCAATCAATGTCATCATTTACTATATGCGGATGATACAAAAATTTACAGAATTATTACATGCTTAGAAGATTGTGAAAATTTACAAACTAATTTAATAAACTTTGAAAATTATTGCAAAAATAACCAATTAATTTTGAATACAGATAAGTGTAACATTATAACTTTCACCCGAAAACATCAACCTATTTCATATGATTACAAATTGTCTGATATAACCATAAAGCGAGTTACCAGTATTCGCGGTCTTGGTATTATTTTGGATTACCAATTGCATTTCAACTTACATGTAGATACTATTGTTTGATAAAATTTTAGAGAAAATAGTGAACCCCATGCTCTCGTATGCAAACATCACGCCTTACCAACACGATTTCTTCCAGGGCCGAAGTTATTTTGTGGACACAAATTTAGTCACATACACAGATATCTTCTGAATGCCCTAGACGGTGTATGTAGGTGGATGCCATGTATACCGATTTTTCTAAAGCTTTTGACAAATTAATTCATAACGCATTATAACAAAAATTGGCAAAATTCGGTATTCATGGTGATCTTTTGAGATGGCTGAACTCATATATTTATAAAAAAACGCAGTCAAGCCGTGGCACTCAAGGGTTATGTATTCAGATTCTTGAAAATACCTCCAGGAATGCCTCAGGGATCTCTTTTGGGATCTTTTCTTTTCATTTTGTATACCAATGACATTGAAACTAAGTATCTTTGATAATTCATGCCACTTGCTATACGCAGATGACACAAAAAAATTTAAAGTTGTGGCATCAGAAGCAGACTGAATCGAACTACAGAATGATTCAACCAAATTTGAAATTAATTGTCGTAATAATCAACTTTATTTAAATTCAGACAAGTAGTGTCATGTTTATATTTTTTCTCTTAAAATTATTCTTAAATAATTCAACTAAAAGTCGTGCGGGCCTTCGCTCCTGTCGCTTTTGTTTCAACACTGCTCAGCTCCTATTAGCTGTAGCGTGATGTTAATATCCTATAACCTTCGTAATGGGCTATCCAACACTAAAAGATTTTTTCAAATCGGGCCTGTAATTTCTGAGCTTAGCGCATTCAAACAAACAAACTCTGTAGCTTTATAATATTAGTATAGATTACTCTTTTTTTAATAACTCAATTAATCTTCAATACATATAAAATGCTTTGTCCTGAATGACTGACTGGCGGATCGACGCACAGCCTATTTTGCCTACGACTGGCAAGAAACTCACGCCACTCTTTTAAAAAAAATGGATAGTAACAATCTTTTGTAATTTACAATTTGGGTAGCGTGTAAAGTGATGCAGCAGAGCACCACACCGTTAGATTAACGAGTTAAAATGAATGTTTACAAAATAAATAATAAACAAAAAATAAAAAGTTAGGCTATGCGGTTGCATCACTTTAAACATTGCTATGCAGCCGTTAGGGGCAGTCTGTGAATAAATATATAGTTTTAAGTTTGTAAAACCATAATAAAAAATAAAAAAACTGTTATTAAAAAAATAAAGCAAATGCACGAGAAAACTGATATAAATATTCACAAAGTGCCCCCACGTCACAAGTGTAATTCTACACAAACAAGATATATCAAATCAATAATAACATTATTCCCAAGACATTTTATCATCTAAAAATTCATTAATTGTATAACACCCCTTACGAATAAGATGATCTTTAATAATGTCTTCGGGAATTTTGTTATAAAATCGTACACAGAGTCCCTCAAAAGAATTATGAACTTTATGTAAACGATGATATGTGCCTACTAACTTATGTTTACTTCTAGTGTTAACGCAATGAATGTCACTATTCTTGGTATATAGATGAATATTTTGTTTGACTAACATAATATTTGCAAATATATATTGGGACGCAGTTGTCAGAATACCTATTTCTTTGAATCGTTCTCTCAGGGAAACTCGTGAACCTAAATTATAAATAGAGCGAATGGCTCGTTTTTGAAGAATGAATATTGTTTCAATATCAGCAGCCTTGCCCCAAAGCAAAATACCATAGGACATGACGCTGTGAAAATAACTAAAATAAACTAATCTCGCGGTTTCCACATCAGTAAGTTGTCGTACTTTTCTGACTGCAAAAGCCGCAGAGCTAAGTTTACCTGCGAGACACGATATATGGGCTCCCCATTGAAGTTTGCAATCTTAAGTTATACCCAAAAAAACTGTTAAAATGAAATTATTAATAATGTGCCATAATTATTAAATAATAATGTGTGACAAAAAAATGCCAATGACGGATACTTAATTGTTAAAAACTGTACTTTTGATGCTAATTACTGTACTTTTCGAAACATTTTAGAATTTTATATTTTTTTTTGTTCATAAAACCATGATCACCTGAATAAATAGGTTTTTATTTCCGGGTGCCAATCATTATACAGTCTACCCTTATCTATTAAAAGCAATACACGAAATTAAACTATTCAAAATGGTTTGATATGTATTTTGTTTGAGTTTTTTCTCAGAAATTAAAGGTCAATGATCAGGAAAAATAGTAATAAGGTCTTTTCAAGTTTTCAAGGACGCTGATAACGAAAATGTTACTTATTTTGACATAAAATAAAATTCAAGTCCTAAAGGGGTCAAACAGGGGACCAAAGTTTTTACAGTTTATACATGTGATCAAAACACAAATACGTGCTCTTTGCTTTTTTTTTAAATTTTATGCCAAAGGGAATAAAATTGTGATAAAGGCGTTTAAAAACGAAGTACTTATTCGTTATTTTTAGGTTTCAATGGACGGATAATACGCAATTAGAACTTCAGTTAAGAAGTGAGTTACCTAATGGGTACTTTTTGGTGTTTGAAAAACTTACCCTAAGGAATGAAATGGGTGTGAAAATTATTAGAAATTGATATGAATGTCATTTTCAAGGTTTTATGGGAAGCTAATTACGGAAATGTTATCTATTTTGACGTAAAATGAAATTCAACCCCTGTAGTGGGGTGATAGGTACATGAAAATTCATGAATTGCACTTAAAACAAAGATCTATGCAAATATCGAAATCTACGCGGACGAAGTTGCGGGCAAAAGCTAGTCGTGTTAATATAATAAGAGATGTAGGCATTCTACTCGACCAGAAGCTTCACTTAAAGTTTTGCATAGATACTCGTAGTAAGTATAATATCTGGAGCATATAAACAACTTGGTTTGATCCGAAGTTTATCTAAACCGTTTAAGAGTCCCCACACAAGGTCTTATTTTACGTTTATGTTCGCAGTATTTTGGAGTCTAGTTGAGTCGTCGTCCTCACGTCTTATGGATACCTTTTCTGCCACGGTGTGCAACTGTGCAGTGCAAATTACGCTAAAAATACCTTTAATTTTAATTTTTCCTTTAATTAACTCGTATACACAATTTAGATCGAGATATGACAATTACTGCTACATAAGTTATAGTTCAAAGAAACTAATAATCTTGGTCATCATTACCCTCTAGCTACAATTTGCAATACCTACCTACAATTGTTTTAACGCGATAAATTTAGAACCAGCTTGCTGAAACTGCTCGCTTGTTGAATGAATTATTGCGATTGTTCACTTTTATTACTTCTATTCTATTATATATTTTATTTCTTATTACATACATACATACATAGGATCACGCCTTCATCCCCGAAGGGGTAGGCAAAGATGTTTCACACCCACTACCGGGATCATTTGTTTACTAAACTCCAGGAAAATCTTGATACTGGAATTTCATGATGCACAGCAGTGTCACTTCACTTTCCGCTGCGCCGCGCCACCGAGCCAGTTTATTACTATATTTACTTATTGTAATTTAGTTTCAGTTTACACTTTTAATTGGCAAACATTAATAATTTATGTGTATTATAAATAAATAAATAACACTACGCTCTGACCCCTGTTATAAACATAATGATGTAAACAATCTATAGCCAATTGATAGCAATTATCTCTTTAAAGTGTCTTCTGATCGTCTTCTGGATTCTGTCTAAACATTTGCTGTATTCAGTATACATACAGGGTCTGTCGTAAGTAATGGATAACCCGTTACCCGGAGGTAGCTCTCATGTCAAGCTGCAAGAAAAACATATTTTTATTTCAGGGTTGCCAACGCGACGGTGTGAAAATGCTATACACATTTAGATTTTTTTTTAATTATGCTTCTTTACATTATGCATTAAGTTGCCATTTCAACAAGATTAGGTATTTTTGTGTAATTCTTTTGATTTTGATATCGTACTCCTGGTGACTTGCATTATTTAATTACTTTTTGAGTCCTCATTTAGGTGAAACATTATTTAAAATAACATTTCGAGCAAATTTTTCAGATTTTTTTTCTTTACTTGTCAAAGTCAAAGTCAAATCTTTTTATTTCATTTGGATCACATACATGATACTTATGAACGTCATACAAAGCCAGAAAAAGTGTCAGTAAATTTGCCGACAGCCAGTTCACTGACAAGGTTGAGCTCTGAGAAGAACTTGGCAAGAAACTCAGGCCACTCTTTTCAATGGCCATAGTTGTTACAATTTTAATTGGTTACAGTTTGAAATATCACAGAAAGTACAGAACCAAAACACCATACTAAATCAAATTCAATAAAATTTGGATATGAATAAATAATAATAGTAATAATGAGCAATCAAACTTTAATTTGTTTTCGTCAAGAAGTATGTGGGATCATCACTTGGTACCAACTATGTATTAGAGAACGGTAAAAACATTTTGTGAACACATTGTTTAGCAATATTAGCTTAAAAAAAAAAGGAATTGAATAATTTAGTAGCGCTAAAGTACAGCATACGACGACTGACCAGTCACCCCAAGTAGCGCCCGTTCACGGGCATGACGCACAGACCAGCCATCATTCTCTTCAACCATATTTGAGGGAAGAGAATGACCCGGCCGATACGACACCACAAGCAATGACAGTTTAGTGAGCATGACAATCTTGTACTTTTAATCCTTGATGGTAAAAAAATAACTAGAGTGCTATAGCTGCCCATTATTTTAATAACATGTCTAGTATATGTAGATTAAAAAAAGGTATGATAATGTGTACTTAAGTAAACAATACTAGTTACAAGAGCAAAAGAAGCAAGGTCGAGATATCGATTTTTCAACAAATGTTGCTATTTTCGTGACTTATGTATTATGATTTATTACTCCAATACATAATTTTATTCTATTAAGATTCTAATTTTAAGTTGAATAGTATCTAAAAACATTTTGTGTTGATAAAAAATCTATGCGAAAGCTATTAGGGCATGTCAATAATAATAAAATGAGGTTATTTCTACCTATAATATTTATTGCTCAGATTACTACACTAAGTGCTTAAAGTTTCCACCGCGTGCAGCAAACAAAAAAAAATCTAAATAAAGAAAGAAAGAAAGAAAAACTTTTTATTTGCTACACAAATAACTTAAACTAATACATAATACAAAACTTATAAGCTGGTAGCAAATAAAGGTCCCTGCATCAGCTCTAATGTTGTGTGATGTGTCGTCTAGAGCACAACGCTGGTATTCTTGCAGGTCCTTAATAAATACCTACTTGAGTGACGGTGGAATAACGGATTATTTCGCCGGTACTCAAGTAATTCGGATAGTAATAAATATATATATATGTGTGATATAATTATAAATTAAGATGTGAAAAATAAATAAAAAATAAATAAATGTGTGTAGTGTGTATACCATTTTCACACCGTTGGCAACCCTGAAATATGCCTGACGTCAGAGCTACCTCCAGGTAATGGGTTATCCATTACTTAGGACAGACCCTGTATATATATAACATCGACTTGAGCCGTTTGTTCCATGGCCTCCGATATTACTACGTTACGTACATATTCGTTGAGGTAGACCGACCCACTATAAATCTAATCTGAGTGCTATCTAGACTTGTTTGTTGTTGTTTGCTATCTAGAATTATAGCAGACACACAAAGTTTCGAGATGGGTCTATAATTTTCAACTATAGATAATATGCAATTATAACAATGACAAGTTTGTGATATATTCATAATTTTGGTGTCCCTATACATTTTTAAGGTCAGGAAATCATAGTTGGTGTTCAGTCGCCTCGAGGGAAGCCAGTGTTCGTGCAACTGAGTCAAGTTAGTTGGCGCAACTGTGCTCCAGATTACAATTAAATAATCTAACTGAGGTTTAATTAAAGAGTGAACTAAAGATGTAAAATAATAAGTACATCAGCATATGCTTTGTATAAATTAGCACCTGTCCTGAACACTGATGCACTGTTAACTGCATATCATGGTCTGGTTACATGCAATCTACGATATGGCGTCATCTTTTGGGGCAACTCCACAGATAGGGAGGCAGTCTTTAAATCGCAAAAGAGATGTATAAGATCCATGTTTGGACTAAATCAAACTGAAAGCTGTGCACCATACTTTAGGAAATATGGATTAAGTACTTACTTTTCCGTCGTTATATATCCTGGAAGTAGCAACTTTTGTTAAGTCAAATCCTAGTATTTTTCCAAAATTATCACAGTTTGTAACACGCAACCGACGCGATGACACTCAACTATGTATCCATAGCTCAAAAACAACACTTATGCACAAAAGCATATTATTTTGTATGGGCCCTAAGATTTACAATAAAATACCAAAATGCTGGCAAGGCCTAAATATTCAAAATTTTTAAAATAAGCTGAAAATTTTGCTCTTAAACAAAGTGTATTATAATATATCAGACTTCTTAAATGACAAATTGTGAATTCACTTTTGATTATGTATTATTTTGGTTTGACATGCTATATTATATTTTGACCATTATTTTTGACATACTTACTTATTTTGACTTATATATCTACCTTATTTTCTATTGCTTTAACATTGTTTTTTTCTTTTTAGTGCTCATTATTATTATTTTAATTTATATATTGACATTACTCATAAACAACATTATTTATGAGTACCTCTAATTTTTAATATATAAAATTGTAATGAATCATATTATCGAAATATTATTTTGTATGCTGAAAAGGCCAAACATGATGAAACTACCATACTTTACTGTACATTGTACATCCTGCATAACTTATCTGTATAATTATGTAATACTCATGATTAACAAATAAATTATTGATTGATTGATTGATTGAGATCTCATAACGTGATTCATTTTGTGACAATCCTGTGAGAGAAGTGACTTTCAATTTTATCTTATTAAAGTGTGGTTTCCACGTTGGGGGGTGACTGTCTAAAATAAAACTGAGATATTTTTCCTGATTTACTTTATATATTTTTAAATTTATAGTTAGTGGCCTATGATATATTATTGATTAGTTTTAGCTGAAAATATAATGTAAGTACAAACATACAGACATAAGTATAAAGCTGAAATTAATATCATATACATACTTGGGTTAAATAAATCCTAAGTTAACGCAATCAAAAGATATAGCTGATTATGCTCTACTTTTGTCGAATTATCTTGACGATCAAAAAAGTCAAAACCTACCTATAGGGTACTTCCCATTGACCTAGACCTAATCATGAAAGTTGGCAAGAAGTAATATCAAGTTGCACAAGTAAAGGAAAATATCCGAAAACCGATCTCGTGTAGTTATATCACTGAATATTAGTACTGCGGTATACAATGATAAGCCTAAAAACAATTAGTAAGAGTGAGTTTATTCCGTACTAACGTTATATTAACACCTACCGACTTTATTTATTGTAATTTATAGCTATCCCGTGGTCAGGGTGTTGCCCAATTTTACATTATTTTTGCGATAGCACGCACCGTTTTCGAGATACGAGCTATTATAGGTGGAAATCTGCGCTAACTGTGAGGGCACTCGTTCTCCGGCGATCAATGTGCGATAACTAAACTTAAAAATCAGAGCAATCCGACTCGGACTTGTTAGGTTAGGGTTATTTTTTTTTTTCAAACCACCCAGAAGTAGGAGCCGGTGATTACTAAACTTAGCACCCCTCGATGCGCGAGTCCGACTCACTTGAACGGTTTTTTTAAAGGTTTTTTTTTAAGATAAACTTCCACCGAAATTTGGTTTGAACCAGATCTAGTAAGTAGTTTTTTAATACGTCATAAATCGTAAACCGCAATTGTATTCTGTCATTTTTAGACGAAATTTTTTGAAAGTTACAGGAAAGCGACCATAAGATTCGTTTTTTGAAAAAAAATCATTAAAAAAGCTACTTCGTAGATTTTGATAAAATTGATACAAGTACACCCATATTTCCGTAAATACACATTCCAGATTCCCAAATAGTTTTAATGAATATGGCCTTTTTTACGGTGTTAAATGTCATTAGACTCAAAATGCATCGTATGGGTGTATTTGCCAGTGGCCAGTGCCAGTGGCCAGTGGCCAACCTACATTGTAACGTTTATTTTATTTATACCCTGGCCTATTTATGCAGATCAGAAATATCCTAATAATTTATTTTAGTATCTACACATTGGTTTCCTCACGATGTTTTTCTTCGCCGTTAGCAGTTGACACATATGTAAGTCTGATCACTAAGTATACATATGTAAGGCTGAGATCTATAGAGCGTATTTGGACTTTGCTCTGATTAAACTTTCGAGATAAGACAAAATCGGTATTTATAGTGCAAACTTTGACTTTGTCTAAGTCCTAGCTAATTAAAGTCAAAGTTATCAAAATCGACGACCTACGAAATACTTTGGCTATTATACTGTAAAAAAAATGGTGTACAAATGTCATAATTTTAAAATGATTATTGAACTTTGTTGCATAACATTAATTGAACATTGAACAGCTGTCATTAGCGATCCTTTACTTAATTTCTTTCATAACTTAATATTTATTACATTTAATCAATATTAGACAACAAAATTTAAAAATAATCTAGTAATTTTAAGAAAACGGAGTTTTTGGACTATTATAAATTACAAAAAGTATTGTATCATTCGGTTTATCATTTATTTTACAAAGAATTCAGCAGAAGATGATGCATGAAATGAAACATCTACTCGTGCTCGGGCTAAGCAATGACATTGTCTATAGATTCTAAATCAATGCTTTGGCTCGACTAGGCTGAGCAAAGTTTTGTTGGAGCAAAGTCCAAGTACGCTCTATAGATCTCAGCCTAAGTAATTTTAAACTTTACAAAGTAAAATTCACATTGGTACTGCCGCTCGGAATCGAACTCAGACCGCATGATTTGCATACCGGTTCCTCAACCATCCGGCCATAATTTGCTAAATTATAAAATACTTAAACTATCCATTTTTTTAAAAAGAGTGGCGTGAGTTTCTTGCCAGTTCTTGTCATAGCTCCACCCCGTCAGCGAACTGGTCGTAGGCAAATTTACTGACACTATTTTTCGGATAACCTGTTACATTCTTAACTTATGACTTTCATAAGTGTTACTTTCTAACCTAGGTGAATAAACGAGATTTCATTTAATTTCTTCCATCATTCCATCGCCATCTTTCATACTTCATTTTATAATGTTCAAATCTTATTAGTCATTATAATATGCAACTTTAATAAACTAAACTAAAGTAAGATCCCAATTAATTTTATTTTTCTCAAAACTCATTTAAGTAAAAGGAAGAACATTTTCATATAATATAATATCTAGAAACAGTAGTCCGTGGATGCAACAACGCGTTCATAACCTCATATAGCTGTACACATAATATAGTCGGTGCCTGGGCTGGGCACGTTTCTATTCCTTCAGAATTATATTACTCTTAGTATTATCAATCGTTCATTACTGTTTACAGCCTTACATATTATGTTCTTAGTACTTACTACAATACAACAAATAAACCACAATAAATACTCGCATTAGCATAACTTGTCAGCAGAATGATATTCAAAAGGACAATATTAGTTCGGCATCTATCCACCCGAACAGATAAGTCGGTAACAAATTCCACGTGTCGGCTTTCGACCATTGAGCAGTTCCCTCGTTAGCAGCCGATCCTACGCGTTACACTCATGTAAATAGAATGAGCTCGTAGACGTAGATACGTACAGTAAACTGGGCTACGACGATTTCTTCAATGTTACGTATGTGCTACGCGCTCTCCCACTTACAGCATTAATACTTAACTATTCAGGCTTTCAGGGGAAGATCATTTTAAATAGAAAATGTACTTATTGGAACTAAATACGTACTGTCACCAAGGCTCTCAGGTGAGCTCCACATATTATCGGCAAAGAGCAGTTGTCGAAGGTCCACGGTAGGCTACCTGTGGGCACACATCACTCACTGAGACACTCGCGGCTGTCGACTGCACAAGTGCACAGTGCACAGGCACAGGGTGCGGCGAGTGCCGAGGTCGCGGGGTCGCGAGGTCGCGAGGTCGCGAGGTCGCGAGGTCGCGAGGTCGCGAGCTGGCGGCAGAGGCGCGCGAGGCGAGCGCGTGTGAGCGTGACGTAACGCCGCGCCACACTGCAGCGCGGCCGCGCGACCGGAGCCGGTCCCAGCTCGCCCCCCCCCCCCCCCCCCACCCACCCTGGACCTGCGCGCGCATCGCCGCGCTTGACGCGTACTTTGCACTCACCTTCTGCACTTTAATGCATCATTCATTAGTATTAACTTTATCTCATGAACTGTTTTTAATGCATAGGTACAAATATTTTTATTAAAATCTGTAATATATGATATTATTATGACATAATATATTATGTCCCTGCAGTGACGGATTAAGAATATTTACATAATGTCACTACCCCATTTCAACCCGTGGGTGTCATACAAGGCGAGTAAGGGAGTAACCTTAAGCAGACAAGATCACTTCGAGATAAAGAATAATCGATCCTATACCAACCCGTCTTGCCAGCGTGGTATAGGTGATGTAGATATTACGTAAAGGTGATGAAGACGTTTCGTAGAGGTGATGTAGATATTACGTAAAGGTGATGAAGACGTTTCGTAGAGGTGATGTAGAAATTTCGTAGAGGTGATGTAGAAGTTATGTAGATGTTATGAAGACGATTCGTAGAGGTGATGTAGAAATCTCGTAAAGGTGATTAAGACATACATAGAGGTAATGTAGACGTTTCGTAGAGATAAGAAAATTGAGGTGATGTAGAAATTTTGTAGAGGTGATGAAGATGTTGCGTAGAGATAATATAGAATTTTCGTAGAGGTAATGTAAAAATTTCGTAGAGGTGATGCAGAAATTTCGTAGAGGTCATGAAAAAATTTCGTAGAGGTGATGAAGACTTTACGTAGAGGTGATGAAGACGATTCGTATATGTGATTTTGAAATTTCGTAGTCAAATTCATATCTTTAAAGTCAAATCTTTTCATTCATTTGGATCACATACATGATACTTATGAACGTCATATAAAGCCAAAAAAAGGTGTCAGTAAATTTGCCTACGGCCAGTTCACTGACAAGGTTGAGCTCTGAGAAGAACTTGGCAAGAAACTCAGGCCATTCTTTTTAATCGCTCGCATAGTTGTTACAATTTTAATTGGTTACAGTTTGAAGCATCACAGAAAGGTACAGAACCAAAACATAATACTAAATCAAATTCAATAAAATTTGAATATGTAAAAATAATAGTAAGCAATCAAACTTTAATTTGTTTTCTTCAAGAAGTATCATCACTTGGTACCAACTAAGTACTTGAAAACGGTAAAAACATTTTGTGAACATATTGTTTAGCAATATAAGCTTAAAAAAAAGGAATTGAATAATTTAGGAGCGCTAAAGCACAGCATACGACGACTGACCAGTCACCCCGAGTAGCGTTCACGGGCATGACGCACAGACCAGCTATCATTCTCTTCAACCATATTTGAGGGATGAGAAAAACCCGGCCAATACGACACCACAAGCAATGACAGTTTAGTGAGCATGACAATCGAAGACACTTGCTTAGGAAAGAAAAAAAAAAGATCTCAATATGCAAAATGCTTAGAAGTGATGTCTGGGTTACATAGAGGTGATGTAGACGTTTCGTAAGAAGAGTCTAGTGTATAAGGAGCGTCTAATATATAGAGTCTAGTATTTAAGGAGCGTCTAGTGTATAAGAAGCGTCTAAAATATAAAGGGCGTCTAGTATAAAAAGATTCTCTAGTATATACTAGAAAAGGAGCGTCAAGTATATAAGTAACGTTGAATATATAAAGAGCATCTAGTATATAAGTAGCATCTAGAATATAATGAGCGTCTAGTATATTAGGAACGTCAAGTATATAAAGAGCGTCTAATATATAAGAAGTGGAAAAAGAAAAGTGGAAAGTGGAAGAAGGCGCTCAGTCAATAAGAAGCATCTAGTATTTAAGGAGCGTTCAGTATATAAAGAGCATCTAGAATATAAGAAGAGGCTAGTATATAAGGAGCGTCTAGTATATAAAGAGCGTCTAGTATATAAAGAGCGTCAAGTATATAAAGAGCGTCTAGTATATCAGAAACGTCAAGTATATAAACAGCGTCTAGTATAAAGGAGTGGTTAAAGAAAAATGGAAAGTGGAAGAAGACGCTCAGTCAATAAGAAGCATCTAGTATTTAAGGAGCGTTCAGTATATAAAGAGCATCTAGAATATAAGAAGAGGCTAGTATATAAGGAGCGTCTAGTATATAAAGAGCGTCTAGTATATAAAGAGCGTCAAGTATATAAAGAGCGTCTAGTATATAAAGAGCGTCTAGTATATCAGGAACGTCAAGTATATAAACAGCGTCTAATATAAAGGAGTGGTTAAAGAAAAATGGAAAGTGGAAGAAGGCGCTCAGTCAATAAGAAGCATCTAGTATATAAGGATCGTCTAGTATAAAAGGAGCGTCTAGTATATAAGGATCGTCTAGTATAAAAGGAGCGTCTAGTATATAAGAAGCGTCAAGTATATAAGGAGAGTCCAGCATATAAAGAGCGTCTCATATATAAGGAGTTTCTAGTATATAAAGAAGATCTGATATACATATGAAGAGCGTCTAGTACAAAAGAAGCGTCTAGTATGAGGATATAATATATAATACTAGCTGACCCGGCGTACTTCGTACCGCCATAAATAAAAAAAAAAGCGCGCGGATCCTTGGTCTATGGTATTTGTATTCTACTACTATACTACCTTGATACTGCAATGTATTTACTTTTCTACGAAAAATATTTTTCTTCATGTTTTACTTTATTTCATATTTTACAATATCCATTTATTTTTATTAGTTTATGACTTTAGCGACCATAAATACATACAATGATAATTCACTGTCAAATGTCAAATTTTAGACCGAAAATAAATGGCGCGAATACATAAAAATGGCGCGCGGATCCTCCTAGGTCTATGGTATTTGTATTCTGCTACTATACTACCTTGATACTGCAGTATAATTATGTATTTACTTTTCTACAAAAAATATTTTATTTCATATTTTACTTTATTTGATAATTTTACTACACAATTGTCATAATATATTCTTTGAATTTACTGGTGAACAATTAGTAAGTATTCAAGTAATGAGGTTGTATAGTAAGCAAAAAGAAAAAAGAGATCTTTGATTTCTTTTTAATCTGTGATACTGAATTGTCATTAGGGCTGACGTTGATAAATATAGTAATATACATACACAAAGTTGAAAGGATGAATGTTTGTTTGTATATTTGATAATTTTAACCAAAAAAACACGGGATGGATGTTTACAAAGATAAGTACTATTCTAATCAATCACGTAATAATGGTTATGTTTAATCTGAAGTAATTATCTGTGCTTAGAAAATATTAGTCGAAATTTCCCCTCTAAAAGCGAAAAGTTGCTGTGGTCACAGGAACAAAATAACAGGTAAGCGAAGTCACGGGCGACATACAGTATTATTATAAGATTTTTGGGATTATATACATTTCATTTAATATCGTAATAACTTTTAAACTATTTGTCGAAATAACTTAGTGTAAACGACAAAAATTATCTACATTAAATGACAAAAGTGATAAAGGTATTTACATTCCTAGGAATTAGTTTAATACCATGAAATTTTTCACTTTAAATGCAATATCCGATTTAAATACATTTCTTGCTCACTATTCTCTCTATATCGACTTCCACATAAAAGATAGGCATATGCTGTCGCGGACTTTTTTTTATAACTATTTAAGAGTAACAATTCCTCCATACATTGTCCTTATGTAAAACTAACGGTTTACGTAGAGAAATCAGAAATAGCTATAAGATGGCAGATTTTTCTCCGACTTACTTTACATTTGTTCTCATGGTTTAGCCAATTTACGCGATATCTAGATAAAATATAGCCTATATGTTATTCTGATGTATAAGGTAAATTACTGCAAAGTTTCATTGAAATCTATTCAGTGGTTTTTTCGTTTACTGGTAACAAACATCCAAACATCCAAACATCTAAACATCCAAACATTCTTACAAACTTTCGCATTTATAATATTAGTAGGATAAGGAGCATTGAATATAACCTGAAGTTTTATGGCGTTCACCGATAGGGTCAATCATAAGGATCAAATCTCTCTAACAAACACAGTAGATTAAATAATAACTAAACCATAAAATCTTAACTTATAAATTCCATGATAAAGCACTTTTACTCTTATGTTCGTATAATTAATTTGAAAACTTCGTATAACGTTCGTATAAAAACTTTGACATCAATCAGATCATCAACAATCAGAAAATCCCTCGGGTCACTGTACAGGAGAAACGGTCAATACTTGTGTCTGAAGTCGAGGCATCTCTAGGGCGAGCCTCTGAATGGGGTGTGAACAACTTGGTTCAGTTCAACCCCTCGAACACACAAGTATGCGCGTTCACTGCGAAGAAGGACGAATTTGTTATGGCGCCTCAGTTTGAAGGAGTATCTCTCCCGTTGTCCGAAAGTATTGGGATCCTCGGCGTTGAAATCTCGAACAAAGTCAAGTTTGGGAGTCATTTGAAGAACAAAGCCAAATTGGCGGGCAAAAAATTGGGTGTCCTGAACAGAGCGAAGCAGTACTTCAAACCTAAACAGCGGCTTGTGCCATACCAAGCACAGGTTCGGCCGCAATTGGAGTAGTGCTCTCACCTCTGGGCGGGATCTTCCAAGTACCAGCTCGACCTACGTGACTCCCTCCAAAGGCGGGCTGTTCGAATCGTCGGTGATCCCAATCTGACGGACAACTTGGAATCGTTAGAGCAACGGAGAGACTTTGGGTCACTCTGTGTGCGGTGGAATTTTGTAATGCCACCCGGTGGGAAAGTACTCTTAATACTAGAGATAGACAATTTTACTCAAACGAAACATTCTTTTGTTTTTTTTTTTTTTTTTTTTTTTTTTTTTTTTTTTTTTTTTTTTTTTTGAAATAAAAAAACTGCATTCAAAATTTTTCGGATATTCGCTCGCCACACCCGGGAATTTAACCTGCCAAAATAAAAAAATTAAAAAATAACGTCATGTACTTCTATGGCATTGATTGATAGGGTTAATTGATAGGGAATCTTACTATCTTACTAACAAAGACGGTTAATGAAATAAGAAAAAAAAAACCTTAAAATTGTAACTTACGTCATTACGTGGTGATTCATCTTTATCCCCTTAGCATGTCGCAACAATCTTCTAATCTAAATAGTTCTTCCTTTTTTTTTTTATTTTTTTTTTTTTTTATATTTTTTTTTTTTTTTTTTTTTATTTTTTATTTGTATATTGTAATTAATGATAAATACATTATATATAATAATAATGTATAATAATATAAATTATAAACAATATATAATTAATGTATCCGAAATACGTAAATTTGACTCGAAATGACGACATCTCAATTCAGCCAACCGCCATCTATTGAGTTCTGTGACAACTCATATGAGACTTCCAGTAGTCCAGTAGTTATACTTCTAATGAAATCTAATATCATAATACAACATTCACACAGCGGAATGATATTATGAATTATCTGACATTATCTTCGAGATATCAAAGGTGCTTTGTGTATGATATGTCAAAGTTGTCAAAAACCTCCATAGATGGCGCTGTGCCATGCGGCTGAATCGCGGTGTTAAGATTCTCCGCGACATTATGACTATCCGTGAAGAAATACTTTTGACCGGTTAGGTTAGGTTAGGTTAGGTTAGGTTTTTTTTTTTTTTTTTTTTTTAATATTGGAGTGCACTTTTGTGTACTCCGCGTGTGGATCCCCGGACATAATCCAGGTCCTTTTTTGCTTCTTTTTATTTTCTACATACGAATATATTTGGTTGGGGGGGTTTACAATTTATATAATTTCTATTTAATTAGTCTATTTTCTCCTATTTCCTATTTATACTATTTTCTATACTATTTGTATGCTTATTTATGATTTGTCCGAACTCTGCACCGGCGTGCAGGGTAGAATACCAATGTACAAAGTTTAATTTGCCCTTGCGATTCACCACTGCACCCCGGTGCAGAACTCGGCCCGAAATTGCTGGTCGAACATAAACAATAAAAACATAATGACTCGAGAGAGACAACCCATACAAGTAAAACCTGGCTCGGGATTGTTTGTCCAAGGGGTTGTCCTGCCCAGGCCGACATATGCTGGTCGACCGCAGCGCGATGCCTCTTGCCTGTCAACACTTCTCTGGCATGCATTGTTTAAAATACGGTCCAAGAGAAAGTGGAACTGCGCGCGTGTCGCGCTGCGGGACGAAGTCGAGCTGCAATGAGCAGCCTGAACAGGACACACCCTCGTCTGCTTCCTACGCAAACCAGTGGCTACACAACGCTCAGACAGCACGCCGGGATTGGTTGCTTTAGGAAGTGGGACCACCTTAGCAGTAAGCCACAGCCGACCTTGCTAAGGAGTCCCACTTCTTCCTGACCGGGCATTCCGCGTCAAAAGCGTTGTGAGCCTGGTTTTCCATCTTACCCCGCCTGCAGTTACAGCATGTGGGTGACCCCCCCGAAGACACCTCCTCACACTTGTCCTTTCGGTGGGGCCCCCCACAATGACTGCAGGCCTCCTCCTTCTCCTCACACACCTTTTTTGTGTGCCCGTAGCCTAGGCACCGAGAGCACTGGACCAAGGGAGAGTGATCTCCGACTTTGACCCGCTGGAGGTCGATATGAACCGTACCGGAGTCCGTCAGGCGGCCCCATATCTTCGGTGACACCTTCACCACTATATGGGCCACCAGCGGACTCCTCGTTTTCTTGCGGTATCGAACCTCCATCCGGTCATCGTCGCCGCTGATGTCCTTGAGGAGGTGCTTGTTCTGCGCCCTCAGCGCCATAAGCACCTCCTCATCTGAGTTATAACTCATCACATCTTTGAGGACAATCAGCGGATCCCTGTTCCGAATGCTCTCGAAGCCCAGGCCCTGACCCCTGGCTTCTAATTTCTTTTTTATTTTCTCCAGCTCATCTGCGGAGCTGCACCCTAGTATTACCTTCTGATCTTTTATTTTCCTAACTCTATCTATTCTCAGTCCCTCTTTTACGGCCTCTGTTGCCGATCTTATTTTTTCAATCACTTGGTCTCCGGTGTCCATAGCATCGTTGGATTTGATGACTATCGAGTGCATGGCCGCAGGCCCCCTCGGTTTGGACTTTGGGGGCGCGGCCACTGCACTCGCGTAGGACACCGGAGCCTTCTTTAACTCTTCTCTCAATTTCCTCATTTCTTCTCTATTTTCTTCTAATATCTTGCCATGTTCTTCTAACTTTTTAACTAGGGTGCAGTCCTCTTCTTTTTGTAGTGGCTGGTTTCCCACTTGCTTGGGTGCCTCCTCCGTTCGTGGATCCACACGCGGTCCTAACACTTCGCCATGCTCGGCCACCGACTCCTTCACCAACGCGTAAAGGCGCTCGATGGCCTCCAGCACGTCATTTTTTATGTCGGTGCGGAGGTTTCGGCTGTTGTTAATAGCCATCTTGCCTTTCATAAGGCAAGCCTTCGCCTCCGCAACTCGGCTGGGGTACTTAGACTCCTTTGCGCCCGTCGGTTCTTTGGCCTTGTTTTTCGGCGCAGATGTCTTTTTGGGGGGAGATACCGAAGCGCGAGCTTTCGCTTCTATCTCCCCCACACTGCGCCTGACCAAGGCCCTTTCGCCTCCGGGCGCAGAGGGTCTCGCCGTAGATGACGTGCTGGACGCCTTCGGGGGGGTGCGGATGCCGAACATGGCGATACTAACAAGTTTAAAATAAATAAAATCAATATATGTATAAGTTAAAAACAATTAATTAAAATTTTGTAATTCAAGTAATTAAAATAAAATAAAATAATAATGTAAAAGTGTAAAGTAATAAATAATTTAATAAATTAACTAATAAATAAAAGTGTAAAACAAGTAAAAAGTGTAAAAAACGAAACAAGACAACACAAAACAAAATTAAAAGAAAATTATATTGTCGCTCCCCAAATTCACTCCACCTACGTGAGTGACGACGACCGGGTGGGTGGGTGGTGAACAGACAAAAATTTTTGTCCTGAAGTCCAGGAACGCTGTAGACGGGCGTTCTTGGTGTCGTTGGATGCGGCGCGACTGCGCCAGTCCTATAAAAAAAAAAAAATATGCCGGACATCTCCGGGGGTCAGGGAAAAAGGTATAAGCAGAAATGTAAGTATAAAATATGAATTTTGGGGAAAAATCACAGTTTCTAACAACTTTTTTATGTTTCAGATGGAGCCGAGAGTGCAGCGCCCTCCTCGTGATAAAAGCTGAGATTTTCAGGAAATTTGGAAAAGTGAAAATGTGAAAATCGGTATAAACTAAAAAATTTAGAATAAAATTGCCAAAACAAATTTCTAATGCAAATTTTTGAGGTCTAACCCTCGGGAATTGTCGCTAGGGTGTCCCAGTACACGCATCTGCCAAAAGAAATCACAAAAAGATACAAAAGTGAAAAACGGTTAGGTTAGGTTAGGTTAGGTTAGGTTAGGTTAGGTTAGGTTTTCCCGGGGGCGAAGTCAGATAACCTCCTCGTGAGCCGGAGCCTTCTGCTCTGGCCGGTGCACCCCGGGCAACGTCACTCGGCAATTCTTGGCTTCTATCATGACAAGCCATGCATATTGCCGGGTGGCGGCGAATAGTCTGACACCATACCGTAATCCGGCCCTTAGGGGCTGGAACGGGGGCCACCACCTCTCGGGGTGGGGGCTGCGAGGAAAGAAAACCTCTATAAAAAATACTAGCGGGGGCGGCTTCGGCCGCCGTGCCCATACCGTAAGCCGGCCCTTGGGCGCTGGAGCGGGGGCTGCCACCTCTCGGGGTGCGGCCGCGAGGAAGAAAACCTCTCTAAAAAATCACGGGGCATATAGGGGAGGGAAAACCCGACCCTGCCAACACCAAATCGTTATCCCGTCGAGTGTCGTTGATCACGTCTAGCGGCTCGACGGGACCGAGGGGCTTGCCTTAATTGGCCGGCCCGCGAGAAGGAAATCTCAATAAAAACCAGACAGTAAAGTCTTAAAAACCCCCTGGCACCTGCCGACCCCAGTGTGGTAAATAGGCTTGCCCCCGGAATGAGCGTCACCCGGGGGTCGACCTTTATTTCGTCTCTACTCGTGGGATCAGTTATGGAATCTTTAATAAACATAAAAAAAACGAAGGAAGGTGAGAAGGTGCAGAAGCAGCGGCAGCTGCGTGATGCAAAGGGGCGCTTTTTGCGCTCGAGGGACTCGTCAGTCGAGGACGTCCCTCAGGTCGTGTTGTCGGAGTCCGACGACACGATGGAGACGGTAAGCAGTCGGCCTTCATCTGCCGACTGCGGACGAAAGCGGCCACACTCGGAGGTGGCCGCTCCTAACTCCGATTCGGAGGCCTCCTCGGCCGAAGACCCTGCCCCGAAAGTCGCTTCGGGCATAGGGCTAGGCCTTGGTTTGTCCCGGCGGGAGTTTCTTCTCGCCCGCCGAGAGGAGGTTACCCGCACGGCGGAGGATCGGATCCTCCTCCTGACTGAGGAGTCTAGGAGGGCACGACTCCCTGCCGCTGGGGCAACGACAGCGGAGGCTACGGCGGCGGCCCTGCAGGACCGGGTGGCCAAGGGCCTGGAGATGGTCACCTTGGTGGCGACCAAGTCCAGCCGCCTAAAGGGGACCTTCCAAAAGGCCCTCAATGAGGCCACGGTGGCCATTAAGGGGGCGGTGCAGGAGCTTCATGCTCGCACCGTCTCTGAAGAGACCGCCAAATTGCAGGCGGATAATTGCCGCCTGCAAAAGGAGATGGCACAGCTCCGCGCCGAACTGGCGGAGCTGAGCAAGGCCATTACGGCCGGCGGCCGGAAGGAGGAGCCGCCTGGTCTTGCTGCGCAGGAGCTGGAGCGCAACATCATGGTCCGGGTTGGGACCATGGTGAACGCCCGGCTCGAAGGCTTGCAGGACCGGCTCCTGCCAGCTAAAACCCTCCGCCCACCTCTGCGGGCGGATTCCGTGAGGAGCAGGGAGGTCCTCTCCCCTGTTCCGTCGACGTCACGCGCCGGTCTGCCGTCGTCGCCACCGCGCGCCATTTTGCCGTCGTCGCCGCCTTCACCGGGGCCTTCAACATCGGGGACCAATCCCCCTGCCAACCCCACGCCCAAGGGAAAGGGCAAAGGGAAGGGAAGGGGGAAGAAGTCCTCGACTTTGGCCCCGGTCACCCAGCCGGAGCCCAGTCCGCTGCCTGCGCCCAAAGGAAAGGGCAAAGGCAAGGGGAAGAAGTCCCCGACTTCGGCCCCAGCCACCCAGCCGGAGTCCCGTCCGCTGCCACCTGCGCCCAAGAGCATGGACGCACCTTGGACCACCGTGGTCAAACGGGGGTCCAAGGGAAAGGCGGCGGCGGGCAAACGTGCAGCTGCTCAACCAGCAGCTGCTCCGAAGAGGGTGCCTAAGCTCCGGCCTCCGCGCTCGGCTGCAATCATCTTGCAGCTGCAGCCTGAGGCCGTCGCGGCCGGCGTGGACTACGCGGCCGTGATCGGGGAGGCCAAGGCCAAAATTAGGCTGGCCGACCTCAACATCGCGGCCGTGAGGTTCAAGAGGGCTGCGACTGGGGCTGCCCTCTTGGAGGTCCCGGGAGCAGAGGCTGAGGCCAAGGCGGACGCCCTGGCTGACAGGCTGCGGGGAGCTTTAGCTCCCGAGAAGGTCGCCGTCTCCAGGCCAGTAAAATGCGCGGATTTGCGCGTTAACGGCCTGGATGACTCCGTCACTACGGAGGAGGTGAGGGGAGCCCTGGCGACAGCCGGCGGGTGCTCGGTGGAGGCCATCAAGGCCGGTACAATCCGCCGAGCCTCCGGTGGCACGGGCTCCCTCGTCCTTCGCTGCCCCGTCTTGGCAGCGAAGAAAGTGACGGAGGCAGGCCGCCTCCTTGTGGGCTGGGTCTCAGCACGTGTCGTGCTGCTGGAGACCCGCCCAATGAGGTGCTACAAGTGCCTTGAGCTCGGGCACACCCGAGCCACGTGCACCTCGGAGGCGGACCGCGGCGACCTTTGTTTTAGGTGCAGCCAGCCAGGGCACAAGGCTGCCGGTTGCACGGCGGCACCGCACTGCGTTCTGTGCGGTGCTGCCAAGCGGCCCACGGACCACCGGATGGGCGGGCCTAAATGTAAGGCCCCGTCCCCATCCAAGTCCAGGAGGAAGGCTGGGAACCGAGCAAATGCAAGCTCGTCCCAGCCTGCGCTATCACCGGCCAACGCCGGTGGCACTGCTGAGTCGGTGGGCGCAATGGAGGTCCAATAGATGGACCTCCATTTCCTCCAGGGGAATTTAAACCACTGCGCCAGAGCGCAGGATCTGCTAGTGCAGACTCTGGCGCAGTGGTCTATTCACGTGGCCGTGGTGTCGGAGCCCTACCTGGTTCCTAACAGGGACAACTGGGTGGCTGATGTCAGCGGAATGGCTGCCATCGCCATCCGGCCCGCTCTCGGGGTGTCTGGCTTCGCGAGAGTGGTGAAAGGTAGGGGCTTCGTTGCAGCCCTGTTGGGCGAGATGCTGGTTGTGTCAGTTTATTTCTCGCCCAACGGGACCCTCGCGGATTTCGAGGTGCTCTTGGATGAGATCGGAGAGGTGATCGGGCGGAATCACCCGACGCCGGTTCTGGTTGCGGGGGACTTCAACGCCAAGTCTCTGGCGTGGGGGTCTCCCGTGGCCAACGTTCGGGGGGGAGAGCTGGAGGAGTGGGCTGCTGCCCACGGCCTTTCCCTCCTCAATCGGGGTTCCGCCCCGACGTGCGTGCGAGACAGCGGCTGGTCGATCGTGGACGTCGCATTCGCGAGTCCCGTATTGGCTGGCCGCATCCGGGGCTGGGCAGTGGAAGAGGGCGTGGAGACTCTATCCGACCACAATTACATCCGGTGGTCGGTCTCCGCGTCCAACGGCCCCGGGCGCCCGATCTTGTCCGAGACCATTCGACGGTGGGTTATCAAGCGCCTCGATAGAGAGGCGTTTGTGGCGGCGGCCCTGACTCAGGCATGGGTGCCTGAACCTGAGGGGCCGGTGCGGATCGAGGAGGAGGCTGAATGGTTCCGGGGCGCTATGACGAACGTCTGCGATGCAGCGATGCCCCGGGCCAAGCCCTTCTCCCCGCAACGCCAGGTGTACTGGTGGTCCGAGGAGTTGACGGACCTACGCGCGGCGAGTATAGCCGCGCGACGCCAGTACACCCGAAGCCGTCGACGTCGTATCCGCGACGAAGCCAGAGAAGCTCTCCTGAAGGCTGCATACCAGGAGAGGAAATCAGCCCTGAAGGTGGCGATCTGCCGGTCAAAAGAGGTCTCTAGGGAGGAACTTCTCGCCTCCCTCGATAGAGACCCATGGGGTCGCCCATACCGGCAGGTGCGAGGCAAGCTCCGTCCATGGGCACCACCTGTGACGGAGACTCTCCAGCCGCATATGCTGGAGAGGGTGGTGTCCACTCTGTTTCCGCACAGAGAGGAGCACACGCCTCCACCGATGGCGCCACCTTCGGCCGAGAGCCAGACCGACGACAACGTCGTCGAGGTGCCAGAGGTCACGGCAGCCGAGCTTGGCGCTGCCGTGCTACGGCTCCGGAGGAAAAATACCGCTCCGGGGCCGGACGGAATCCCGGGCAAAGCCTGGGTGATGGCCCTCGACGACGACGCCCTTGAGGGTAGACTCCGCAGGCTGTTCTCAGCCTGCCTGGAGCAAGGGCGTTTCCCACAAATGTGGAAGACGGGCCGTTTGGTCCTCTTACGTAAAGGGGACCGCCCAGCCGACTCTCCGTCGTCCTATCGACCGATAGTGCTGCTGGACGAGGTTGGGAAGCTACTGGAGAGGGTAGTGGCTTCCCGCATAGTCCGGCACATGACGACGGAGGGCCCCGACCTGTCGGACAACCAGTTTGGTTTCCGCAGGGGTAGGTCCACCGTCGACGCGATCCTCAAAGTGAGGGAGATCGCGGGTGAGGCGGTGTCGCGAGGCGAGGTGGTGTTGGCGGTGTCCCTTGACATCGCCAACGCCTTCAACTCGATACCCTTCGGGTGTATTAGGGAGGCACTCCTCTATCATAGGTTGCCTCCCTACCTCTGCGGCACCGTCTCTGATTACCTGCGGGATCGCGTTGTGGTGTACCAGGGGCAGGAGGGTCGCTGCCAAAGGCGGATGTCGTGCGGTGTTCCCCAGGGGTCGGTGCTTGGACCCCTACTGTGGAACATCGCCTATGACTGGGTGCTCCGCGGCAGCAACCTTCCCGGCGTGGGACTGACGTGTTATGCGGATGACACGTTGGTGACGGCCCGTGGGCGGGACTTCCGTCAGGCGCAGTTAGTCGCCACGGCGGGAGCCGCCCATGTCGTCGGTCGAATAAGGCGGTTGGGCCTAACAGTGGCCCTACATAAGTCGGAAGCGCTGTGCTTTCACGGACCCCGGAGGAAGCCACCTCCCGGGGCCCAGCTCATCCTGAGCGGTGAGAGCATAGCGGTGGGAGCGGCCATGCGCTATCTAGGTCTCATTCTGGATGGCACATGGTCGTTCAAGGAGCACTTCCGACGGCTGGTGCCGCGACTCACCAGCGCCGCCTTGGCTCTCGGCAGCCTGCTCCCCAACATAGGGGGACCGAGCGCGTCGTGTCGTCGCCTGTACGCGGGGGTCATCAGGTCGATGGCTCTCTACGGGGCCCCAGTGTGGGTGGACGCCCTGTGCGCCAAGAACGTTACCCTTCTGCGACAACCGCAGAGGGTAATGGCGCGCAGGGCGGCCAGGTGCTACCGCACCGTTTCATACGGTGCGGCCTGCGCCTTGGCGGGGGCCCCACCTTGGGAGCTGGAGGCCATCGTGCTGGCCAACGTGTACAGGCTGACGGCTGAGTTCCGCAGCCGAGGGCAAGAGCCCTCACCGGAGGAACTGCGCCACCTGCGGGGCCGATCTCGAGAGGCCCTGTTTCACGGGTGGCAGCAGCGGCTTGCGGAACCGAGCGCCGGTCACCGCACGATCGAGGCCATTCGGCCCGTTCTCAGAGAATGGGCCGAAAGAAGGCGCGGGGCGCTGACCTTTCGCCTGGCGCAGGTGCTCTCGGGGCATGGTTGCTTCGGGAGGTACCTGTGCCGGGTCGCGAGGAGGGAGCCGCAATGTATTTGTCATCATTGCGGCTCCCCGGAGGACACAGCCCAGCACACCCTCGAGGTGTGCGGGGCGTGGGCGGGTCAGCGCGCTGCACTGGCCTCGATCATAGGCGAGGATCTCTCGCTCCCAGCAGTGGTGAAGGCCATGCTGGAGAGCGAGACGAACTGGGGAGCAGTGCTCTCCTTCTGCGAAGAGGTGATGAGGCAGAAGGAGGAGGCGGAACGGCAGAGGGAAGACGATGCCCTCAGTGACCCGATCCGCCATCGAAGGGTAGGCGGGAGAAGGCGGGCATACGCCCGCGACCTCCCGCCGTAAAAGCCCGAGAAGAGGACGCGCCCGGCTGAGCGCGTCCGCCACGCCAGGACCGGTCGACTTTGGGGAAAGTCGACCGCGAGCGTTCTCTGGTGACGTGTGCGTGTTCCCGCACGTCATCGCCGGAGCTGAGCTCCGGCAGAGAGGGGGCCCGTAGCGGGCCATCGTCGCTGTGGTCGCGGATGAATGTTCCTGCGCTCCCGTGACCACAGCAGAGCGCGACGAGAGGAACACCTTGGGGTTTTAGTGGGTGCAAGCCCCACATAACCCCTCGGTTCTTTCCCCAAGACCGAGGGGTATGCGTCAGGCATTTCCCCAACTAAAAAAAAAAAAAAAAAAAAAAAAAAAAAAAGGTTAGGTTTTCCCCCCGGGCTGAGCGTATTCTGTTACGCTGATGATACATTGGTGGCCGCCCGGGGGCGGAACTTTGAGGAGGCGGCGCGCCTGGCCACCACGGGGGTCACCCAGGTGGTCGGGCGCATAGAGGCGCTGGGGCTTAAGGTGGCCCTGAACAAGACGGAGGCCCTTATGTTTCATGGGCCCCGTCGTGGGCCACCTGCCGGCGCCTCACTTAATGTTGGCACGGTCCTCGTACGGGTTCAGGCCCAGATGAGATATCTGGGCCTAGTGTTGGATGGGAGATGGCTCTTCGACGAGCATTTCCGCCGGCTGGCGACTAAACTGGAGGGAGCTGCGTCCGCCCTAGGGCGATTACTGCCGAACCTGGGCGGACCCAGCATTGCATGTCGCCGGCTGTACGCGGGGGTTGTCCGGTCGATGGCGCTGTACGGCGCACCGGTGTGGGCGGCGTCTCTGACCGCCCAAAATCGCGACCGGTTGAGGAGGCCTCAACGGTCGATGGCGGTCAGAGCCATACGTGGATACCGCACCGTATCTGCAGACGCGGCGTGCGCGTTGGCCGGTACACCCCCGTGGGATTTGGAGGCGGAAGTGCTCGCCGAAGTATATCGGCGGGTGGCTGAAGTTCGGGCAGACAGGCGGTCCCCCCCTCTGCCCGAACAAGTGCGTGAGTGGCGCGAGGCCGCCCGCCGAGCCATCTCGGTGAAGTGGTCGGATCGGCTGGAGGCGCCGCGTGCCGGTCTCAGGACCGTGGAGGCGCTCCAGCCGATCCTGGAAGAGTGGATGGGTCGGCGGCACGGGGCCCTGTCCTTCCGACTGGTGCAGGTCTTGTCCGGGCATGGTTGCTTCGGACATTACCTGTACCGGATCGCGAGGCGGGAGTCGGGTCCCGGCTGCCACCATTGTGACTGCGACGACGACACGGCGCAACACACGCTGGAGTCTTGTCCGGCGTGGGACGAACAGCGCCGTGCCCTCGTCGCAGTCATTGGAGAGGACCTCTCGCTGCCGGCCGTCATACGCTCGATGGCCGGCAGCGACAGGAGTTGGGAGGCGGTCGCATCCTTCTGCGAGGACGTCATCTCGCAGAAGGAGGCGGCGGAGAGGGTCAGAGAGGAATGTCTCCTTGCTGACCCAATCCGTCGCCGGCGAACAGGGCGGCGTCAGCGCGCTCATCTGCGTCTGATGCCGCCTTAGTGAGGCTGCGGGTGGGGGATCGGGGTTCATTCCCTCACCCGCACCCTTCCGCGTAGGCCGACGGCGTCCCCGGTGCACCCGGACGCCGTCGTTGGGTGTTGGTGCCCCGTTGGGGGCTTTCGCTGGGTGGGTCGCTGATGTCATATCAAGTTCCGGCGGCCCACCCGCTACAGCGAAGAGTCGGTGCACAGAGGGGTTTAGTGGGTATTCCGGCCTCAGCCGGCGAGTCCCACATAACCGCCCCGTGTCCCCGCACGGGGCGGTATGCGTAAACGCATTCCCCTCTTAAAAAAAAAAAAAAAAAAAAAAAAAAAAAAGGTTAGGTTAGGTTAGGTTGGGGGCGAAGTCAGATAACCTCCTCGTGAGCCAGGGCCTTCTGCTCTGGCCGGTGCACCCCGGGCAACGTCACTCGGCAATTCTTAGCTTCTCTCACGAGAAGCCACGTATATTGCCGGGTGACGGCGAATAGTCTGACACCATACCGTAACCTAGCCCTTAGGGGCTGGGCCGGGGGCCACCACCTCTCGGGGTGGGGGCTGCGAGGAAGAAAACCTCTATAAAAATTACCAGCGGGGGCGGCTTCGGCTGCCGCGCTCATACCGTAACCCGGCCCTTAGGGGCTGGAACGGGGGTCACCACCTCTCGGGGTGGGGGCTGCGAGGAAGAAAACCTCTGTAAAAAATTACTTGGGGGGCATATAGGGGAGGGGAAACCCGACCCTGCCAATGGGTAGATCGTTATCCCGTCGAGTGTCGTTGATCACGTCTAGCGGCTTGACGGGACCGAGGGGCTTGCCTTGATTGGCCGGCCCGCGAGAAGGAAATCTCATAAAAACCAGACAGTAAAGTCTTAAAAACCCCCTGGTACCTGCCGACCCCAGTGTGGTAAATAGGCTTGCCCCCGGAATGAGCGTCACCCGGGGGTCGATTTGTACTTCGTCTCATTCTCGTGGGAACAAATATGGATTCTTTAAATTTAAAATTAAAAAATGACGCAAAGAAGGGAGAGAAGGAGGAGAGGCAGCAGCGGCTGCGTGGTGCGAGGGGCGCACCGGTTTTGGTGCCGGTGGTGACGCCTTTCGCGTTGCCGGGTTCTCCGGCTGTTCGGTCTCGTGCGAGCAGCCGAAGAAGCTCGGTGAGTTTTGGGCTGGGCTCGGGGTCCGAATTGGACCCAGACCCGAACGATGGGATGAGTGATGACGTTCGCCCTGGGAGTTCGGCCAGTGGCAGTAGTCGGCTCCCAAAGGGGAAGAAGAGGAGGCGTCCTCGCTCGGGAGAGTTGTTGGGGACGGACGACCCGGCCCCTAAGGTCGCGGCGTCGGGGTCGACCCTGGGCTCTCGGTCCCAGACACCGATCCCGATGACCGTTGACTCCATGGTGGCGACTCAGGGGTCAGTTTTCTCCCAGCGGGAGCAGGCCGCCCGCACTAGGGAGGAACGGGAGCGTGTCGCGGTTGATGCCGCGACCCAGTACCTCCACAAGGTACGCTCCCAAGAGGGCCTTGATGAGATGGGCGATCTCGTCCAGACGGCTGGTGACTCCTTGGAGGCTATTGTCACCGTGGCCACAAGGAGTACCCAGCTAAAGGGTACTTTTGCCAGTGCCCTCAAGACTGCGGCAGCTCGGCTCCGTGAGGTGGTGGAGGTTCTCTCCAAGCGCACCACCTCCGAGGAGGTCGAGTCCCTAAGGGCGGCCAATGACCGCCTATCGAGGGAGATGGCGGAGCTCCGCGCTGAGCTCCGCCAGTTGAGAGCAGTCCCGCAGCGGTCGCCTCATACCATGTCGGAAGAGTCGCCCTCCTCGCTATCGGACGCGCAGATGCGTCAGGTGATGCTCTCTGTGGGGCCTTTGCTTGATGCACGGCTAGGGAGTCTGGCGGCAAGGCTGCCGCCGGAGCCGCGCCTCCGCCCGCCTTTAGCCGCGGACAGGCGTTCGTCCGCGGCGACAGTACCGGCCCCGCCAGTCGTGGCCGGGCCATCTTTTGCGGCGGTGGTGTCTGCGCCGGCACCCCCGGGATCTCGGCCCGGAAATTTGGGCGGGAAGATGGGGCCAGCCAAGGCCCCATCACAGTCCCAGAGGGATTTCCCGTCCCTCCGGGCAACCGCGGGGACTCGCGCCTCTACAGCTGGGCCCGATCGTTCAGCGGTGTCCGCCCCTGGCCCTTCTGCTCCCACTGATGGGAGTTGGCAGACGGCAGGGGCGAAGAAGAGGGCCCAGCGCCAGAGGAGGCGCGAGAGGAAGAGGGCGACCGAAGCGGCGGCAGCTGCAGGGGCAGCTGCAGCCACCAAGAAGAGGAAGCCTGGGAGGCTCCAGCCGCCTAAGACGGCCGCCGTGGTCATCACGGTGTCCAAAGAGGCGGCGGAGAGCGGCCTCTCGTATGCGGACGTCTTCCGCAGGGCGCGACAAGACGTCGGGGCGGTCGACATCGGCCCCTCCGGCGTCAGAACTCGCGTCGCCCGCACCGGGGCTCGAATTCTCGAGTTCCCTGGTGCGGAAGGCGGAAGGACGGCGGACGCCGTAGCCGAGAGGCTGCGGGGCTTGTTTGCGGAGGAGGATGGCGTCAGAGTCGCCAGGCCCACCAAGTGCGCGCAGATGCGCATTTCGGGCCTGGACGACTCCATTACGTCCCAGGAGGTCCGGGAGGCTATCCACAGGATAACTGGTTGCCCCCTGGACTCCGTCAGAATTGGCGTCATCCGCCCCGGACCGGGCGGTATCGGTGCGGTCTGGGCTCAGTGCCCTGTCGCCGCGGCCAATAATCTGGCCGCGGCTGGAAGAGTCCTCGTGGGCTGGAGCTCCGCAAGAGTCACACTTCTTGCGGCCCGGCCTGCGAGGTGCTTCAAGTGCTTGGCGACTGGGCACGTACGCTCAACCTGCACAGGCACATTCGACTGCACCGAACTGTGCTACCGCTGCGGTGAACCGGGGCACAAGTCAGCGACTTGTTCCGCCGCCCCCTGCTGCCCCTTGTGCAAGGCGGGCAACTTGCCCGCCAATCACTCACTGAGGCAAAAGGGGTGCAGGCCCCCTCCCAAGGGGCCTTCCCAGGCTTCTAAGCCCAAAGCCGGGGGCAGTCCATCGACCCAGACTGCCTCCGTCGTGACTCAACCGCCCACGGTGGAGAGTATGGAGGAGGATATTTTTGTTTCGCCTTCTCAGTAATGGAAGGTGAACATATCCTCCTCCTCCAGGCCAATCTCAACCACTCCGCCGGAGCGCAGGATGTCTTCCTGCAATCCATGGCGGAGTGGTCGATAGGTGTAGCCGTAGCCGCGGAGCCGTACTACGTCCCTCCCCGCCCAAACTGGGTGGGTGACCGGGACAGCTCCGTGGCAATCGTCAGCTCCACGGCGCCTCGTTCCCCGCCCTTGTCGCTCAAAGACAGGGGCCCGGGATACGTTGCCGCCGAGTGGGGGGGAGTTTTGCTCTTCGGAGTATACTTCTCCCCCAACCGGAGTCTGGCTGATTTCGAGGTCTTCCTAACATCTCTGGAGACCTCGATACGGCGATTGGCATCGGGCCGCGTCTTAGTCCTGGGGGACTTTAACGCCAAGTCCGAGACCTGGGGGTCCCCCAGGACGGACGCCCGTGGCAGGGCGGTTGAGGAGTGGGCGAATTCGGTGGGCCTCTGTCTCCTAAACAGAGGCACCACCGACACGTGCGTGCGGCGGCAAGGGGGGTCGATAGTGGACCTTTCGTTCGCTACCCCTGCCGTCGCCGCACGTGTAAGGAGCTGGAGTGTCCTGGAGGACGCGGAGACTCTCTCGGATCACCGATACATCCAAGTAGAGCTCTCCCGCAGTCCCCAGGACCCCGGCAGGGGTCACGAGGCGGACAGAGCTCCCCGTTTTCCGCGGTGGGCTGCGAGTAAGCTGGATAGGGACCTACTGGAGGAGGCGGCCATTATCCAGTCTTGGCTGTCTCCGCAGGCTCCCCTCGAGGGGGTGGACGCCGAGGCTGACCGCATCTGCAATGCGTTTACGCAGGTCTGCGATGCGGCCATGCCCCGCGTCAGGCGTCGGCCTCCAAAGAGGGAGGTCTACTGGTGGTCCCAAGAGCTGGCTGACCTCCGTGCGGCCTGCATTCGTGCCCGGAGGTCATACACTCGCAGTCGGCGGCGTCATCGTGGTGATGACGGGGAGGGCCAGCTGTTCGACGCGCTTCGGGAAGCGCGGGAGTCGTTCAAGCTGGCCATCTGTCGCGCCAAGGATCAGGCCAGGCAGGAGATGCTGGAGGGACTCAATCGTGACCCCTGGGGTCGCCCGTACCGCGCGGCGCTTGGCAAGCTCCGCGTGCAGGGCCCCCCCCTTACTGAGTCCCTCCGGCCCAGCTTCCTCACGGAAGTGGTTGAGGGTCTATTTCCGCCTCAGGCGGAACACACGCCCCCGGCAATGGCCCAGTTGGCCGAAGTCCGGGAGGCCAATGAGGATGTTCCGCCCGTCACGGAGGCGGAACTGGGGGTGGCTGTTCTGCGAATTCGCGGAAAGAACACCGCCCCCGGGCCGGACGGCATTCCGGCCCGAGCGTTGGCCCTGACTCTCAACCACATGGGGGACCGCCTCAGGGGACTGTTTGACGCCTGTCTGGCGTCAGGAAGGTTCCCTGAGCGCTGGAAAGTGGGGAAGCTGGTACTCCTGCCGAAGCCGGGGAGGGCCCCGGACTCGGCCGCGGCCTACAGGCCCATCGTTTTGCTGGACGAGGCGGGGAAGTTACTGGAGAGAGTTGTCTCTGCCCGCATCGTCCGGCATCTGCGCGAGGTGGGCCCCGACCTGTCGGACGCCCAGTATGGCTTCCGCGCCGGGCGTTCGACGGTCGACGCCATTTTGGCCGTGAGGGCCGCGGCCGAGGAGGCCGTCCGAGGAGGCGGCGTGTTGTTGGCGGTGTCACTCGACATCGCCAACGCCTTCAATAGTCTGCCATTCAGCAGCATCGCGGAGGCGCTCCGGTTTCATGGAGTGCCCGCATACATCCAGCTGCTGGTGGCAGACTATCTGAAGGAGAGGAGCGTCCTGTACGAGGACCGAGATGCCAACGTTGGGCGCAGGGCGATGTCGGCCGGTGTTCCGCAGGGGTCCGTTCTTGGCCCCCTCTTGTGGAACATCGGTTACGACTGGGTCCTGCGCGCCGAACTTCCCCCCGGGCTGAGCGTATTCTGTTACGCTGATGATACATTGGTGGCAGCCCGGGGGCGGAACTTCGAGGAGGCGGCGCGCCTGGCCACCACGGGGGTCACCCAGGTGGTCGGGCGCATAGAGGCGCTGGGGCTTAAGGTGGCCCTGAACAAGACGGAGGCCCTTATGTTCCATGGGCCCCGTCGTGGGCCACCTGCCGGCGCCTCACTTAATGTTGGCACGGTCCTCGTACAGGTTCAGGCCCAGATGAGATATCTGGGCCTAGTGTTGGATGGGAGATGGCTCTTCGACGAGCATTTCCGCCGGCTGGCGACTAAACTGGAGGGAGCTGCGTCCGCCCTAGGGCGATTACTGCCGAACCTGGGCGGACCCAGCATTGCATGTCGCCGGCTGTACGCGGGGGTTGTCCGGTCGATGGCGCTGTACGGCGCACCGGTGTGGGCGGCGTCTCTGACCGCCCAAAATCGCGACCGATTGAGGAGACCTCAACGGTCGATGGCGGTCAGAGCCATACGTGGATACCGCACCGTGTCTGCAGACGCGGCGTGCGCGTTGGCCGGTACACCCCCGTGGGATTTGGAGGCGGAAGTGCTCGCCGAAGTATATCGGCGGGTGGCTGAAGTTCGGGCAGACAGGCGGTCCCCCCCTCTGCCCGAACAAGTGCGTGAGTGGCGCGAAGCCGCCCGCCGAGCCATCTCGGTGAAGTGGTCGGATCGGCTGGAGGCGCCGCGTGCCGGTGTCAGGACCGTAGAGGCGCTCCAGCCGATCCTGGAAGAGTGGATGGGTCGGCGGCACGGGGCCCTGTCCTTCCGACTGGTGCAGGTCTTGTCCGGGCATGGTTGCTTCGGACATTACCTGTACCGGATCGCGAGGCGGGAGTCGGGTCCCGGCTGCCACCATTGTGACTGCGACGACGACACGGCGCAACACACGCTGGAGTCTTGTCCAGCGTGGGACGAACGGCGCCGTGCCCTCGTCGCAGTCGTTGGAGAGGACCTCTCGCTGCCGGCCGTCATACGTTCGATGGCCGGCAGCGACAGGAGTTGGGAGGCGGTCGCATCCTTCTGCGAGGACGTCATCTCGCGGAAGGAGGCGGCGGAGAGGGTCAGAGAGGAATGTCTCCTCGCTGACCCAATCCGTCGCCGGCGAACAGGGCGGCGTCAGCGCGCTCATCTGCGTCTGATGCCGCCTTAGTGAGGCTGCGGGTGGGGGATCGGGGTTCATTCCCTCACCCGCACCCTTCCGCGTAGGCCGACGGCGTCCCCGGTGCACCCGGACGCCGTCGTTGGGTGTTGGTGCCCCGATGGGGGCTTTCGCTGGGTGGGTCGCTGATGTCATATCAAGTTCCAGCGGCCCACCCGTGACGGCGAAGAGTCGGTGCACAGAGGGGTTTAGTGGGTATTCCGGTCTCAGCCGGCGAGTCCCACATAACCGTCCCGTGTCCCCGCACGGGGCGGTATGCGTAAATGCATTCCCCTCTCAAAAAAAAAAAAAAAAAAAAAAAAAAAAAAGGTTAGGTTAGGTTAGGTTAGGTTAGGTTAGGTTGGCACGCCACGGTGGTGGCGGTAAGTCCCGTCCTCGAGGAGTGGCTTGAGCGGCGACATGGCGCCCTCACGTTCCGGATGACGCAGGTGCTGTCGGGGCATGGATGCTTCGGCCGTTACCTGTGTCGGATCGGACGTGAGCCGACGCCCGAGTGTCACCACTGCGGGAATTGCCCCGAGGACACGGCGCTCCACACGTTAGTGGAGTGCGCGGCATGGGCCGTGCAGCGCCGTGACCTCGCCGCGAACATCAGAGCGGGTGCCCTCTCCTTGGCGGCCGTGGTCGAGGCCATGGTCCGGGATGAGGGGGCATGGGACGCCTTCGCCTCCTTTTGCGAGGAGGTTATAGGCCAGAAGGAGGAGGCAGAAAGGGAGAGGGAATTAACATCTACCCTCCCCTCCCGCAGTCGACGTACCGGGCGTCGCAGGGCGCTCGTCGCCGACCTACGCCCTCCGTAGGGGAAGGCCTGCGGGCGGTGGCCTTAGGGCAGTCACCGCCCGACCAGTACAGGCCCGAGACGGTGGCGCGCATGTGTTCCGCGCGCGCCTCTCGTGAGGGAGGGCAAGGCCCTCCAAATCAGACGGGGCCCGCCAGGAATGGCGGGCCGTGACCCGCCGGGATAGCGAAAGAATGCGCAAGCGTCCTCGCTCCCCGGCACATGGGTCGTCTGAAGGAACACCGTAGGTTTAGTTGGTATACCGGTACCGTCGCATACCGGGGAGCCCAACATAACCACACGTCTCACCCGGGCGTGTGGTATGCATAAGGCGCATTCCTACGTAAAAAAAAAAAAAAAAGGTTAGGTTAGGTTGGGCACGCCACGGTGGTGGCGGTAAGTCCCGTCCTCGAGGAGTGGCTTGAGCGGCGACATGGCGCCCTCACGTTCCGGATGACGCAGGTGCTGTCGGGGCATGGATGCTTCGGCCGTTACCTGTGTCGGATCGGACGTGAGCCGACGCCCGAGTGTCACCACTGCGGGAATTGCCCCGAGGACACGGCGCTCCACACATTAGTGGAGTGCGCGGCATGGGCCGTGCAGCGCCGTGACCTCGCCGCGAACATCAGAGCGGGTGCCCTCTCTTTGGCGGCCGTGGTCGAGGCCATGGTCCAGGATGAGGGGGCATGGGACGCCTTCGCCTCCTTTTGCGAGGAGGTAATAGGCCAGAAGGAGGAGGCAGAAAGGGAGAGGGAACTTACATCTACCCTCCCCTCCCGCAGTCGACGTACCGGGCGTCGCAGGGCGCTCGTCGCCGACCTACGCCCTCCGTAGGGGAAGGCCTGCGGGCGGTGGCCTTAGGGCAGTCACCGCCCGACCAGTACAGGCCCGAGACGGTGGCGCGCATGTGTTCCGCGCGCGCCTCTCGTGAGGGAGGGCAAGGCCCTCCAAATCAGACGGGGCCCGCCAGGAATGGCGGGCCGTGACCCGCCGGGATAGCGAAAGAATGCGCAAGCGTCCTCGCTCCCCGGCACATGGGTCGTCTGAAGGAACACCGTAGGTTTAGTTGGTAGGCCGGTACCGTCGCATACCGGAGAGCCCAACATAACCACACGTCTCACCCGGGCGTGTGGTATGCATAAGGCGCATTCCTACGTAAAAAAAAAAAAAAAAAAGGTTAGGTTAGGTTAGGTTAGGTTAGGTTAGGTTAGGTTAGTTTTTTTTTTTTTTTTTTTTTTTTTTTTTTTTTTTTTATTTTTTGTTTTTTTTTTTTTTTTTAGGTTAGGTTAGGTTAGGTTAGGTTAGGTTTTTTTTAAAAAAAAAAAAAAAAAAATATAAAACACCCGCCATTTAGGGGTGTTTTCGCTTTATCCCCTAACAGAGTCAGGGACCTTTTTTACTTTAGGATAATATTTTTACCTTAATTTAATTTTTATTTTTAAAATTGATATAATTTTCCTATTTTCCTAGATTTCAGTTAGATCCGTTGTTTTGATGCTAAATTGCAAATATAATTAAATATGAGTCTATAACACCACTTCACGGTCTAGAACTTACTATTAATAGGCTACGTTTTGTTACGCTTTATTAGAGCTTTTGCTATTTTTTCCGCGTATAGTAAAAACTTATCTCTTATTTTCTTGTCTCTTATTATTGTTTTTAAGCTCTCTACCTCTATCTTGTCTCCTATTTCCTGTTCACACTCGTAACGTTCTTTTCCGAATAATGGGCATTCCGTTAGGGCGTGCACGATACTCTCCGCTTTCGATGGGTCGCAGGAACACGACGGGCTCTCCTTGCATTTGAACCTATGCAGATACTCGGAGAACCCGCCGTGCCCCGTTAATACTTGGACCATGGTGTGGTCCAGGTTCAGTCTCACGATGGTGCCGTAAGAGTCCGCGGCACTCGGGAAGAAGATTTTGGTTGTAGAGGCACTGCTGCCGTCCCTGTATCTCCTGTTCCATTCGTCAATCGACTCGATCCGAATCTGTCGCTTGACGAATGAAACAGGACACTTATCATAATGCGGCTTTACCCTAAGGTTAAGTGCTGCATCCTTCGCCAACTCGTCCGCTCTTTCGTTTCCCTCCAACCCCGCGTGCGCTTTTATCCAGAATAGTTTTACTATTTTGGAGCGTTTTAATAATGTTGACATATTCGCTCTAGTTTTTACTGCCAGGGGGTGGAGGGAAGTACCGCCCACAACTGCTTCCAAAGCCGAGCGTGAGTCGCTATAGATGTTGACGCAGGATGCAGCACCCTTGATCGCCAGATCGGTTGCCTCCGATAGGGCTAGCAATTCCGACTGGTAGACGGTGCAGAAACTTTCCAATTTAAATTTCTTGGTTCGGGTCTCCACGCCACCATCCCATAGGGATAGTGCCGCGCCGACCCTCCCCTCAATTTTACTGCCATCGGTAAAGATTTTCTGGCCATGATTTTCCGACTGTTCCATTTCTGCACCGTCCACCACCCTGGAGAACTCCAGCCCCATCACGGCAGCGGGGTGTTGCACCTCAGTAAAGGGCGTCGGGGTCTCAATATCCCGGTCGCCTATTACTCGCCGGGAATAACCTTTCTTTATCTCAAAAAGCGAGGCTGCTTCCCTAATCCGGAGGTCGAGAGGAAGCAACCCGGCGAGTAATAGCGCCGAGTTTAGTGACACCGTTTTATAAGCTTTCACTATGCGTTGTGCAAAGCCCCGCTGTACCGCGTCCAGTTGTCTCCTTACCCCTATTTTAGTTGCCGCGCCGCTCCAAGCGCTTGCCGCGTAGAGGATTATCGGTTCAACCACCGCCGTGTAAATGGTCCTGACTATCTCGGGGTCCAAGCCCCAGTGTATTTTTGCTGCGCGCGAAATCGGTTTGTAAAGATCCCTGGCCCTGCGACACACGTTCGCCACGTGAGTGTTAAACGTGAGTTTTTCATCGATCGTAAGGCCAAGGATCCTTACCTCCCGCGACCGCTCGATGTTTATCCCGCCCATGTTCAGCAATGGAGTGTCATATTTTAACTTGTTGGTTATTACCATCATCTTGGTTTTATGGGCCGCAAACTTCAGTTTATTTATGACCCCCCATTGCCGAACATGTTCGAGCGCTGCGTTCGCTTCTCTTTGTATTTCTAGGGCTGTGTTCCCCGAGAAAATCAGGACCACGTCGTCAGCAAAAGCCTGGCAGTAGTTGCCCCGACAATCCAATTGTTTCAGTAGAGGGTCCAACAAGAGATTCCACAGTGTTGGACCCCCTATTGATCCCTGCACGCACCCCTTGTTCGTCTCTCTGACACATTCCGCCCCCGCATACCTGACCTTTACCCTCCTATTGTTGAGGTAACTGTCCAACAGTCTCCTAATGTTAACCGGGCATTTAGTCTCCGCTAATCTGCATTTAATGGCCGGCCACCACGCGCTATCGAAGGCCCCCTCTATGTCCAGCGATACTAGTGCTATAAGTTTTTTCGCTTTGAGTAGATCCTTTATATAATTTATCAGGACATAGAGGGCGTCCTCGGTACCGCGCTGTGGCGTGAAGCCAAACTGTCGTGGACTTGCGGTGGGCAGAATGTGCCAGTTGACTCTCCTAATCGTCATTTTCTCAAAAATTTTTCCTAGGATAGGTAATAGTCCTATTGGTCGGTACGATTTGGGGTGCGTGTAGTTCTCTTTGTCCGGCTTGCGCAGGACGACAACAGTGGCCTCTTTCCACAGGTCCGGGAAAAGTGCCAGGGAGAGACACTTATTGAATACTGCGAGAAACAGGTCCGGGTTTTGGGTTATTACAGCTCCACATATATCGGCCGTGAAGCCGTCCGACCCTGGAGCCTTTTTAGGGTTGAAACCGAGCACGGCCCGCTTCATTTCATCTATCGTAAAGGGGGGGTCCCATGACTCACCATGATGATCCCCGTTTACTTGCGTCGCGGTTTGCCTGATCAAGATGTGTTCATTGCTGTCGTGCTCGGTTTCATCCCTAGGGTAAAACGTTTCGGCCAGCAGGGTAGCCGACTCCACTTTGCCGAGTTCCACTCCGTTTGAGACCAGTGGGAGGTCTTCCTCTTGGGTGGCTGTTCTCTTTATTACCCTATAGATTCCATCCCACATGCTTTCCCGGTCCTGTTTCCCGCAGAATTCCTTCCAGCTAGAGATCCGAGCCCTCTTCGCCTCCTGGTTATAAAGGTCGCGGGCCTGGATATACTGCTCCACGACCCATGCTCGGCGGACTGGAGCTGCACACCTAATTCTTCTCTTCTTTGTTGCTGTATCTTTTTTTAATTTCTCTAGTTCTTCGGTCCACCAATGCAATCCTGTTCTCTTTTTATTACTAATTTTAGGTATCGTTTCTGAGCACGTTTCTTGAATTAAATTTGTAATTTTGACTATTTTTTCCTCTAATTCTGTTTTTGTATTAATTTTCTCTATTTCTATTTTGTTTATGTTATTTAATTCCCATTTTTGTTCTATAGTTTGTCTAAATTGTTCCCAGTTTGCTTTTTTAGTGTTATATATTCTTGTTGTTCTTTTTATATCTACTCCTACTGATTTCTCTAAATTTATTTCGAACAGGATTGCATTGTGGTCCGAAGATGTAAGATCTGTTTTAACCCTCCAATTTTCCAGTCTGCCGAGCATGTCCTCCGTGCAAGTAGTTATGTCGACACAACTAGTGTATCTCCTATCTCCTCTAATCGTGTCGAAGGTGGGCTCGGATCCCCGGTTGAGTATTTGTAGTTCTAGCCTTTCCAGTGTTCCCATTACGTCCCTCCCCCTCTCATCGTCCCTTTCGCTACCCCACCAAACATTCCATGCGTTGACGTCGCCCCCCAGTACCACGTTCTTTGTCCCTATACCAGCCAAAACGGTTTCTATATGGTCCAAATATGGGTCGGTGGGTTTGTCGCCCTCTAGATAAACCGACACCACTCCTATCTCCCACGCTCCAGTTCTGAGTTTAACGACGGAGATATTTTCCGTCGTTAGCGTGGGACATGGAGTGATGTCGATATTATCATTGAAGACGATAATAGCCGACTTGGTTCTATTATCGCTTCCACCTTTTTGTATAATTCTGGTACCCATGTATGACTTCATCCTGCCAATGGTGCCGGTATAGGGCTCTTGTACTAGGGCAAATGTCGCATTCATCTTCGAAGCCTCTCTTATAAGTTCGGCCGTGGCCAACTGGCTTCTTTGAAGATTAGCCTGAAGGGCTCTGTACTTGTACTGGTTGGCGACGTCAACGTGCATCCCATTTACCACCGGGACCACCTCAGCAATACGCTGTGGTGGACCTCGCTAACGCATCCCATTTCCTTTTCACCGGGCACTCATCATGGAACGCGTTGTGCTCCACCCTGTCCATCCCCGCTTTTGCACAGTTGCAGCAGGAAGGAGCACCACCCGTCCGCATCACTTCGCACTCGGAGCGCATGTGCTCGCCGCCACAGTGACTACATGCGTCCTTAGAGTCCCGGCAGAATCTTTTTCCATGGCCATAACCTAGGCAACGAGAACACTGAATCAGAGGCGAGTGGTCGGCGACTTTGACCCGCTGGAGGTCGATATGCACAGACCCGGCCCCCGCCAGGCGGCCCCATATCTTGGGTGAAACCTTCACCACTATGTGGGCCACCAGCGGGTTCCTTGTCCTCTTGCGGTATCTGACCTCCATCCGGTCATCGCCGCCGCCGATGTCCTTGAGGAGGTGCTTGTTCTGCGTTCGCAACGCCACAAGCACCTCCTCATTCGAATTATAAGACATTACGTCTTTTAGTATTATGAGTGGGTCTCTGTTTTCAATGTTCTCGTAGCCTAGGTCTTTTCCTTTAGTTTTCAATTTATTTTTAACTTTATCTAGTTCCTCTGCCGAGCTGCACCCTAAGATTACTTTTTGGTCCTTGGCTTTTCGCATCCTATCCACCTTTATCCCTTCTTTAACTGCTTCTGTCGCTTCCCTTATTTTGTTAATTATTTGGTCGCCGGTGTCCTTCGCGTCAGTTGAGGTTATCACGATGGAGTGCAGGGCCGCGGGCCCCCTCACTTGAGGTCTTGGCGGTGCGGCCACTGCACTCGCGTAGGACATCGGCGCCTTTTGTAGGTCTTCTCTAAGTTTTATCATTTCTTGCTTGCTTTCTTCTAACATCCTCCCATGCTCTTCTAATTTCCTGACTAGGGTGCAGCTATCTATATCTATTCTGTCGTTTTTACTTGTTTGCCCATCTGTGACGTCCTTTTGAGAGCTCTGTTTTTTGGTCTCCTCTCCCTGTACCGCCACCGACTCCTTTACTAAGATGTAAAGGCGCTCGACGGCCTCCAGCACGTCGCCCTTGATGTCTGTTCGGAGGTTGCGGCTGTTATTAATGGCGGCCTTTGCCTTCATTAAACATGCTTTTGCCTCCGAAATTCGGCTTATGTATTTGGTCTCCTTGACGGCCGGGCCAGAGTCCTTGCCCTTGGTTTTCGGCTCTGCTATCTTTTTAGGGGGTGAGATCGAGGACCGAATTTTGGTTTCGATCTCCCCCACGCTACGCCTGACTTGGGGGGGCCCTTCCCCGGCCGCCGAGGAACCTGCCGTTTCAGGCTGCGTGCTGGACGCCCTCAAGGGGGTGCGGATGCCAAACATGGCGGGTTCTCTAACCTAAGTATACAAATCAAATAATTGTAAATATAAAATAATTAATTAAACTTTTAATACCTGTATAATAAATTTGTAAAAATGTATAATAATTAAAATTCTTATAAGAGTGTATAAGGTAGTATAATTTATATATAAAAGTGTAAAGACAGACACATAAACACAAATAACTATATTTAATACTAACTTTGGTACTTGCGGATATCACCGAGTGAAATCGTCAATATAATTTCTACTTTATTGTCTATATCTTTGGAACTAGGGGTTCCAGGGGTCAAATATTTTGGATTTATAATCGACTCACTGTCTGGATCGATATATCAAAATTTGAAAAATTCGGTATTCCCAAATTCACCCTCCGTCTATAGTACAGCTTCAACCGGGTGGGTGGGTTGGAAAAAAGACATCGGTATAAACTTAAAAAATTTAGAATAAAATGGTCAAAACAAATTTCTAATGAAAATTTTTGAAATATAACCCTCGGGAATAGTCGCTAGGGTGTCCCAGTACTAATATCAGTCAAAATAATTCACAAAAAGAGATAAAAGTGAAAAACGAAATTTCGAGGTTCGGTCCCCTAAGGTAGGTTTCCCTACTACACAATACAAGTGAGTCGTCAAGGAAAAAGACAAAAATTTTTGTCCTGAAGTCCAGGAACGCTGTAGAAGGGCGTTCTTGGTGTCGTTAGACGCGGGGCGTCTGCGCCAGTCCTGTAAAAAATATGCCGGACACCTCCGGGGGTCAGGGAAAAAGGTATAAGCAGAAATGTAAGTAAAAAATATGAAATTTGGGGAAAAATCACAGTTTCTAACAACTTTTTTTATGTTTCAGATGGAGCCGAGAGTGCAGCGCCCTCCTCGTGATAAAAGCTGAGATTTTCAGAAAATTTGGAAAAGCAGAAATTGAAAAATCGGTATAAACTTAAAAAATTTAGAATAAAATGGTCAAAACAAATTTCTAATGAAAATTTTTGAGATATAACCCTCGGGAATTGTCGCTAGGGTGTCCCAGTACAAGTTTCAGTCAAAAGAATTCACAAAAAGATATAAAAGTGAAAAACGAAATTTCGAGGTTCGGTCCCCTAAGGTAGGTTTCCCTACTACACAATACGAGTGAGTCGTCAAGGAAAAAGACAAAAATTTTTGTCCTGAAGTCCAGGAACGCTGTAGAAGGGCGTTCTTGGTGTCGTTAGACGCGGCGCGACTGCGCCAGTCCTGTAAAAATTTTGCCGGACACCTCCGGGGGTCAGGGAAAAAGGTATAAGCAGAAATGTAAGTAAAAAATTTGAAATTTAGGGAAAAATCACAGTTTCTAACAACTTTTTTATGTTTCAGATGGAGCCGAGAGTGCAGCGCCCTCCTCGTGATAAAAGCTGAGATTTTCAGAAAATTTGGAAAAGCGGAAATTGAAAAATCGGTATAAACTTAAAAAATTTAGAATAAAATGGTCAAAACAAATTTCTAATGAAAATTTTTGAGATATAACCCTCGGGAATTGTCGCTAGGGTGTCCCAGTACAAGTTTCAGTCAAAAGAATTCACAAAAAGATATAAAAGTGAAAAACGAAATTTCGAGGTTCGGTCCCCTAAGGTAGGTTTCCCTACTACACAATACGAGTGAGTCGTCAAGGAAAAAGACAAAAATTTTTGTCCTGAAGTCCAGGAACGCTGTAGAAGGGCGTTCTTGGTGTCGTTAGATGCGGCGCGACTGCGCCAGTCCTGTAAAAATTTTGCCGGACACCTCCGGGGGTCAGGGAAAAAGGTATAAGCAGAAATGTAAGTAAAAAATTTGAAATTTAGGGAAAAATCACAGTTTCTAACAACTTTTTTATGTTTCAGATGGAGCCGAGAGTGCAGCGCCCTCCTCGTGATAAAAGCTGAGATTTTCAGAAAATTTGGAAAAGCGGAAATTGAAAAATCGGTATAAACTTAAAAAATTTAGAATAAAATGGTCAAAACAAATTTCTAATGAAAATTTTTGAGATATAACCCTCGGGAATTGTCGCTAGGGTGTCCCAGTACAAGTTTCAGTCAAAAGAATTCACAAAAAGATATAAAAGTGAAAAACAGGTTAGGTTAGGTTAGGTTAGGTTAGGTTAGGTTAGGTTAGGTTGACTTACCTTTCTCTCCAGTTAGTGCAAGTTAGGCTCCCATTTTTCTTGGTATAGCTCCCTGTAGTCCTTTCGCGCCTCTCCGCAGGTTCTGCGCCTCTCGCAGCATCTGAAAATAGATAAAATCCTTAGTTTAGTTAATTTCAGTACATTTTTAAATTAAATTCCCGTTTTTCTCCCCTTTCCCACCCCCCACGGGGTTTCTGTTGATCCCAAATTGTAGGCCTGGTTGATACGCGTCGAACGACACCCGTTTGGCGCGGATCGGCCGGCAAACAAGCCGAATTCCGGCAGAAAATCCCTCCCCATACAACCGAAAATCCACCTTAGGGATACCGTACCCCAAATTCAATACTTACCTTTCTCTCCAGTTAGTGCAAGTTAGGCTCCCATTTTTCTTGGTATAGCTCCCTGTAGTCCTTTCGCGCCTCTCCGCAGGTTCTGCGCCTCTCGCAGCATCTGAAAATAGATAAAATCCTTAGTTTAGTTAATTTCAGTACATTTTTAAATTAAATTCCCGTTTTTCTCCCCTTTCCCACCCCCCACGGGGTTTCTGTTGATCCCAAATTGTAGGCTTGGTTGATACGCGTCCAACGACACCCGTTTGGCGCGGATCGGCCGGCAAACAAGCCGAATTCCGGCAAAAAAATCGCCCCCCCACCCACCCATTTGTGTCTCAGGACATCGATTCGGGTGCCTGTGGGGAATACAAACAACCCAATTATTCAATTTTTCAAATTTTTCTCAAGTTTTAATTTTTTTTGCTCTTAAATTTGATTCTGTTTTATTCAACGCCACGATGTGGCTACCCACAATTCCCCGGCACCAGTGCTAGTCTCACCTACAGTGAGAATGAGTAGGGTGACGCGATCCGCCTCCTCCGCCGCCGCCTCTGGTGGCACTGGCGGAGCACGTTCGCCTATTTTGGTCCCATTGGTCGCGCCTCTTGGGCTACCACTGGGACCGGGTGCGTCGGCTGCGCCGTCACGAGACGGCAGCAGACGAAGCTCTTTGAGCCTTGGGCTTGGGTCGGGGTCGGAATTGGACCTCGACGTTGATAAAGATGTGCGTCCTGGGAGTTCGGCCAGTGGCAGTGGCCGACTTCCAAAGAGGACCAAACGGAGTCGCCCCCGCTCCGGGGAGTTTCCGGGGGACGTTCCGGCCCCTAAGGTCGCGGCGTCTGGATCGGCTGTGAGCTCTCGATCCCAGACGCCGGTTCCGATGTCTGGCGACTCGCTGGTGGCGACCCGGGGGTCGGTTTTCAGTCAGCGGGAGCAGATTGCCCGAACCCGCGAGGAGAGAGAGCGCGTCGCGGTTGACGCCGCGACTCAATACCTCAACAAGGTCCGCTCCCAAGGGGGCGCTGGTGAACTGGATGACCTCTTCCAGTCGGCTGGGGACTCCCTGGAGGCCATCGTCACCGTGGCCACAAGGAGCACCCAACTAAAGGGCACCTTTGCCAGTGCCCTCAAAACAGCGGCGGCTCGGCTCCGCGAGGTGGTGGAGGTCCTCTCCACACGCACCGCCTCCGAGGAGCTTGACTCACTGCGGGCGGCCAACGAGCGCCTCTCGCGGGAGATGGCGGAGCTCCGTGCCGAGCTCCGCCAGTTGAGGGCTGCTCCACAGCCGGCAAGGTTGCCGCCGGAGCCGCGCCTTCGCCCATCCTTCGCCGCAGATGGACGTTCGTCGGTCTTGGTGAGACCAGTCCTGCCAGCCAAGGCGGGACCTTCTTTTGCGGCGGTGGCATCTGCTCCGGCGCCTCCGGGGTCCCGGCCCAAGAATTCAGGCGGGAAGATGGGGCCACCCAAGGCTCCATCACAGTCCCAGAGGGACTTCCCGTCCCTTGGAACAGGGGCTGCGGGGGTTCGCGCCTCCACGGCTGGGCCCTCACGCGCGTCATCGTCTCGCACGGCCGCGCTGACGGCCATTGAACGGGCATCAACGTCCGCCCCCGGCCCACCTGCTCCCTCTGATGAGGGTTGGCAGACGGCTGGGGAGAAGGAGGCTGCCCAGCGGCAGAAAAAAAGAGAGAAGAGGAAGTCCGCGAGACAAGCGGCAGCTGCCAAAAAGGCAGAACAAAACAAGAAGAAGCCTGGGAAGGTCCAGCCGCCCAAATCGGCCGCCGTTGTGATAACGGTGTCCCAGGAGGCGGCGGACGGCGGCCTCTCTTACGCGGCCGTCTTTCGTAAGGCGCGGGAGGGCATCAGTGCGGCCGATCTCGGTTCCACTGGTGTCAGGACCCGTGTCGCCCGCACCGGGGCTCGGATCTTGGAGTTCCCCGGAGCAGAGGGCAATAAGACGGCCGACGTCGTAGCTGAGAGGCTGCGGGGTCTGTTTGCGGTGGCGGATGGCGTTAGAGTCACCAGGCCTACCAAATGCGCTGAGATTCGCGTATCTGGCCTGGATGACTCAATCACGGCAGACGAGGTCCGGGAGGCTATCCAGAAAACCACTGGTTGCCACCTGGACTCGGTGAAAGTTGGTGCCATCCGCCCCGGTCCCGGCGGAGTCGGAGCTGTGTGGGCCCAGTGCCCTGTCGCCGCGGCCAATACCCTGGCCGCGACAGGAAGGATCCTCGTGGGCTGGAGCTCGGCAAGGGTCACCTTGCTGGCAGCACGGCCCGCGAGGTGTTACAAGTGTACGGCGACGGGGCACGTACGTGTTGCCTGCACCAGCAGCTTCGACTGCACCGCACTATGCTACCGTTGCGGTGAGCCGGGACACAAAGCGGCGAGTTGTTCCGCCACTCCCTCTTGCCCATTGTGCAAGGCGGGCAATCGGTCCGCCAATCACATTCTGGGACGGGAGGGGTGCAGACCCCCCCCTCAGGCTTCTAAGCCCAAGGCCGGCGGCAGTCTTTCGACCCAGACTGCCTCTGGCGTCTCTCGACCGGCCACGGTGGAGCCAATAGAGGAGGATGTTTTCTTTTCGCCTTCCTCATAATGGATTGCGAAACCATCCTCCTCCTCCAGGCGAATCTGAACCACTCCGCCGGAGCGCAGGATTTGTTCCTGCAATCCATGGCGGAGTGGTCTATAGGTGTAGCCGTAGCCGCGGAGCCGTATTTCGTCCCTCCCCGCCCAAACTGGGTGGGTGACCGGGACAGCTCCGTGGCAATCGTCGGCTCCACGGCGCCTCGTTCCCCGCCCTTGTCACTCAAAGACAAGGGTTCGGGATACGTTGTCGCCGAGTGGGGGGGAATGTTGATCGTTGGGATCTATTTCTCCCCCAATCGGAGTCTGACCGATTTCGAGGTCTTCCTGACATCTTTGGAGACCTCGATACGGCAACTGGCACCGGGCCGCGTTCTAGTCCTGGGGGACTTTAACGCCAAGTCCGAGGCCTGGGGGTCCCCCAGGACGGACGCCCGTGGCAAGGCGGTCGAGGAGTGGGCTGATTCGGTGGGCCTCTGTCTCCTAAACAGAGGCACCACCGACACGTGCGTTCGGCGGCAAGGGGGGTCGATAGTGGACCTCTCGTTCGCTACCCCTGCCGTCGCCGCGCGTGTAAGGAGCTGGAGTGTCCTGGAGGACGCGGAGACTCTCTCGGACCACCGGTATATCCGACTGGAGCTCTCCCGCAGTCCCCAGGACCCCGGCAGGGGTCACGAGGCGGACAGAGCTCCCCGTTTTCCGCGGTGGGCTGCGAGTAAGCTGGACAGGGACCTACTGGAGGAGGCGGCCATTGTTCAGTCTTGGCTGTCTCCACAGGCTCCCCTCGAGGGGGTCGATGCCGAGGCTGACCGCATCTGCAATGCGTTTACGCAGGTCTGCGATGCGGCCATGCCCCGCGTCCGGCGTCGGCCTCCAAAGAGGGAGGTCTACTGGTGGTCCCAAGAGCTGGCCGACCTCCGTGCGGCCTGCATTCGTGCCCGGAGGTCGTACACTCGCAGTCGGCGGCGTCACCGCGGTGATGTTGACGGGGAGGGCCAGCTGTTCGACGCGCTTCGGGAAGCGCGGGAGTCGTTCAAGCTGGCCATCTGTCGCGCCAAAGAGAAGGCAAGGCAGGAGATGCTGGAGGGACTCAATCGTGACCCCTGGGGTCGCCCATACCGCGCGGCGCTTGGCAAGCTCCGCGCGCGGGGCCCCCCCCCTTACTGAGTCCCTTCAGCCCAGCTTCCTCACGGAAGTGGTTGAGGGTCTATTTCCGCCTCAGGCGGAACACACGCCCCCGGCGATGGCCCAGATGGCCGAAGTCCGGGAGGCCAACGAGGATGTTCCGCCCGTCACGGAGGCGGAATTGGGGGTGGCTGTTCTGCGGATCCGCGGAAAGAACACCGCCCCCGGGCCGGACGGCATTCCGGCCCGAGCGTTGGCCCTGACCCTCAACCACATGGGGGACCGCCTCAGGGAGCTGTTTGACGCCTGTCTGGCGTCAGGAAGGTTCCCTGAGCGCTGGAAAGTGGGGAAGCTGGTACTCCTGCCGAAGCCGGGGAGGGCCCCGGACTCGGCCGCGGCCTACAGGCCCATCGTTTTGCTGGACGAGGCGGGAAAGTTACTGGAGAGAGTTGTCTCTGCCCGCATCGTCCGGCATCTGCGTGAGGTGGGCCCCGACCTGTCGGACGTCCAGTACGGCTTCCGCGCCGGGCGTTCGGCGGTCGACGCCATTTTGGCCGTGAGGGCCGCGGCCGAGGAGGCCGTCCGTGGAGGCGGCGTAATGTTGGCGGTGTCACTCGACATCGCCAACGCCTTCAATACTCTGCCATTCAGCAGCATCGGGGAGGCACTCCGGTTCCATGGAGTGCCCGCATACATCCGGCTGCTGGTGGCAGACTATTTGAGGGCGAGGTGCGTCCTGTACGAGGACCGAGATGCCAACGTTGGGCGCAGGGCGACGTCGGCTGGTGTTCCGCAGGGGTCCGTCCTAGGCCCCCTCTTGTGGAACATCGGTTACGACTGGGTCCTGCGCGCCGAACTTCCCCCCGGGCTGAGCGTATTCTGTTACGCTGATGATACTTTGGTGGCAGCCCGGGGCAGGAACTTCGAGGAGGCGGCGTGCCTGGCCACCACGGGGGTCTCCCAGGTGGTCGGGCGCATAGAGGCGCTGGGGCTTAAGGTGGCCCTGAACAAGACGGAGGCCCTTATGTTTCACGGGCCCCGTCGTGGGCCACCTGCCGGCGCCTCACTTTACGTTGGCTCGGTCCTCGTGCGGGTCCAGGCCCAGATGAAGTATCTGGGCCTGGTAATAGACGGGCGATGGCTCTTTGACGAGCACTTCCGCCGGCTGGCGACAAAGTTGGAGGGGGCTGTGTCCGCCCTAGGGCGATTATTGCCGAACCTGGGCGGACCCAGCATAGCGTGTCGTCGGCTGTACACGGGGGTTGTCCGGTCCATGGCGCTGTACGGCGCACCGGTGTGGGCGGGGTCTCTGACCGCCCAGAATAGGGACCGTTTGAGGAGACCTCAACGGTCAATGGCGGTCAGAGCCATACGCGGATACCGCACCGTGTCGGCAGACGCGGCGTGCGCGTTGGCCGGAACGCCCCCGTGGGACCTAGATGCGGAAGTGCTCGCCGAAGTTTACAGGCGGACGGCTGCGGCTCGGGCGGACGGGCAGTCCCCTCTGCCCGAGGAGGTACGCGCATGGCGCGAGGCCGCCCGCAGAGCCATCGCCGAGAAATGGTCGGGTCGGCTGGAGGCGCCGCGTGCCGGTTTCAGAACCGTGGAGGCGCTCCAGCCGATCTTGGCAGAATGGATGGGTAGGCAGCACGGGACCCTGTCCTTTCGACTGGTGCAGGTCTTGTCCGGGCATGGTTGCTTCGGACATTACCTGTACCGGATCGCGAGGCGGGAGTCGGGTCCCGGCTGCCACCATTGCGACTGCGACGACGACACGGCGCAACACACGCTGGAGTCTTGTCCGGCGTGGGACGAGCAGCGCCGTGACCTCGTCGCAGTCGTCGGAGAGGACCTCTCGCTGCCGGCCGTGATACGCTCCATGGCCGACAGCGACAGGAGTTGGGAGGCGGTCGCATCCTTCTGCGAGGAAGTCATCTCGCAGAAGGAGGCGGCGGAGAGAGTCAGGGAGGAGTGTTTGCTCGCTGACCCAATCCGCCGCCAGCGAACTGGGCGGCGTCGGCGCGCACATCTGCGCTTGATGCCGCCTTAGTGAGGCTGCGGGTGGGGGATCGGGGTTCATTCCCTCACCCGCACCCTTCCGCGTAGGCCGACGGCGTCCCCGGTGCACCCGGACGCCGTCGCTGGGTGTTGGTGCCCCGATGGGGGCTTTCGCTGGGTGGGCCGCTGATGTCATATCAAGTTCCGGCGGCCCACCCGCTACAGCGAAGAGTCGGTGCACAGAGGGGTTTAGTGGGTATTCCGGCCTCTGCCGGCGAGTCCCACATAACCGTCCCGTGTCCCCGCACGGGGCGGTATGCGTAAACGCATTCCCCTCTTAAAAAAAAAAAAAAAAAAAAAAGGTTAGGTTAGGTTAGGTTAGGTTAGGTTAGGTTGGGGGGCGAAGTCAGATAACCTCCTCGTGAGCCGGAGCCTTCTGCTCTGGCCGGTGCACCCCGGGCAACGTCACTTGGCAATTCTTGGCTTCTCTCATGAGAAGCCTTGTATATTGCCGGGTGACGGCTAATAGTCTGACACCATACCGTAACCCGGCCCTTAGGGGCTGGAACGGGGGCAACCACCTCTCGGGGTGGGGGCTGCGAGGAACAAAACCTCTGTAAAAAATAAACAGCGGGGGGCGGCTTCGGCCGCCGCGCTCACACCGCAAGCCGGCGTTTGGGCGCTGGAGCGGGGGCTGCCACCTCTCGGGGTGCTGCTGCGAGGAAGGAAAACCTCTCTAAAAAATCACCGGGCGTATAGGGGAGGGGAAACCCGACCCTGCCAGAGAGATCGTTATCCCGTCGAGTGTCGTTGATCACGTCTAGCGGCTTGACGGGACCGAGGGGCTTGCCTTCATTGGCCGGCCTGCGAGAAGGAAATCTCAATAAAACCAGACAGTAAAGTCTTAAAAACCCCCTGGTACCTGCCGACCCCAGTGTGGTAAGTAGGCTTGTCCCCGGAATGAGCGTCACCCGGGGATCGACCTTTATTTCGTCTCTAATCGTGGGAACAATCATGGAATTGCCAAATAAAATAAAAAATAGGAGGAAGGGAAGGAAGAATGGAGAGGGAGATAGGGCGCGCTCGCCCATTCTGGCGAGCTCAGAGGCTGGTCCATCTGGCCAGCCTACTTTTGTGCGGCCTGCTACGCCGGTCGCCGCGCGATTGCGGTCGCGGTCGCGATCGCGACAGGACAGCCGGCGGAGCTCAATGAGCTACGGGGATGGGTCGGAGTCCGAGTTGGACTTCGACGGTGGCTCTATGAGCGACGTCCGGCCAGAGAGTTCGGCAAGCGGCCGACTCTCTAAGAGAAAAAGGAGTCCTGGCGGCTCCAGAGAGGATATGGGGCCGGATGTTCCGGCCCCGAAGAGGACCTTAGCTGCGGGGTCTTCGGCAATGGGATCAAGGTCTCAGACGCCGACCCCGTTGACCGTGGACTCCTTGTGTGCGACCCAGGGGTCACTCCCTTTGACCCAGCGGGAGCTGGCTGCCCGCACACGAGCGGAGAAGGAACGCGTCGCGGTTGACGCCGCGGCGCAGTACCTGGAAAGGGTCCGCACCGGGGGGGACAAGGGCAGCTCGATCGACGAGCTCGCCAAATCGGCTGGGGACTCCGTAGACGCCATATTAACGGTGGCGACACGGAGCACCCAGCTGAAGGGCACTTTCGTTGGGGCCCTGAAGACGGCGGCTGCTCAGATCCGGGAGGTGGTGGACGTGCTTACCAAGCGCACCGCCTCCGAGGAAATCGAGCATCTCCGGGCGGTCAATGACCGCCTCGTGAAGGAGATGGCGGAGCTTCGCGCCGAGCTCCGCCAGCTCAGAGCTGGGCAGCGGCATCCGCCGCCAAGTGTAACGAGGGATACGCCTTCCTCGTTGTCGGACGCGCAGCTGCGTCAGGTAATGGTCTCAGTCGGGACCATGCTTGACGCACGTCTGGAGGGTCTGGCGGCAAGACTGCCGCCGGAACCGCGCCTCCGCCCGCCGCTCGCTGCGGACATAAGTTCGTCCACTGCAGCGAAGCCAGCCCCACCGGTCACGGTGGGCCGGTCTTTTGCGGCGGCGGCGGCGTCAGCGCCGACAACCGCCGGATCCCGGTCCAGGACTTCGGGCCGGGTGACGGGTCCTACCAAGGTCCCGTCAGTGTCCCAGAGGGAATTCCCGACCCTCAGGACTCCGGCGGAAGCTCGTGCCTCCAGGCCTGGCCCTTCGGGTGCGCGTGTGCCGCGCGCGCCGACGCCTGGCCCCGGCCCCTCTGCTCCCTCCGATGAGGGATGGCAGACGGCTGGGGCTAGGAAAAGGGCTCAGCGCAAAAGGAGGCGCGACAAGAGGAAGGCGGAAAGGTCGTCGGCTGCGGCGAAGAAGGAGAAGAGGAGGGCCGGGAGGCTCCAGCCGCCTAAATCGGCCGCCGTGGTAATCACGGTGTCCCAGGAGGCGGCGGAGAGCGGCCTCTCCTACGCGGCCGTCTTTAGGAGGGCGCGGCAGGATGTCGGGGCCGTCGATCTTGGCCCCAACGGCGTCAAGACGCGCGTCGCCCGCACCGGGGCCCGCATTTTGGAATTCTCCGGTGCGGACGGAAACAAGACGGCCGACGCTGTAGCCGAGAGGCTGCGGGGTCTCTTTGAGGCGGAGGGTGGCGTAAGAGTCGCCAGGCCCACCAAGTGCGCAGAGATGCGCATCTCGGGTCTGGATGACTCTGTAACGTCCGAAGAAGTCCAGGGGGCCATTCACAAGGTGACTGGCTGTCCCCTGGTCTCGATTAAGGTCGGCGCCATCCGCCCCGGTCCACGTGGGGTCGGAGCTGTGTGGGCTCAGTGCCCCGTCGCAGCGGCCAACAGCCTGGCCGAAGCCGGTCGCGTCCTTGTGGGCTGGAGCTCAGCGAGGGTCACCTTGCTGGCGCCTAGGCCCGCGAGGTGCTACCGGTGTATGACGACGGGGCACGTCGGCGTTGCCTGTAAGAGCAGCTTCGACTGCACGGAGCTCTGCTACCGTTGTGGTGGACCGGGGCACAAGGCAGCGGCCTGTTCCGCCGCTCCCAACTGCCCCTTGTGTAAGGCGGGCAACCTGCCCGCCAATCACTCTGTGGGGCAGAAGGGGTGTAGACCCCCTCCCGGGGCTTCCAAGTCCAAGGCTGGGGGCAGTCTCTCGACCCAGACTGCCTCCGGCGTCGCTCGACCGTCCACGGTGGACAGCATGGAGGAGGATATGTTTGTTTCGCCGTCCCAATAATGGACTGCGAACATATCCTCCTCCTCCAGGCCAATTTGAACCACTCCGCCGGAGCGCAGGATCTCTTCCTGCAATCCATGGCGGAGTGGTCAATAGGTGTGGCCGTAGCCGCGGAGCCGTACTACGTCCCTCCTCGCCCAAACTGGGTGGGTGATCGGGACAGCTCCGTGGCAATCGTCGGCTCCACGGCGTCTCGTTCCCCGCCTTTGTCGCTCAGAGACAAGGGCTCGGGATACGTTGCCGCCGAGTGGGGGGGAATTTTGCTCTTTGGAGTGTATTTCTCCCCCAACCGGAGTCTGGCGGATTTCGAGGTCTTCTTAACATCTCTGGAGACCTCGATACGGCGATTGGCACCGGGCCGCGTTTTAGTCCTGGGGGATTTTAACGCCAAGTCCGAGACCTGGGGATCCCCTAGGACGGACGCCCGTGGAAGAGCGGTCGAGGATTGGGCTGATTCGGTGGGCCTCTGTCTTCTCAACAGAGGTGCCACCAACACGTGCGTTCGGCGGCAAGGGGGGTCGATAGTGGACCTCTCGTTCGCTACCCCTGCCGTCGCCGCGCGTGTAAGGAGCTGGTGCGTCCTGGAGGAGGCGGAGACTCTCTCGGATCACCGTTACATCCGAGTAGAGCTCTCCCGAAGTCCCCAGGACCCCGGCAGGGGTCACGCGGCGGACAGAGCTCCCCGATTTCCGCGGTGGGCTGTGAGTAAGCTGGATAGGGACCTACTGGAGGAGGCGGCCATTGTTCAGGCTTGGCTGTCTCCGCAGCCTCCCTTCGGGGGGGTTGACGCTGAGGCTGACCGCATCTGCGATGCGTTTACGCAGGTTTGCGATGCGGCCATGCCCCGCGTCCGGCGTCGGCCTCCCAGGAGGGGGGTTTACTGGTGGTCCCAGGAGCTGGCTGACCTCCGTGCGGCCTGCATTCGTGCCCGGAGGTCGCATACTCGCAGTCGGCGGCGTCACCGCGGAGATGAGAGGGAGGGCCAGCTGTTCGAGGCTCTGCGCGAGGCGCGAGAATCGTTCAAGCTGGCCATCTGTCGCGCCAAAGAGCGGGCAAGAGCAGAAATGCTGGAGGGACTCGATCGTGACCCCTGGGGTCGCCCATACCGCGCGGCGCTTGGGAAGCTCCGCGCGCAGGGCCCCCCCCTTACCGAGTCTCTCCGGCCCAGCTTCCTCACTGAAGTGGTCGAGGGTCTTTTTCCTCCTCAGGCGGAGCATACGCCCCCGGCGATGGCCAATCTGGCCGATGTCCGGGAGGCTAACTTAGATGTTCCGCCTGTCACGGAGGCGGAGTTGGGGGCGGCTGTTCTGCGGATCCGCGGAAAGAACACCGCCCCCGGGCCGGATGGAATTCCGGCCCGAGTGTTGGCTCTGACCCTTGACCACATGGGGGACCGCCTCAGGGACCTTTTCGGCGCCTGTCTGGCGTCCGGAAGGTTCCCTGAGCGCTGGAAAGTGGGGAGGCTGGTGCTCTTGCCGAAGCCGGGGAGGGCCCCGGACTCGGCCGCGGCCTACAGGCCTATCGTGTTGCTGGACGAGGCGGGGAAGTTGCTGGAGAGAGTTCTCGCTGCCCGCATCGTCCGGCACCTTCGCGAGGTCGGCCCCGACCTGTCGGACGCCCAGTTTGGTTTCCGGACCGGGCGTTCGACGGTTGGCGCCATTCTGGCCCTGAGGGCCGCGGCCGAGGAGGCCGTCATGGGAGGCGGCGTGATGTTGGCGGTGTCGTTGGACATCGCCAACGCCTTCAATAGTCTGCCATTCGGCAGCATCGCGGAGGCGCTCCGGTATCATGGAGTGCCCGCATATATCCAGCTGCTGGTGGCAGACTATCTGAAGGAGAGGAGCGTCCTGTACGAGGACCGAGACGCCAACGTTGGGCGCAGGGCGACGTCGGCCGGTGTTCCGCAGGGGTCCGTTCTTGGCCCCCTCTTGTGGAACATCGGTTACGACTGGGTCCTGCGCGCCGAACTTCCCCCCGGGCTGAGCGTACTCTGCTACGCTGATGACACGCTGGTAGCAGCCCGGGGACGGAACTTCGAGGAGGCGGCGCGCCTGGCCACCACGGGGGTCTCCCAGGTGGTCGGGCGCATTGAGGCGCTGGGGCTTAGGGTGGCCCTTAATAAGACGGAGGCCCTGATGTTTCACGGGCCCCGTCGCGGTCCACCTGCCGGCGCCTCAATCAATGTTGGCTCGGTTCTCGTACCGGTGCAGGCCCAGATGAGGTATCTGGGCCTGATTCTAGACGGGCGGTGGCTCTTCGACGAGCACTTCCGACAGCTGGCGGCAAAATTGGAGGGTGCTGCGTCCGCCCTAGGGCGTTTACTGCCGAACCTGGGCGGACCCAGCTTGTCTTGTCGCCGGCTTTACACGGGGGTAGTCAGGTCCATGGCGCTGTACGGCGCACCGGTGTGGGCGGCGGCTCTGACCGCCCAAAATAGAGATCGTTTGAGGAGACCTCAACGAATGATGGCGGTCAGAGCCATACGCGGTTATCGCACCGTGTCGGCAGACGCGGCGTGCGCGTTGGCCGGGACTCCCCCGTGGGACTTGGAGGCGGAAGTGCTCGCCGAAGTGTATCGGCGGGTGGCGGCAGTTCGGGCGGACGGGCAGTCCCCTCTGCCCGAACAGGTGCGCGAGTGGCGCGAGGTCGCCCGCAGAGCCACCGTCGTGAAGTGGCAGGGTCGGCTGGGGGCTCCACGGGCCGGTTTCTGGACCGTGGAGGCGCTCCGGCCGATCCTAATGGAGTGGATGGGGCGGCAGCACGGGACCCTTTCCTTCCGACTGGTGCAGGTTTTGTCCGGGCATGGGTGCTTCGGGCATTACCTGTACAGGGTCGCTAGGAGGGAATCGAGTCCCGTCTGCCACCACTGCGACTGCGACGACGACACGGCGCAGCACACGCTGGAGTCTTGTCCGGCGTGGGAAGGGCTGCGCCGTGGCCTCGTCGCAGTCGTTGGAGAGGACCTCTCGCTGCCGGCCGTCATGAGCTCGATGGCCGGCAGCGACAGGAGTTGGGAAGCGGTCGCATCCTTCTGTGAGGAAGTCATCTCGCAGAAGGAGGCGGCGGAGCGGCTCCGGGAGGAATCTGCCCTTGCGGAGCCGATCCGCCGCCGGCGAACTGGGCGGCGTCAGCGAGCGCATATGCGCCTGATGCCGCCATAGTAAAGGCTGCGGGTGGGGGATCGGGGTTCACTTCCTCACCCGCTCCTTTCCGCGAAGGTCGACAGCGTCCCCGGTGCACCCGGACGCTGTCGTTCGGTGTTAGGGCCCGAAAGGGCCCGGTGTCGGTGCCCCGTAAGGGGCTGTCGCTGGGTGGGCTGCTGATGTTATAACAAGTTCCAGGGCCCACCCATTACGGCGAAGCGACGGTGCACAGAGGGGTTTTAGTGGGTATTCCGGTCCTTTTAAGACCGGCGAGTCCCACATAACCGTCCCGTGTCCCCGCACGGGGCGGTATGCGTAATGCATTTCCCCTCTTAAAAAAAAAAAAAAAAAAAAAAAAAAAAAAAAAAAGGTTAGGTTAGGTTAGGTTAGGTTGCACTTCCGACGGCTGGTGCCGCGACTCACCAGCGCCGCCTTGGCTCTCGGCAGCCTGCTCCCCAACATAGGGGGACCGAGCGCGTCGTGTCGTCGCCTGTACGCGGGGGTCATCAGGTCGATGGCTCTCTACGGGGCCCCAGTGTGGGTGGACGCCCTGTGCGCCAAGAACGTTACCCTTCTGCGACAACCGCAGAGGGTAATGGCGAGCAGGGCGGCCAGGTGCTACCGCACCGTTTCATACGGTGCGGCCTGCGCCTTGGCGGGGGCCCCACCTTGGGAGCTGGAGGCCATCGTGCTGGCCAACGTGTACAGGCTGACGGCTGAGTTCCGCAGCCGAGGGCAAGAGCCCTCACCGGAGGAACTGCGCCACCTGCGGGGCCAATCTCGAGAGGCCCTGTTTCACGGGTGGCAGCAGCGGCTTGCGGAACCGAGCGCCGGTCACCGCACGATCGAGGCCATTCGGCCCGTTCTCAGAGAATGGGCCGAAAGAAGGCGCGGGGCGCTGACCTTTCGCCTGGCGCAGGTGCTCTCGGGGCATGGTTGCTTCGGGAGGTACCTGTGCCGGGTCGCGAGGAGGGAGCCGCAATGTATTTGTCATCATTGCGGCTCCCCGGAGGACACAGCCCAGCACACCCTCGAGGTGTGCGGGGCGTGGGCGGGTCAGCGCGCTGCACTGGCCTCGATCATAGGCGAGGATCTCTCGCTCCCAGCAGTGGTGAAGGCCATGCTGGAGAGCGAGACGAACTGGGGAGCAGTGCTCTCCTTCTGCGAAGAGGTGATGAGGCAGAAGGAGGAGGCGGAACGGCAGAGGGAAGACGATGCCCTCAGTGACCCGATCCGCCATCGAAGGGTAGGCGGGAGAAGGCGGGCATACGCCCGCGACCTCCCGCCGTAAAAGCCCGAGAAGAGGACGCGCCCGGCTGAGCGCGTCCGCCACGCCAGGACCGGTCGTCTTTGGGGAAAGTCGACCGCGAGCGTTTTCTGGTGACGTGTGCGTGTTCCCGCACGTCACCGCCGGAGCTGAGCTCCGGCAGAGAGGGGGCCCGTAGCGGGCCATCGTCGCTGTGGTCGCGGATGAATGTTCCTGCGCTCCCGTGACCACAGCAGAGCGCGACGAGAGGAACACCTTGGGGTTTTAGTGGGTGCAAGCCCCACATAACCCCTCGGTTCTTTCCCCAAGACCGAGGGGTATGCGTCAGGCATTTCCCCAAGTAAAAAAAAAAAAAAAAAAAAAGGTTAGGTTAGGTTAGGTTAGGTTAGGTTGGGGGCGAAGTCAGATAACCTCCTCGTGAGCCGGAGCCTTCTGCTCTGGCCGGTGCACCCCGGGCAACGACACTCGGCAATTACTTAGCTTCTCTCATGAGAAGCCACGAATATTGCCGGGTGGCGGCGAATAGTCTGACACCATACCGTAATCCAGCCCTTAGGGGCTGGGACGGGGGCCACCACCTCTCGGGGTGGGGGCTGCGAGGAAGAAAACCTCTATAAAAAATTACTAGCGGGGGGCGGCTTCGGCCGCCGCGCTCACACCGTAAACCGGCCCTTGGGCGCTGGAGCGGGGGCCGCCACCTTTCGGGGTGCGGCCGCGAGGAAGAAAACCTCTCTAAAAAATCACTTGTGGGGCATATAGGGGAGGGGAAACCCGACCCTGCCAACAGTTATATCGTTATCCCGTCGAGTGTCGTTGATCACGTCTAGCGGCTTGACGGGACCGAGGGGCTTGCCTTAATTGGCCGGCCCGCGAGAAGGATATCTCAATAAAAACCAGACAGTAAAGTCTTAAAAACCCCCTGGCACCTGCCGACCCCAGTGTGGTAAATAGGCTTGCCCCCGGAATGAGCGTCACCCGGGGGTCGACCTCTAGATCGACTCATACTCGTGGGATTTGATATGGATTCTGAAACTAAAAAACCAAACCATGTATATATAAATAGAAGTAGGTTAAGTTCTAATATTAAGACTGTAAATAGTAAGGAAAGTGCAGATATTGCACATAATGTAAATATTGTAAATATTGATCACGAGAAACCGGCGGAGCGCTCGATAACACCTGCGGTTCCGCGGGTGGTGCTCGAACGCATGCCAATGGACATTGTTGAGGCTGGATGTTCGGAGATGTCCGATTCCGATTCGGGCGCCAGCCTCATAACGGTTGGAGAAACCAGCGCGGGCAGCACTTCCACTATCAAACAGTGGTTGAAGCGCCCGCTGTCGGAGGACTCCTCTGATGAGGGGTCCATAACGACAAAAAAGGGACGTGGTCAAGGTGCTCTAAAGCACGGCCGCTATGTGGGCATTGGCAAGGCCCGCAAAGAGGCGGCCGATGCTAAGCGTGCCCTGGCTAAGTTGGACCAGGAGGCTGAGGATGAGAGGAAGATTGCTGAGGCCGTCAAGAGGGTTTCGGCTTTACGCGTCCACCGACTCTCTGAATCCTCGACGGATGCGGAAGACCTTCCGGCAACAGCCTTAAAGAAACGCTTGGAGGAGGCGGTAATGGCCATTAAAACTATTACCAAATCCTCCAAAAGATTGAAGGGTACCAGCCAGAAAGGCTTGAATGAGGCAGCGGCCACAATTGCCGAGGTGGCCGAGGCCTTATTTAACAGAACTACCACGGACGAGACCAAAAAGCTGCAGAGGGAGAATGCTCGCCTTGCAGCTGAGATCAAGGAACTGAGGGAAGAGCACGACTCTCTGAGATCGGACATACAGAAGTTACGCAGGGATCGCAACTCCACCATCGATCCTCCAAAAGATGCCGAATCAGAGCTCGTGCTCCTATTTAAAAAAGAGCTGGCGAGCCTGAACTCGCGTTTTGGAGCATTAGAGGGCCGACTGCTCCGACCTCCGCTTGCCTCGGGTTCAGCTCCAGGTGCAGCCTCGGGTGCAGCACCTAAACCCAAACCGGCCAAAACGTATGCAGCGGCGGCAGCTATAATAACAAAGCCTGCTGCCACCAAGACGCAATCGCCAGCAAACGACCAGCCCGTTGCTGGTCCGTCTGGTATAAATAATAAGAAGAAGGCAACGGTACCAAAGGCAGCCACTGAATCTGCCACTCCCAAGGCCCCGGCAGTACCCAAACCAACACAAAACGAATGGGTAACTGTCGGCGGCAAGAAGAAGGAAAAAAGGGCCAAAAGGAAAAAGGCCAAAAAGGCCAAGAAGGATATTGCTGCCAAAAAGCAAAAAGAGGCAATGTTGCGTGCCCCTCGCTCGGCTGCAGTGGTCTTAACACTGCAGCCAGCAGCATTAGAAAAGGGCGCCACGTACGCGCAACTTCTCACACAGGCCAAGACCCAAATCAAGCCAGCTGATTTGGGCATCGTAACGGGCCTCCGATGCAAGCCGACCCAGACCGGGGCCCGGATGCTAGAGATACCCGGAGCCACCAGTGGACAGAAAGCAGATGCTCTCGCCGAAAAATTACGAGAGCTCTTCCCTGCTGAAGAAGTTCGAGTCTCCAGGCCCATGAAGTCCGCAAGTCTGCGGATTTCGGGCCTGGATGACTCCACTACTATTGAGGAGGTTACTGCTGCCGTCGCCTTGAAGGGGGGCTGTAACCAAGACCAGCTCAGATCGGGTTCTATCCGGTCTGACTCGTCTGGAATGGGCTCAGTAATTGTGAGCTGCCCGGTGACGGCAGCAAAGAAACTGACAGACGGGAAGAGGCTGCTGGTTGGCTGGGTATCGGCGCAGGTGAAGCTGCTTGACGCGAAACCGCCACGGTGCTACAGGTGTTTAGCAACCGGACACCTGGGTGCTAAATGCACTTCCACAACGGATCGTAGTAACCTGTGTTACCGTTGTGGAAAAGATGGCCACAAAGCAGGGTCCTGCGACGCCGCGCCGCACTGCGTCATGTGTGCGGCTTACGGCAAATCGGCAGACCATACCATCGGAGCCAAGACCTGCTCCGCTTCCAGTGGCAAGGGCAAAGCCCCGGCAAAGGGGGGCCATAAGAACGGCCCCAAGAAATCGACGGCCGTGAAGTCGACGCCGATTCAGCAGCAGGTCAATAATATGGACTGTCAATAATGGCCCCAATTAAATTTATTCAGGGAAATCTTAACCACTGCGCCGTGGCCCAGGATCTTCTCCTTCAGACCATGGCGCAGTGGAATATCTCCTTGGCGGTTGTTGCCGAGCCGTACTTTGTTCCACTTCGGGACGATTGGATCGGCGACCAGTGCGGCTCGGTAGCCATTATTGCATCGCAGGCTTCCGGGGCCCCGGCCTTGGAAGTTATTTCGAGGGGTCGCGGTTTTGCGGTGGCTCGCACCGGGAAGTTTATTACGGTGGGTGTATATCTCTCCCCCAACACATCTCTCGCCGACTTTGAGGTGGCAATGGCCAACCTGGGCACCGTCGTCGCCCGCTGTCACCCTCTCCCTGTCTTCGTCCTCGGGGACTTCAATGCCAAGTCTACGGCTTGGGGTTCCCCGGCCACGGACGCCAGGGGAGAGGTGGTAGAGGAGTGGGCCGTGGAGCAGGGCCTACTCATTCTCAACCGGGGCACAGTACAAACGTGTGTGCGTCAGCAGGGCGGGTCAATTGTGGACCTGTCGTTTGCCAGTCCTGCATTGGCCCGCCATGTCTCCGGCTGGCGTGTCGAGGACGGGGTGGAGACGTTGTCGGACCATCTCTACATAAGGTTCGACGTCTCCGCCCAGGACGTTGGCGCTCCGGCCGGAGCAGCCCCGGTTGGGAATAGTCCGCGTTGGTCACTTAAATCATTGGACCGGGAGGCACTCTTGGAGGCCTCGATCGTTCAGGCCTGGGTGTCAGCACCGGACAGGCCTGACGATATTGAAGAAGAGGCCGAGTGGTTCCAAGAGTCGCTTACAAACATCTGCGATGCGGCGATGTCTCGGGTGCATTCCGCACCCAAAAGGCGACAGGTGTACTGGTGGTCGGAAGAGATTGCGAGCATGCGTCGCGACTGTGTTGCGGCAAGACGCCAGTACACTAACTTCCGCCGAAGACGTCGCCGCCCTCCCGGTGCCGATGCCATGGAGGCAGAGCTGTACGAGGGGTACAGGGCGGCCAAGAAGAGGTTGCAGCTGGAGGTGAAGCGGGCCAAAACACAGGCCCGCGAAGACCTCATTCGGACCCTGGACACAGATCCGTGGGGGCGTCCATACAAAATGGTCAGGGGCAAACTCCGCCCCTGGGCTCCCCCACTGTCCCAGGGTCTCCGCCCCCAGCTGCTGGAGGAGGTGGTGGTCGCTCTGTTCCCTGCCAGGGAAGAGCACCCTCCTCCGCCCATGGTTCTGCCTTCCATGGCTATGACCGACGCGGACGATGGCGACGACGTGCCCGAAGTGACCCGGGTAGAGCTGAGCTCGGCGGTGCAACGGCTCCAAGCCAAAAACACCGCCCCAGGGCCTGACGGCATTCCTGGCCGTGCATGGGTTCTGGCCCTACGGGAGCTCGGGCCCCGACTGTTGGGACTCCTCAGTGCGTGCATGGAGGAGGGCCGGTTTCCATTACGATGGAAAACCGGCAAATTGGTCCTCCTCAAAAAAGAGGGACGCCCGGCGGACTCTCCGTCCGCCTACCGGCCCATTGTGCTGCTGGACGAGGTGGCGAAGCTTTTTGAGCGTATTATCGCTGACCGCCTCGTCGCACATCTCAGTGCAGTGGGGCCGGATCTGGCGGACAACCAGTTCGGTTTCCGGCGCGGGCGTTCCACAGTGCACGCCATTATGCGTGTGAGGAGTCAGGCGGAGGAGGCCTTGTCCCGGGGTGAGGTGGTGCTGGCGGTGTCTCTTGACATCGCCAACGCGTTCAACACCTTGCCCTGGAGCTGCATACGAGAGGCACTAATTTACCACCAGGTGCCGGCCTACCTCCGTCGCATAGTCGGGGCCTATCTTAGCGATAGAGCGGTGATATACCCGGGTCAAAATGGGTGGGGTCGGCGGGAGATGTCGTGCGGTGTTCCACAGGGATCGGTTCTGGGTCCGCTCCTGTGGAACATCGGGTACGACTGGGTGCTGCGTGGAGTTATGCTCCCGGGGGTTGTCGTGACCTGCTACGCAGACGACACCCTCGTAGCAGCACGGGGGAGAGATTTTCGACGGGCGTCGATTTTAGCAACGGCTGGGGTTGCGCAAGTCGTGGGTCGGATCCGGCGGCTGGGTCTCGAGGTGGCTCTTCACAAGTCGGAGGCCATTTGCTTTCATGGCCCCCGAAATGGGCCACCTCCGGGATCCCATATCATCGTTGGAGGCGTTCGCATCGGCGTCGAGTCGACGCTCAAATACCTTGGGCTCGTCCTCGATAGCCGATGGAACTTTAGGGAACATTTCCGGCGTTTGGTCCCCAAGCTCATGGGAGCCGCGGGCGCTTTGTCGCGGCTGCTTCCCAATCTTGGGGGCCCGAACGCCTCCTGTAGGGGGCTCTACTCGGGGATCGTGCGGTCCATGGCCCTATACGGAGCTCCCGTGTGGGCCGACAACCTGGCGGCCGAGAACATCGCTTTGTTGCGGAGGCCGCAACGTGCGATGGCCGTCAGGATTGTCCGCGGGTATCGCACGATATCCTTCGAGGCGGCGAGCCTCCTCGCCGGATCCCCTCCGTGGGACCTAGATGCCAAGGTCCTCGCGTCGCTGTTCCGATGGCGAGAGGAAGGGCTGGCGATGGACTTGCGCCCTGTGCCTCAAGAGATTGGGGCGCAGCGGCGCCAGCTCCACACGGTCCTGCTGGAGGAGTGGAGGGCGCGACTTGCGCAACCCAGTGCAGGGCACGCCACGGTGGTGGCGGTAAGTCCCGTCCTTGAGGAGTGGCTGGAACGGCGGCATGGCGCCCTCACGTTCCGGATGACGCAGGTGCTGTCGGGGCATGGTTGCTTCGGCCGTTACCTGTGTCGGATCGGACGTGAGCCGACGCCCGAGTGTCACCACTGCGGGAATTGCCCCGAGGACACGGCGCTCCACACGTTGGTGGAGTGTGCGGCATGGGCCGTGCAGCGCCGTGACCTCGCCGCGAACATCGGAGCGGGTGCCCTCTCTCTGGCGGCCGTGGTCGAGGCCATGGTCCAAAATGAGGGGGCATGGGACGCCTTCTCCTCCTTTTGTGAGGAGGTGATGGGCCTGAAGGAGGAGGCAGAAAGGGAGAGGGAAATCACAACTACCCTCCCCTCCCGCAGTCGACGTACCGGGCGTCGCAGGGCGCTCGCCGCCGACATACGCCCTCCATAGAGGGAGGCCTGCGGGCGGTGGCCTTAGGGCAGTCGCCGCCCGACCAGTACAGGCCCGAGACGGTAGCGCGCATGTGTTCCGCGTGCGCCTCTCTCGTGAGGGAGGGCAAGGCCCTCCAAATCAGACGGGGCCCGCCAGGACTGGCGGGCCGTGACCCGCCGGGATAGCGAAAGAATGCGCAAGCGTCCTCGCTCCCCGGCACATGGGTCGTCTGAAGGAACACCGTAGGTTTAGTTGGTATACCGGTACCGTCGCATACCGGGGAGCCCAACATAACCACACGTCTCACCCGGGCGTGTGGTATGCATAAGGCGCATTCCTACGTAAAAAAAAAAAAAAAAAAAAAAAAAGGTTAGGTTAGGTTAGGTTAGGTTAGGTTAGGTTAGGTTAGGTTAGGTTAGGTTAGGTTAGGTTAGGTTAGGTTAGGTTAGGTTAGGTTAGGTTAGGTTAGGTTAGGTTAGGTTAGGTTAGGTTAGGTTAGGTTAGGTTAGGTTAGGTTAGGTTAGGTTAGGTTAGGTTAGGTTAGGTTAGGTTAGGTTAGGTTAGGTTAGGTTAGGTTAGGTTAGGTTAGGTTAGGTTAGGTTAGGTTAGGTTAGG